>OZ025244.1:19414026-19969026 GCA_964019155.1 Osedax fenrisi | reverse complement strand
CACCACCACCACCACCATTACCACCACCACCACTATCACCACCACCAATACCACCACCACTACCACCACCACCACCACTAATACCACCACCACTACCACCACCACCACCACCACTACCACCACCACCACCATCACTACCACCACCACCACCACCACCACTACCACCACCACCACCACTACCACCACCACTACCTCCACCACCACTACCACCACCACCACTACCACCACCACCACCACCATTACCACAACCACCACTACCACCACCACCACTACCACTACCACACACCCCCACCCCCACTATAGGACGCGATGCTATGGAACAAACTAGGAGCCTCGTACGCTAATAATGGAGAGAACGAACACGCAATCTCTGCTTACAAGAGAGCCCTCAACATGCAACCCGGCTACATACGCACTCGCTTCAATCTCGCCATCGCTCTCACTAATCTAGGGGCTTATAAGTTAGTAGGGTGGGGGTTAATATTGTCATAGTCTGAAGGAGGATTACAAGTTAGTATCGCATTAATAGGTCAATAGTATTGGAATAAGGCAATCAATCAAGATGCAATGATATATAATATATGCACACTAGTTTTACTATGTAATTAGTTATAAACAATAAATAAGATTACCTATAAGTATTAGTATTATAAGTATTTAGGGAGATATGCATTTTTGTGTAGCCTACATGGTTTAATAAATGATTTCATTTATATATTAAGAGTATATAAACATCGGAAATATATATATTGTAGAGGTGTAATGATATGTAAAGTTATATGATATATAGAGTTTAGTGTATCAGGAATATGACTCATGCTGTTCAAGTGATAGCAACAATGACATATAATATCTTCTGCCTGTATTCATAATAACTCTTACATTAAATGATGATCGAGCGTATTTATCAGATATATTAGGTATTCACAGCTAATCATGATTTCCATATTGTAACTGATATATGTATTGAATGTTAGGTACTTTTACCAAAGTTCACCACTTATCTGGTATTACTGTTTATTTTTTAACTTATTTTTAAATTCAAAATTCAAATAAATTAAATCTATCAAATACATTTATCACATAATATAATATATAATTGAAAACTATTTATATAAGTATAAAACATTTTTATAAATATAAATAGAAATATTCCTGCTGTACTATTTATAGAATATAAACAATACCATCCTAATCAAATTAAATAATGTATACCGAATTAACTTCAAATTAATATATTATTATTAAAATATAATTATATATTGTGTATAGTAAAAAAGTGTAATAACATTTAAATGATTTAGAAATGAAATAATACTTCGTAATATATTTTCTTAAACAATATAAGTGTAGAAAAAACCTCGCGATTGGCTATTTACCTCTAGGTAATATTTGCATATTTCTATGACATCTGTCCTACGTATCTCTGTATTTTATCTTACGCTTATCTTAATAGTATCATATGTATGATATG
Organism: Osedax fenrisi; assembly: GCA_964019155.1. Taxonomy (NCBI): domain Eukaryota; kingdom Metazoa; phylum Annelida; class Polychaeta; order Sabellida; family Siboglinidae; genus Osedax; species Osedax fenrisi. The sequence continues at coordinate 19,967,552 of OZ025244.1, read as the reverse complement.
TTGTATATCAGCTATGTATGAGACATTGTATTCACGATGTACTATTACATATATTTCTGATTAAGACGGATATTTAAATACTGGTACAGATTCACCCGACAATTTTAATTAGATGTCTCGTATAAAAATAACATAATCAATAAGTTATCAATTTTATAATATACAATAATTATAATTTATTTTATCATTATGTATTTTCAATAATTGTTACCCTTATTTTTACTAATATATTTTATTTTTATTTGCGATTATTTATCATTATTTTTACTGTAACTGTAAAATGTATTAATTTACAATTATTATTTGTTTATTAAATAACGTATGTTATTATAGGAATATATTCATACTTCATACTATCTACTATATATTTGCTTAAATAAATTAGCAATCAATAAGCTAATAATATACAATAATAGCATATAACAACACTAAACTCCCCCACCTGCCCACTAACATATAGGCAGTCTGCCGAGCAGTTGATACTAGTGTTACGTCTACGGGAAGAGAACGTAACCAAGAAGACACTGTCACTGAGCTCCGACGCCATCTGGGGGTCGTTACAGATGCAGATGTCCCTGTTGGACGTCAAGATCGATATCAGGGGCCCCAACGCCTGGGATCTCGAGAAGATCAGCGCCGCCCTCGCTCAGATAACGCCCTAGTGACTATTACGTCATCGATACGATGTCATCTGTACCGTGATGTAATCGTTAATCTCGTAAAGTTAACATTTAATTCCGTTATCGATACTTCTTTAATAAAGTTATTCTATATTTGTATATTTCTAATATCTTTGATACTCATGTATAATGTATATATATATATATATATAAAGTCTATAACTTAATATCATATATACTGATCTGGTATCTACTGTATATATTGTTAATTTACAAAAGTATATATATTTTATTTTTCCGTTATTATGTTGAAAAGTTCAAATATTGTTTCAAATATTATTACTGTTTAAATTATATATTAATTTGGTAATAAATATATTCATATGAAGAATGTTATAATACATGTATTACTCCATAGATTGTTGGTTATTAGTAATTCACTTATATTTAAAATTTCAATATTATACACTTTAATGTTCACTGATATTTTAAATATAGCCATTCATATCATTGTAGGATATTAATAGATATGTATGTTATGCCAGTTTTATAAAAGTTTAATATATAAGTATTAAACTGAAAGTGATGTAGAATCTACAGTGTAGATACGATCGCACTCAGATATCAGTTGAAGCTCTCTCCCCATACTGATTAGGTGAATGTGTTGCAATCGTCAGGGACATCACTGATACATGTGCATAATAGTCATTCATATTATCTACATCAACAAGTATAATGCTATTTTAGATTCACTATAGTAAATTATTAACAATATTTAGATATTGCAGAGAATACTGCAGTTTTACGAATATTTACCTAATGATAACTAATTACATAAAAATAATATAATAACGACGCGTATTTATATTCTTTAAAAAAGTTATAGATAATATGTCTGCTACTCAATAGTGAATATAGTTTATATATTATATTAAACAAACTATACATATATATATTTATATGTAATGTGACATCACAATAACTAGGTAGTTAAATATTATATAATGAGTTGTGACCTGTTAACTAGATGTATGCGATACATTATAATCAATTGTTATCATTTCACTTGTATGAAGTTGTTTACTCCCTTCTATGTATATTTAATTGTATCATCGATAATTACTGATCAGATAATATCAGTGAACATAGAGTGATCAAATTTGAATTCAATATTTTCACAAAAATCATAAATTTCTTATTTAAATATTCACTACATCTTATTTAAATTAAAGAAATAAATCGCAAAATTATTTGAATTAAAAATAAAATATATATATAGGTGTATTAGAAAAATAAAATTGTGATTTGTCATCAGTTGATTATTATTTTGTTATAATACTTGTTAGAAATAATTATAATTATAGAATATTAATAGAACATACATTTATGTAATGATATATCCCATTTCTATTAAATTAATTATTAATATCAGCAGAGTAATATCAAACCCTTTGGTAATATGTTAATAGCATGAATATATTAATAACGATAGAACATAGAATATATTTGGTTCACACAAATATATTTGTACATGAATCAAGATAATTTTGATACATTAATTTGTCAAAATAACGAAGGTGTAGAAATAAATAGTTATTCGCATGACATTTTTATATTTTTCCAACCCTGTTGAAATTTATAATATAATATATAGGGTATCTAGCAGAGTATCCTCTCTACGATAATTAAGACAAATAAGACACTGTTCACTTGTAATATTAAATCATTATAACTTTGAAAAGTTAATTGTTTATGAGCATGTATATATACAAATATAGTTTATACAATGTCAATATTATTTATACTTTATCACTATTAAAACACATCTAGAATTTAGAGTTTTATAAATGAATCTATATATAAATATAAGTTTATATTTTGGAATATTCCAATACACATATGTGTTAGTAGGTTATTTTGTTAATGTTAAAACAAGGTTTCTTTATTAAGGTTTGATTAATAGTTTTTTAATCTACACTTTTAGTTTAGACTATCCGCGGAAGCTGTGCTTACTAATCAGTGCGTAACAGTAATCAAGTTTCCATATTGTATAATCGGAGGTCTAACTTTGATCATTATCTTGAGAGATGTTCAGTTCAGAAGGAGCTTTATTTGTTATATTGGTAGGTTATATTTGTTATACCATAATAGTTAACTGTCCTACATTGTTTTATTATTTAAGGAATTTGATTATTTAATCTAAAGTTTTTATAGAGTTTTACAAATACCGTTGTTATATCAGTTTTTATTTTATTGCAGTATTTTCTATTTTTATATCACTACACCTTAATATTAGCAAATATTTCAGAATATTATTCAGGAATATTCCATCAATATTAATATATTCCCGAAATACTGGTAGTAAAAAAAATTGAATCGAACGAACCGGTCTACTGTACAGTGTACAGTAGACCGGTTCGTTCGATTCAATTTTTAATCCTTCATATAAAATATAATACATATCTATATTTTAGTATAATATGTATTAATAATTTTTATAAAAAAATAGTTACCTTTGGTCACGAAGCATTTAAAGTTTGAAATATAAATTATTATTTTAAGATAAAATGTATAATATTCTATGTATAATAGTAATGACACCATCTTATTATCTTTGATGTTTACAAATATTTAAATTAATATTTAAAATTAATTATGTATTTGTCCTATTATGTATTATATTTAATGAATTAATATAATATATACCATTATTTATATTTATTAATAATATAATATCTATATTTCATATTTATATCTACAAATTACCAATATTAATGTATCCTAAAACTCGAGAAAATACACCATTTTACAGTATTAATTTTAAAGTATTTATTTCAAAATAATTCAAAACAATAATTAATTTTTAAAATTAATATATATAATTATACTTTACATAAATTTGAGTGATCAGATTGTATTGAATTATGGATATAAGTTAGATATAAATGTCCTTTATACAAATAAAAATTAAAAAATAGGTAAACTTATTTTGTATTTCATATTTCAAATAAAAATCCAAAAAAATTTAAAAATGATGTTAATTTTTTTTCTAAAAATAATTTTTAATTTTTTAATAATTAATTTGAATTGTATTATTATTATCTATAAATTATATATTTTAATTTTTTAAATTAAATTGTAATAATTTATTTATATTAAATTATACGATTTTTAGATATTTTTTTTGACTAAAATTATTTTATAAAATTTGGGCATCTAGATTGTTATGAAAAATATTTTGTACTGTTAATACTACTTGTTATATATGTTTCTAGGATATATCCATAGTTGGCTTAAAAAAAATCATCCAATTTTATAAAAATTGAATAAAACGTATTTCTATATCTCCCCCATGTTAACTTTTGTATGTATTCAATGTTAAAATAAAAAGGTCTCGTGACATAACAATATTTAAGATATAGGTCTAAAATTTTAAACACTTATTCATCATAGCATACACAATTGTCACAGATGTGAAGGTTTTTAAAATTGCGAAAAAATATTTAGTACGAACCGGTCTAGTGTACACTGTATACAGTCATGACCTCCTTTAGCTTCGCTATATTTAGAAGCTAAAGGAGACCATGATACAGTGTACACTAAGTCTGTTAAACTATCTGTAAGCTAATCGGGAGTAACATTATAGGTATAATTTCTCTCATAATTAGTTTTAAAACTAAGTTTAGGATATCGAATATTAGTTAATTTTTGTAATGGGTATAACACATATATTTTGCATAGATTTATAGTTTACCAAATAAAAATCTATGATATTTTGCAACCTTTTACATATATAATTACAAACACATGATTAGCAAAATATTAACACATAGATATTCTAATGTATATGATACACTTACACTTACACTGTAATAAAATATATATATATATATTTATATATATATATATATTATATATATATATATATATATATATTATATATTATATATAATATATAATATTATATTATTAATATATATATATATATATATATAAAATAATAATTGACTATTATAAATTTATTTAATTTTATTAATAAATTCGGTCATGAAAATATATGTATGGTATTGTATATTTATTAATATTGTTATAATCTTTGTCATTTGGTAGACACTTTTTTTATAAATAATCTAGGGTCCAAGGATAATTTTCATTTATAACATTGTTTTCATAACGCTCAAATCAATAATAACATGTCTTCCGAACGCAAATTTTTCGTAGGTGGAAATTGGAAAATGAATGGAAATAAAGATAGTATTGATACTATAATAGCATTCCTCAATGAAAGCGGAGTAAATGAAAATACCGGTAAATAACTTTAAATAACTTTATATTAATATCATTATGATAATCATAGGACATACAAATATCGTCCTTGATATTTATTTACAATATAATATAGAATATAAATTATAGTCATATATTTGAACGATATGTCAAGAGCTAATGATATTAAAAATATACAGAAAAATAAAAATAATATTTAATAAAATACATAATTATTATGATAATATTATATTAAATATACATATATAATATTGTTAACATCATGTTTAACATTTCTAGAAAAAAAAATGGAAGTTTCTTTATCAATACTGATAAAGTTTATCACCAACGATTTATAATAAATCCGATTTAATATTAATTTAATAAATCTTATGCTGTGGTTATCTTATTTTTCAATTTCGGGAGTAGCATATCTTTAATTTATAGAGTTAAAATGAAGTAACCTCGAACCTAATTATTATACTTTTGTTTAACCGGTACCTTACAATATAATAACAGTAGCCCTAACCTTACTCAAGCTAAGCATACTGGATTTAGAATTACATCGGCACCCAACATGTCACGTTTATAACCGAAAGTTCACGTAAATAATACGTGTAGGGTTATATTATATAAGTTATATAAATATTATATTAATATCATATTAATAGTATATTAAATATATAAGCATACGGTATTATAATATATATGTATATATAGGACACAACTTCACTACTAGGTGAATAATTTACTGAGAAATATAACGCCCAGCGCGAAATGTTTACTTTAACTCTCGGTTTGACACGTGACTTATTGGTGTCCTATGTCAGTATTAAGCACCTACTGAGTAGACAGAGTAAAATAATTGTTGATAAAGATGGTCTAACTATTTAAATATATTAAATAGTTGATAATTATAGATGTTTTAAAACAATTTCACATGATTTCGTGTATATTCACATGATTTCTGATAAATATACGTAGACTCATTATTAATGGAGCAGGTAAAAAATCCAACAACACGAATAATTTGTTAAATAAGTAACTCTTAATTTTCTTAAAATGTAGTGACTTGATTACGCCCATAAGTGAGTCATCACGGGCCCGTTTACTTATATTTAGTTATGCTATTATTATATACATGATATATCTAAATAAAATAAATATAAAACTGATGAAAGCTCATTCAAAGGTGTAACCACCTCTCTCCCTATAATCCCTCTTCCCTCCCTCCTCACTTGTAATATCAATCAATGTACTACGCTTTAAAAACTCACGCATTTGTATTGTGCCGTTGGATTCTTGATCTAATTCGACCTAGAAATATGGTATTACATACTATTAAATTAATAGTATTAATAGATAATATATATATATATGTTATGTAGTGTGTCACCACGTATTTCCCCCACCACGTATTCCGTCACCACGTATTTCCCCCACCACGTATTCCGTCACCACGTATTTCCCCCACCACGTATTCCGTCACCACGTATTTCCTCCACCACGTATCCCGATCTTCACCCTGCGACCACGACTGAGACCGACGAGCTGCTGCACGATACGACCTGCTTCTGGAGCGCTACCGACTCCAACCGTATTATTATTATTATTTCTCTGGCACGCCCCTTAACATATTGTGGGCGTGACATCTGGAATTGTTCCAAGGTGAACGAGCTTTTTTTTGAGCTAGCGGTCGAAGCGAGCAGACGTATAATTATCTTGTATCGACGATAGCACATGGCGAAGACTCTCCTCGAATAAAACGATTATTGGAAACGCGAACAGTATTGACTTGTTTATTAACACTATACTACATTTGGCGCTGGCGGAACAGGATCGAAGAAAGAGAATATCCCATTGAGATTGAGAGCGAGCGATATAGCAGTTAGTTATATAAACGTTCGAAAATAACTGACAAATATCCATATTATTATTTATCATATTACATATTATTTATATATTATTGTTATTATATAATATATCTTATATTTATATTTAAGCGTATTAGTGATGTATATATATTATAATATATATTTAAAGTATATTTATAATTAATTGGTTTATATAATTAAATTATATAACAATTATTATTATAAATTCGTACATATACATTATTATTAACGTACTATATTATATGTCTTTAACATATACATACATATGGGGAATTTATTAAACCAGCGTCAGCTATGCCCAAATTTATAGAAAGTCCTTCTCCTCGTTACTAAGTGTATAACATGGGTATCAAATACATAACGCGAAGGCAAATGCCAACGTTCTCGGGCGCGCTAGACGAGAATTTGGAAGTGTGGGTCGATACGCTGGAAAGACATCTCGAGGAGACCATATTCCCCGTGGCATACCGGTCAGGGTTTCTGTTGGAACATGTCGGAGGGATTGCACTGCGTGAGTTACGAGTCGAAGGCTTTACGCACAAGAGTGACTGGGCAGACCTGATAGAGATGTTGAGCGAACTCTATGGGAAACCCGCGATACCTTCTCCCCCGACGCCTGTGACGACTTTCCCCTCGAAGTCTGCGATACCTTCTCCCCCGACGCCCGTGACGACTTCCCCCTCGAAGTCTGCGATACCTTCTCCCCCGACGCCCGTGACGACTTCCTCCTCGATATCGGCGATACCTTCTCCCCCGACGCCCGTGACGACTTCCCCCTCGAAGTCTGCGATACCTTCTCCCCCGACGCCCGTGACGACTTCCCCCTCGAAGTCTGCGATACCTTCTCCCCCGATGCCCGTGACGACATCCCCCTCGATATCGGCGATACCTTCTCCCTCGACGCCCGTGACGACTTCCCCCTCGAAACAGGCGATACCCCCACCTTCTCCCACGATGTCCCCGCAGCTACGTACGACACCCGCGATACCCCCACCGAACAAGTATAAACGCTTTGCAGTATTGTCATTACTGAGAATGTTTAAGGAAAAGAATCTAAAGCATATGGAGATGCTTTACTTGACAGACCCCGAGATACGCAAGATATCTGATTCCGTCAACATTCTTGCGGATCATGAAAGCGGTAGCGATCCGCGCTTCGACGACCGCGATGCCCTCGCTTCTACTAACGACACCCGCTCGACGTCACCTTCGACCTCCGTGGTCCCCGCAATTATCCCCCCGACCCCCGTGACCCGCTCGACGTCACCATCGACCCTCGTGACCCCCGCGTTTATCCCCGTGACCCGCTCGACGTCAACATCGACCCCCGTGACCCCCGCGTTTATCCCCACGACCCCCGTGAACCACTCGACGTCAACATCGACCCCCGTGATCCCCGCGTTTATCCCCACGACTCCCGTGAACCGCTCGACGTCACCATCGACCCCCGTGTACAGCTCGACGTCACCATCGACCCCCGTGACCCCCGCGTTTATCCCCACGACACCCGTGAACCGCTCGACGTCACCATCGACCCCCGTGACCCACGCGTTTTTCCCCACGACACCCATGACATCCGAGATGCCATCACCGAAATACACTATGCATGTATTGCCACCTCCATGGCCACCTCCGACACGATTCCGGCACATTATCTTTCATTAATTATTATATCTTTTATTCATTATCATTATCATATCATTATATTATATCATTATCATTATCATATTATATCCATCTTATATTATACTATATTCTGTTATATATTAGTAGTACGTTTAGTGTGGGCACTAAAATCGTTGTCCGGGAGGTATGTTATGTAGTGTGTCACCACGTATTTCCCCCACCACGTATTCCGTCACCACGTATTTCCCCCACCACGTATTCCGTCACCACGTATTTCCCCCACCACGTATTCCGTCACCACGTATTTCCCCCACCACGTATTCCGTCACCACGTATTTCCTCCACCACATATCCCGATCTTCACCCTGCGACCACGACAGAGACCGACGAGCTGCTGCACGATACGACCTGCTTCTGGAGCGCTACCGACTCCAACCGTATTATTATTATTATTTCTCTGGCACGCCCCTTAACATATTGTGGGCGTGACATCTGGAATTGTTCAAAGGTGAACAAGCTTTTTTTTGAGCTAGCGGTCGAAGCGAGCAGACGTATAATTATCTTGTATCGACGATAGCACATGGCGAAGACTCTCCTCGAATAAAACGATTATTGGAAACGCGAACCGTATTGACTTGTTTATTAACACTATACTACATATATATATATATATATATACCGGAAACTTATACAATATAATAAATATTAAGTCTGGGTTTGTGTTTGTATACACATTTATATATAGTATATAGTATATTTATAATATATTAAAGGATATGAAGTAATTTTGTTATATATATATATATATATATATATATATATGATGCTCATTGAGATTTTATTTTCGCGAGACCATATTATCGGAAAGCACGATACTATAATAGCTCTTGCTAATTATGAACTCTGATTGCTAGATTAATAAATTTAACTATTTGCGGACAGCTTTTTTATATGTTGTTTCAGCGCTATAAGAACAAATAATATGTTCATTTAGGTATAAAAACTTATAAATAAATTAAATATTTAAATAAATTGTTTGATCTAATTTCTAATATCACCTTCTACGGCATTATATTTAAATTTAAATTAGATTTAACATTTATTTTATTATCATATTCATAAAAAAATAAAAATATCTTCATTCTCTATGCTCATATCATAAATGGTATTACAAATCAACTTCAAATCATGTGTATTTTGGAATTCTAGAATGAATATACTATAACTATTTCGTACAATCACAATATTTTTAATAATATATTTTTAAAACTTCTATATTAACATATTTCATCTAATTTGTTAACTTTTTCTTAATTCCTATCTAAACTCTTGAACCCTGATTCACATACTTAACAAGGAACAACTTCCCTAGTATTAAATAATAATATTCGGCACTTGAACTTTAAAATACATCTCCTATGTTTATGTATTAGTTATATAATTTAAAACATACTTTTCATTAAAAATAGATATAAAAATAGTAAAATAGTCTAAAAAAGTCATAATAGTATTTATTATTATGACCTAATTTGATTCGTATTATTATTAAATATTAATTAAAAAGTTATTAACGATAATATTTATATTTTAATTTATTTATATATATATCATGTAATAATTATGTAAATAATAATATTATATGTTGTTACCAGCTTATATATGTTATAACTTTAAAGATCAAATGATCAAATAATGTTATTAATTATCATCATTACATTTGTAATTATTATTTTTTTTAATTTATTACGATTTAATTATAAATATAAATCTAAACAAATTAATATTAATTACAACAATAATTCTTTTCTTCAGTTACACAAACTATATCTAGTAGATACTATCTATACTATAGATTCTATAGTATAACATATACAATATAGCATAACATATACATTATTAATATCTTTGTATCAATATTCACAAATGTATTAGTGTTTATTATTTCTGTAATTCAATATTTCATTTCATCCGTTAACCCTTCTCTTCGCATAACCTAACTTCCCCTCTACCTCACTTAACCCTCACTTAACCCTCCTTTAACCTCTCGTATACAGATGTAGTGGTATCACCACCTACAGTGTACCTCGACTACGTGCGTACCAAGCTGAACCCTAAGATCGGTGTAGCCGCCCAGAACTGCTACAAGGTCGCTAGCGGGGCTTTCACCGGCGATACCAGGTACTACTGCTACTACTGCTACTGTGTACTTGATGTGTGATGTAGTCTTGTATCGACCATATTATATATATTTAATATATTATAATTATATAGCTTTGATTATTTCTATTTTAAATTTATTCTAATTTGAATGAAATATATAAAATATTGAATATCATTTATGTAAATATCATCATTATTTACTCGAATATATATATATATATATATATATATATATATATATATATGATAGTAATATAATAATACACATGCTTATCTAATACATAACAATGATAATTCACAGTCCGGCGATGATTAAAGATGTAGGGTGTAAGTGGGTGTTATTAGGACATTCTGAACGTAGACATGTGTTTGGAGAATCTGACCAGGTTATTATGTAACATTCATTTGTATATAGTAACTATATTATAGTTATATCTTTATTATTTGCATCGATAAAAAGAAAGTGGATAAGCAATTGACGCACACAAAACATGTAAAATATAGATACGTGAATGGCACTTTAATCGATAAATTAACAAAATGGCATCAGTGATTATTGGATATTAGTAATATTATATATGTCAATATTAAAACAGTAGCATTTTCGTCGAAATAGATAGAAGTGACTTATATCTATGGATTTTGATTATAAATATCAATAAAATAGTATGATCATATCAATATCTTCAATTTAAATACAAACAATTATGAGGAATGTTGTAATTTAAATATATAATTTTATTTTTAGTATAGATAGTACATTCAAATTGATCGTAATTATCAATATATATATATACAAAAATATTAATTTAAAATTTAGTATATGTTTAGTAGTAGGTTTCGAATGTAAGTCCTCTATCGCAAAATACCATATAATACATACAATTGCTTAAACACTTTCTTGATATTTATGATTACCAATATTATCAATGTTTTCTATTTGATTATTCTAACGTTTTATTATTTAAATTGTCAATTAATTTTATATTATTCTCATGATGGCCCACAAAAATGATCTATTTATAGATATTGAATACATTTAAAATAAAATAGGTGATATATAAAATAAGTAATTATTTATTCAGTTTAATATTTTTTTTTATTTTTGCATATAAAGATATAGCAAGATATATAATGGTAATTTAGATAAAATAAAAATTGACTACAAACAAGTATAGGATGGCCGCTAGATATATCTCCAATAGTTACTTTTTGTACTCCCAACTATATGCTTTTCAGTGGTATATTTAATTATATTTCAATGATTTCCAGCTTTGAATTAAATATATCTGAGATATTGATTTATTTGTGAAATAAAATTATTTATAAATTAGGTTTGAATTGAACGATGTTTTTTGATATCTATGTCGAATTTCCAAATAATGTAATATGTTTTAAATTATATTATTAATTTAATATAATCATATTGATATCATTGATTTAAAATTTGTTTTTACATTGATTTTTGTATCGAATTAAAATTTGTACTCCTAGACCATGATGCATTATAGTAAAATCACTCAAGCGGAAAATGAAAGTTTCACAAAATATACATTAGCAGATCTTAGCTACAAATATAATAAAATATGAGAGATATAAATTAATTAATTAGTTTCATTTAAAAAGGTAAATATATAATATATAAATATATATTTATTATGGTACATATTTTCTATAATGATACCTATTTTTATTAAAATATATTAGTATTAATTTTGTTTATTGTTAGTATTGAATTATTCATTTTTATAAATTATATTATACTTAAAATTAAATATGACATGATTTTAAAGATACAATTGAATATATTATAAATAATTTATAAAAAAATGGATTATGTTTTTTTTTATATTAATTGAAAGATTTCCCTTACCTTAACATCAGTTTAAAACTAATTATATTTCAATCATATCATATACTATTATAGTTAAATAGATTTGATTAAACTTTGTATTTTCATTACATTATTTGAAATTTTATATAATAATATACATGTATGTATAAATATAAATTATATGTAATGTATAATACATTTGTTCATAAGAAGTTTTATATTATAATTGTTCTACTATAGTCTATTATATTCATGCTATTTAATAAATCATTCATTTTACAATATACAATAAATTAAACACGCTATATACTTGATATTATAATTAATACTCACATCAGATATATACATACATATATATATATATTAGTGTGTAAATTGAGCATATACAAAATATATTATGTAATTTTATAATTATTTATGTGTATTGAATATAAACAAATTTTGAATTATTTCATTATTATATAATTTTCGCCAATAAAATGACACATAATTTCCAATACTAATATATATATATATATATATATATATATTTCACTTTGAATTACATAATTATGTTGAACTTATTTTAAAGTGACACTTATTAAAATGTTTATATTTGTTTATCTTGAGTGTTACAAGATTGCCATCATTAGGAGTAGTAGTATTAGTATAACTTTGAATACAAACTATAATATATATATATGTATCAAATTACCATGCTATATATATTGATATATTTTACTTCAAATTTATGTATATAGAATTTCTAATGTATACATATTTTAATATATAACCCTCTTATAAAACTACAACTATATACAATAAGTATATACTATTTAGTTGTCTGCTGTATTCATATTTTATATAACTTTTAATAAATCAACTTTTTCTTTAACACCATTGTAATATAGTTTTGATGTCTGATTTCCATTGTTTCATGAACATTATTTATATACAGATTTGTTCTCCATTTAACAATCCTAATGTTATAGCCTCTTCTAACATAGACTATATCATACTGGTATGTCTACATAACTATTTATTATCTAATAATAATGATACATCATATTACAATACCTCATATCTTTTACTGCTGAATTTTGTTATGTAACTATACCATACTAACTATATAACTACTGAATCTGTATTTAGTAAATACTATTTACTAGTTTGTATCACCTAATGCTGTAAAATTTACAGTGTAAATGATTGAATAATAATGATTATTTAATTAGTTTTACTTCATAGATATAGTAAATATATATAATGGGGAATTCATGAACAATATTAGAATGTTTATAACTTTACCTATTATGTAATAGCAGTTGGTAAGGATAATAAATCAAGTTTATTTATATTTATATATATATATATATGATTCATACATCTATATGTAGTATTCTCTAGTATACATGTGCAGCTTAACAAACATATTCTCCCATGTGTAATTACAATCTCTTTAAACACCCACACATACACACGTATACACACACACTCACACTTACACACACACACACACACAGTTAATAGGAGAGAAGGTAGCCCACGCAGAGTCAGCAGATCTCAGTCTCATCCCATGCGTAGGTGAGAAACTAGACGAGAGAGAGGCTGGTAACACTAACGCAGTTGTGTTCAGACAACTCAAGGCTATCGCAGGTTAGCACACAGCTGGGATCCTCGTTACCACTCTTGCTGCTTGTTTACTTTAGTTGATAAACCTCTAACATCTGATACTTGCTTCAACTGATACAACTAGATAAACCTAATACAACAATATTTGTCACTTTTACAAAACTTGATTTCTTGACATACCTATACTTGTCACATCCAATGCTTACTTCAGATGCCACTTGTCACACGCTGACACATCAATATAAACTAGATACACCTCTATTTATCGTGCTTCCATAACACTGATTAGTGATGCTGAATACCTGTCCACCTACACTTCATTTGATACTTTACACTACTGTATCGTAATCTTAGCTTTCACTTGTATACCTCTCTAACAACATACTGATCACAATATAGACCTCCAGTATCTCCGCTCATTTACTGAAATAATGACAATGATTTCTATTAAGTTTGTTAACACGAATATATTACTTACTAACTTATGTCTGTGATACGCTTGTCAAACAGATATTCACTAACACAACTCTCTCTATTCACGTGTGTCAAACACTCTTCCAATACCTCTCTCGTCAATAGCTATTCCTGGTAAATCATTTATATAATCTTGCTAATTGTTGTTTGACTTTCTGCATTTGTTATGCAGTATCATTTTCCTCAAATATATTATCTCATTATATGTTTGAAACATCCTAATGTTGTGAGAAGTTGTTCTTACTGCCTTATTGTATAAAGCCTTAACCTTTTAGAAATATATTCTCTCTTTTCTTCTATACGATCACACTATTAGGCATTCCATACTTTAGACAAATATCTAAATTATCAATACGCTACTTACATCTAAGTCTATAGTGTATTATGAAGTTATTCAATATTATATTCAATCTTACATAGGGCTTCTATGTCAATAGCCATTCTTATATTTATTTACATGGCTCTTTTCATCTAGTGAGCTAAATTATTTTAATTTAGTAACTTGGGTTATACATATGTATGGTTTTAATATTAAATATCATTACTGTAGCCGATCATACCAACAGATTGGGCCCTATTTGTACAGTCAGATATTGACTTCTTCACATTTTGTGAACATTTACTAAATATCAGGCATGTCTTTAAGTTATAATAACTCTAAGTAGCCGATATATACCTATAAAAAGTGTGATCTAAATTATGTCAGATATTTTGATGTGAGCTTTGATTTAGCCTAATCTATACATACTTCACTATACATCACTATTACTACTACTTATAACATATAATACAAATAATTGGTGGTGACAACATACGAATACATACGCATAGCTATGCACACCACTGCTATTAGTAATATAAAGAACCTGTCTAGTGGTAATAGCTATGTTGAATATACACATATATAACTTTACACCAATACTACCAGACAATGTAAAGAACTGGTCTAAAGTGGTGATTGCCTATGAACCCGTGTGGGCTATAGGAACAGGTAAGACTGCCTCCCCCGAACAGGCCCAGGAGGTTCACTCTGACATCAGGAAGTGGCTCAAGGACAACGTCAGCGAAGATGTGGCCGCCTCTACCAGGATTCTCTACGGAGGTTAGTGTCTGTCTATCACCTAGCAATATGTGCGATGAGTCATCACTTATGACCTCTACCCACTCATCTGTACACCAATCAGATTTGAGATGAGTGTCTACATTAGCATAAACTTAAAGATAGATTATACATTACATAGTATAGTAATTATTAATATGATATATGTCAGTTAGATTATGCCCATCCAAGTATTTGATTTATAAATTCATTATTATTACATGTAAAATCGGATCTTCATAGTTTCATCTATTTGTAGCGACTTAAAATGAATTATAGAATACATAATTACTATAAAATGTATGTCTGTATATAGTTAATAAACATCTATAACATATCTATTAGATTATATATATTCATTTAGTATTGCTGTTAGATTATAATACATTATAGAAGTGATGTCATTTAATTACTTTTAGTAGATATATCTTATTTTTTATTTGTACACAAAATAAAGGTAATAGATATTGAATGTACATTAAATCATTAATTTAACTTATATATTATTTATTATTACTCAATTTTAATAATAACTCAATTAATTACAATGACCGTACGCAGGATCTGTAAATGAGAAGAACTGCAGAGAGCTCGCAAAGAAGGCTGACATCGACGGTTTCTTAGTGGGAGGTGCATCTTTGAAACCAGCTTTTATTGAAATCATTAATGCCCGATCATAATCACCACTACTATGTTACGGTGTACTATTGTTTAATGATTTATTATTGATTGTTTATATAGTTATTACGTATAGTGTAATACAATATAAATTGCGTAATAATAATTTATTGTTTTGCATTTATAAGAGTAAAATTTAATAAAATATTATACAAAATTTCAAAAATATTACTTTAAATAAATATATAAGTTTTAATTAAATAATTAAATATAATATATTTAATATATTTTCAATAATATAAGATTAAACATTATCATTAAGGGGGAGACTCCCGTTCATCTAAACAATGCTATTTTAGCTCTATCTAAAAATGTTAAGGATAAATATCTAATGGAGATAATTATTTAATTATTTTTTAATCAACAGATACTTTTCTCCATCATATAAATATTCTATCTTTACATAAATATAGTTAATTTAAAATGGTGTAAAAAATAGTCTCAATTAGTTAAATATTTATTTTTTTCATTAAAATCAAGTTTATCATCATTTATTTAATTATTATAAAATATAATAATAAATCCAACATGATTAATATAGATGTATATGTTATACATTTACATTAACAATCTTGGATACAAATAATAAAAATGAAAAAAGTAGTATGGCATACAAGTGTTTACTAAGTGAAAAAGTAAAAAATTACATCCATTTAAGTTTAATATATAAAATTTAAGTAAATATAATACATACAATTTTCTATCAATTTCAAATAATTATTATATCGATTACGTTTATAAAATACTTTATACTGATAAATACACAAAAATAATATGAGAAATTTTACAAATTTATAAATAAGATATAAATAAAAATATTAAATATATTTTAACTAGAGCCTCAATATCACCCTTAAAACCATCATAACAATATTAATTGACCTACATTATAAATGTAAGCTAATTATGGGAATATGTTTATTTGATATATATTTGATGTATGTGATATTGTTTCTTATAGTCTTTGATCTGTAGCTCATCATCTGTCACTCACCAACTTGACCAGGGAGGCATCTTTATCTCATATATAGACTTGTTGGTTATGTTCAGTGGAATGTCTATTATTAGTCCGTATTGATGCAGCTTCTTTATTGTGTTCAGTATGACCTCCCTGTATTAAATGTATTGTAATCATTAATATAGTAACTGGTATGGGATAATTATCGTAATATTTACATTCAAAAATTTAAAATCTAATAAACAATATATTAAATATTCGAATTCAATCATAAAAAAAAAATTGATAAATTAATTTATTTTGATACCCGTACATAGCCTTAATATAGTGAATGTATATATATATATATATATATATATGTGTGTGTATATTGTGTTATACTATATCATTAATCATGTATATCGTAAACTTTATTATATCCGAATTAGCAAAATATGATTTCAAGGTCATTTTTAATTATAATCACCTTGCTTTTTAATCTGTATATCACTTTCAAATAGTGATGTATTAGTTAATTGAATTAAGGTGACATTAATATTAGCTATTTACTTAGTATTATGCAATGATTGTATATTTACAATGTAAGTATACTAATATGTATATAATAAAATAGTTATATTGAGTATATATATATATATATCAGATAACCCATATTATATTCATTTTATGTTGTAACAATATTAGTTTATATATCAAGGTCATATTAGTAAGACTTTTATTTAAATCTATGATATATTTAATAGTGTTATCTAAAAAGTATATATATAATTTCCAATCATGTATTTAGAGTTAGAAAACATATTTTATAAGTGTTATTAATAATATATCTTAATGAAGTCTATGCATTCTACCATGACCTTGACTTTATTCAATGTCATGTTGTATACAATACCTACTATAGTTATTCATTTAAGAATTGTTTATAATACTTATGAAATTATTGAATGCATTACATAAAATTGTGTAATTATTATTATTGTAATATTACTTATATTATGTATTTAAAAATAATTTAATGAGTGTGTACAATACAAGATGCAAATGTATAATACTATATATATATATATATATATAGAAATTTAATATCAAGAGAAAATCTAAATGTATTATTTGTATCAGTCAACATACACATAGGTTACCTACTACTGCATACTATAGTATAGCATATACTGCTAATGTATAAATCATAAACATCACCTATATATAACATGTATTATGCATGCTTGCTTAACCATATATAACCTACTAATAACGATTAGGTGTGCATGTATGTTGCATGCTTATACCATATATACATATACCATATACTATTTGTATGTTCTTATAGCCAGATTATAATCAGAAGTGATAACATGTCAGGATCACTGAAATGAATTAGTTTAATATGGAAAGTGCACCTATTTCCCTTCTGCAGGTAAACATAGATACTACACACACACACATATATATATATATATGTGTGTGTGTGTATAAGTTCACATACGTGGTATCCACACACACACTCCGCTATGTATACAGAACAACACCACGTGAGAACCTAAGCTAGAGGCAGTAACTATTACATAACACCCACACGTATGACGTAACACCCACGTGGTACTGACCCGTCGTGTCCGTTGATGAAGTACTATAGTTATAGTATAATATATAACCTATAGGGAAGAGGTGGAAGGACTAAAAGTGGAGGTCACTATCGCATAACACACACGTATGACGCAACACTATTGCATAACACACACGTATGACGCAACACTATCGCATAACACACACGTATGACGCAACACTATCGCATAACACACACGTATGACGCAACACTATCGCATAACACACACGTATGACGCAACACTATTACATAACACACACGTATGACGTAACACTATTACATAACGTAACACACAAACGTGGTGTACTAACCCGTCGTGTCCGTTGATGAAGTAGGACGGAATGCCTACGTTAGCGTCGTGCTGTTCCTTGATCATGTCCACCATGACGTCATCGATATCCTGCTCAGGCTGTTGACCATTGGCGGCGTTGTTCTGGCCGCTGCTGACCACTACGTTGTCCATGATCACCACCGCCTTAGCTCCGGCCAGTTCGGCCGTGCGCACCTTGTTGATGAACGGACACTCGCTGTGTGCAGGAGGGTATTAGGTATTGGTATAGTATAGACTAGATGTATGTTTATATGGGTACCGGGTATATGGGCAAGGAGTCCTTACTAAAGACGTCCTTTCTCATACTCCTGGTATTTCTTCAATATTTATCTCTATATATACCCATATCAAGGACACAGATATGTACATATATTTGTCATTGATATGGGTATATAATATATACTATATTATATATAGTCTATATATATATATATAGAGAAAGATAGTGAAGAAATATCAGGAGATGGCCTATACACACATGTGTACATAGCCAACCTATAGTCGTATACGTTTATATATATATATATATATAAAGGGGAGATTAACATATATTATGTAATATTTGTGTTCTATATATAGAACAGGGGAGTGCACAGTGTAATATAGTGCCATAGTTAGGTACTAAGTTGTTATGTGATCGCGTGCGTTCTAGAACTCGATACAATAGACATACAAATCGCACTGACCCAGTTTGCGTATATTCTAGGTTATGTCCATTCGAAGGACATCACTATATATCATACAATAAAATACAGAATGTGTTATTATGTACATTTTAAACATATTCTGCTATATATTTCTATATGGTAACATCACAATGCTAGCTACTAACTATAATATTATATAATATATGTAAACAATTAATATGGTTATATATTGTTATATAGTGTACGACGTACACTGTACGTATATATGTATATATATATATATATAATATTTACTAATAAACTATAGTTGTATACATTTATTTATGTATTTGTATACAATGTATACATTATAATTAATTAACGACATCGAGCACATAGCATTCTGGGAAATGTGCAATAAACAAGTATTGCGTAATCGTTAACCAAGTATTACGTAACGCTATGAATACTAGTAGGTATAGGTACATACCTACTACCTATAGTGTATCGTAAATATAATAATCATTATCTTTATTGACATTATCCGATAATGTATACGAAATATTGTATAATATTGTAAGTAGAAATGTTATTATTATCTATAAATAATCCCTTTTTTTTATAAAAAATCGTATACAATGCAAAAGATTGTCAGAATGAAATATATGCTACGGCGATACGAGTGAACGCGCGAGTAGATACTTCTATAGATGTTATAGATATATATATATATATATAAGATACATATCACCTATAGATATTAATTACTTAATTATACTTAAATACTATAAAGTATACTTAATTGTTATGTGTTATCGGAACTACAAATAAATTAGACTTTATAGGTATCTAGTAGACCATCTACCTATCTACCACTTGCTATTAACCTATCTTCCACATGTTCATTTAAAATGGAAATTAATTTCCTTAATAATTATTAAACGTAAGTATTAATTTTTAATAGGGGAAATTAACCTAATACGGACACCATCGGTATCTCAGAAACCATAAATCCTACAAAACAATATGTAATGTATAACATATTGATAATTAAATAAATAGTCTAAATAAGTATTTTTAAATTAATTATAAATAATGTAATTGTAATTTATCTGATTGGTTCATCAATACAATATAGTATATTATAGTGATATATAGGGTATCCGTATTATAACACAGGGTGTCCGTATTCGGACATGGGTACCGAATACGGACAGTCCGTCGGACACCCAGTTATCTATGGAATTAAAAGATTAAATACAATTTTAAAATCACAATAATATCTATAATCATATAATATTAATATATTGTAATTTTTGAATAAAAATATTGAGTCATAAAATGTTAAGACCATTTATTGTTAGGGTGTCGGTATTCGAGTAGGTATTCGTATAGGGTACTCTCCCCTATATTAATTTAAATGATAGGTATTACTGTCAACAATGAAAACAACGAACTACTTTGAATAGATAGTGAGTGATGTATGTTTTATTCTCAAAAACTTTGAAAATGTTAGAAACTTATGAAATATATGTCACGATTAATGCTCGAGTTATAACAAAGATTTTGCTAAGCATACATTTCCTTCAGAAAATCTCTGGTTACACCAATTGCTACATAATTATGAACTAATTCATAGTGAAATAATAGTAAGGGCATACGTCTTTGATTATAAATAGTTGATTGATAGGCAATAACTATGATTTAGTTGACGGAGTTGAAGGAGTGGGTAAACGCTATTATGATGAGAGCAACGTCTCACTTGACACTATGTTCTATCTTAAAGCTTATTCCAAAACAACATATTAACTATAATTAACGTAACTCCTATAGAATAACCTATATGAGTTCGATGAGGATATTACGCACTTTTTATGTAATATCCCCAACGATATCCTCATCGAAATCATAGGTAATACTTTGGTGCGGCATAGGCCTTAGCATTTGCCTTCAACGGTATAGTTATTCTAAAGGGGTGTGGCCGAAGGGGATGGGTGAGGGGCGTGTCGGCAAACCCTCTGATGATGAGCGCCACGTTTCCGCGTAGGAGTCCTCCGTAGGAGTTCCTACGCTGGAGTGATATATTAACTTAAGCTTATAACACACCAACGTATTAACTAGTAATTCGACAAGTAGGTATCTTATATCGATTGGGATATTACGAATCTTTGAGGCAATATCCCCTGCGATACCCTCTTACAAATGTTAGGTAATTTGTGGTATGGAATAGGCTTATGAGAGCTTAATATCATGCATTCAACGATATGGTTATGTTATAGGGGGTGTGGACGAAAGGGACGGGCGAGGGGCGTGTCGGCAAACCCTCTAATGATGAGCGCCACGTTTCCGCGTACGTTGGAGTCTATCCTCGAACACGCCTTCAACGGTACGGCCGGTGTCATCATCAGACGGCGCTGAGAGAACCGCTGAACTGGGCCGAAGTTCTTCGCCGGTCGGATGTTGTAAGTGTACGCCAAAGACACCGGTTTTATGATCGTCATGTAACTCTGCGAAATGGGCGTAGTGTTACGTTATGTCATGCATGGGGTACTACACACACATACCAACACACACTATGTGGGTCCCACAAACATACATTTACACATACAAATATATATATATATATATATATATATATATGTATATTTATTATTATTATTTATTTGAGTCAGACATAAACAGTCCATAGATAAACAAAACAAAAAAAAAATTAAATACAACTATACAACACATATCTATATATATATAAGTATATAATTACAAATAATATATAGTTAAAAAATAATGATGTACACCATGTTTTAAATATTGACGACGGGCGAGAAACATTATATAAATATATCATTTTAATAATAGAATTGTCAGATAATTTAACACGATTATATAGTGAGTAATACGACTTACGTAATTTTATAATAATATTATCGACATTATCATATAGGTACATTTCGGATGCACTGCATCTAGGTTTATAGCCTAGGGATATGCGATATGCATTATTATATGCTACTTGAATTTTTTTAAAGTAAGCATTATCTGTATCCCATAGACTGCAAAGATACATATTAGAGCAGAATGTTTTAAAAAGCAATATACATACATATTTCGAGCAGTTTCTAAATCTATTAGATAGAGAATAGCTAGTTGTGTAAAGACGTTTAATATTACAGTTTATATCCATCTCATCAGATAAATTATCAGAAATCCAGTGTCCAAGATACTTAGGATACCTATAAGATACCTATAAGCTTATATATTTATATATTGTTATTTAATTTTATTTTGGTGGAGTCCTGTCATCCCATCCATGAACTTATAACCATATGGCTCTAATGTCCCTTCGAAGCCGCTTTTAACGATGGTCGATCATTTATTTATACACAATTATTAATATCACTTCTAAATATTATGTTAAGACTTATTTGAATGGTTCGGACGATGCTTGCACCATTATCCTATTGTTTGTGTGTATACATATATACACACAAACATTATATGTATAACCATATGACATTTCATAGATATTTTAATTAATAATTGATACAATAATAAGCTACATGTAAATATGGATTAAAGTTATACTTATTAAATAAAACCATCTAATGGGGGATATTAGCTAGACTAATGTAATGGTTAGCGAACTCTTTAACCTCAGACACCTAATTAGTGACCACGTAACCAGTACTGGGCAGATGTCCTTCATATGTCCTTCATCTATCGTTCACTATCTCTCCGTATACTTTATAGTTAGCACTTGCACATTATATAAGATTAAATTTTAGCCTATCTACATAATTTCAGTTGCATTTAATTCAGCACCTTAAAATCAAGTAGGTAACTGGAAATCGCACAATAGAATTTCGCACTATAGAGGGTCGCACAATAGAATGTAGCAATATACAACACTCCGAGTGGATATATTTACGATACACTACACTGTTAGAAATAAATGGTATAACATTGATTAAAAAATGGTATAACCCCGTGGCGTCCTGGTATACCATTTACGGTATAACTAAACAAACAAATGTTATACTATATAATTTGTGATCTTATACCATTTACATTAAGCTAGCTTATAGCTATATGGTTTATCAAAAAAAAACAAATGTTATACCATATAATATGTGATCTTATACCATTTAACGTAATTGTATGGTATAACTCGTATTTCCATATGTTATACCATATAATTTATAATGTTATACCCTTATTTTTAACAGTGTATAGCGTATACGTGATCATTCGTATAGAATCAACATATCTATAGTGAATAACATCAAGGAAGTAATAGAAGTGTATTAGTGTATTCGATATAAATACAAATACGGAATTAACTGAATAGTAGAATGAATTCTTCTGAGGTGGATGTTAGCTGGAAACTGTATTACAGAAGGAAGATGTAGAATACTATACTCAATAAATCACGTATAGGTCACCTATAAGTATACTATATATTATCATATATTCTATCTTCCTGTACATCTCACAGTAGTATATATATATATATATATATATATATATATATATATAGTAGATATACCTCCTTCGTGAAATACTTTAGTAACTTACTGTCATCTTAAGCCCAATATTATCATATATTCTATCTTCCTGTACATCTCACAGTAGTTTTAGAAAATGAATTGATTACTTTTTTAAATTAATTCATCTGAGTAAATTAGCATACATTCTTATACATCGGATAATCCCTCTTTATATTTTTTATTTGATCAATTAATTAATTAATTAATTTATTTATCATTTTTTTACATAATATATTTATTAATTTATTATGTAATTGTACTATAGTTATTTAATTAGCTAATCACGTATGTCTACAGTTGATAGGATAGTCTATCCTATATAGATGATAGGATATATTAGCTAACTTAATTAATGATTACCATTATCTATGGGGAAATGATCCATTCCATATCAGCCTAATCTCCAATTATAATAGTTAGTGATATATTTCTTGTTTTTTACTTGTAATTCATTTACGGAATCTTCACATTATTTAATTGCATGTCGGTAATATGTCAGTGTATTTCAATATTTTATGTATCCTTATTATTATGATGTTGGTGTTGTTTATTGTAGTTTGTTTAGTCTACATGTCCTACTAGTTATTATTATTATATAATTCCATATGAATTCGAATAAATAAATATTATTAACTTTATATTTAAGTAATATATGATGATTATAAATATTGTTTTAAATGTAATTCTTAATACATGAAGAGATAATGAACTATAAATCTAGTAAAATATAGTAAAAACATTTCTTCTGTAATCAAGAGCCGGAAATATAAAAAAATAATATTAATTAATGTAATTTGCTTTTTATTCTTAACTCTGTTACACATACATTGTAGTGCTATAGTACTTATTGTATACAATATATGCGGAAGTATAATTATATATTGTAAATATTAATATAACCTAATATAACTATAGTATATGACGATATTTGAAAATAATATAAATTTATATACACTACCTAATATATAGTATAGATACAATTTACCTATGTACAGTTACAATTACATTAGTAATTAGTTACTGATATATAATGACATATTAGCTAATTAATATAACATTTAATGTAAATATAATTTTATAATAATTAATACTTAATACTTAATTATACTTAATTAATACTTAATCGTGAACTATTATTAACGAATAATTGAGTGAGACTACATAATATAGTGATTAATATTAATTATTATGGAATAATCATCCAACTTATTATTTGTATCCGTGTTATATTAAATTTATATCATTATTAAATCGTTATTGTATTATTATTATCTTATTATTATATAACACTATACTATATCAATGCAGTATGTAGTATATACAACTACACCATATCAATGCAGACTGTAGTATATATTAGTCCTTTATATTGTTTATTATTGTTTTTCCGTTGTATATTGAATGTATATTATTATCAAATTATTATCGTATTACTATTATTTTATTATTATTTTCTTCCCGCACGAGCGAAGGGGTCTACATGACCCTATTTGAGTGCTAATAAACTCAATATCATCATCATCATCATCAATACTTTATATTATAATAATATTTAATGGATATTTTATTTAAAATGTTATACGTAAAATAACATTAAATAATATATACATTAATTTAATAAACATAAATATTAGTAATTAATTTAAAACTAGTGCTCAGCATATAGGACATATTCTATGAACGTTCAAAAATGACAATATATACCAGATACACATTACATTGCGTAATAGTAGAATATTTCAATTAATTCTATTCATTATTTAATATTATTATTAATATAGGTTACTATTTCATATATAAGTAAGTATACCTTTACAGTATACCTTTACCTATATATCTATCTCTAACATTTTTGACAAGATCTATTAGTGGATTATGTGGGCATTTTATATAATATTATATAGGTATCCTATAGTATATTATAATATACATAGGTTTATATACATTATATTATATACATATATATGTACGCATACGAGGGCGTACCAATATATAATATCAATTGATGTATTGACTATTAAATAGAGTATATACTAACACCCCTGGCAGGAAGATAACCGTGTTTCACATTGATATGAGCCCGACAAACCGCCACGAAAATGCATAGTATAGTCGGGTAGAAGGAATACATGTGTTCAGTGGTGTTCAGTTGTGTTCAGTGGTGTTCAGTTGGTACGAGTAAGACACCGGTTCTTCGCGTACTTAAACTTTACGGAGAATTCTACTCGGTATTTGTTAACGTCGAGTAATGAAATCAAATTTTCCCTAAATAATAATAATAAATAATAAATATAAACAAAAGATATACGATCGAATTGTAAATAATAGTTTTTAAATTAAAATAATATTTTTTAGAAATTAAAAATATTTTTAATATAGAAAATAAATTTATGAAAATAGTCAGTAATCTAAAATGTTATTAATAGATGATATATACGAATACTAAAAATAGCGTGATAAATAAACAAGTTAAATATAAGTTGAACTTAACAAACGTAATATTCAGCAGAATTAAAACCCTGACGGTCAATAATCACAATGTCCACACGTAGTTAGCACTACAATCACATAGGACAGCCGCGGAACATTCCAGTACAACTTCGCACCCCACCGGAACAACAACAACAAAGCTAACCGGCGCCGCCATGTTGATGGAATTCTTCGCCTACCTGCCGATGCTGTTGATGAGTTTCTCGATATGTATGTTCTGCGTGATCTGCCTGGGCTGCTGTTACTACATATACTCATCCATAAGGTAAGCAACATTGTAGTCATGTAAAGTTAACGTGATTAATACTCAATAATATATGCTATATAATTTCTACCTATATGTGTAATCTATAGATTAATCAATATATTGATTGTAACTTATATATTATTATATTGTTTATATATGTTAATAGTTATGTTTATATATGTTAATATACCAATTGTTATCAGTACAATTTTATTTTTTTAAGAGAATCGTGCCGACATTATCTGATACTATTTAGGATACTTAATATTTCTATAGAAATTTGTATACAACATATTTTTGTAGGAATTCAATTTATATATATAGGTGGTTGATAATATCAACTTGATATTGAGATTTTAACTTTATTTCGTAAATGATATTAGCGTAGGGGAAAGTAACCGTATACGAAAAGTGCCCGAATACGGACACTCTCGGTTTCTTAGAAACTATAAATCCTACAAAAGAATTTTTAAAATATTTAATAAAATTAATGAATAAAATATTCATAATTACATAAATAGTCAAAATACGTATTTTTTATTTTTTTATTAATTAAAATAGTGCTGATATATCCAATAAACTGTTTTTTATTACGTTTTTATTACGTTTTATTAAATTTATGAAAAAAAATGTCAACTTAAAACCTTCTAAAGAATATACAAATGTATCGACATAAATCATAACATTATATTATTAAAAATTAAGTATTCAAGAATTATATACATAATTTCTCTATTTAATATAAAATATTAATTAAGTTATAAGCATATATATATAGAGGTCATATAAATCCCTAATACGGGTACTCTATAGATGTCATAATACGGACACCATGTAACCAATCAGTGAGCAGCGTGTGAACTATTCTGATTTTCATAAAAATCACATGCGTTAATATATTAATATATTATTGGTAGTATATATGCTATATTGGCATACCACCAATGAAGCTAAATCTACAATTTGTATTATTTAGATATTTAACTTGTATTATTAATTAATAAAATAATAAAACTTAATACATTAATTACTAATTAAATTACATTAAATTATTCATAAAATAATCATAATTATATATAATGTAATTGTAATTTGTCTGATTAATTCATTAATAATATATAGTTTATCTATAGATGTATAACTGTAGTTGTATATCGGGTATCCGCATTATAACACAGGGTGTCCGTATTCGGACATGGGTACCGAATACTGACATTCCCTCCTGAATGAAATATTAATTAAAATTTAAAATCACGATAATATCTATAATCATCATCATCATATTTTAATTTTTGAATAAGATCATTGAGTCATAAAATGTTAAGACCATTTATTGTTAACGTGTCCGTATTAGGTTACTTTCCCCAATTATTTCGTAATATCTATAGACTTTAGTTCTAGTTATTATATTTTCGCATATCAAAATTATGACCATAATTAAATTAAAAGTAGGGGAGGGAAGGGTATTATGGCCGATATTTGTATTACCTTACAAGAAACAAAATATATCATACTAATATTGGATATTATGATCCAATAAGTTGTATATACAATTACAATATGTTGTTCTAAATAATGGAGATCAACATTTACTCATTTAATTATTTGTATTCAAATCATTTGATTTTTATTAAAAAGCAAATTTTCCGTATAAATAGAGATAAAATACACTAGTGCGGATATTATGGTCGATAGTTCCGAAATAGCCACTAGGATCGCGTCATGTATTCAAATACGTACTATTTTTATAATTAGAAAATAAAATACATTATATATCAGATAAACACGCACTTTTATATTAAATATAAAAATAATTAATCGTTATCCCATTTAGTTTTACTTATATTCAGCTACAAACGTTTTTTTTCGATAAAAAATTACGATTATTTGATTTTTTTCTCTAATCAAAAATCAATAGTTAATATTGATATAAATAAAAAATTATGTACACTATCATTCTTAGAATTCAATTATCTACATTTTGCGTATATATCATTTTTTGTTAACTATAATGGTTATTGAAATATCGTTATCGGCCACAATACCCGCATCGGCCACAATACCCTTCTCTCCCCTATATTAAAAAATCCTAGTATCAAAATCTACACGTCGACTTATACGATACGCCTATTCGTCTTAAACAAAACATCTATTTTTAATACGATATTTATGTTCGCGATGAAAGGAAAAGTTTCTTTACACTTAAACAATATTAATAAGTTCAAGCTGTCCAAATATGGCAAGAGATATTTTCAACATTCTGCAGCTGCACTACGGAATGGTCTACCTCGAGAGCTAAGACTTGTTACATACAACGTTTCAAAAGTTAAGTCAAAGATTTTATTATTTAGTCATTTTTAATATTCGTATATTTTTATTTTTTTTCACGTTTATTAATCTAACAATCCTATTTTGTTTACTTATATATTATTTTATCGTTTATTTATGTATGTATTATTATTTTTCTAAAACATAAATGAGAACTATGTTTGCTATATTTGTGTATTAATAAATCACCTATCTATCTATCTATCTAATATCATTATTTTAAAATAATTAATAATAATAGTAACGATAATGATTAAATCACTAGTATCACCCAATACACTTATTACCCGTATACCGGTAAATAACCCCACCCCACTTACAGAGACTACTGGTTGTGGGCTACGAGCTGGAACTACAGCGCCACTCAAGAACCCCCTTCCGCTAGTCAAACCGGACCTATGTACTACTTCGCGAGACTAGTCGAGTAAGTAGGGCATGCGCACGCTTGTACGTAGCGTAATGCGTAATGTGTGTCGGAAGTACTATAAATAGAATTTGTCTGCTTATGCGTCATACACATGTATTAGGTGGCGGGTTCAATCCCCGGCCACCCATGAAATTAGCCTTACAATAATATTCTAAAGTTTTCTTATATAATTAATACACACATATATATAATTAAATGATCGGATTTCGTTAAAACCATCGATGTATTAACACGATAACCGTTTCGACATTATAGCCTTATATGGTTATAAGTGAAAATATCATCTAAGTTTATAGATGGGATGTAATAACTCCAATAAAATAACAAATATATATATATATATATATATATATATATATATAGTATAATACTACATACACATAACTATATGTATACATACACTCACCTATATATAGGGGCGCTGGAACGATTTTCTATGTAGGGGGGACCAACATATCATAATAAATGTTGGGGGGGGGGTAGCCAATACATAGGAGTCCCCCTAAATTTTAAAGTTGGGGGGGGGGGTATGCCCCCTCCCCCCCGTTTCAGCGCCCCTAGCGTTAGACCACTCCACGTATAAGTACATCGTTAACACCCACAGATACGAGACCGA
This sequence comes from Osedax fenrisi, assembly GCA_964019155.1. Lineage (NCBI taxonomy): Eukaryota > Metazoa > Annelida > Polychaeta > Sabellida > Siboglinidae > Osedax > Osedax fenrisi. The sequence goes on along the minus strand of OZ025244.1, from coordinate 19,937,119 downwards.
CGTTCGGGCTAACAACCCGGGCACCTTCAACGGGGGTAATAACCCGCCCGGCTATAACCAGTACTTCCCGGGACCGTACACCCCACCGACGTCTACCTCGCAGGTGCTGAAGGGAAGGTGCGTTACGTAATCTATGAGGGGGTAGGGGTAGTGGTAGGGGGTAGTAGTGGTGGTATTGTACTAGAGTGGTAGTAGGATACTAGAGCAGTAGTACGAGTTGTAGTAATAGTAATAGTAATTATAATATTTTAATGTTTACAATATATTATATATATATATATATATATATATAATATATATTATATATGTATATATATATATATTAGTTAATTTAGTATTATATTGTATTAATACTTATAATTATAAACATCTCTATACATATTAACATAGAAACACTACTACTAAAGTCACTGTAGAGGTCAAATTAAACATTTATAAAAACTAATAGAAAAAACTATAGTAATGATATACTTGTAATTATTACAAATATGAATAAAATAATTGTATATATAGGCTGAAATTTAAATTTAAATATAGCTTACATCCAAAACGTTAAATTGTGCTAAAATTACATTATTTAAGAGAACAGTACATATTTTAACTATCTTTAAATTATAATATTATAAAATTAATTATATTTTAATTATAATACCTGGTTATACCTGGTTATCATCCATTAATTAGATTCTCAGACGAAGACCTCACCAAACAAGCAGGTACCAGATTCTACAATAGTTATATGCAAAGACCTGACGATTATCACGTTCTTAATCAGAATACAGATTCAGTGTTAGTGTTTACAATGTAACCATATATATATCGAGTAGTATCCCACTATAATGTCTATTTAAGTAACCGATATATGGGTTACATTAATATAGGGTTACTAGCATTATAATATAATTCTAATGTGTATGTTATAATCTTAACTAACCTGAATTATAAGATATCATTTATATAATTTAAAATTAAATAATAATAATAATACATATCATATATATATATATATATATATATATATATATTTAATGTTTACCATATTATAATTACGTAAGATATATTTAACCTATGACCGCCTATATGATAGGGTTAACTTCGTGGTGCCGAGAAGGACATATGTCGATGACACTTCTGTAACCCAAACGTTAGTTACGTAATACGACGCGTGTGTATGCCCATATAAGGTATTATGTCCATGTTACTCGGTAATGTCGAGTCTGTTTATAATATACTGATTGTAATTATTATGACCCCGGGTGTAATTAGAATGAATTACATGTAGAGTTTATTAGTTACATGTAATAAAGTAAACCAGATACACATACATTAACTCACCTATAGGTACTCACACACACACACACACATATATATATATATATATATATATATATATATATATATATATATATTTTTATTATATTAAGATTTAATTAAAATATTAAAAAAAGATTAATATATATATATATATATATATATATGTTTATATGTAAATGAAATCATTGTGTTTATAAACACTATAACATATAAACACAACAATTACACTCCATGACACTAACAACAACTTCATGTTCGCATCATGGTAATTAGAAACCATGTTGATTCTATTTATAGGATTCTAAATAACAATAGTCGCGTGTTTCATATTATTATATGAAATATAAGGTATTTTTTATTAGATTTTATTCAGGCTCTACAAAGTTTTAAACTATTAGAAGTATTTTTCATGAAACCCTATAAGGTTTATATGACATATTTTAATATATTGTATGAATATTGTTAAATAAACGAACTATTGCTATAATCTTATATTTAAATTTGTATCTTATATCTAATATTGTAATTTTCATTGCTAAAATCAGTATTTAAAACAGTATTTAAAGTTAAATAAAGTATAACCACATGCACTTCTTTACCAAATGTCGAGTAGTATAAGAAACCCACTTTTTCATATGTAGTACATATATGTATATATTTATGTTGTGTTAATAATTAACTTAATAACTATGTATTATGTTTATATACTTTATATATATAAATTACAAATATATTATATATTAAATCTAAAACAATACTAATATATACGGTATAATACATAGTCCACATGCATATTTCGCGCATTTCACTCTTATTCGGAATACACATGAGAGTATACCATCTATAAATAGATTACAATGTATAGGTTACGTATATATTGAATCTATAGTAAATAGTATGTAATTACGTACTAACAATACATACTCGTAACCAAGGACAGATAAACACGTGTCCTTCCGCATACGATTTTGTATATACATATATATATATATCCCCTATATATCCCGGATACATCCTATAGGATGTATATATATATAGATATGATATATATATATATATATATATATATATATATATATATATATATATATGTGTCATAATCACTATATTAATTTTAAATCGATTACTATATATATATATATATATATATATGTACCTACTTTATAATGTGTTACTCCTTGACAATATTTGCCCCCATAAACACCCCCCAAGGACACCCCCCTTAGACACCCCCTAGGACACCCCCCTATGACACCCCCCATATAACGCATGTCCCACGTGATACACGACACTCGTACGTTTCGCATATCTCCCGTATATCACGTGATAGAAACAAACTAGCTTTTCGATATATATAAGCTTTCTATAGTTATAACTGATGACTAATAACTAATACGTATATCGTTATGGTTTATCAAAATAATATCTGATATTAAAACTTATTGTATATAAACATGGTTAATTATCAATTCATATATATGAATATATACTATATAAATATATATAGTAAATACACAATTAACTTCCGGTAGTTAATGTTTTCCCCTTACAGATTGGTGGACGCCGGTGGGTCTTCAGCGATGGCCGCCTCCAACATGTGGTCGAACATGCCCTCGTTCTACGCCAGCACTGCCGGTACGCCTTCGGGTCAAAGTTCAACGGCGACGGACGACGGTTCCGCTCATCAACAGCGGTCGAACAACAGCGGAAACGTTCAGCAGAGGTCGAATAACAGCGGAAACGTGTTGCAGAGGTCGAATAGCGGTAACGCCCACCAGAAGGCGCCGGTACCGTATAATAAACGGGCGACACCTAGCGGCAGTCTGCTGAAGAGGTCGGCGCTTAAGAACGCTAAATCGGGGCCGGTGAACGACGCCAACATTCCGAGGGACCTGTGACGGGCGTAAACGCGCACGTGGGCGATGACAGGTCGAGTGTCACGTGATGGAGGACAGCACGTGACTCGTGACTAGAAATTCACGTTTTTGAACACGAATAAATGAACACAAATCTCTAATCGTGTGTACATTATTTGTTATCATACATATATATATATATATATATATATATATATAATACCATTTAATGATACCATATACTAATATTATATATAATAACATACAATATATAAATATAGATAAATATAATTACTATAATAATATTAATAGTAATCAACATAATAGTATATACATATTTATATGAAAATTTCATTTTTTTATATATTTAAATCTATTCAATACTATATCGGCATACATTTGCTATAACTATATAAAGTGATGTGGCATGCTCGTCGATAAAGTAATCATTTGTAATAGGCGTAATCGTGATCTAGATCGCAAGAGTATCGGCTTCAAATTAAGGATCGTGATCGTTATCTACGATCACAATATTGATATCTATAGAGCATGATCGCCGATCATAATGTATAGGAAATAAAAATACAAATACAATTAATATTTTGTATGTAGTACCTACACATATTTACAACATAGGGAAAGTAACAGAATACGGAAAGTGCCCGAATACGGACACTATCGGTATCTCAGAAACTATAAATTCTACAATAAAATGTTAATAAATAATGAATAAAATATTCATAATTATATAAATAGTAAAAATAAGTATTTTTTATTTGTTCATTAATTAAAATAGTGCTAATATATCCAAAATTTAAAATTAAAATATACTCAAGAATATAAAAATGTATCGATATAAAACATAATAATATATTATTAAAAACTAAAGCATTCTAAAATTATATACCTAATTTCTATATTTGTTATCAACTATTAATTAAGTTATAAGCATATATCTAGAGGTCATATAAATACCTAATACGGACACTCTAGATGTCTTAATACGGACACCCTATAACTAATAAGCGCGCAGCGTGTGAACTATTCTGATTTTCTTAAAAATCGCGTGCGTTATAATATTAATACCACAAATGAAGCTAAATCTAAAAATGTTATTATATAAATACTTAACTAGTATTATTAATTAATAAAATAATAAAAAATAATAAATTAATTACTAATTAAATTATATTAAAATATTCATAAAATTAATAATAACTAATGTAATTGTAATTGATTTGATTGGTTCATCAATAATTTATAGTTTATCTAGTGGTATATAGGGTGTCAGTATTATAATAAAGGGTGTCCGTATTAGGACATGGGTAACAAATACGGACACCCTTTATTATTAGCGTTATCTTTTGAATAAAAAGATGAAATAAAATCATAATAATATCTATAATCATATATAATTTATATATTAATATATTGTAATTTTTGAATACAAATATTGAGTCATACAATGTTAATACCATTTATTGTTATAGTGTCCGTATTCGGTTACTTTACCCTATTAACATTCGATATCGTAATATATGTTTGACAACTAACTATATATACCAACTACCTATATTACATGTAATATATTATTTATTCTTATATATTCCATGTTAAATTCCCTTTATTGGATAGATATATGTTTTACAATAAACTGCAATGCCTATTTATACATTAATAACTTATTTATATGGTCTACACTTTATAATTATGAGATCTTTATATTTGTGAGTCCCGCAAATGAAGGATTCTAGATATTTTAGTGTATTGTTTTTAAGTTTTGTATTTAAATTAGAATTGGAATACAATTACTTAGAATGAATATGAATATATATTTATGTGATATATTTAATAAAATATTAAGAAACAAATGATACATTATTTTTAAATAGTCTAGAGCATATATTAATATATATATTTGTAATTGTATATATATATATATATATATAAACTGACTGTGTGGCTCAGTTGGCGTCAGACATACAAGCAGTATGATACGGGTTCAAGCCTTCTCCGGACCATTATGTCTTAAAATAATATTTAGAAGTGATCTTATATAATTGTGTATAAATAAATTATCGGCTCTCGTTAAAACCGTGAATACCTAACACGAGAGCGGCTTTGAAGGGACACTAGAGCCATATATGGTTATAAGTAAAAACTTCTATATTCCTGGATAGAATAAAGGAATCCACCAACATAAAATAACAATAACAAAAAAATAAACAATAATTATATTATATATACATAATTAATAATAGAAACACTATTATAATATATAATAATTTATATTAATAATGAATATTGAGATGTTCACATTTATTTGAAATCAATAATTTAAATTTTCGCTTATAAATATCATATTATCTTTATACTATATAACATTATATATAGTATTTATTATATACATATTAATTTCATTATAATATTTAAATAGTCAATATATAAAAAAAATATATCTTAACATAGTAAAGAAAATAATCTCATAAAATGTAGAAAAAATGTACTATAGAGGTATTTTGTCTACACTCAATAACAAATCTTAACTCACTAAGTCAGATAAGTTTGTTAAATAACACCGTTAACAATCGCATCAATAACATCGCACACGATATAAAACCACGGGTAGGTCGAATCCTAATTGATAACATCATATTGTCTCCATTATTTGCTATTCAACTTGACGCGTCCGTAGCTTTTAGTCAAGGTTCACAACATTTAGTATATTGATTATTTATCTGTGATAATAATGTAGAGATGATTATGTCTAGAGTAGGACTATCTTTTGACTACCTATCTTTTGTAAGACATTACTAAAAACTACAAAAGCAGCTGATATTATTGAATAGGAACATTTCGTGTAAGCTGATAGTAATATATGTTAATAATATCTTAAAAAATATAACTTAAAAATCTCTACTTAAACACTAACAGTGTAATATATTGGAAACTGTAGAACATTTAGTAAACTACGTAAAAGGGTAGAGCATCCTAGGCTAGAACATGATTAGTTTATAAATTACGTAATGAAATTTATGATACTGAAATTTAGTGAAATCACACAAATTCGTGATTTTAGATCGCTGTCAGATGGTTATCAACATGTCATCGCAATAATATTCAAAATTAATGATTTAATAAGGAAAGAAGACTGGACATTATGTTAATAATTGTAATGCTCTAACTTTATGTTTTTCAGTGAGAAATTCTCACTAATATAGCATATTTATCTGATATATTTTAGGAATTACGTTGCTTGAACCAGAAGTTACCATTTCTATAGAGAAACTACATTTAGTATGTATGATGCAATTAATATATTCAATTATAACTTATTTATTTGATTAAGAACAATTTATATGGACAACCTTTCTAATATTCCACCTCCCGCTAATATTACTAATGATGATCCAATTTTAATCTAACTAAAAATAAATCAAAGAACATATTTTAAGCAAATACAATGAATTGAGAATATATTTTCCAGATATAAATTCTGACAATATATCTAAGTAGTTCACACACAAAATCATTGCAATGATCGGTTTTTGAACTTCTAGATTACATAAAAGATAAATGTGTTGATTTCATCCAAAATATGAATAATGAATATTTAATATAGGATACAATTATGCATAAAAAGGCATTAGCGATATAGATTTTTAAGAACATTTTCTTAATAATATATATTATTTTGCCATTCCTAAATATTAGAGATTATCCATGGATGTATTGAGAATAATAATTCCGTTTATCTCAACATATTTACATGAAAGTTGTTTATCAATGATATTGAGTATCGAAGCCCAATTACGTTATCTATAAATAGAAGAAGATATCACGTGATATGCGCTAAGTCCTATAGTACTATAGTACTATATCTCCATGACTTAATATTATAGTGTCTTCAAAATATTTATAAGCATCGCATTACATGTATAAATACGCTTTTGAATATAACCGGAGTTTTTAGTTTGAACCAAGGAAGATTTGAAATTTAATATATTGGGCTTAAGAGAAAAATAGTTTCAATCTTTGTTGAGATTCTTCTGTTGATATTGTGTTTCAATATTGATGATTCAAATATTATAATAATTATTATATTAAAATTAATACTATATTATAAATACTATACTACTTGTTGGCATAAATTAAAATTGTTGATAATACATTTTTACCATACTATTAATTATTTATATAAAATAAAAAAAGAATCTAAATCAAAAATCACACATGACTTACATTTATATCATAGCTCAATAACTGATATAGAATATAAAGTGTATTATACGTATATATATATATATATATATATATATATATATATATATACTCTACAGGATAAACGCATCTCCTATGTTGACATCCGTATGGAACAACATACCAGCTACCTCATCATACATGCCCGACTTCGGTATGCCTAGCATGGCTACGAACTACATGAACTACTGGGGAAATACTACATCATTGACCACGTCGGATGTCCGGCCCAACAACAGAACAGGTCACGTGGTCATACCTGTGGTCGAAAAGCGGCTCGACATGGAAGCCATACGGGCGCTGAAACCTCGCCACGATAAGACGTTCAATGCTAGCAATACGTCGGATAAAAGGCGTTCCCGACGATATAGCCACTCCCCCAACGCCCGCCATCGCGACGATGACTACGTCGTGAAACCTAAGAACGTAGTGGATTACGACCCGTTCGATTCTTCGGAGGCAGATGATCCTGTCACCGCTAAAGAGGTTCAATACTATAAGAACATTTATGATCACATGTAGGCATATACCTACATATTCACATACATGATCACACATACGCATACATTATACGCATATATCAATTCGCACATAGGGGATTTAATTTCTAAACATGGTTATTCGTAAAAATAGATTGTAATATTTAATAAATTAGATTATAATTATGAAAACAAAAAACTGTTTGATGCAATATTCAGCCATAAAGACATATTTAAAAAAGTGACAATAATAATCTCTAAAATTATAGAATAATTTTAATCTGGAATTTGCTAGCGCATTTATTGGTTACATTCAATATTTGAATTTAACAACATATAATTATTTTTCATTTTTTGTATTATTATACCATATAATATATCACATACAATACATGGATCTACGTGATAACAGTACGTTTTCATTGTTTAGTGGAAAGAAATGTCTAAGTTAACATTTCCTACTTATTTCGATGTGTATCGTCACTTTTTAATGATTAACGAGAAAGAAATCTTCGCGATAAACAAAATATTAAAGATTATTAATGAAATATGACATTCGTCATCTTTACCATATTATAAAACTAAAACGTAAATATTTGAATTAAAACTCTACATTGCTTATGTAAAGTTCCTACAAAAACCTAAATCTACAAAATATTATACTGCGAACTATCAATAACACCGGTAGAAATATGAAGTCATATTCGATATTTCTATATATAAGTGCGTAGATTTAAATGCCTGTCATTTTATGTATTTTTTATTCAAGTTTAAAAACAAAAAAATTCCTATACATTTTTGGAAAAAAATTCTTCAATTTTGTTTTGGTATTAGCGAGTAGAGTTGTATATTATATATATATACTGAAAATTCTTTCTAATAGATAAATTGTTAATATAGATAATAATCAAAAAACTATTTGTATCCAAATGACAAAATTGTGTACATGTTAACATTTCTGAAGATACATACACACATAGATTTATAATTGACAAAGTCATTTATAAATACATTATAAGGAAAGTAAGTGAAAGTGTTATTTAATATAAGATTTATTAATTAATAAATTCTTTTATAATAAGGAATTGTATTATAATGGGAAAGTTATATTTATAATTTAGAATTAAACTTTATTTTGTCACTAAATGTGTTTAAATTCATTTTAACGTATCTGTAATGAATGATAAAAGATTTAAATTAAAGATTTTACAATTATTTGTTTAAGTAATTAATTCATAAAGTATACTTTCTTTCATAATTATTATTCAGTAAAATAAAGTGAACTATGTAATAATTCAATATATATCGTAAATATAAAAATATATATTAAATATAAGAAAATAAAACATGATAATTGTAATTTTAATTTTAATAATTATACAATAGTTTCTAATTATTTATCATATAATATATATAGTAGTATCTTTAAAGAAAAATATATCATGGTTGTAATTTATCTGATTGGTTCATCAATAATATATAGGTTATCTGGTGGTATATATGGTGTCTGAATTATAACACGGTATGTCCGTATTCGGACATGGATACCGAATACGGATACCTTGTTATATATTGAATAAAAAGATTAAACAAAATTTAAAAATTACAATAATATCTATAATCATATAATATTAATATATTGTAATTTTTGAATATAAATATTGAGTCATACAATGTTAATATCATTTATTGTTAAAGTTTCAGTATTAGGTTAATTTCCCTTATATATATAAACAACACTCATATGCGGGTTGAAGATCATGGTTGTAATTTATCTGATTGGTTCATCAATAATATATAGGTTATCTGGTGGTATATATGGTGTCTGAATTATAACACAGTGTGTCCGTATTCGGACATGGATACCGAATACGGACACCTTGTTATATATTGAATAAAAAGATTAAACAAAATTTAAAAATTACAATAATATCTATAATCATATAATATTAATATATTGTAATTTTTGAATATAAATATTGAGTCATACAATGTTAATATAATTTATTGTTAAAGTGTCAGTATTATGTTACTTTCCCTTATATATATAAACAACACTCATATGCGAACTCACATAAACATACATAAATATCCTAAATAGTTAATATTATACATTATTCTTATTTATTCAAATGATATTGACATTAATAATTATTTATTTTCAGAGTAAATTTTTCGGTGCAAAAATTAATAAATCAAAAGTGAAAATTACTCGTCCAATTACTATGCCAAGTGGAATCAAGTTAATATATATATATATATCCATTTATGATCATCACATAATTATATATATATAATATTTAATGTTAATATGTTAACAATTATTGTTAATAGTACTACTAGGCGTAGACCTACTTAACACTCTATATATAACATTACCAGGAAAAGAACTACAATAGCTTCCAGAAAGTCGCACGTAGACAACAATAGAGTTAATGAAACACCTCGGTTATTAACCATTGTTATCAACGATACCATTAATGATCTAATATATTATACAATTATATTTATCCCATAAAGGTCATATATATTTTATTAGATTATATCAGGGTATTTTATGGTATTTCAGGGTATCATGGTATCTATAGATCATGCTTTAAAATATATAAATAATATATATTGTTGTTATTGTTATTTTATTTTGGTGGATTCATGTTATCCCATCCAGGAACTTAGATGAAGTTTTCACTTTTAACCATATTTTGGCTATAATACCTCTACGAAGCCGCTCTCATATTAAGGCATCCATTGTTTTAACGAGAGTCGATAATTGATGTACATAATTATATAAGATCACTTCAAAATATTATTTTAGACCTATTTTAATGATCAGGATAATTATATATATATATATATATATATATATATATATATACAGTATATAAAATATTAGTATTATAGTTTAATTACCTTTTACGATTTATTGCAATATCATATCAGTTACTTATTGTAACGCGACTGATATTAGGAATACATGTAGGGATATATACATGTGCATATATACATAATAATACAATAATAATATCACATTTCAAACTACAACTTATTTTCGCTGTTATTTTATAAAAAAATATACTATATAGTATTAATATAATATTATAATGTAATATATATATATATATATATATATATATATATATATATATATATATATCATATATTAATTATCATATGTTAATAATATATAATATACCTATATGATATTTTGTATTATTATTATTTGTAATATTAATTATTGAAAAACATTAATAGGATATTAATAGACTAATTATAATATACAATTATTTAGTATTATTATTAATTATTAATTATTATTAATAAAACATTTATCATATAGATGTATTTATTAAATATTAATTACAATCACAATTTGCTAGGTGGTATGCATAGCATTAAAATAGTGATTTCTAATTTGATAAAATGATATCGAACTATCTAGAAATTATAATTTTATAATTATAACAAAAATTAATATATCTAACTAGAATTATATTGAATATTACCTGGTAATTCCAAAATAAATGTAATCTTTAAAACCTAATCAATATGAATGAATGAATGAATGAATGAATGCATGCATTTATTAACCGATTATTCCGATAATGATCAGAGGGACGTCGTGCATAAGTTATAGTTATTTGTAATTTATATATTTAGCTTAAAGTAAAGAAATAATGAATAACGATTAATTAATTAACATTGTATTAATACATGCACAATGACTCGTGTATTAATATAATTATTTATGGAACAAACTATCACATAAACTAAGCTCCACTCAACCCACCAATTCATTTAAATATCTATTATAAACGCATCTATTCACCACTGCATTTCTCTGATCACTATTTGTATCACTATTTATATTAATGTTTACAATCTTATATTAATGTTGAGTACTTTCTGTATTCCTATTGTTCGTTATTATTAATTATTTTATTATCGTCTATATTACGTTTAAACGACAATAAATGTATTGTTTATTTATAAATATATTCTGATAATGTTAAATATCTTGGTGTTTATTTCGACAGTTCTTTATCTTTTCATCGCCACATCTCAAATCTTCTTTCTTAATATTGAACTTTCATCTTCACTCTTTCCGTCTAATCCGTAACTCCATCTCCCTAAGTGTTTCTATAACTCTCGCCTCATATTTCATATTACCGCTTTTCGATTACTGCAATATTCTCCTTTTCTCCTTACCTGGCTATCAAATTAAAAAATTACAAATACTACAGAATGCGTTAGTACGATCAATTTTTAAAATTGATCGCTTTTCTCAAATACATATTTCCCCATATTTACATAGATTGCATTGGCTACCAATCAAATTTAGAATAATATTTAAAGTTCTTCTATTAACTCATAACTCTCTTCACCACAACCGACCTGAATACCTATCTTCCTTAATCTCTATTCCTACTCACACTATCTCTCTCCGTTCAACTACTTCTTACCTTCTACATCTACCCTCTAAGCTTAATCTACATACCACTAATATTCGTGCATGGCACATATCGGCCCCTTATCTATGGAATAAACTACCACATAATCTACGCTCCACTCAATCCACCACCTCTTTTACATCTCTATTAAAAACATATCTATTTACTATTGCATTTCCCTGATCATTTTTTTATCACCATTTATCAATATCTACAATTTTATTTACAATTTATATTAATGTTGAGTACTTTCTGTATTCCTATTTATATTATTATTAGTTTATTATTTTCGTTTATGTTCCGTTATATTGTTTTTTGTTTTTACTTTAGACGCTTGATTGATCTTGCACAAAGAGTCTTTAAAATAAAATAAATTAAATTAAATTAAGCTAATATCAACGACCACTTTTAGAACTCCGGCCCAGATAGAAAACGCCCTCAGCACGGTGAAGACGCAGCTCTCACATCTCGAGAACTTCTCCGGACGGATAACTTCCATCAACGACGTACCGCTGCAGCCTCTCGAACTCAACAACAACACGCTGAACGCACTGCAGGATATCGTGTTGGAGGGAAGCACGGACATGGAGCCCGCCAACCCTAGACAGCGTCGTAATAGTATTAATATACTGAATAAGCTGACCAATCAGGGCGCGGCGAAGTTCGATAACGATTTGAATTCGGCCGAAAGAGAAATACTAGAGAGGTAGGTTACGCTAAAAACCCAACCTAATATTGTATTTTTAATTTAAATTAGAAAAAAAAATAATATTACAAACTCTCAGTATACACAAATATACACATTATATAACTTATTACATATTTATAACATAATATATTAACATTAAATATCTATTGACCAGAAATAAAGTTAAAGACGGCAAACCAACAGGCGCGATGAAACTAAATAACATTAAACACTCGACGAATACGAAACCCGAGTACGCAAAGAACAAGAAAACGATGAAAACTAAAACCTCGAAGATATTCGACACCGTATCTCACGGGGAATCGGATAAACTAAACGCCCTTGACGCGTCCTTGTTCGGAGTTAAGCAACCTAAACCTCGCATCAAGACTTCAGGTAAGGATAACGCTAACATGACCGTCGATGTGGTTAATAACGGCTCAAGAGATGTTAAGAACGATAAAGTTAACCTTTATGATAAGAGTGACACGTCTAACTTAATAGAAAAGGAGGGTAATATTAACTCCATAGATGCTAAGGAGGATAAAGCTAACCTAACTGACGATACAGGTAACCTCTCCAGAGATGTTAAAAACGAGACGACTAATCTAGTCGATAAGGATGGTAATAACGTTATCAGAGATACTAAGAGGGGATTATCTAACGTAACCGATAATGAGGGTGTAAGAGATACTGATAAACCTGTATTAATAGATAAAGAGGGTAATCTCCAGTCCAGAGATGTTAAGAATGTTATAGATAAAGGAAATAATGCTATTAATCAGAATGATAATGTGTTGATTAATGTCGCTGGTATCGATAATGCAAATATCCACAAAACGTTAGTATTTATATTATATATTGTAAATATTATCAAATATTTATGTATATATGAATGTAAAAGGTTAATATTAATTTACATATATATAATTGAATATATAATATTGATTAACAAATTAAATATAAGAAGTACAAATAATTATATTCATTTATATATATATATATATATATATTATGTTTTTAATATAATTAATTGATATCATATTATGATTACAATATATTTCCATTAAAAATAATTTAAATTGCAGACAAAACGATGACATCTCAAAGATATCCCCTACATCCGGGTTAAACAAAGTTGAGATAAACTCTCTCGTTAATAAATATCCGGTTGAAAGTAAAAAGATGGGTAAAAAGAGCAAAAAGAATATTGAATCTTATTCGAATGAAGAAACGAAATCGCTGACGGAACTAGATAAGCAATTATTCGGTGAATTCATCCCAAAAGAAAATGGAACAAGTAAAGCAGATAAGAATATAAATACTGATCTAGGTACGAACATTAGTAATAAGTTAGTAGACAATATTTCATCGGCCATTTATATTAATAACTAATATTCAAATGTTTTTAATTTTATGCTATTTTAATATATAATACATATTTACTCAAATATATATAAATATATATATATGTATTTATATTTCTATGTGTATTTCATATGCCTCCTCTATAATATACTGGCTTCTCTCCAACAATATCTTACTAATTACTTCGAAAATGCCTTTTTCAAAATACCTACAAATTCCACATCATTATATTACTTCTACTTTTATAAACATCTCACACCTACTAAAGTAGCTCCTATTATTAGTATCATACTTATTTTTATATTTTTATATGCATATATGTATATAACATGTATATAACAATATCTATAGTTGGAAAATATCTTTATTTATAATCCGAGGCACCGGTGTATATATAATACTAGTCATCTATATGCTGTCCTTAACTTACTTATTAGTTATCGTATTTTTTATTGTTTACCAGTATTATATAACCTTCTTGATTTCTCGGTGGACGTATTAAACAGAATGATCAGATCATCTATAATATACATTTTCCATATTAGACTAACTGAAAATTACAGAACTGTCTCCTTTAAGTTTTATAATATTGTTTGCTATATAAAAATGTATCCATACGCTGATCTTTAACATCTATATATTCATTCCTTTCAATCTATTTGCCATACTCCAAATTAGTACAACCACCTATGTTATTCGATCAACTACCAGTACATCTCTCGTTTTCCCCCAATCACCTTCCCTTAAATTACAGAAACGTTCGTAAACATATATTACCTAATATCTCTAGAATGTATTCGATTTATAGATACGATTTTGTAAATCTCGCACCTCCTGTGATCTCGCACCTCCTTCAATACACATCTCAAATCCTATCTCTTCTCTACATAATTTACTAATATTATTATATTATTATTCACCTATTATATTATTATTTAATCTATGTTAATTTTAAGTGTCATTACTTTGTAACAGTGCCTAATAACCATAATGTATAATAGTATCATTTTATACGCATGTTAAATATGTATACGATAATAGAATTTATATAATAATAAATATATACTTATATATATAATTATGTTTAGAAATAAATAATATAATATAGTCTATAGACATACTAATATAATCTACATACATATTTTACATATTAGTAATAACATATAAGTGAAATTAGAACTATTTAATTTGAACTAGATTTTATTAGATACTTATTTGTGTCATACCCACCAACGTTAAAACTCCAATAACTCTGTTACTCAAGTATACATTAACAGTTAGGTTGTTAAATAGTAAACAACCTATACATATTCAGTTTAAAATAACTAATTATTCTGAAATATTTGTAATACCCTTTTTTAAATGTTAATCATAAATTAAGTAGGATATTTTATTTAAATAATAAAAATAACATTTAAAAAAAATCTAATTAAAAATTAATCGGTTATTAATTAAAAAACTATATGAGAAGTTACAATATAATGTTATATATATTACACACATTATATACCTAACTTAATTGGTTAAAGTGCTGAATAATTTATAAAACATATCAGTAGGATCCTACATATAAACTATTTATAGAATGAAAAACGCGCTTGTCACTTTAATATAGTATTAATACCTATATTATTATACTATTGTATATAGGATATTAATGTATATTAATAGTATTTAAATTATATATTGTAAATATTATTAAATATTTATGTATACATAAATGTAAAAGATTATTATTAATTTACATATCTATAATTTAATATATAATATTGAATAACATATTAAAACATAAGAAATGTAAATAACTATATTGATTTTCATATGAACATATGGTATGTTATTAATATAATTAATTGATTATTATTATATGATTTCAATACATTTACATTAACAAATAATATAAATTACAGACAATATTTTGATAACTCAGATATGTCACCTATATCGAATATAAATAAATCTAAGATAAACTCTCTCGTAAATAGATACCACGAAGAAAGTAAAAAGAATAACAAAAATATCGATTATTATTCGAACGAAGATAAACAATCTCAAACGGAAATAGATAAACAGAAATACGGCGAACTTTTCCAAAAAGAAGAGCGGAACAGTACAGCCGATAATAAAGTAAATAATGATTTAGATACGAAAATAAGTACTAATTTAGCTGATAAAAATAAAACGAATATTAGTGAAGATAAACAAACTGTTGTTGGGATTACAAATAATGTTGACAATTCAATAGACCAACATCAATCTTTAAAACAAGATAACAATGAAAAAGATGACGCCATCAATAACGATAGAAAGTTAATAATACAATAGAATTATATTTATATATATATATATATGTATATAGGATAGAACCTACACTTAATATTTTACAAATACGTGTACACATATATAACTAAAATATAAAAAAAATAAATAAAATATAACTAAATAGTTAAACTATTTTTATTAGTTATAATTGTAATGTAGCACGTTTATTATTGAGAACTACGATTATTAATGATCAACCTAATGTCGTATATGATATATATGATATATCTACTGATTATACTGTATGCATTACGTATATAAATAGAATATGAGTTATATAACTTATAACAGGAATATTAAAACATAATTTAAAGTGAAATAGCTATCACCGTTTATCAAATTTTTTAATTTTTTAACATACATATAACATATTTTATTAATATAGATTCTAAATTTGTATTTAAAAATGAATTCAAATCTTTATAATGCAAATGACAGGCAGAATAGTTCACTGACATAATGAATATAATAAGATGTAGTACAAATATATATATATATATATATATTATTATTATTATTATTATTATTATTTATTTGAGTCAGACATAAACAGTCCATAGATAAACAAAACAAAAAAAAAATTAAATACAACTATACAACACATATATATATATAAGTATATAATTACAAATAATATATAGTTAAAAAAACAATGATGTACACCATGTTTTAAATATTGACGACGGGCTAGAAACATTATATAAATATATCATTTTAATAATAGAATTGTCAGATAATTTAACACGATTATATAGTGAGTAATACGACTTACGTAATTTTATAATAATATTATCGACATTATCATATAGGTACATTTCGGATGCACTGCATCTAGGTTTATAGCCTAGGGATATGCGATATGCATTATTATATGCTACTTGAATTTTTTTAAAGTAAGCATTATCTGTATCCCATAGACTACAAAGATACATATTAGAGCAGAATGTTTTAAAAAGCAATATACATACATATTTCGAGCAGTTTCTAAATCTATTAGATAGAGAATAGCTAGTTGTGTAAAGACGTTTAATATTACAGTTTATATCCATCTCATCAGATAAATTATCAGAAATCCAGTGTCCAAGATACTTATAAGCTTTTACTACTCTCAAGCATGTATTTCCAATACGTAGCTTAATTGGATTAATATATATATATAATAATTTATATATATATATATATATATATATATATATACATAGGGATCATATATATCAATCGAAATAAATATATGGAATGTACATGATTGGCAGGTATATTTTCCTTCACATATTCTACATATATTCTATACATATGCTACATATACACTAAATATATTTTACATATGTCTCACATATACCCTAAATGTATCTTACATATGTCCTACATATATATATATATATATATATATATGTGTGTATATGTCCTATAGGATAGAAAAAGATATAACGAAATTAAAGGACCATAAAAAGGAGAAAAAAATGTATAATACTAAGCGAAATAGATTCGATGACCTACTCAGCAAAGTTAATTCAAATTATAAATATAAGAATTACGAAGCAGATACCTCGACGAAGGACATCATTAATAAACCACGCCCACTACACGATAACGAACAGACGACTCGAGTAAATAATTCGACCTTTGTTAACGATGTAACAGCCCGTGACCTTGACATTATACCCATTGTTAAATATGCTACGAATAATGGAGAGATTGACGGAATGTTAAATAACACGAAGACTGTTGAAGGAGACATTCAAAATGATAATTCGAAAAAGTTAATATAACAATTAATAATACTATAATACAATAATTATAATAGTAATTGTACATTTTACAAATATTTATTATGTTAAATATTTATAATGTTACTAAATATTAAAATATACATACATTATTTCGTATACTACCAATTGCTATACTAATATTATATATATATATATATATATATATATATATATATATATATATATATATTATGCTGTATATATATTATAGATAAAATATAAGTGAAAATATAATTATTTTCTTTAAACACTATTTTCTAAGAACTTTATTTATGTAATAGCCACCATCATCGAAACTCGTACAACTTTGTTGCTCGTGTAAAATTTAATTTAATTCTCCAGTATTATTATAAAAACTACTCATTATATAATATTTTATATATATATATATATATATATATATATATATGATGATCGCGATTACTTCACGAAACAGAAAGGTAGAGGATGCAATGAATTCGAAAGTTGAACACTTACCACAAGATACCAGAACCTCAAATGATACATCGAGACATAATACATCTTACAGCGAAGTTAGTGCACCCGGTAGACAAGACAACAGTCTGGCAAGTTATGATTTGGCGAAGGACAGCTTCGATCAAGCGTTTTCGTTACAAGATACAGAACAAGAAAGTCGAGCGAACCGAACTACTTGTGACGATGTTAAAAAGACATCAGCGCTTAATAAAAACAGAGGATCTCCCGTTGTTCCGGTGCGAACAAATAAGTTAGAAAATAAGGATACCACAAATTTAAACAAACCGACAGCTCCTAAACAAGAAATTAAAAATAAAGAAATAAAAATGTTAATATAAATATATATATATATATATATATATGTATGTTACAACTATACTAAAGACTACTTATTACGTGGTAATTATAATATAATTGTGTTTATATATGATTATATGTATCAATGTCCTAATACTTAGTAATTTAATTAGTTCATAACATTGAATCACAATCACATTACTTATGTATTGAATTACCAATGAATGTACACGATCAGATATAGCATATCGCCTATGGGCGAATATAGGCATATCTATAGATAGAATGACATTCGTATAACTTACATAACTAGTACAACATAACGTATTAATAGGACACGTGTATCAGGTCAGTATTGTCATCAGGGTACAATTGTCATTATTTATATAATTGAAATGATTTACATTTATTTTTATATGATTTTTTTTAATTTAAAATATTTATAAATTATAAATAATATCGATATCGACTAAAGTCACATTGCATAATGTACTGTGATGTATGGTGAACATTAGTTCATGGTGTACATCGTTTAATGGTATATTACAATTATACATGTATACATGTAATGATCTATAGATCATTAATTCTAACAACTTATACTTATTTTATATAAATACAATAAGTTCATCATTTAAATATTACAATAATATAGATATATATATATATATATATATATATATATATATACATTATTCTAATATGTAAATGAATAACTTAATTTTAATTAAATATAATTATATATATATATATATATATTTATATAATATATTTAAGTTTTCATATTAATTAATAGTATATGATCATACTATTTGAAATAGTATATAGATAATGTATATTTACAAAATTAAAAATTAAAATATATTTGTTATTTAATATAAATTCATTTAAAATAGCGAACAGGTTCAACATCAGAAATCACCACCTACACAATCAGATATGTGGTCCAGTGTCGCTAATCTACAAAACGCTCCAGAATACTTGCAGAACTTCTACCACGGAAGAAAGGTTTCTAAACCATTAGGTAACGACGTAGCTCAACGTGTCAATAAAGATGACACGTTAAATGTGGCACCCGTCAATCAAGACAGAGATGCCAGAGATGCAAGAGATACGAAACAAGTTTCTCGTGTAAACGCGAAGAAAGATAATATTAAAATAGAAAATGTAAGGAAAGATAATAATGACGAAAGAAGTAGAAAAGGTTTTTTGATATAAACGCTATTTATATACTGTATTTTAATCATTTATTACAACTTTTAAAAGATAAAATTCACGATAATCCAAAGCCAACTACACATATAAATGAAAGAGGAAAGGATGTTGTTAAAAATAATAATAAGTACGTATACATATATTATATATATATATATATATGTGTGTGTATAATTTGTATCAATAATGTCATGCTCGCATACATAAATATTCATAGTTGTATAAATATCACTCTAATAGACTATGATCATAGTTAGTATCCAACATCAACGTTTTGACTAGCATATATTCAAGGCTATCGATATACGAACATTCTTACACTCACGGAGGATTCTTTAACCCTATGTTGGTTCCCACGGGAATTACCCGCATAGAACCACTATACGAATTAGCTGTTCTTCGTCACTTATGCCCTGGCTAAACTTGAGCGAATATTAATTCGAAAAACATATTCATTCATAAATATCTAACGTGTTATTATAATTTATTTGAATAGTCGCGATTATAATTCGCGCGATTATTCGCAAATGTAGCCTCAACTTAAAACTTTGTTTAGGATAATGAGATTTTTATCCTCGAAATATCGTTAATAATTCTGAGTAGGTGCGGTGATAGCCGTATATTATTTTTATGAGATTGTTATAGAGAATTTCATATACCCGGGTTGTGTCACCCGTTTCAAAATACTAATATAGATGTTAATGTGAAATTGACGGTTAAACTTTGTATGCATCTATATAAATTTTATTTCCACGTATTCTTAAGTTATGCCATTAAGTTATGCCATATTTGGAAATAACTTAATTATATCATAAATAGGGCGGATATAAATATAAAATAGGGATGGATCTAGAATGGATCCCTGGGGAATACCATGTTTAAGCGGATAAAGAGTCGAGTAAGATATATCAATCATAATAGAGATATTGCGGTTAACATATATGAAGTAGACCATGTTGATGCTAGGCCAGATTCCCATCATAGAAAATATTGTATCAGTAATACGGAGGATAGCGGTTTCTGTTGAATTAACTTTACGAAAAACGCTTTGCAATGGGGCGAAAATATTATTTTTATTTATATTGGCGATAATTTGTTTGGATACAATTCTTTCTAATATTGTTCTTAATAAGGGTAGATCGGATATCGAGCGATAATTGCAAAGGGAGTTTTGGTAAAGGTTTAGTATTTTTTAGAATAGGATATATTATGCCAGTCTTGAGGCAGGGTGAAACCTGGCCAGAATTTAGTGAGTTCGCATTAATATCCAAAAAAAATAGTAGAAAATAAGGGTGAAAGTTTGTGATATACTGAGATAGGTGATGATCACTGGGAGAGGTACTTTCAGATTTCATGAGTAGATCATTTGCTTCATATATGAAAGGGATAGTGAATATATGTAATGCGTCAATATAATGGTCAATATAGATAGTATGGATGGAGTAAAAGCTCGAATAATATCATAATGTTTGACATTTTATTTTCAAAAATAGAGCATAGTTGACAATTTAACGTGTTCGGTAAAATTGGGAGACATTTTTCATCTGGAGGATAATTATATTTACCATTTTAAATAATTAATAGGATATCAATGCTATCTTTTTATTATAATATATGGATTTTGAACAAGGTATAGTAGATTAGTACTTTTTTTCTAGCTAATGATATAGCTAATGGTTATTTTTCAGTAAAAGGATGTTTAAGAAATTTCTTCTCAAATTTGACAACATTCTTCTTGAAGATGTAAAATTCGCGAGAGAACCAGGGAGAGAATTCGTGAGAGAATTAATGTAGATTTTGTAGGTGAATGTATATTTAAAATATTTTGGAGAAGGAGTTTATTAGTACCAGACAGATGGAAGTAGAATAAGATATCGCAGTTTTTATATTGTTTACATATCATAGTAGGTCAATAGACTTAACATCTCTATATATAGTACGTTTTCGTTTAATATTTGTAAATTTTAGATTTATGACCTATAGAGAATTTCACAATACAATGATCCATTAGTAGTTACATTTATTGAAAGGAGTTATGGTTTATACACTCAATAAGAAGCATGGAGAGGGGTGTAAATATCATATAGGCTACACTGTATTACTACTATAGTGGGTAATAAATTATATATGATAGCATAATGAAAGACACGCATTTATGAATTTAATCACTGGAATGAAATGGATGAAGAGATGTAACAATTATTGGGTTAACTTAATAATACCCCACTACCAAGCACAGGTATCGTTGAGCAAGATAGAGGGTATATACAAAGTCAAAGATGGAGGCAAATATGTCAGAGACATTAGAAATATAGGTATCAGTCAATGCGATGATACAATTTAAAAAAATGTAAGGTAAGGAAACAGAAGGGATATATTTGATCTCAAGGAGCGAATATTGATCAAGGGTATATTTGGGTTAGTCAGGCTTGACAGGATGAATTATTTTAAATTATTTCTTAAGCGCTGTTCAAATGAGCAATATATTCCAGAAATTTCACAATAGAATTCTTAAGAATTCCAGTTTCAAAATCCCTTAGCGCTATCAATTTTAGGGTGTGCACATGAGCAATCTATTTTCGCAGTAGAATACTTAAAAATACATACATGTTATGAACTTATTAACTAAAGTTAATTATATAATCATAAAGTGGTAATATACATATATTCATAATTTAATAATTATATAAGGAATTTTATATTTATAATTATAATTATTAATTCATTATTATTAATTATAAATTAATTATTATTAATTCTTAATTAATTATTAATTAAACGATATTAAACCCTTAAATAACTTAATCTTAATCACTTATAATCGTAAACGATTATAAATAGAATGCTACATAGAGGTAAATGCGTACGCATTAATACTCGTCAGTATACTTATGCGTGCGTTTATTTACCAATTGCATCAATTGTCACAAAAACTAGAATACATTCGTAATAGAACATTTAGCAATAATCACAAAAAAACATAGATTTTTACGATTTTTGTGATGGGATCTTTAGTAGGGAGGAGAATCATATATCACGAGAAGAAATATTAGTGAAATACGATAGTAGTGTTGGTAATAAATTAGGTTGAAGTAAAATAAGAATGGGGACATTTTATAAAGTCAATCAGTGATACTATGGAATTATAGCTAGCTTCAGAAGGAAGAAGGTAGTGTAGTGTGAGGAATGGTGCGAGGGAATTATCTATGGAACGTATGTATGATGACTTCGAGGAAGCTGAACTAGATAATATAGCGGTTGGTATTGATTTGAGGAACATTTTAAATTCACTAACTTTGGAATATGTCTAGACTGTACTGGGGCTGTATATTAATAGTCGTAGTAGAAGTAGATATATCAGATGTTAGATGTGGCGTTACCTTGGCACCTGTATGTAGTATACATTCGGCGGTTATAAATGAAAGTGAATATGACATAGGAATGGATGGAGTAATTGTATGATTAGACGAAGGAAACTTATATAATGTTAGACATGAGGTGCACGAGAAGGAGAAATTAGCCGATTAAATATAGCAATAGAATAAGCGGGATTGGTGGTTATTAGAATGAAACCAGGATTCAGAAATAATAGAATAAACAATTATAATGTAATATAGATGGATATTTTTACATTTGAAATAATATTCGCATGCGGGAAGGTTACAATTTTAACAATTTGAGAACATGCTTACTTGGGATTGTGGTATTAAATTGAATGAAATAAATATAGTAATACATTTATAAAAACTAAATCGTTAATAGACAATTTCTTCAGAGGGATGGTATTAAGGGCTATATATATATTATGTATACGGCGAGATGACTTGAGAAATACCGATTGACTTTAACAAGAACCTATTATACTCGATGGCAGCCGGGAAAATATTGTCCGATAGTCAGAGATTGAAGGCAGTGTAACGTCAGATATAGAATTAATGGATCTGTAGTTAGCGATACTTTTTTGATCTGTATTAATGTAATCATAACAGCATATTATCTAAATATAATTTTGTAGCTAATTAATCCAAAACATAGGTTGATAGATCCGACTACCAAAAACAAATTCCCAAGGGAAATCAACGGGAAATATCAGTTATAGATATTATGATAAACTAATAATTTAACAATTTGATAAGTAATAAATAAAGAATTAAGAATTTGATCAAAGTATAAATATACATAAACAGTATATAATATATATTTGAACTATATCAAATTGATCGAATTTATAATTATATAATTCTATTATCATTGTAATTATTATTTATTTTTATTAATTTTTATTTTTTAATTATAAAATGTAAATAAATCCTAAATGTAATTATATTTAAATCAGAAATGAATATAATTTCAAAAATAATTTGATATATATCAATCTTGGTGGATATATATATTTAAATAATATTAATAATATAATTAATATAAAAATAAATAAATACGAACTTATCTTTATAATAGTAATACATAATAAGAATATTTAAAATATAATTTCTAAATAATGAACATAGACTATATGTGACCTTAATTTGGTTGCTATGTAAACACAATGTCTATATATATATATATATATATATATATATATATATATATATATGTGTATGTGTGTATATGTGTGTGTATGTGTATGTATGAGTATGTGTGTTATTACTTACTGCAGTACTATTAATTTCAATTAGTATTTTCTATATATTTATCTATATATAAACATATAAGATTTTATCTAATATTTTGTTAATTTATAATACTTAATATTCAACCTAGAGGTTTGGTAGATAAAGCAAACGACAACGTAAACAAACCAGAATCGTCATTCTGGTCTAATATTGAGAATATGCAACGGGCACCCGAATACATGGAAAACTTCTATTATGGTAAGAAAGTCTCTACGAAATTAAAAAGTAAAAATGAAAATAATGACATGCAAAAGAAAACATCGAATGTTAAAGAGGATATGGTTGACATCAAACCTAAAGAAAGGATAACGGCAGATAATACTGTAAATAAAAGAGAAAATAAACCATCGAATGTAGACAAAAACGATAACGATATAAAAATGGGGAAACCACAACACCAGACTAACAAAAGTGAGAAATTCGCATCGAAAAATGTAAAAGAAAGTTTTAATAACCGAAAACCTGTCATCAAATCTACAAATAACGGAACAAATACAGCCAATGAACATCAAAACACTAAAGAAAATCATGGAAATAATAAGTTATTATATTATTTTATCTATATATATGTTTAGATATATTAAATACTTTTTATTATAATTAAATACTAAAGTTAAAACAGAAATAGTTATTACGAATTATTTTCATATTAATTATATAATTAATATTTAGAATATTATACTTAAAAATTAATGATGTATTTGATCAAATCGATAATTGATTTATAATTGATATATCGATAAGTGTAATATTTAAACCATAATTAATATTCATGTATATAATAGATGTAATATTAATAACAATTGTTATCACAATCATACAAACATATATATATATATATATATAAATATAATGCAATTTAATTAATCGTAGAAATCTACAACAACAACAACCCACAATATGGTCGAGCATCACAAACTTACAAAACGCTCCGGAATATATGGAAAATTTCTATTACGGTAAAAAAGTTTCCAAAAATCTAGACGATAAAAAGGAGAGAACCAAAGTGGCAGATAAAAATATTCCACCCGTTAAAGACATAATATCTAGTATGGCGGGCGTCAAGGATAGTGCGCGAGGAAAATCGAATTCTGACCGACCAGTTAACGATTCCTCACGATTCAGTGACCACCGTTCAGTGGATGGCGGGACACCATCCAGAGCTGTCGGTATCATAGACGCAGCTTCCGAAAAGGGTAGTTTGAATAATTTCAACTCGAGAGGGGGCGGTAACCATGGTAACCATGGTTCTCGCGACTCGATTAATAAGTTGAAATCCAGGCATCGGTCGAGCAGTATAACTTCTAATGAAGTGAAACACCCGCATAGGACGGACTTCAAAGTAAACAATAAAACGAAACTCAGCGCTATTCCGGAAGTAAAAGATGTGATTACGAAACAAAAAATAACTAATAAGTAATATATATATATATATATATATATATATATATATATAATATAATATTATAAGTATATTTAATATAATATTTGAATTTATGTAGATTATTTATAATATTATTGCATACAAATATATATATATATATATATATATATATATATATATATATACATTATAATTTATCTAAAGTTTATCGAATAAGCAATTATTATTAAATATAAGATTTGTATGTAGAATTTATAATTATTCGATATATATAAATATATATATATATATATATATATATATATATATATATATGTGCGGGATTGTCCTATAGGACATTCTAAATATATTTATAAACGATTTGTACCATATTCATGTTTATTTTTAAATAGAAATAACATATATATGATTATAATTAATAGAAATATTGAACAAAAGAATAAAATTAAAATAAAAGACCTACATACTGAACAATCATCTAAATCGTCTAAGGAGTATTCACAAATAAAAGCGGAAGGTGTTAAGATGACTATACAGCCTAGACCTAAACAACAACATCCGCCCCTCACTAACAATAACACGTCACGTGATGCAGATACGCCCACTAACGTCAACAACAACGATGCAGACGATTCTAGGTTTTACTATATTTAATTAATTTACTTTGCTTTTCATAAATCTAAAACATACCCGTCCGATGTTGTCGATTACGATTATAATCCTTAATAACCACGTGATTCCGTGCATATATATTTGTTAATATTATATTATGTATTATATATTGTAATATACACTATAGTGTGTAATCTATTTTATTAATAGCGCATCACTAAGTGCGTCATATATAGGATAAATAAACTAATGGGGTAACTGATAAATACTAATAAAGGATAAATAAACTACGATAAATAAAATCGTCGCCGACTAGAATCTACGACCACCTTATCACGATGTCGTAGAATTACCACGAAATGTACGACGATTGATCGTGTCGTAGATATTTACCGTGTGAACACGCCCTTGTGAGATATTATTTATTACGCAGGTGTTCATAATAATTATACTCTTATTTAACCGATAACAATAACAACAATAAAAATACAAAAATGTGTTATTGTTGTTAACAATAACAATAACAAAATGTAACCGTTAATTAACTATTTATAGACGAGCGGCTTCGTCACACGTTGAAGATACCTCGACTGAAGTACATAGGAATACCACACTCGACGAAGAGAGAATGTTAGACACGATCGAAGGGGGTGTTGAACCCTCGTTTAACAATAGAGAACAACAACCATCGGTCGATAACGATACGGATACGACGAAACCACACGACGTTAAAGTTCAAAAGAATTTAGCATTTCGTGAACCTAATCATTCGACTAAAAGTAGTTCAGCCAAGGATGACTAGTGTAAACCGGTTATCTCCGACTCTGTGATAAGTGAAATAGTAATAATATTTAAAATCCATTCAACAATAAATATATATTTATTTTATTATAATTTAAGATTCGATAACTTAAGAAAATGAGAAAAAAGAGCAGGGGTCAGTGTTCAAAGATGCAGTAGGGGAAAGTCTCCGATTACCGACCCCCTCCTAATACCGACCTCCTCTCGTATCTCAGTATCTATAATATCTATTATATATATCTAGATATCAACAAATTATATATACATGAACTGTCTACAATGTAATGATAAATATGAATAAGTATATTGTTTTACAAAATAGTCAATCCTACAATTGTTATTTGATAAAATATATTATTCTATTTTTACCTTTTAAATATTAGACTAATAACTTTTTTTAAATCATTGTAAATACTTTATTAATTAAAAGAAAACTTAATACTGCGCATAATATTGTAGATTAATAAAAAATATATAACTATTATAAAAATAATTCAATTTGAATAACTATTAACCAAAATATCTTAATTATTGCAACCCATGTTTTCCTGATACCAACCCCTAAATTTCCCCAAATACCGACCCCATGTGATTTATAATATCCTATCAAAATAGATCAGTATTTTACTTTAAAATATGTCATAAGTTGTGTGTGTATCATTGATATAAATTAAGGATTTATGATTCCATTCGATTATATACATTATATACACTGATTAATAACTAAATATTAAATAATAATATACACTATTTTAATATAATTACTATAAAGTTTAAATTTAAATTTAATATTACTATTAAAACATAAATTCAATAAAAAATAATTGCGTGCATGTTATAATTAATTATATTTATGAATATCTACTATGTTGATTGGATATTATAATACTAACATTATTTCTATCACGATTATTTTAGGGGGTCGGTAATAGGAGAATGGGGTCGGTATTAGGAACAGGTATCCGATTACCGTCCCCCATGTTTATTCTTGTAAATATAATTATATCAAAAATTTAAAATAGCCCCATTATTTATTATCATAATATTACCCTATTTACACAATTTCAAATAAATATATTTAATATTGAATTAGTTATTACAAATAATCATTTATGGTAGGTAATAGGAGATTTTCTCCTTATAAAGAGTATTTTATCACGCGTAATCCATGTTTCTGTGATGAATATCCGAGAAAAGTCATATTATGAAGTAAGTACAATAATTAGTTGTATATTGTTATGCATTTAGCAGGTGTTCAGTAACGCAGATTTAATTATGCATACATATCGTTCGTAGCAAAATGGGGCTGGTGGAGTTGATCGTGAAGTTAGAGGTGAATATGGAGATGTCAGTATACATAGATATAGGTGTGATGTGGTAGTTGTATAAAGGGGGTCACATCCCACTACAAGATTTTCCGGCAACTTAGCGGAAATATTGTAACTTTAAAACCATTATCTATCAAGTTGTAATGGGATAGCTCCTGTAACGTTATTGTATTTCATGTAAGTTTGCGGAAGGTAAGGTGGTTTCCCATTAAAATGTTAGTTAACTTGATAGAAAATCGTTATAAAGTTAAAATAATTCTGGCAAATTACCGGAAATACTTGTAGTGGGATGTGACCCCCTTAAGTCATTAAGTCATAGTTTTATTTGTGTGGATTTTTATAGTGAGACGCTGATGGTAGTATTATCGAAACCACTGAACTAGATTTTGGATTGACGCGGTTTTTATATAACAATTTTGTTATTGTTCTATTAAATTACATGCAATATAAGTTAGCTTTTACTCGCAACTTATATATGTATAGTATTTAAAACCAATATATCATATTGTTTTGTTATATATTAGTAATTAACACTTAGTTTTCTTCACATATATAATAATTTAAAACATATTATTTTATATTTTAAAAGTGTATAGTTTGATACGAATCTAAATTATATTATGAATATTAATTGTATTAAAATTGCATAGGAATCCTATATATCCTATATATATCAATTATATTATATCTAAATTAATATATATATATATACTAAAATGTTTTCTACTATTTTATTAAGAGATATTTAAACACATATATATATATTATATCCACATTATATACAACTATATTTAAAATGTATATAAAAAACAAGAATGTATCGATGTATCCATAGTTTGTATTATAAACAAGACATGCGCAACACACACACGTGACTTCACAGTATCTCACACATGTGCGTATTGTACATAGCATCATTAGGCCCGCACGAGAATGCCTCCATAAAGCCTGGACTATTCATCACTGTACCGTGAACTCTTATCATATTGGGGGCGTGGCTATCCAACTCTAGCGTCCGTTTTAAATCCTCGATTGAATACTTTTTACAAAAACCCTACGTAGTATATTATTTATTTGATATGTTCGTATATTATATTTGTATAACTAATGACACGACTTGTCATTATAATATTCATATAGCCTATATATTGCAATATATTATAGCGGAAAGAATATTTTAATTTAATTTAAATAATATTTATTTAATTACTATTTTTAATTGGTTACCGTAATACCGTAATAATATTTAAATATTTAACTTCTGTATATATATATATATATATATACTACAGTTTATTTTAATACATAGGTGAAATACTAATTAATACATAATAATAATAAATAATAAATACATAAGTTAAGAGTAATCATTTATATGAGCAAAACGATATTAATATAATTTTAGGACACATGTCCTATATATATATGAACTAATGGAATGGATAGATATATAATATTGCTTCAATCCATTGCTATTATATAAATTACAAATTGCGTTGTTTTTATAAGAAATAATATAATATAATATTTATATTTGAAGTACGATAGATTAGTTAAAATGTATTAATAAAACTTAGTATATATTATATTATAGTAACATTTATTATCACATAATTCACATATCAAAAGAGTTAAGTTTACATACGTTTATACAATTTCTAAATATATCATTTTATAATTGAATATAAATGTAGGCAAAAAAGTAATCTAATACGGACACTTTAACAATAAATGGTATTAACATTTTATGACTCAATATTTTTATTTACAAATTAATTCATAATATATTATTATAAATGTTATTGTGATTTTTAAATTTTATTTAATATTGTTATGCAATATATAACGGGGGTGTCCGTATTTGGTACCCATGTTCGAATACGGATACGCTTTTTTATAATACAGACACACTATATTATATAATATATTATTTGTTATTGATGAACCAATTAGATAAATTATAATTACATTACTTATAATTTATTTTATGAATAATTTTATATAATTTAATTAGTAATTGATTTATTATTTTTTATTATTTTATTAATTAAGAATACAAGTTAGTATATAAATAATAACATTTTTAGATTTAGCTTCATTGGTGGTATTAATATTACAACGCATGCGATTTTTATGAAAATCAGAATTGTTCACACGCTGCGCGATGATTGTTTATAGAGTGTCAGTATTAATACATCTATAGTGTCCATATCAGGGATTTATATGACCTCTAAATATATGCTTATAACTTAATTAATATTAGATGATAAATATAGAAATTATATATATAATGTTTAGAATGCTTTAGTTTTTAATAATATATTTTTATCTTTTATATCGATATATTTGTATATTCTCGAGAATGTTTTACGTTGATATTTTTTTTCATAAATTTAAAAAGTAATACAACAATTGGTTTATTGGATATATATCAGCACAATTTTTAATAATTAACAAAATAAAAAATACGTTAGAATATAATTTAAACTATTTATTAAACATTTTTGTGTAGGATATATGGTTTCTGAGATACCGAAAGTGTCCGTATTCGGTTACTTTCCCCTATATATTTATTAGTAATATTTTATTCGCTAAACTTCTATATCCCTTTATATAGTCTATACGATGGTAATCATATTGAAATATAGATATACCAATATACTGTATTATCAACACATTTATGTAAGAATGCACAGAAGGAATGCTAATTAGCTATTAATAGGCCTATGAATCATCGACAAGTCCAATACTTCATGTTTATATATATATATATATACTAACTATAGTTAGTTTATTTTATTGGTTTTATAAGTTATTATTTTATATTTTTCACTTTTTTATATTACTTTTTATATTACTTTATATTGAATATTTATATAAATATATATATATATATAAATAATAATATTTGCATATTTATAATAATAATATATTAATACATATTTAAATAGGTTATACCTTCGCATATGCTATGAAAAAAGATCGTTCATTGGAAATATTATCGATTTCTGGTATTAGTTGTTGGTCGTTGTTTTCTTGTATCAATGATTTATAGGCCTATGTATATCATTTAAAATGTTATAGTATATATTAGTATATATATATATTCAAGTTATAAGTAATATGTCACTCATTACGAATGTGACAACCATTTTATACATAACCATAATATATAAATATATAGTATTATTAAAATACTATATGATATAGTATATTATTCTATATCTTATAATTATTATAATACAAATTATACAGGGCATGCATAAGTTATTATCGTTATTAAACATATTCCAATATGTGAGGGGTTTATATAGAGGGGTAAACGTTTATAAATAGAACTTACATCCGTGAATATTGATATTGATCAATTGTAATACGATGTATGCGTAAAATGTAGCACACATGTGTACAATATATATAATAATAATATTAATAATAATAATAATATATTTTATTTATATTTTGATCATTTTTCGTTTATTTTTACTATATAATTTATTTCTACTTATGGTAACTGTAAAACGTTTTAATTTCTTTATTTTTTTAATTTCGTATTATTTTTGTTTATTTCTATAACGTATGTTATCGTTGGCAAATATTTATACTTTATACTTTCGATTATATTTTCGACTATGTATTTGCTTTACATATATACATTATCAATCAATATCAATAATAATAATAATAATATTTATTTATTGAAATCTTATATATATATATATATATATATATATATATATATATATATATATATATATTGAATACGATACAAATAGTGGATACAAATGGACCCCTCAAGAAGTCATAGATTTATAAATGTTATGCATAACTGTGAGGGGCCCCGGGAAATACAAATAGTACATTTTTTTCTTGAGTTTTGATTTATCGTTTATTAATTTCTTGATCAACACAAGAGAAACACAAGAACTGCCTGTAGTCTGGGACTTCTGCATTACTAGCTTTTTGTTGTCCCACTGAGCCATATA
Source organism: Osedax fenrisi (assembly GCA_964019155.1). Taxonomy (NCBI): domain Eukaryota; kingdom Metazoa; phylum Annelida; class Polychaeta; order Sabellida; family Siboglinidae; genus Osedax; species Osedax fenrisi. The sequence goes on along the minus strand of OZ025244.1, from coordinate 19,903,842 downwards.
TACCTGACCCACACATATATATATATATATTATTTAGATTGATATATATATATATATATATACAACGAATACTGTCTTTCTACGATTCCCTAAGGAGACGTATGTTTTATTTCATAATATATAATATTTGTATTAGATGCTATGTTTAATATAATTTTGTTTGATTTATGTTTCATTTTACAATCTATAACATTAGTATGATCTTCCTTCTAACGGGTTTCAATATAATCTGTGCAAAGATATATATTTTTGATATATCTCAGTTGATATATAAAGTAATTAATATAGACTACTACTATGACTATAACAGCTGTTTCTTATCTTATTATGTGATATGTGGTGATGTAATTATTTGGTTAAAATCCTACTTGAATAATAGTAAATAACGAGTACAAATTAAATATACGTTTTCTAACTATACACAGGTCATATCGGGTGTTCCGCAAGGATCAGTTATTGGTCCATTGCTATTTCTGTCCTAATTCGATTAATAACTCTCTATTTGCAGATGATATAAATTGTCATTTTCGTTCAAATCCAATGATAATAGAAATTGGATGAACATATGTGAACTATAATTGACGAAATGCGTAGTGATGCGAGTAGGAAATATGTTTCCCGCTCATGTATATAATTTAAATGGACAAACTTTACCAATTCGATCTAGTTTTAAAAATGTGGGTATTACATTTAGTGATATGAGTTTAATAATAATATTAATAATATTTATAATAAAACCTATCTAATCATTAATAGATTATTCAGAAGCTATATTACCAATAATTATATATATTTATATATATATATATATATATATATATATATCTACTTAAAGCTTATATATCGTATGTACTTCCTTTGGTTCAATCTGATTATTAAGTTTGGGATCCAGATTCATTGTATATCACTAATTTTAACCACATTGAAAATATTCAAAAATAGTTAACCTAACGATTATTTTCTAGATGTAATATTCCCAAATGTTCTTACACCGATAGACTTATTTTTCTTAATATTAAATCATTATCACTTCGCAGGTTGGTAACATATCTGGTGTTAACATAGAAGATACTGAATGGATTTGTGGATGTCGATCATGACAAGATATTCGATATATACGGCAATATATGTAGGGTCTGCGCAAAAGATTAGAAGATCATATGCAGAACGAATTAAAACCTGAATTAGTTCAGTAATAGAGTATCTACTAGGGTTGTAAATGATGCCGAGCAGAGACTATTGGTTTTTGATGCCGAGCCGAGACTTTCATTTTCGGAAAAAAAACGAGCCCGAGACTCTAGCCAAACGAGCCAGAGCTGAACCGATACTCTAGCTAAACGATCCCGAGCCGAGTTGAGACTTTTACAAAACATTACCGAGTCGAAATGATGCTTTTTTTGAAATTACAATTTAATACTAATTTTTATATATTTCACATTTACATCAATTAAAAAAAAAATTGTGCCAACTTCGCGATTAGTGAATAATAATGTAAATTTCATCTAGTTGTGTAAATAATACCGAGCTTTTTGATGCCGAGCCGAGACTTTTGTTTATTGATGCCGAGACGAGACTTTCATTTTCGGAAAAAAAACGAGACCGAGCCGAGACTCTAGCCAAGCGAGCACGAGCCGAGCCGAGACTCTAACAAAACGAGCCCGAGCCGAGTTGAGACTTTAGGTAACTGAGACTGAGACTGCATCATACTTTAGATATGAGCATAATTTACATCACTAGTATCAACTGATTGGAATTCGCTGCCTATCAATATTACATCAACATAATGTAAATCAATAGTCGGTTTGCGTGACACATTAAAACGTACTTCGTTGAAATACACCAATATTATTATTTTTATTCATATATCTTTATTTTTATTTCTTGTTTTATCATAAATAGGGTGATAATCCCCTATTATAACTGTTAGTTTAACTCTGTATTTGTGGCATACTTGTGATAATTGATTTAACTTTTTGTGATCTGTGATATTACTCGGGGAGTATGGGTATCAGTATACATTCTACTGGCTCTAGAATATTCCCATGACATAGAAATTGGTCGCCCCTTACAAGAAAGTTGAGTCGTCGCAGATCAAAAATCAGTTGAGTTACATCTATTATGAATATTAATTCATAACTAAATCTGTACTTTCTATGTTAATATTATGTATATTGTTATATTTTTTTACTAATATGGCATGTGTAAACCATCTTATTGTCATTTATTATTTATCATTAGAATATTGTATATTTCATATATTGAATATTTATATTTCATGTCATTTTGTGTATAAACATTTTCAATAAACTAAATTTTAATAATTTATATTGATGTTAACTGATGTTAACTTATTATATATATATATATATATATATATATATATATAAATAATGTTTTTTTTATCATATAATATACTTAATTACGCTATATATATTTAAATTATGTAATTGTAAAATATACAAATTAAAAATATGTAATTTTTTTAATTATTAGTTGCCATTAAAATATGTATTTATCAAAATATAATTTTGCAAACTTGTGATATTTAAATCTATTAAATAAATTAATATATATATATATGATAAATATTATCGAATAATTATAAATAGATTTTAAAATAACATCGAAATATACAATATTTATAAAATATTCATTTAATAATTTGTATTAATTAATTATTATCTAATTATTTATAAGATATATCAATTAACTTGACAAATAAAATGGTTCATATTAAACATAATTTAGATATAAAATATATAAATTAGAAGTCTTGTCATCAAATAATACAAATACTTTTTTTAAATATTGTATTTAATATTTATAAATATTTAATTGTATCTAACCAAAAATGCAATATCTAAACCTACATTATCTGCTATGTTCTCCTCCAAAGTCCTCCATCCTTCAACCTGTATATATAGTTATCTTCAAATATTTTATTATAATTAAATTTATATTTACAATAATATTCTAATAAAATATTAATCAATTATAAACTTAATTATAATATTTCAATACATTATTTTATTTAAAAGTATATATATTAAACTTGTTCTTGAACATTGTCATTCATTACATACAGCTTTGAATATTGTTCTCTAATACATTTAACTCTTCTAGAATATTCTTGACTGCTCTCGTTACTCCACCAAACATTAACAATACCGTGTTTATTAAATTGTTGGCCTAATTTATCAATAGAATGCATGATTTCATGAGCAATTGTTACTCCAATTCCACCGTAATTAAGAGCGCTGTAAATTGCATAGAGTATATATATATACACACACACACATATATATATATATATATATATATATATATATATATATATATATATATATATATATATATATATATATAAAAATATATATATATATGTATATGAATGAATGAAGTTGTTTATTTAGACGATGGATAACGTTTATGTTTTTGGAAATGCCGAGGGAGATATAATCATGTTGTTTAAAGTAAAATTGTCAAAAAAAAGTATTATAAGTAAATGGTTTTCTAGAATCAGAAGGGTGTAATGATATATTTTTTATTATATTAGGGGAAAGTAACCGAATACGGACAGTGCTCGAATACGGATACTCACGGTATCTCAAAAACCATAAATCCTACAGAAAAATGTTTAATTAATAATTTATTCATAATTATATAAATGGTCTAAAAAAATATTTTTTATTTTTTTATTATTGAAAATATTGCTGATATATCCTATAAACTGATTTTACGTATACACTTTTTTTATTGCGTTTTTAAACTTATGAAAATAAATGTCAACTTAAAACAACCTTCTCAAGAATATAAAAATGTATCGATATAAATCATAACAATATATTATTAAAAACTAAAGCATTATGCATATTATATACATACTTTATATATTTTATATCAAATATTCATTAAGTTATAAGCATATATCTAGAGGTCATATAAGTTCCTAATACGGACACTCTAGATGTCTTAATATGGACACCCTATAACCAATCAGCGCGCAGCGTATACGGAATAAACAGAATATTTCATATATGAAATATTCTGATATTCATAAAAATCGCGTGCGTTATAATATTAATACCACCAATAAAGATAAATCTATTTTTTGTATTATTTAGATACTTAAATTATATTATTAATTACAAAATAATAAAAATAAGTAAATTATTAACTAATTTAATTAGAATAAATTGTTCATAAAATTAATTATAAATAATGTAATTGTAATTTATCTGATTGATTTATCAATACTATATAGTTTATCTAATGGTATATAGGGTGTCCTTATTATAACACATGGTGACCATATTCGGACATGGGTACCGAATACGGACACCCCCGTTATCTATGGAATTAAAGATTAAATAAATTTTTAAATCACAATAATATCTATAATCATATAATATTAATATATTGTAATTTTTTAATAAAAATAATGAGTCATAAAATGTTGAGACCATTTATTGTTAAAGTGTCCGTATTAGGTTACTTTCCCCTATATATATATTAAGAGGTAATAATTAATAGTTAATATTTTATTTATTATTTTTAATTAATAATACAATTTAAGTATGTAAATAATATTTTTTTTAGAACTAGCTTTATTGGTGGTATTAATATTATAACGCACGCGACTTTTATGAAAATAAGAATTATTAATACGCTGCGCGCTGATTGGTTATAGGGTGTCCGTATTAAGACATCTGGAGTGTCCGTATTAGGAACTTATATGACCTCTAGATATATGCTTATAACTTAATGAATATTTGATAAAAAATATAGAAATTAAAAAAAAATTTTTTAGAATGCTTTATTTTTTAATAATATAGTATTATATTTTATATGGATACATTTTTATAATCTTGAGAAGATTTTAAGTTGACATTTTTTTTCATAAATTTAAAAACGTAATAAAAAAATCAGTTTATTGGATATATTAGCAATATTTTGTATAATTCAAAAATAAAAAATACTTTTTTAGACTATTTTTATAATTATGAATATTTTATTCATTAAACATTTTTTTTGTAGGATTTATGGTTTCTGAGATACCGAGAGTGTCCGTAATCAGGCACTGTCCGTATTCGGTTACTTTCCCCTACATGAAGATTTATAATATTTTGAAGAACAGAGTTTATGAATGTATCGGATTATTAATATATCTTACAAAGTTATTAGGTTAATAGATTTACATAATCTATATTTAATACATTTAATCTTCATTAATTTTAAATGTATAGAGAATGCCACAATGTTAAATCCGCTGATAGTTGAATGTTTTGAAAGGAAGAGGGGTTTATACATCCAATAAGAGGGTCGGATGGGGCATACAATATTATCAGTACATATCATAGTAAGTATATTCCATCTCTCGGTCAATACGATGATAATACATTTAAAAAATGTAAGATAAGGGAATATAAGGTAGATATTTAACCGCAGGAGGCGAATATTTATCAAGGCGAAATTGGAGGCTAGTCAGATTTTATTTTTTAATGATGTACATATATAATATTTTATTTTTTATTTAATAATATATATATATATATATATATATATATATAATTACTTTGTAAAATATTTCGAGTAGAGAGGTTCCACCATTTCAGATATTGGTATACATATCAAATTCACTTTATTATAAAAACCGGCTCCTTCATCATTAAATGGAGGTATACATCTATTAAATATTAATGCATATCTTTAAAGATAATGTTATTATATATTAGTAGATTTTAACACACACACACACACACACACACATATATATATATATATATATATATATATATTATTTAAATATTTTATATATATATATATATTATTTAAATATTTTATATATATTTTATAAATATATAAATATGTAAACAAGAAGTTACTATTCTAAATTATTATGTTTTACTTTCATTATTCTATACATTTTAATTTAGTAATTTTTTTAATATTTTGTTTATTTTAAAAATAATATACATTGTTATAGTTAATGGTATAGTTATTCTGTAATTGTTGTCTAACGAAGATTTACTAATTCTAACTGTATCAGGTATAGACCCAGCGTTGTTCGTTTTTAAGATTTATTCGTTAAATCTTTGGTAAAAATACAAAAAGTATTTCAAAATATTACAAAATATATTTGTTAAAAGTATCTACAAATATGTTTAAAATATAACAACTATTTCAACATATTAGTAGCCGTGCCGGGTACCGCGTATCCATCTCAGAATCGTTATATATATATATATATATTATATGGAATATTTACGGTGGTAAAATCAGCATCCTAAATATATATGCATCCTAAGTAGTATACGGATACTAAGAATCGAAATGAAATAAAAATCGCTTAGTAAAGGATATGCATTATTCGTGCATTATTCAGTGCATTATTCAGTGCATAACAGTTAATCTAATTTCTACCTCAATTATCGTCATAACTACATGTTTCTAATATTAATGATTCACATATTATGTTGAACGATGAATACATATTATTGGTATTCGATTATTACTATTATTATTATTTATGATAGTTTAGGTTAAATGGTATGCTCTTTATTTAAATAATATATGTGTATATATATATTATTATTATGATTATAAATATTTTAATAACAATTAATAATATAACTAATATTATATATATATATATTTATATGTAAATATATATATATATATATATACGTATATATTTAATGTAAACCTATCTGAATCTACAAGTGTTTGATACTTTTGTAACCATAATATATACCTAAATTTGATAAATTCCAAGCAGTTGCCAAAATAGTTACGGGGTTCTATTTTCAACTAAAATATATGTCGGTATAAAATATTAAATATAAATGCAAAAATATATAATATAGTATTTTAATATAATTGTTAATTTAAAATTATCTGAAATATGTTTCTAACATCTTTATAATATTCATCAAGTTTTCTTTCATCGAACATGAATGATGGGTATCCAACATAATCAACGATGTTAGATATCTGTAGTGTCATTTATTATATCAATTCAATAAATTATTACATTAAGTTATCAAATATCTATAACATTATATAACAATATATATATATATATATATATATATATATATATATATGTGTGTCTAGGTCATATAATAAATATGATAAATTAATAGCTACCTGGATATATTATGATCAAGTATTTATAACAAAATATATAAATCAGTAAGAAAAGTTATCCAATGTAATGATATAAGAGATATGCTTTCCATAAGTTATCCTAGACTAGTTTTACAATTTATTATACAAATTAGAATAAGTTTAAAGTATTTCTCAGCTAATAATCAGATATTAATGATAACAAATATAAACTTTAAAAATGTATTATGAATTATGACTGGTGTTATATATAATGTGATAATGGTTGTAAATCTATACGTTAAATATATTTAATATGTGTTAATACTAAAACCTAAAACTTTAAATAAGTGCACTATGTCACTATATTATCGAAAATGAAAACTCAGTGTTAACCAATTCTTTATAATGGTGAAAGGTTGCAACGATTACCTATGATGGACGTATTACATCTGCATTATGACTAGGTCCAGTTAATATAGGCCAATGAACAAGATAAAATCAAAATCCCAAAATAAGGATTTAAAAAAACCAAAATAAATTATTTTAGACTTTTTATTATATTTTGAGATTTTTGATTTTATTAATTATATTTCTATATAATTATGTTTTTTAAACCATTTAACTAATATAACATATATATGTAATAAAATACAATAAATATGTATTGTATATACAATATAAACAGATCTTATTCAGTATAATATTTTAAAAATTAGAATAATTTTTATATCTGTTTCGCGCAAAGTATAATTATTTCTTATTATTTATTTTGTTCAAAATGAAAATTATGATTATAGAATATTTTATCTTAACATGTTTATTATATTAAAAAATATATAATTAAATATATGATATACTTTTATAATCAATATATATATATATAATTATATCAATATAATTTATTATTAACATTATTATGAATATTATAACACATTATGGCATATAACTTTCATATATTATTTATATGTATTACATATATAAGTATTTTTAAATTTCTATATATAAGACGTATTTTTACAACTGGCAAAATATTAAATGATACAATTTATTTATATTGAGAGCAGCATTTTCATATAAATGCACATAATAGTAGTTACCAAATAATCCCTTAAAAAGTTTATAATCAAGATTATACAATAACCTCCTATAATATTAAATTCAAAGTGGCTAAACCACAAATATTTGAAAATGAGATTTTATAATATGATCTCAAAATAGTGTCATTCAATTCTATAAAAGTAATAGAATATGAAATTTGCAAATGTTGTGAAAATTGTATAAAATCCGATAAAACTGGTTTACTAATAGGTAAATACTATTAATATAAATTATATAAACATTAAAATAACATTTATTCAAAAAATTATTTTATTTCATTATTGGTTTTTGTTTTAATATATACTACAAAGTTGATAGGATATTATATCATTTGTTTTACTTTAATGATTTTCAATAAATTAATTTGTTACCAAAACATAGCTATCAATATATTAAAAGAAACTTCAATTACTTTCTGCTAAAGGAGATTATAACAATACAACACAAAGTACAACATTATTATTGAATGGCAAAGCATTGTTAACATGAAAGTAAAAGGGTTTGAAATATTGTCAATATACATTCAGAAAAATTAAAAGTTTTTTAAAAGACATATCTGATATTGAGTTCGAATATGAAGAAATGAATAATTAATATGAAATATAACCAGATTCACTTAGAGTATTTATAAATCTAAATTTTGAAGATGCATGGAAAGTTAATAAATATAATATATTACAATATATTATTTGTGTCCTAGAAGCCACAATGCATATCACACATACTGTCGAGTGTGATTGTCTGTACTAAAATTTATAAAAAATAATGTCAACAATAATGTTGTCAACATCAGTGCACAAGGTTCTATCCTTGCAATGTTATGTTCATTCAAAGCAATACAATATATTATTATCACTATTATAAACGAATATTATTATATCCTAAAACATTATTATTACTATTGATTTACATTTCTATATAATAGAAATGTATTGTAGGTATACCTAAATACTTTTGTTAATTTTAAATTTAATAATGTCTATTGATAAATTATATAATACACAATAATAGTATGGTATATATGTTATATATTCTATTAAATATATAACATGAATCACACATTATAATAGATATTTATATATATTTAAAAAAAGGCACAAAATAACCAAAAATAAGGATTTTGAAAAGCATAACATATATGTTAGGCTTTTTCTTATAATATATTTTGGGTTTTTTTCATTATTTGGGCTTTGACCTATATTAACTGGGCCAGCTTATGACACATATTAACTGGGCCAGCTTATGACTCATTATATCTGTTAATGCATTACAATAATGTGAAGTAGTATTGGTGATGGATTGCGATCTATCATTATGTGGGGCATTGTAAGATAGATTATATAGCGATGTGTTAAAGGGTTAATCTGTATATTATATGAAGGATGGGTAGAGTATATACTATATTTAAATATATTATATACCTTATATTATATAATAAATTAATACCTTATCAATAGCATAATAAGTCGATACAGGATCTAACATATTTGAAGATCTAATTTTTTCTAGATATATCGATTTTATTTTTTCAAATATTTCTTTTACCTATTTTCATAATTAAGTTTATTAATGTATGTATTAGTGTATGTATTCAATATACCTTAATCTTATTATTACTGTCGTTGACACTTGGATATAGTGAATATACGGCATATCCCATCTGTATTACAGTTAAAGCTACACACTGATCGGCTACAACTGTGATATCTATATTGTATATTATTAAATAACAACATTTATAAATCACCACATACTATTATATTATAGTAATATATATATATATATATATATATATATATATATATATCAATTTTTGTATACGATAATATTAATATGCAAGTAATCTAGATATATATATTAATGTCACTAAATAGGCATTGATAATTCATTGTAAAATATGAACACATGTATTTCATTAATAATCGTAACATATATATTTTACATAATTTACATAATTTTAATAATCTAATTACAAATATTTAAATAAATCCATGTCTATATGTCAAGTAACCAGTGGTATTTTGTACGCGAATGTAAACAGCAACGTATTATTTATAATTACTAGATAATCTGTACTCCTATATTTTACAAATATAATTATCGAAAATCAAATTATATTTAAATCCACTATATCATAAAAAGAGCTATTTAGTGATAGCACACTCATAGATAATATAGTTTATTATATCTGTTGATAAACTTACATTCTATAAATATACTACAATAATTGTCTATGATATAACATCTATACCATGGTTTATTCTACATAATTAAAGAACGTAATTATCTATTATATACTACAAACTATACATATTATATTCCTTAAGTGTATACCTAATACACAATACATATTATTTTAGTATTAGCCTCAGCTTATATTAATATAGTTGTATATTTGAATATATAAGACATAACAATTAGTATACTAAGTACATACATAACAATTAGTATAATGATAGTCGTGTAATGCACATTGTGCATACATATCTATATCAGTTCTACTAAAGTATAACTCCCCGTTGAAAAATTAGATATTTTGTAAAACCTAACAAATAGAAAATAACTAAACTTGAATGTATTATAATTTATGTACGATATATAATGTATATCTAACACATGTAAACCTATAATTAGTTCATTGATGACGTCATAGATATATAATACTAATAATCGTAATAATTACATGTGAATATGTTGCCACGTACTAATTCTAGATTCATTAAGGTAATCTACAATTGACTTCATTAGTATATTACATATCGTAATGCCTATGGAATAAAGTACACTACCATTATGTGATGCCATAAGTTATGTATTTATTAATAATAATTCCAACTAATTCTAATAGTTTTGTAATTATTTTATAATTAACAAACTGGTATGTTATGAATAATGCATTATTACTAAATATTTACTGTAATACGTGTACTATTGTATTTAAATATTTATATTTAAAATATATCATAACATATCATAATATACTATATGTATATAGTTAAAAATAACTATATGTATATAATATATTATAAATAACCTTCAGTTACACTTTTAGAATTGATAAAAGCTGTGTACTTCAGGTAATAATAACATTTGTAATTTATATAATTAAAGATGGTCCTATGTGAAATATATACATATAAATATATATATATATATATATATATATATATATATATATATATATACATACATTAGACTGTTTCAAAAAGTTAATTTCAATGTTTCGATTATAAATATCGGGCCACTGATTACGAATATATAAAACCTTTAGATATATTGTCTACATTCTATATATTGGGCCAAAATTAGTCAAATGTATTAATTACATCCCTATCATTCGTATATGATGGAAAGTTACGTCATTATTTATCTAAATGATAGTATTTATATATGATACTTTAATTAAAATTATACAATTTTTCAAATTAATATTTTGTACGTACACGTGATATATTATATATGATATATCATTATAAATATAATTATTAAATTACAAAATATGAATAGTTTATTTTGTAATTATCATTATAAAAAATATATGTTGTCTTATGTTATCCTAATGTAAGCTGTCAATCAATATATATATATATATATATATATATATATATATATATATATATATATATATGTCACTATATGTCACACTAAAATTCTTTGCAAGAAAATCACTTTGTATCAAACATTTCGGGACATTATTTCCGGAAATACTCGTAGTGGGATACCTCTTGAGATATAATCATTATAGTTGATGACTCGTAATTCCAATTGACTTTTAAATAATTTACATTTTGAATATAACTTAGTGTGTTATTGGAAATTTATTAAATAACATATTTACTAATAATATTAAATAATATATACTTATCATATGATTTTATAATTTAGTAATATACTATATTTAACTATATTATAATCAGTATAACTTTCTTCCCCGGTTTGTCTGCATCAGATTAGTTATACAATAAGATAATTCTCGGAAATAATTGTCCTCTATCACAATAATAATTTCATTTTCAGATAAAGATTTATTAACTAATGATAATATTCTGTTAGAATATGAACCCCAATTAATCTGAAAATAAATGGTTAATTTATATATTATATATACACACACACATATATATATATATATATTTATATAAATTATCTAACTATTTATATAAATTATATATATATTATTTTTTGTGTGGAGTACTTCATCTCACCCAGTAGGCTCACCTACCTCAAATGACTTTTGTTTCACTTATAACTAAATGAATTATTGTATCATGTTGATACATCGAGGTTTAAAAGAGAACCGTGTATATGTGTTTATACAATTATTTAAGATATATTTTAATTATTATTTGTTGGCCTATTTTGTGAATCAATGTGGGGTTTGAACCCTTAAAAGATATATGTTTGACCCCATATATTTAATAATTATATATATATATTATTCAAAATATTATGATTATTATGAGTTATAAATTTATTTTACAATATTAAAATGTAATAGATAATTATAATTTAATTTTACAGAAATACAGTTTATTGAAAATATATATTTATTAATATCTAGACTATTACTTTTTAAATAATATTATTTTATATATCTATAGTAAAACCCGTTTATAAGAAACTTGTTTTGTACGAAATTGTTTTCTATAACAGTATTTTCTTATAGCAAGATTAATATTAATATGATAATTTGATAAATTTATAAATTTATATACATGTATATTAATTCTGTCAACTATAGTTATATACTAATATATTAGTATTACTAATTCGAAAATTATGTAATTATATTAATATCAAACTTTAAAACACAACACTGTATACGGTATTTTTAGGGTTACAGTTATGTATGTTAATTAACAATAGCATTTCTCCCACTAATCGTAAGTTGTATTTGATAATGTTGACGTAATTAATCTATATATATATAGGTCAAGTATTATAGAGGCGTTATAGTATATCATGATTACAATATATATATATATAACTTGTTTTCTTTGAACTATTATTTTCATAATAGATAATGTATATTTATATTGTATTCTATAAATAAATCTCAAATGAGATTAAGTAAAATTTGAAACGATTGTTAATTGATTTTGAAATGAGCGTGTATGGTTACCATGGTTACGATATTACTACCATATAAGGTAACCTATGTTAATACCATATAAGGTAACGTTATGTCAGTAATCTGAGTCATGTGAATGAACAGCATTACTGAATATTATTACCCTGCGAATGACTATATTAACGTCATTATATGCTAATAGATGTATCCTATAGAACGTCGATGTATTAATATTCATAATATAAGTACTATTATTAAATACTAATATATAGTCTCTATACATAATAGGCAAAATAGTTATAATTACTAATACAAATGAAAGTCAATTAATCTACTATTTTAAATGTTGATTATAATGATATTCATTATATTGAAATACATTCACAACAAACATGTGTTATATTATATAAATCTTCAAAATGCGATTTCATATTATTTAATTATTGATATATAGGTGTGGTAGGTCCTAGTGTAATTACGATTTATTTAATTAAATTTGTTATCAATATGTTATCCTATATATAAGTTATAAGTAGGATAACATATTGATAACAAATTTAATTAAATAAATCGTAATTACACTAGTACCTACCACTAGGACCTACCACACCTATATATCAATGATTAAATAATATGAAATCGCATTTTGAAGATTTATATACAAATGTCCTTTACATAATGGATATAACACATATAACATATATATATATATATAAGTCTAATATATAAATATATATATATATAATTTTAATATGAGTCAAATTTATTCCAAAAGTGATAACATATTGCCCTAAATATTAGGTGGAACGAAACTGTCTACCAAATCTGGTATGATTATATTGTTATTGTTATTGTTATTTTTATTTGGTGGAGTCCTTTCATCCCATCCAGGAATTTAGATGAAGTTTTCACTTATAACCATATATGGCTCTAATGTCCCTTCGAAGCCGCTCTCATGTTAAGGCATTCATGGTTTTAACGAGAGCCGATCATTTATTTATACACAATTATATAAGATCACTTCTAAATAATATTTTAAGACCCATTTTATAAAATTAAATAATGGTCCGGACGAGGGTCGATCCCGTGTCCTACTGCTTATGTGTCTGACGCCTTAGCCACTGAGCCACACAGGCAGTTTTATATATATATATATATATATATATATATATATATATAAATTAATATATTTACATATATTTATTTACTAACAAATGGATATATATTATTTAATTCAGATATAGATAAACGTTGAATATTTTCTTTATCTATGTTTATCTGGAAAAAAAGGAATATATTATATAATATATTATATAATATAACATTTAAATCGAAGATGAAAATAAATTGCATGATATCAACCTGTTGTATTTCCATTATAAATGAATGTAAGTCGAACACATATTGTTCTATCACAGTCATGTCACTAGTAACACCAGCAATGGCATCCATAGTTCTAAAGAAATCTATAGTATACTGCATTCTCTATGTATTATTTGTATTATTATTATTAATCTATAAATATATATATATATAAACCTATCTCTACTTTATATACTATATACAGGAGGCTCATGAGCCTCAATACTGCAGTATTGCTTAATTATATTTGTGGTGTATGCTTCACACATCTACATTTAATCCGATACTAATTTGTGTACAAGATTATATACATTACATCAATATATATTATTCTACTTATTGTATCGGTCTTGATGTGTTTTGAGGCGCTTCTTAATTCCTGCGTGTAAACTAATTTAACATGCTGATTAACCCATATAGTTTATATATATTCCCCCTATATATATATAGAATGTATTTAGTTATACTTTTTAATTTGGTGGAACCAAGAACATAGATATTTGTTTATGTATCAACATATTTATCCACATAAAATCCATAACCGTGCAAAGCCGGTCTCCCTATAATTTATATATATATATATATATATATATATATATATGTTATATAGTATAATGTATTCTATAAATAGATGTAAGTTCGCCTCGTAAGATAGCGTGTTACATATATTTGTAGCAACGGTTCGTCTAAAGTGTCTGGTCGTGATAGCTGTCTGGTCGTGACACCAGGCTTTTATGTTCGTCGAAACAAACTGTAAACACGTCTTTCTGAAGTACACTATTATGGATATATTAAAAGGGTCTCCTTCATATATATATATATATATATATATATAGGCCGGCGTTGCACGGTTATATATATAAATATATATATATATATATATATATATATATATATATATAAATATATACAACAAATATACGGTAACATATTATAAATTATAAGTACATAATATTTGACATACTTGAACATCTTCTGACATAATATCATACCCAGCGTCATGATCTACATTCCATGTTGGTGGTTTACTCATTAACTAATAAACATAGAGTTTCAGTTTTATTAATATTTATATATATAAGAAAATTTATAATAATAGTATAATACTATATTATTTGTAACCATAACATATATTCATTTGTATAAATATATAAATAACATGATTATTTCTCCTTCTCATTCCTCCAAAAACCTAGGATTAGTATTTGATGACAAATTATCATTTAAGAATCACATATCATCCATTACAAAATCATCCAACTTTCATCTCTTCAGAATTAAAAAAATACGGACATCACTTTCCAGAAACCTTACTAAAACTCTAATTAATGCTCTTGTACTTTCACGTATTGACTACTGTTCTTCCCTACTGAATTTACTTCCTGCTAAAGCTACTGCTCCACTTAATCGGATTATCCGTTCCTCAATACGTACTACTTACTGTTTAACTCGACTGGATCACTCTACTACAACATCTCATCAATCATCTCGTATGTGGCTACCCTTCTCCCTCAGGTGTAAATTACGTATACTATCTATAATCCATAAATCAATATATTCTTTTACCCCTAGCTATATCTCTGATCTAATTAAAAAACGTACTATATTATCTTCTCTTCGTTACCAAAATGCTCCTCTACTTATCTCCCAGAACTCTAGTAAAACTTCCCTAAATTCTAGAGCTTTTAAAAATTCCGATCCAACCCTATGGAATTCCCTCCCTCCTACCATTCGTTCTATTAGATCCCACAAAAGATTTATAAATCTTACTTCTTCTTTTCTCTCTACCCATAATCATTAAATCATCCAACTTATTATTTGTATCCGTGTTATATTACATTTATATCATTATTAAATTGTTATTGTATTATTATTATCTTATTATTATATAACACTATACTATATCAATGCAGTATGTAGTATATACAACTACACCATATCAATGCAGACTGTAGTATATAATAGTCCTTTATATTGTTTATTATTGTTTTTCCGTTGTATATTGAATGTATATTATTATCAAATTATTATCGTATTACTATTATTTTATTATTATTTTCTTCCCGCACGAGCGAAGGGGTCTACATGACCCTATTTTAGTGCTAATAAACTCAATATCATCATCATCATCATAATGAAACATTAAACCCAGTAGGAATTACAAATATTTAATATACATATTTTTTAATAGAGGAAACAATTGTATATTATATTTACCATCTTATTTTATTAAACAATGTTTTGCATTAAGGGGATCCCGCACATTTAAAGTGATGATAATTTATTTATTTTTATATTTTTTGTATTACATAATAATACTTATTGTAGTGTTTTTTAATATATGTAAAAAAATTAGACATGAATTCAGTCTAGAAATGGCATACAAATGTGTTTTATGACGATAAGATAATGCTATATTATATACTATTCAATGTTACATTTTTATGTTGTCAAACTTCAAACGCTTTTTCTCAGAATAATTATTTCGCGCTAGGTATGTGCATTCAAAAATATAGAACATAACAATTATTATTATTATAATATTAATTTTGTTTGCTTTATTTAGAATTTAATTATGTGAATAGTAAAAAGAGAGATAATTATTAAAATGTATAGAATTCATGGTATAAAATGATATTTTCTATAGAAATACCATCATTTTAGTATCGCTAATTTTTAATTTAGATATATATAATATAATAAATAATAATATTAAAAATAACTTTCTATTTTCCTATGTATGTATATGTTATGAATACAATACAAACAAAATTAGGTCAATTGAATGAATAGAATATAAGTTCTATTTTTTTTAGTGAACCTATGTTTTTCCTATCTATTTATACACGAATTTGGCAAATTGCGTATTATGTGCGGGATACCCTTAATCTCCTATCTCAATGCCAACAATATACTTGATCCTCAGCAAAGCGTCATCAGAAAACTACAAAATACAGAAACGAATATACTCTTATTACTCGATGACCTACTGAAATCCAGTGACAACGACCTACTAACACTACTACTGCTTTTATACCTTTACCCAGTATTTGATATCATTAACCTAGACTTACTTATCTTCAGACTAAAACTAATTGGACATGAAGATAATGTACTACTCTGGTTTTCTAATAACATCACTAACATAACATATAGTACTACAATTAACAAATTACTATCACCCAAATGTAAATTCATCTTTGGAGTACCTCAAGGAATGCCCCTCTCCCCTATACTATTATGTATTTACTTACTCATGCTTAGTAAACTTATTAAATCCTTTCCTTCCGTCAAATACTATATTTATGCAGAAGACATTGAAATTCATGCCTATTATCACCTATCATCCAATATTCACCTTCGATTATGTCTCACAACTACGAATAACTTTCCACAAACGACTATTTACTACTTGACCCTAATACACGGTACATATGAATTTATCACCTCCTAAACACCTTCCCAACACAATAATCCCACAAATTTACCTAGGTCATACCATAATCCCTCCTTCTGATGCAACAAAACATCTACGAATCCATATTAATAACAAATTAACTTTTGATAAACACATATCAACATTAAAAGCTTCCACATTCCGCCATGTATTCAATACGAACACAGTAGCCTACATCCCTACATAACAACACCCACCGCACTAACTATTTCCCAGACTTTAATTATGTATCGATTAACCTACAGAATACCTATATTACTCTCATCTCATAATCAATACTACACAACCATCGACCGTTTAACTAACAAATATCTAATCTACCGACTAAAAAACTGACTACACTACAAGTATAATTGACATTTGAACGTCACTTAACTGGGCATTCGCAAAAAAATTACTTAACTTTAATATATATCAATTATATATTCCTCCTTACTGACCTAACAACCAGGTTACCTTTATCAACTAATTTCTCTCTATACTGCACCATGCCACATACGATCCTCTAACTATATGGTACTGACTGAACAATTCTTTCGCCGGAAAACAACTTGGGAATCGTCGCTACTCTATTTGCGCCAAATTCCTTTGAAATCAACTCCCTCCATCTCTCAAAACCAATAATATATCTACGAACACCCTCAAACATAAACTAAAGAAGTAACTCCTTGTTCATGATATATGAACTTCAAATATATTTGTTTTCGCCAAATATACTTGTCTGCATTAATTATTTAAATGATTGTATTTTTTTGTATTATTGTCACATTTTAAGAATTTTATTATTTAATTAGTTTTTAAATAAAATCTTCATCATCATCGTCATTATAAATTCATATATTTCATTTAAAAAACTTAATTAGGTTTTATTATTTATATTAATATTCTGATTATATGTAGTATTTATTATAGTGATAATATATATATATATATATATATATATATATATATGTGTTTATCATTTATTATTCCATCATTTTACATATTTGTTTTATTTGTATGTTTTTTATAGTTATTGTAATCTTTGAATATATACTATATATTTAGTTTATGTTATTACTTTGTTTTATTTTTACTATATATATATATTTTATTATCTTTTTGATTTTACATTTTATTTAATTATTATTGGAAATATTTAAATAAAACATATATATATATATATAATAGTTATATAAGACTTATATATGCACACATATTATATATTTATTTGTAATGATTATTTACTTAACTTAATTACTTATGTTAACAATATATGTTATATATATATATAAAGTATGGTAGATATTTAAAAAAATTATTATATAAATGAAATAATTTATTTATATAATTATAATTCTCATGCAAACTAATGAATTATCATACTTGTTTAATTTTCTATACTAATTATAAGTAAAATAATCATACCATCAGTTCATATTGATTTTCATTTAGGACACTTTTTATTACATTTAATCTAAAAAATACACTCAACCCATCAGAGTTAACTAGTTCCATTGATTCCTATTGTTAATATATTTAAATATATAAAAATAAATATATGTATATATATATATATACATATATTCATTTATATATATATAGTTTAAATTATACAATTATATTAAATTATTCATATTTATGATATTAATTAATTATAATTAATTTATATATATTAAATAAATCGCTATAAACAAAAACTAAAATGTAATATATGTTTAATTATAAGTATAGCCTATACTAAAATATAATAATATTATCCTAATATCATGTTGTATTTATTAACTCTTACTTTAGATTACATTAATTCTATAATTAAAGCAATGTGCATTTTTGTATTAGTAAACCTAAATATAGAGTTCTAAAGTTATTTATTAATACTATTTTATATCCAACAATATCTAAGCTGATTGTATAACCATTTTTTAATTTCATACATATTTAATGTTAATACAATATCAATGTGTAATAGTGAATAGTACTATATATTAATTTATAATGATTATATCTAAAAATCAATGTAGTCTATTAGTGTTGTAGATCCTATATATATATATATATATATATATATATATATAGGATATGTGATATGGGATATATGATTATTAAGAAGAACAATTGTTATAGTTAATTTAATATATTTAATAGCTAAACATATATAACATATATAAAAGTGTATTCATTTTAAATGCGGAGGTGTCATATTCACATAACATCGTATTAAACATGTAGACATAAAATTAGATGAATTATTCGATATTTTATTTATAAATACGATGATAGATCCCTCGAAAAGTAAGAATGTCTACGTATGTTATTAATTAATAATACGAAAAATTCAATCATACTACTATTAGAAGTAGATAATATATCTGAGTTATAGATTTACCAACTTTTATTGAATCAATGATTGATGGCATTTTATTAGAATTATTTTAATAAAGTTTATTAACATTCATATTTTGCACTTGTAAGATATATTTTATGTACTGTTTAAATATAATCAACATTATTAAACTAGAATTTATGATATTAACTATGCAATAGGTATTTTCAATGTTATTAGTCATTGAAGAATTAGTGTTTAATTTGGTAGAAATCACATTATCTACGATCATAATTAAATACAACGCCATATTATAATAATCTAAATGATTACATTGATCAATTTACTACGTCGACATTAATATTTGAGATTATTTCTCGAATTAACCAATTATCATAGAATATTATAACCAAGGTTTATTATTATATTTCATGGGTTAGATATGATATAGAAACAACGTTTTCTTATTAATTAATATTACGAGTATATTTAATACGAGCATATTTAAATTTATTAGAAAAAGAATGAAAACCTTTGGCTTCCGCATATATTTAATAACGAACTATATACATATATATAAATAATCAGTGTAATTTAATTTTCTATCTAAGGGTATTTATTATATATTTATTAATTTTCGTAGTTTAGATTTAGTAACAATTTTATATTTAAAAGTGTGATTTTTATTAAGACTATTCTATTTAATTTATTTTTATGAATATTAAATTTATTCTAAAGTAAGCTTGAATCATTAATGTGTTTTTTAACTATACATAATGGATGATGATATCATATTATAACAAAGTAATCAATTTAAATATCTAAAATTGATCTATGTATATCGTATGTAGATAGTATATTGACTATAGTATACCTATAGGTTATAATAGACATTATCTATATCTAAGATGGAGTAGTAGGGGAAATTAACCGAATACGGACAGTGCCCGAATACCCACACTATCGGTATCTCAGAAACCTTTAATCCTAAACAAAATGTTTAATAAATAAAATATTCATTATTATATAAATAGTCTAAATAAGAATTTTTTATTTATTATTCAAAATAGTGCTGATATATTCAATAAACTGAATGTTGTATTACGTTTTTAAATATATGAAAAAAATGTAAAATTAAAATATTCTCAAGAATATACAAATGAATGGATATAAAACATACCAATATATTATTAAAAATGAAAGCATTCTAAACATTATATATATATAATTTCTATATTTGTTATCAAATTTAAAGTAAGTTATAAGCATATATCTAGAGGTCATATACATCCCTAATACGGACACTATAGGTGTCTTAATACATATAGTGTCCATCGGACACCATATAACCAATCAGCACTATTATATATATATATATATATATATATATATATATATATAAATATAAGAATATATTAATTTGTTTACAAATACTTGAAAATTCCAATTGTCTAATGAATTGTCATCATACAAATTCCATTTTCCAATTGTACTTAAATAGGCTATATTTACGTTATATAATTTAATATATAATACATTATTAATTATAGTTATTAATATACTATATTAATATACTATAATTTATAAATGTGTTTATAATTATAATTTATAATCTTTAGAATACATTATTTCTAATTAGGGGAAGTCTCCGATCACCGACTCATAAATGATTATTTGTAATAACTTATTCAATATTAAATATATTTAATTGACATTTTGTAATTAGGATAATATTATGGCAATGAATAATGTATCTATTTTAAATTTTTGATATAATTATATTTACAAGAATAAACTGGGGGGTCGGTAATCGGATACATGTGCCTAATACCGACCCCTTCTACTATTACCGACCACCTAAAATAATCGTGGTATAAATAATTGTAGTATTATAATATCCTATAAAAAAGAGTAGATATACATAAATATAATTAATTATAACATACACGCAATTTATTTTTTATTGAATTTATGTTTTAATAATAGTAATATTAAATTTAAATTTAAACGTTATAGTAGTTATATTAAAATAGTGTATATTATTATTTAATATTTATTTATCAATCAGTATGTATATAATCAACTGGAATCAAGTATCATAAATCTATATCAATGATACACAATCAACTTACGATATATTTTAAAGTAAAATACGGATCTATTTTGATTGGATATTATAAATCACATGGGGTCGGTATTAGGGTAATTTAGAGGGTCGGTATTAGGAAAATCATATGGGTTGCTATAATTAGAAGATATCTTGGTTAATAGTTATTCAAATTGAATTATTTTTATAATAGTTATATACATTTTATTATTCTACAATGTTATGGGCAGTATTAAGTTTTCTTTTAATTAATAAAGTATTTACAATGATTTAAAAAAAGTTATTATTCAAATATTTAAAAAGTATAAACAGAATAATACATTTTATCAAATAACAATTGTAGGATTGAATATTTTGTAAAACAATATATTTATTAATATTTATCATTACATTACTAACATTTCATGTATATATAATTGTTTGATATCTCTTATAGTTACTGATATACTAGAAGGGGTCGGTATTAGGAGGGGGTCGGTAATCGGAGACTTTCCCATATATATAATAAATATATCTAAATATATAATATATATATAATTATGAAGTTCAAATAAAATGTATCGATATTATTATCATATAATCAAATGTATACTATGTGTTGTTATATACTCAGTAATAATGTGTATTTATTAATGTAAAATATTAATAAGTATATATTTATAACTAATAATAATAATAATACTAATACAATCAACGCATAGAAACCAAATTTAAATTCGCATTAATTTAAAGCGAAATTTCTATAAATAACAGAATCATATTTATTTAAATCTAATGAATTCTAATTACACATTTTGATAATCGTTTCTCTACATTATACGGAATTAGGTGTTTATGTTACTGTCAATATTTACGTAGTCATTTTAGAAAAGAATAAAGTTTTAAAAAGATTTCGAAAATAAAAAATGTGAAATATCGAAACGATAATTTATTTAGTAAACCTTATAAATTTTACAATTGCTCAATTTAAAATAATTGAACTGTTTGTTAACAATACATATAATATATAGGATATAATACTATATATATACATATATATACATTAAAAAAAAAATAATAATAACAATAACAATATATATATATATATATATTATTATTTATTTTCAATACATCTATCACATTTCGATTTTAGTAGGTAAGTACACTATGAACTAGGTAGGCCTACGTGTAATTTAGAAATTACTAACGACAATTAATTACAAATATAAAAAATATAAAATGTATTTATTTTTCTAGAAATATTTCCTATGAGCTTATGTATATTATAAATAATACAATTGACTTGCATATATTAATTGGTGAATATAATTTTAATACATAGAAATGTTAAAATATTAATTATAAAAATTCAATTATTAATCATGATTACAATTTAAAATATAAAAATATAAAAATAATACTATAGGTTCTAGATGACTAACTGGCGATAAAGATGACAATATTAAAAATAAAAATCTTAATATACATTACGCTTATATTAGTAGTATTATATATCACATTATTTTTGTAAACTTTAATTTAATAAATATGACATGCTTAATTGAAACATTTTGAATAGTAGATGATAGATATTCTCTATATGTAATGGGTAGAAAAGAATATAAACTATTTAGATATAAATTAATTTATAGAGGAGGTGTTTCGATATTTTTAAATCTAGTTTATGTCCTGTAAGAAATTGTATTTCAAACATAGATGTTCAATAATTTTGTATTTAATAATTAAATAAAAAATTCCATTTAATATTATATGTATAAACCTCCAAATTATAATACAATATCTAATGAATTTATTTGTAAATTATTTTATATTATGCAACGCAATTATAATTCATAAATAGATATAGGGTATTATTTATCAAATTTTAATTGTAAAGAATATTAATTTACTAATTACCCAACAAGTTATACATTTCTTCATAATTCGATTATTACAAATTGCACAATTAATAATAAGCCCAATCTAAATAATAATAGTCTCGGTTGAATTTTCTAATGAACAACAATACTTATTGTAGGATATATTAATATAGACATGTCAGACTATTTCGCAGTATTTACAAATTGAATTGACCACTTTCTATTTTATTTAATCTAAATATATAAAAATATCTATATTAAATATTTTAATAATTTGGATTTAATAAATCTAATATATAATAGATTCTATATTTCAATTTAAATAAATATAATATAAATCAAAAATTATAATAGTATTATAACGTTGACAATTTTATTTCGATGGATACTTTTCATCCAATCCAGGACTTATATGAAGTTTTTACTTATAACCACGTGGCTTTAATGTCCTTTTTAATTCGATACCATGTTAAGGAAAATATATTTTAACGAGAGCCGATCATTTTATATACACAATTATATAAGACCACTTCTAAATATTATTAACATACTTATTGTATGTAAACCATCGGCATACTACATACATTTCAATATTGTCAGTTTTATAGTATATATATATGTATAGTTATATTTGTAATGTACTATTTAGAAAATATTTAGTATATATGTATATATAATATACTTATATTTTTTATTGCGGACGAAAACAATATAAACTCTGAATTATTATTTTAAAAGTAAATACAAAAAAATTACTAAAATTAAAATTAAAATAATACATACAATATTACGTATCAATATATCTATATAATGATATGTTCAACTTTTATAATCACACATATATATATAAAAATATATATATCAACATTAGTTATAGTGTAAACACTTAGGAAAGTACAAAATAAAAACAATGTATTTTCGCAGTTAATAAAAATAAAATAAATTTGTAAAATAACTATAAAATCATATTTTAATTTTTTATTTATATATCATTAGAACTATACATTCGTTAGTAAAATAATATTATTGGTTTCATACGTGAACATTAAACTCATTCTTAATAAATAGGTAAGATTATATTTTAACATTTTTATAAAATACATCTTCTAAAATTACCCGGGTGTAAAACCTAAATTCGATGAAAATAATAATAATAAAATTGTTGTATAGAGTTAAAACTGATTATTTAATAGAATTATTTGAAAGATTATATATATATATATATATATATATATATATAAATTATTTACATTAATATAACCATAAATATAATTATCATTAAGATTTTGATAATCATCTATATGCATACATGCTTCGTAAACTTGTTTTATTTTCAACACCGCCCCGGATAATATTTCATTGGAATGCAGCAATTTCTCTAAAACATATTGAATACTATGACTGAACTTTATATATTAAATATTAAAGAATAAATAAATAACTACACTTAGGCATTAGTGGTCACATACTATGTAGTACTATATATTTATAATATGATATAACCGTATATAGACTATACTACTAGTCTAAACCCCATGAGTTCAACTCCTTATATATCATGCATGTATCACATTATTTGATCTATTTTTATATATTATAAACCTATATATGTATTCAATTTGTAAGCAAACTTGATATTAGTTTTGTATATTTTAATTGTTTGCAATATTGAGTGTCATTATGTAAACGTATAATTATAATATTATATTACATTTATTATTATATTATTAGTCAAAAAACTAAAATATATGAATAATGTATGCAGGATGAGTGAAAGTAAATTATGATGTATACGACTACTATACATCATCCACGCCCAGAAATTATAGGGGAGAAAATTAGTGTGAAACCTATTAATGAAAATTGAGGAGATACAAGTATCATAAAATGAGATACATGTTTCTGGTAGGGAAATTAGCACTAGGGTAGATGATTTAATGTAATCTAATAGTAAAAAGGAATTTTCTCTAAAACATCGAATATTAATGATAGCCTACTTTAAGAAAGTGGAAGTAGAATTATAACTTGGTGTGTAATATGGGACATAGTCAGAATATATAGTAGTAGATAGAGATGAAACACAAATAGTTAATGGTTGGGATTTAGGAATAGAAGTAGAGGAAGGATTACTAGGTAGTGAAACGAAATAATTTACATTTGAGGAAGGAGTATTAGGTGGTAGATCGGAAGTATCGGAATTAATATGCGAAGAATGATTATTATGTGGGGGTCAGAAGTAGATGATATGGTGTTTGCGAAAGAATTAGTAGGTGGAGTTTGAAGTAGAGGAATTAGTTGTAAGGGAAATATTAGTAGATGAGGGAAAGGAATATATACATGTGATATAGGAAGATTTTCAGTTAATAAGGATAGCTGGAAGGATGATAATAGAGGGAATAGTCCAGTAAATATAATTTGATTAAAGGCATAGTTCATATGAATTTGTATGTATATTAAATATGGGTTTAGGATTTATAGGAGTCAGATTTAATATATATGCACGGTAAAGAATTTTAAATAATAAAATAGTTTTATAAAGTAGTGAGTATCTTACATAATTATTTGAGTATTGTTATATATATTTAATATATAAATATAATATAAAGTATTACCTATATTATTTTGTATTATGATTTGTCTTTTAGCAAACATATTTATGCGTGAGTCAAAAGTTACATATTTATTTACATCGCCACATGCATACTCGTAAAAGTTGTGACATGGATGATACTGTTAACATAGTATATCAATAATAAACTAATATATAATTATAATATATATAAATATATATATATATATATACATATATTGATTTATTATATTTTTATATTTGTATACATATACATATGATAAATAGTAATACTAACATTATCGTATGACAGTTTTAAATTAATAAATATGAATTATTGTGATGTTTATATAAGTAATATGATAGAAGTCATGATATATATATATATATATTTATATATATATATATATATATATATATATATATATATATTTAATCAATTATTAAATCTGGAATGTTAACTTATTCAATATATTAATTATTTAATTTAGTTATATATAATAAATATGTTTAGAGAAATAGTATTTCATTTTATTATGCCTATCATGATTAGTGTTTATTTTTATTATTATTATTTTATTTATTATAATTATTACACTATTATTTTTATTTATATTAATATAATAACTTAATAAACAATAACTATTGTTATTGAATTATTATCATTATTATAATATTATTATTAGTATTTTAATAATATTTCTATAATCTAAATCTGTCTATGATTCTTACGAGGTCGTGTGGTATATACCTGAAACAATGTATGTGATGGGTATTAGGAATGTCTTAATAATATATTGTGAGACAGCGTATTTTTTATTGTGTTAAGTAAGTTCATTTAGAAATGTAGTAAGAAAATATAATTAACTATACATTCTGAAAGTTGTCATACTATTGCTATGATATGTGTTTAATTTAATAATGATTAAGGTTAATAGTGTTAATAGTGTTCTGATGTATTATTTAAGGATATAAAACATTTTATAATTAGTTTTATAATTTATTTATATGTTTAAAATTTGATATATTTTGTTGATAAAATATTATATATTATATTTTGATATACCTATTATTTATATCTTAAGAATAATTAGTCCTCAATAATCTAATTGTTGGTAGAAGATCAGATAAGCTTACTTCTTATTCTACATATGTTTGTATTCCAAACTTTTATATATACATACACACACACACACATATATATATATATATGTATATATTTTAAGTTTATAGATATATCACATTTTACGTATGTGTATGTATGTATGTCTATAATATATACAAACTGCGTTATTAATAAACTGTGACAAGTGGTTTCTTGATTTAATACAAGTGGCCGTAGGGCAGTGGGCAGGCATACGTTTGTAAGCCTGTTTAGTTGCATTCTTTGTATCTATTTATCGTTAATAATATAATATAGCAGAAACATTATTATCGCGTTTAAATAATGTATTAATTTGATATAATATATAATATTATCATTTTACATATTGATGTATATATATGGTTATCATTAGTCACATACATATTCTAATACAGTTTTTCTTGAGTTTTTTCACTATATAAATATATTTATTTATATTATATATAAATTTCATTCACTATTGATATTAAAGACTTAATTGATTTGCTGTGTATTTCATTTTACTTTGATAATGATTTAAATAAATACATTTTTTTTGTGTTCATTAAAGTTTATATTTTAAATTTGATTACATAACAATATTATTTCCAATATATGATTTTACATTCTATACAATTTTCTTGAATAGATTTATTTCTATTTTATATTTTGTACATCATACATTTCATATATGTGCCTATTTATATTATTTATTTAATTTGTTGCATATATATTTATATGTTTATATGTAGATGTAAATTTCATTATATTTCATTATCTTTTTAGGATAAGTATTGTATTGATTAATTTTATAATTATATATATTTATATATTTTCAGTGACATTATGACGCAAAAACAAGATATTAATGAATTAAAAAACTCTATTCAAGAACTGCGTACAGTTGTATCTGAATTAGTAAATAAAGTTGATGAACTAACTGCAGTTGTAAATAATAAAGATAAAACAATTATTGAGTTAGAACAAAAAATTAATAACCTTGAACAATTTTCAAAACAAAATAATATTATTATATCTGATCCTAAATTGAATTTTGATTTAACTCAACGTAATCTAGCACCATCTTTCATCACATTTGCAAAGGAAAAATTAGATATAATTATACAACCGTATGACATTGTTAAGATACATAAATTAAAAAACAACAAGAATAAACATAATAAAATTTTAGTCAAACTACACCATAACTCTACTAAATTTGAAATTATTAAAAATTCTAAAAAATTAAAAGGCACTGATACATATATAAATGAACATCTAACACAATTTAATTCTGATATTTTCTACAAAGCTCGACAACTTCGAAAAGATAAAGTGATATTACATTGTTGAACTATAAATGGAATAACTTTTATTATAAAAAACGAAGATTCGTCTCCAGTAAAAATAACAGATATAAATAAATTCTCTGATATATAAATATTTTATTTTGTATTTATTTTTCGTTGTCGTTTGTTCTAATTTCATATTACATTCTATTTTTAACATTTTATTATAATTGGTATTTACATATATTTTTTATCTATATCTTTAATCTTTTATATTATCTTATTAAATTTTAACTTTTTAATATTTGTACTATATGAACTTGAATGAAATCTATCCGCAATTTAATGTTGATCAAATTAACAATTTTAGTTCCAATAATGATAGTTTTAATAATAATAATTTCTCAAATTGTAATTTTAATTTTCTCAATGAATCCAATTATTACACCTCAAATGAATGGAAGTTGAATTCTAATAAAAATAATTTATTTAATTTTAATATTATTAACATCAATATTAGGAGTTTAAAAAAAAATTTTGATAAATTAATTATGTTTTTGAATACGTTTGATGATCATTTTGATATAGTTTCAATTACTGAAACATGGTTGAGTGATAATAATATTTTCATTTTTAATATTCCTGGTTATAACCATATATGTTCAAATCGTAAACATAAAAATGGAGGTGGTGTTTTAATCTATATACGTGAACATTATCAATTTAATATTCTATCTACCATATCAAATAACTATTATGACAACATATCAATTGAAATTATTTTTGAAAAATCAAAAAACATTATTTTCAGTACAATATATTTTCCTCCTACTTTAGAAAAAATAGCTCACTCTACATTTATTGATTTCTTGATAAATAATTTTCAGCAACATGTTAGTAATGATAAAAAAATGATTATCTGTGGTGACTTTAATATTGATCTAGTGCATATAAATACAAATAAAGTGGCTAATACCTTTTTTGATACGATGATTTCACTAGGTTGTTCCCATCTAATTAATCGTCCAACTAGAATCGACACTAAACATAAATCTTCATCTATAATTGATAATATATTTACAAATTTTAATCTTAATATGAAAAGATTTTCAGGAATAATTATTTCAGATATATCTGACCATTTTCCAATTGTTTTAAATTTACAATTGTCTACCAAACCTCAAGATAAAGTTAAATCTACTAAAATCAAACAAAATCAAATTAATGATAGAACCATGTTTAATCTGTTTGAAATTTAAAAAAAAACAAACTGGGAATTCATAAAAACTAACGATACAGAAAAATCTTGGAATTTATTCTTGGAATACTTTATCTTAAATTTTGATAGATACTGTCCAAAAATTAATAAAGCCTCCCACAAAAATAAACTCATTCCATGGAATACTCGAGATCTTAAAAAGGCTTGTAGAAAAAAACAGATATTATATAAAAAATATAAAATATCTAAATCTGAAAATGACTTATTTATTTACAAAATTTTTAAAAATAATACAACATCTTTAGTTCGAGAAGCTAAGAAAAAGTATTATTCAAATCTGTTAAAAAATTGCTCTGATACAAAAAATACATGGAATGTACTAAATAATTTACTTAATGTTAAAAAAAAATTCAAACAACTACCTGACAATTTTAATGTAAATAATGTGAATATTGTTGATTCTAAACAAATTGCTAATGAATTTAATTCTTTTTTTAGAGACATTGGTTCTAATTTAGATAATAATATAAATAATTGTAATGATGATGACTTTAAATTATTTTTACCTGAACCTAATATACATAGTTTTTTTTTAACACCAGTAAGTTCAGAGGAAATTATTAAAGTATTAAATGAATTCAAACCAAAAAAATCAAGAGATCATTATGGCATATCCATGCAGTTACTTAAATGTATTTTTCCTGTATTGGTTTATCCATTTGTTTTTCTTGTAAATTTATCTTTTGAATCAGGCGTTGTACCGGATTTCTTAAAATTATCAAATATTATCCCTTTACACAAAACTGGTGATGATACATTTTTTAATAACTATCGTCCAATTTCTCTCACCTGTCAATTCGCAAAGATTTTAGAAAAAATATTTTATTCTCGCTTTTATAGTTTTTTATCATCTTTTAATATATTATCTCCTTCTCAATTTGGTTTTAGGAAAGGATACAGTACATCACATGCAATATTTAACCTCCAGTCACAAATCAGTACCTGTTTTAATAATAACAATGTTGGTGCAATAATCTTTATTGATTTAAACAAAGCATTTGACACAGTTAATCACAGAATATTACTTTTTAAATTAAAAAATATTGGAGTACGAGGCATTGCACTTAACTGGATAATGAGCTATTTAACAAATAGATATCAACAGTGTATATATAATGATGTAATTTCAGATAAACTAAAAGTCATAACGGGTGTACCCCAAGGCACCATCCTAGGACCCATTTTATTTTTAATTTATATTAATGATATTACAAAATCATCTTCTTTATGTAAGTTTACCATGTTCGCAGATGATACTACTTTATATTTTGAAAATACATCAGCCGAATTACTTAATTATATTTGTCAAACTGAATTAAAAAATATTAATAAATGGTTAATATATAATAGGTTATCATTAAATTTAAATAAAACTTGCTTTATGTCTATTAATTCAAGAACTATTATAAATATAAATTTAAATAACAGAAATATTGAAAGAGTTACATTTTATAAATTTTTAGGCGTAATTATAGACGATATATTAAACTGGAAACAACATATCTTGTTTTTAAAATCAAAACTAAAAAAAATCATATGGATTACCAACATTATTTCCAAATTTATAAATAAAAAAGCATTACTTCATATATATAATTCCATATTCTTGCCTCATATAAAGTATTGTAACATATTTTGGGGAAATACATATAAATCTAATGTATCATGCATATATATTCTTCAAAAGCGAATGATAAGAATTATATGTAAAAAACATTTTTTACATCATACTAATGGACTATTTATTGATAATTCTTTATTAAAAATAAATGAAATTACATATATAAGTACATGTGAATTTATGTTTAAAATTTTCAATGATCTTCATCCTGTTATAACAAATGCATTTTTTTCTGTAACTTCATCATCTCACAACACTAGGAGCATAAATAATTTCTCAATTATTAATTTCAAAAAAGAACTATGCAGAAGAACATTAATATACATTGGACCAATTACCTGGAATAAGCTTGATAATATTTTAAAAAATATTTCAAATTATAAATTATTCAGGAAACGTATGTATACACATTTGTTATCTTCTTACTCAGTATACTTATAATCTAAATCTCATTTTTCTAATTTTATATCTTTTATCATGTCTTTTATCTAATATTGTATTATATACTAAGATCCACATTTTATTCTTATTTTAATTTATTGACGTTTATGTAAAAATTAAAAAAAAATTAATACTTTTGAGTGTTTTACTTTACAATATTTTATTTCCCCGACATTAATAATATTATTTTACTGAATTTTTGCATTTTATATTTGAATTACTTTCATGTTTTCTTTCTTTTTAATTGACGTTTATATAAAAATAATAAAATTAAAAAAAACTGTTAGGTATTTCTTTTTTCTTTAGTATTTTCTTTAGTATTTTTTATTTCCCTCTGACTAATAATATTATTTGACTTTATTTTTAATTACATAAACATTTTGTATTGAATCTTTTTTCTTGTATACTTGATTATACTTCTTTGTTTTATTTCTCTTTATTGACACTTATATAAAAATTAGTAATTAAACTAACATTTCAGTTTGAACACATATTTTACATTCTTTACATTATTATAAAGTATTACAAAAAAATTCCTAAAACTTATTTACTGAAAAAAAAAAAAAAAAAAAAAAATGTTACATACATTTCTTACCACCTTTCTAGATATTCTTTTTGTTATGTTTTATTCAGTTTTATTCAGTTTTACTTCATTTTACTTCATTTTTTTCTTCTTTTATACTAATACATCTATATTTTTGTTTAGTGTATTATTTTATAGTACTTATTATTTATTTTAGTTATTTATTTATAAATAATTAAATGATGATTACATAATTTTATGGCAAGTTCAAACAATTTATATTATTTTTCTATTTTATTCATTGTATTGTATCTATGTAAACAGGAAGTCATCTAATATTTTATAATATTTTATTTATTTAGTTTTTTTTTGAACTTGCTTTAAGATTAAGGG
The DNA here is from genome assembly GCA_964019155.1 of Osedax fenrisi. Classification (NCBI taxonomy): domain Eukaryota; kingdom Metazoa; phylum Annelida; class Polychaeta; order Sabellida; family Siboglinidae; genus Osedax; species Osedax fenrisi. The sequence continues at coordinate 19,870,235 of OZ025244.1, read as the reverse complement.
TAATTGTCTCGATAAGCTTTAGCTTCTACAAAAACCCTGGTGCAAACCTAAATCTGATAATAATAATAATAATAATTATTATTATTAGATATATATATTTTACGTAAAATTAAATCATTTAAGCTTACTGAGAACATTATTAATATATATATATATATATATACCAAAAAGAGTTATATAAATTATAAAATTAAATAAATATTATTATTTTTCCAAAAAATTGCATATAACAAATTTAACGTTAACATTTATTTTCAAAATATATATTAAAATTGATATTACAAAAACATACATATAAATAATTTTGTATACATAGATATATTATTTATTATGTGTTAATTTATCACTAATAATTACATTAATATAATAATAAATAGCATCAATTAATCAAGTGGAAAAGGTAAATTACACATAACAATTGTTCGTGGTCCAATAATATAATAATTCATATACATAATATTAAAGGTCTCTGTAAAGCATATATATATATAAATTTCAGATTCACATTACATTTTATATACTTTTTTTTTTTTTTTTTTTTTTTTTTACAAATATCCATAAATAAAAATTCTATGAATTAAGCTATATAGCTTAATGTCATAACATATGTCAATAGATTTACTTGCAAATAATTTGTTGAATCATATTTATAAACTAAATCAAGTTAATCGTCATTTCAATATTTCTCCTATATGTTTTTAATATAGGAAGTATGTATGTATTAATAATATTAATATGTAATAAATAGAGAATTAGTTATCAGTGTAAATATTATCTATATTAGTAATCTTAATATAACGGCAAATGTATTATCACTGAGGAACTCATATGTTAATCAGATCTTTATCAGATGTTATAGGGGTGAGTACTCGAATACCGACACCCTAACAATAAATCACCATAACTTTATTATTTCCTAATTAAATATTTCCAACTTTATTTGTATGTATTAAGTAGGTATATAAATATAAAAAGCTATTTTAAAATTTACTTTAGTTTGTTTAACTCTGAGATAACAGAGATATCGATATTATGTGAATTATCCCGAATACCGACACCCTTGTACATAATATCGACACACTCAATATTTATATATTTAGGTATACCATATATTATTAAATATCCAATATCCAATCAGATTTAAATTGGCACAACTTTTAGTTAACACATTAAATTAATATTTATATTAATATTGATTCTAAATAATTAATAATATAATGTTAGACCATGTATTTATGTATATATATGCATATATATATATATAAATTATTAAGTATATCTATTAATTTAATGAATATTATCATAACGAAAGCAAATTATAAACAAATAACGCTGATTAGTTATATAATTGAAAGGGTGTCGATATTACGTGCAATTAGGGTGTCGGTATTATGAAAATGTATGTTTATTGGGTAAAGGTTAATAACTTTGCAAAAAATATGAAAAATACAAAATATTTTCGGCACATTGTAAAATATAATTAGGTCTATAACATTTATTTAAAATATTTAAAATATTTAAATTTGTAAACGATTGAGAATCGATATTATACTTCAAACTTTCATAAATTTAGAGTTGTAACGATAAATTCAGTTTTTTGATTATAATTAAAAAATATTAATATTTAAAAAAAATTATACTTATATGAATTAGAATTATATTTATTAACATTTCATACATTATATTTTTATTGGAATTATATTTATAGAATATCTCTATGGTGTCGATATTGCATGCATGTCTATATAAGAGCACTCACTAATGGTTTTCCTCCTATATATTAAATCGATCATTATCCGTTAAAATGTGCAATTTCTCTACACAATCTCGTCCTCTTCAATATGCCGTTCCCAAAGGATCTGTTCTAGGCTCCCTCCTCTTCTCAATATACATCCTCCCTATACATGATATTATTGGTCAATTTCCAGATGTCCACTCTAACATTTACGCTGATGATATTCAACTATATTCCTATCTACCCAACTCCTCCAATTTACTACCAGAGAACTCACAATTATATAAATGTACATCAAATACATTCTACTTAACTCTTCAAAATCTGAACTCCTAAATATCCCATCTAACTATCATTATTTTCCTCCATTTATCATCGACGGTCTCCCCATCATACCTTCATCATCTGTTATAAATATTGGAGTTACTTTGGATGCTAACCTATCCCTAAATTCCCATATAGCTAATATATCTAAATCAGCTAACTACCACCTCTTCAAAATTCGTCGTATAAGAAAATACTTAACCCGCCCTCTTTCAACTGTCCTCACAAACGAATTCATCATCTCTCGTATCGACTACTGCTCCTCACTACTATATCATCTCCCTAATACTTCATTATACCCTTTAAATCGTATAATTCGTGCTTTTATACGAACCATTTTCTCAATACATCGATTTGACCATTCAATTACCGACTCTCACCAACTCATATCCAACTGGTTCCCTAAAAAAACGTTCCCTCCTACACTCGCTCATAAAGCAATATATTATACTTCTCCTCCTTATTTGACTTCCCTACTAATACTAAGACGCCCACTGACTTCCTTACGATCAAATGACATTTCCCTAATTTGCCCTCGTGTCTCATACCTGAAATACCATAAACGCGCCTTCAGTTATATGTTTCCATCCTTATGGAATTCCCTCCCTGTCTCTATTAGATCAATCCATTCACAACTTTCCTTTATTACACACCTCAAAGCTTACATATCATTGATGTAATATATTCACTTATTTAATCATACAATATTACTATTTTTATAAATTATATTATTTTATCGTTTTGTTTATTTATTTATCTAATTTATTTATCTATTTATTGTTTTCGTTTTATATTGTTATATGCACATACGAGGGGTGGCCACACCTATGCTAAGTGCTAATAAACCTTATTATCATCATATATATCATAGCTAAGTGACCTCTATTATTTAGAAAACATAATATCATCATATTGATACGCATAATATGTATGTTAAATCTTGTAATATCAAACTTACCTTAATATATAAATATACTACGCACAATACCCTTAATACTATTTCAGAATTATAGTATTAATACTAGTAATTAACATGTATGTTTGTACTATATAGGAGTTGACTAGGATATAACAGTATATTAATATATATATGAATGAATGAATTCAGTTTATAGACAATGTCTAAGGAGAATCAGTGAAAGCGATGAGCTTTTTTAATTCGATATCTCCTAACAATAGTGTAATGTCATATTTCATCATATTCATTCGGATAAAATACAATAAAAGTACATAAAAATAGATATTAAAATAAACAATAAACACAAATATAAAAGAAAGAATAAACAAAACTAAAACAAATATTTGATTCCCATGTTAGCATCTAAAACAAAGTATAAAATATAATTAATACATTTTTCATAACTGTAATATAATATTTATAAAGAATCTAAATATTTGTATCACATATTTTATGTCAATTTTAATAATATTGATATATATATAACGTTTATATATATAACGTTTATATATATATATATATATATATATATATATATATACTAACTATCATTATTTGTTGGTTGCATAACTTTTACATTTTTATTTGAATAAACATTCTCTTTATCTCCGCCGATTATTATATTGGCGGTTAAATATATAACGTATGCCAACATTAAACCATTCAGTATTAAGAGTGTAGTTTTCGAACTAGTAGTGATATTTATCGTTATGCTTTAATCATTATAAATTTAAATTAATAGTATGTTGATCGCAAAACTGTATAGAAAAAAATAATGCATATAAATAACTAATAATAATATTATGATATATACAATATAATATCATTAGATATGACACAGATACAACTAATTATAACATACATTTCTAAAATATTAAAATTCCACATATTAATCGTATTCTTAAATTTCAGATTACATTTAATTAAATATATTTATTTATCTTATATAATTATATTACATTATTTTTTTCATTTATGTATAATGTTTCATATCTACAATTTGTTTTCGTCATTTTATTTAGTAATTTCAATAAGTGGAAAATTGTATATTTGAATTAATTAATACATGATTATATAAATATATATAACATACTAAACATATGCACTCATTACACCACTCCTTAAGAAACTAAACCTTGACAAAACCTTGGAAAGATTTCTCTTGAAATAACTAACTACCCATTTAATATAAAAAAAATCCCTCATATCTTTCAGAGCGCATATATTCCATCTAAATCAAAAGAAACCGCCATAGCGAGAATATCTATCGTGAGACTATCAAGTGATATATATTCTCACTAATCTTGATAATACAAATTTCGTAATCCTCGCACTTATTGAACTATCCTCAGCTTCGATATTATTGACCATTCAATACTCTAATACTGCTGTAGGTATTATATATGGTATTTTACAAAAACTGTTATAAATAATCGTAATTCCTCAGTTATAGTTCACTAAACCCGTTAATTTCCCCGTCTTGTAATACCTTGTATTCCGCTAGTTTCTGTCATTATACCAATACTCTTTAACATTTATATAATTACCCTAGTCCACCTTATATCTAATTATCCAGTTAGCTTACATATTTATAAGCGGATAACATCAAATGGTATACATATATGTAAAACGCATAGAAAATATAAATCTGCACTGACATTCTTTCCTCTAATATCACTTCCATTCATACTAGCCTATAATAAACTCTCTCATCACCAATATAATTAAAATCGAGGCTATTTTCATTCATCTTCCACTCCGAAGTAAAACTTAACCAATACATAAACCAATCAATAGTAACGGACAGTTACACCCATCAAGTACTCAATTAATATCAAAAATTGTATGTTATATTTGACAGTAATTTTAGTTTTTATAGACAACTTTCCCACATCACAAAATTACTAAACTTTCAACTACACTCACTACATAATATTCATCATTCAATTTTAATATTAACCACTACTATTATAGATTCTGCCTACATCCTACCTCTATTCGTATACTGAAATTTCATCATTTACAATACCCCCTCATTATATATGTCTAAATTAAAAATTCTTCAAAATAATATAGCTAACATTCTATATATTCTCATACTCATATATATTCATATATATATATATATATATATTGTTATTGTTATTTTTATTTGTAGGAGTCCTTTCATCCCATCCAGGAACTTAGATGAAGTTTTCACTTATAACCATATATGGCTCTAATGTCCCTTCGAAGCCGCTCTCATGTTAAGGCATCCATGGTTTTAACGAGAGCCGATCATTTATTTATACACAATTATATAAGAATATATATATATATATATATATCTGAACTCCATTTGCTTCCAGATCGGCGTACAATATATGCCATATAATCCTCTATAAAAGACCTACTATTGGCACATAAAACAATTCACCATAACTCTCTTGACTACCAAGCATCCCTACTAAAACTAAAATTAGCAACTAGTACTACTATAGTAGTATATAAACTATCTAACAATATGTTTCTTCTTTAGTATTTGTTTTTAAATGATTTACATATCTATGTGGCGAGTATAAGCTACTTTATATTGAATATAATTTAATAGAACAATACAAATATTGCCATAGAAACCGCGACAAACTAAAATATAGTTCAGTGATATCGATACTACTTCTAGCAGCGGCATGGATTAAGTATTACTTATTTTGCTCTATGGTATAGTATCATATTAAGTATACATATTAAGTCTATAATTAAGAGTAATAATAATACAATATTTAATTAGATTAGTTACCTGGTAGCATGATTATTTTTAGATCTCAAATATTTGTTTGAAGTTTTTGAAGTTTTTGATTTTCTATGTTTTTTAGAGGATTCATAATGATCTTTGTTATCTAAATAAATATAATTGTTACTATTTACTTTATTTTCAGCTATTTCACTATTGTAATAATTCGTATCAAATTTCGTATTCATTTTATTAATTATTTAGATATAAATATAAGTTATATAGACTATTAAATACAACATTTAAATTAAAATAAAATCGAAAAAATATTTTAAATAAATTTAATTTAATTATTTAAAAGTATTTAAAAATAAATAAATAAATATTATTAAATAGATAATATATTGTCTATAAATAATGTTATTTGTAATACTACACATTGATTATTATATAACATATAAATGACGATATCATTAGGTATTATATTTTTCCTTTTTCTACAATATTATATAAATATAAATTTGGTAAAATAATGGAATTTACCCCAATATTTAAAAATAAATTAATATTTTTATTATAATATTGTGTTATATTATAATTATTAATTTTACTATAATAGTTTATTATATTATAATTTTAATTATTACTATATACTATTATAATTATTACTATAGTATCTTTATTATAATAGTATATTATATTATATAATTAATATATTTAAATAATATTATTCTAATTTAGCCACCAACAATAAATATATTATTTATAGTTGTTCAATGGTGTCAATGATTTTGCGAAGCGAATATATGTCACTTGTATTAATTTACGTGAAATAGTTTTTAATGATAGATAGTTTGAAATATAGGTAGACATACTATCGTTTTTAATAATTTCAATAACTATTTGTCAAATATGTGTTACATGATACTTTGGTATATTTCAAAATATGAATAATTTTACATTGAAAATAGAACTATTAATTTATTATATTTATAGAATATTGATGTATATTTTATGAAAAATGGTTATAATTATAATATAATGTTATATTCTTAAAATAAACACTATACATTTATAGTGAGTGTATTAAAAATATAAATAATATTTAATTGAAAATAGTAATATATTTTTCAAATTGACATGTACATATGTACATATAAACTAAAAATAGAATTAAAATAAATAATATCAGTAGAGCAGTTGACGCAATATTAATTTATAAATTCATTAGAGTGACATATCTTTCCATCGGAAAATATTTGATTGTGTTAATAAATGATCGTCACATTATAAAAATATCAATAAAAAGATACTAATTTCTGTTACAATAATTACAGATTATCTATTGATGGTGGTGGGGTTGATATTTGTTTAAATAGTATTTTAAAATTATATTATCCTATAGTTTTAGCTTGTCTTAAGGTTATGGGGTGCTTATCACTTTCAAATTCTTAAATCATATTATTTGGAGTATTTGTTTATATCGTTTTATTCATTATGATTACTAACGTTATTTATTGTTTATTCTGATTTAGTTCGTAATAACACCACTATAATATTAAAGAATAGTTACCAATAATTAATAAATAATATAATCTTATATATTATGTAATCATTATGTATATCAAATATTAATATTGATATAAAGATAAGTTAAATAACGTATAGTAAACAACAACATACATAATTGATTCCGACGACACGTCATTAGTAGTTCTATTAAAATAAACTATATGATCATTGTGATGATGATGATGATAATATGATGATGATTGATAATGAATACATGATATATATATATCGATAAATATTACATATCAATAATATATTTATGAGATTCATATGTTGTTGATGGGTTGTCAATAATTCAATTTAATATTATATATATTTATAGACCTCAAAATTGTAATGCGATATATCATGACATACATGTAAATTATTTGATATAACCCAACAAAATTATAATTCGTGAATAATTATAGGAGAATTTAATTGACAAATTTTTAATTGGAAAGAATATATGTTTCATATAGTATTACATAACATAAATAACTTTATAATTAAATTATTAAATATTCATTTTAAAAATTAATAAATAAGCCAACTCGTAATAATAATACTTGTGATTTATGTACTAATGAAAAATAATTATTATCTAATATACATATTTTAGCATATTTTGGATTATATCAAAATAAAAATGAACACTATTCTATTTCCTTTAATGTAAATATTGAAAAATACACGTGTACATATTTTTTAAATTAAACAATTTTGTTTTTAATAATGATAATATAAAATGATTTAATCAGGCATATCTAATTTCAAATAATTATTATATCAGTTAAAAAATAAAATATTAAATAAATTAAATTAATCAAAACAAATTAATCAAAATAATTATAATTTTTAAATTTAAAGAAAGAGATTAAAGACATTAATTCTAAAATAAACTAAACTAAACTTATATAAATTTAATAAAAAAATCAAAATTTAAAATATAATATTATTATATATAAAATAATACTATTTTATTTTCATATCTCGAAAAAACAAATAAATCAAATTCATAATTTAATTCAATTCAATAAAATGATAAAGATTTACACTAATTTTATAATATAACTAAAATAAAATGTGATAATATTGATATAAATTCTGAAAAAATTAAAATATTTTTAAATAGACTAACAATTATAATTGTATAATTATAATTATTTTTCAATAATATATGTAACCCAAGCAACCAGAAACTGGTTTCCAAAACGTAACAAATAACAAAAAACGTAAATAATATGTTCCAGTAGGTTGTAACATCATAGGTAGTTTGTGAGCAAATAAACAGTTTCCTTTTACATATAAAAAAAATCAATATTCGAACGCATAATATTACCCATAAATAAAATCCTAATGGAACGTATATTTGTACCCATAAATAAACATTTAGTGGAACTTATATTTTTACTCATAAATAAACATCTATTGAAACTTATATTTTTACCCATACAAATATACACACAGTAAAAAATGAATTATATATAAATATATGTGAAAAATAATGCTATATTTAAAAAGAAACATGTAAAGCATATCATTCATTTATTACAGGAACAATACACATATTACGGCTATGATATAACACGTGAATAATATATATATATATATATATATATATATATATATATATATATAATAATAAACTGGGAATGCAAAGGTATATTTGTAATTTTAATAATATAAGTATGTATGATTCTAATCTACATATATAAATTAGAGTATGCGTATATATATATATATATATATATATATATATATATATATATATATATATATATATATATATATATATATATATATAGGTTTCTGTTCATTATATTAATATTATTTATATATTTATTTATTTGTCTATATTATGTTGAGAATTTATTATAATAGAATATTACTAAATTATATTTAATTTTAATTTAATTTAATTTATTATAAAACTCTTTGTACCATATACGGAGGAGTGATTTGTAATTAATATATTGTTGCTTAATTTAAACATTTATATTTTTATAATTTTGTTATGATTTAATACGTTGTCAAAACAGATTATTTGTCTAGTTTCAGGAGTTAAATCTGTAATTTTAATTTGAGGTAATATAATATCGTAATTATTCTGATATTGTATATTGTATATTACATTTGAGAAAGTTTGACAGTCTAGTTTTATAATATTATGTTAGTTAGTTACATCGAGTGTATAACTTTAGTAATTTAAATAAAAATTGATATAAGTTATTTATGAAATTAAAATCATTAGCTGTATATAAAATAGATGGAAAATATGTGATGATTAGATTAGAAAATATTTGATGATAGACACGTTTCTTTATAGCGACATTTCTAAATTTTATAATATGATTTATATGAACTTATCTTTATATTTAATACATTTTATTTATATATCATAAATAAAGTGTTATACGAATTTGGATCTATTTATAGAAGCCACTTAACCACGTCAAGGTATCGTATATAAAGTGGATTTTAACTCACATTATTAAGTGAGGTTTACGGGAATTTCAACCTAAATTTAAATGTTTTATATTTTTGTCCACAGTTAAAAGAAAATATACTTTAAATTTGAAATGTAAAAAAAATAAATAAAAGCCCGATATCGGCTGTTTTTTTATGGTGTGATATCGTCCTACGGAGAGGTTGGACAAAAGCAAAATGTATTATTAGAGGTATGGGGTTATTTAATACATATATCTTAAATATTGATACTATTTACATATTATATATGTATTGATAATGTATAATATTAAATTGATATGTATTGTTATTATATGTATCTAATTACATACATATAATAACAATATATACCAATTAAACAATACACACTATCATTACATACCCAATTTAAAAAGTATGTATTATAACATTATTAACATTATATAGGACGTCACTCAAAGCATTATTGTTATAACTTCTCAGGATTTGTCTCTAATATTTGATTTAAATCTGGTATATTAAATCTGAAGATATATCTTCACAAGTCTACAACCCCATAAATACTACTACTACCAGATTTGAATCAAATATTAGAGAAAAAGCCTGAGAAGTGTGAAGGAACCATGACGAAGAGGAGAAAATGGCCACTAAACGAGGACTATAGGATTGCTTTAAAACTGTAATACAGAACTTTGATATATGCACATTCTTAATGTGATCTGAATAAATGTACATTTCACAGAACATTAAATACAGTCCTATCGGAACTGACCTAAATGTGCATGCACTTGCATGTATTGCAATAAATAAGTAGTGAATCATCACTATTGTTTACAGAAACGTCCTTTAAAGGACGTTTCTCGTAATTACGTGTATAATCGGAATAAATGACGATATTAATGAGATAGTGGATGAACTATACGTATATGGCATATATAACATCATTTTGATGTGACTTAAAATATACATCATGTATTTATAAAGCATTCGAATACAATTATAAATGATTACACATACATTTATATATAGACGTGTTATCGTATGTGTAATTGTGTATATGTATTTAAATTTAACAATACAATTATTAATATATATTGTCATATCGAAATTAACGCCGATGACCTTTTCTACAATCTCAAGGTGAAATCAAGACAAATGTTTGACACGTGGTTAAGACAACATTATCTATAACGACATGATCATATTCAGTACCTCGCCAGTTCATTATCATATCTTGTATATATACGTACATATATATATTTTGTATTTGTATTTAATAAAATTACTAATATTATATCTGATACAAATATATTAGTATTATATTTAGTTACGACTTCAATAGACTATCTACCATATATACACATACACACATATATATAATTAATATGTTACGTTAGTAATAACCTAATAGCTCTTTATATGTTGTATATAATTGATATTTAATACGACTTACATATATGTTAATTTATACCATTTAATATCCTCATCTAATCAACATCGTATTATATTCGCAAGAGCTGAAACACTAGTGGTATGTCTTAGAACAGCAGAGGAAAGGTGCCTGCAGGAGGAAGAGGCGAGGCAAATATATAGCATGATGCTAGCAGCCCAAGATCAGGCTAATATTGACCTTTTAAGGGTATAAATAAATGTAACTCTATATATATATACACTCGTATCATGTATATTCATTTATTATTTTTATTATATAATTATAATATATTATTAACGTAATTATAAATATAAATATATATATATATATATATATATATATATAAACATATATATATATATATATATATATATATATATTTATATATATACATAGTATATATATAGTATATATTATATACATTATATATTCATGGATATGGGGGTGGGGTGTTTATTTAATAAATATAACACATACTATATTTATACTATTTACAAAAGTGGCTAAAATGAATACTGATATAGTTATATTATATATTACTTATAAATATGTATCGTTACATTCTTATTAATTTTGTAAATATAAACAATTATAATATCTGAAATAATATATTATTCTCTATAGAGACAAACAAATATACACGGCGCTTTCAAAGAGTGTATATTCAAAATATACAAATATGCAAAATGTTAACTACCCCATATATATAAAGATAAGTTAATCTTACATATTGTTTAAGGGTGCAAGCGTGGGTTAAAATATGTATAAGATTTTTGTTTATTTTTTAATTTATTACGTATTATCCATGTTCAGTATCTTATTTATCACATTGTAAAATATTTTAAATTATTATATTTATATTCACAAACCTACAATCGAGTCAGTACTACCACCACCTCTAGCACCAGTAGAATGAGAGTGCAATCTAGACCAAACAGAAAGAAGAAATGCACCCATGCAGTTGATGCTGATAGCTAGTGGTACATACTAGAAGGTTTGAGATGCGATCAGAGGTTAGAGAATACGCCGGATAAGTACAAATGTAACGTGACGAAGGGGAGGTTTCACACTTATTTAACATATATATATATATTTTGTATTTGTATTTAACAATATAATTACTAATGTTATATGTGATACAAATATAAATATATTATTATATTTAGATAAAATTTCAATAGACTATCTACATTATATATACACACACACATATATATATATATATATATATATATATATATATATATATATATATATATATTATTAATATATTACGTTAGTAGTAATCTAATAGATATTGATATGTTGTATATAATTAATATTTAATACGACTTACACAATTGTTAATTGATACCATTAACATCCTCCTCTATTCAACATCGTATTATACTCGCAAGAGCGAAACACAAGTGAAGCCTTGGCCTGTCTTAGAACAGCAGAGGAAATGTGCCTGCAGGATGAAGAGGCGAGGCAGATGTATAGCATGAGGCTATCAGACCAAGCTCAGACTAATATTGACCTTTTAAGGGTACACATAAATGTACCTTTATCTATATATATATATATATATATATATATACACTCGTATCATGTACATTCACTTATTATTTTTTTATATAATTAATATATATTATTAACGCAATTATGAATATACATATATATATATATATATTTATATATATATATATATATATATATATATATATTTAAATACACTGTAAATAAGGCAATAACCCATATGTTTCTAAATTATAATTATACATGGACATATTACTGTTATATGTTTATATTACTATATAAGCTACTAACATATATAACTATTATGTTATATAACAATATATATAACACGTGACCTATTTGTAGTAGCTATAGTGTATATACTAAGTATATATACTATAGTTTATAAGATCTATAGGACTTAACATATATGCCGATACTTTATATTATAATTAAATGTGAATATACAATAATATAATAATTATAATAAATTACTTATTGAATGTATAATAAATTCAATGTATATTATTAAAAAATAGTTAATAACTATTATATATATATCGTACAATTAATAAACTAAGTTACAAATTAAAGTTCGTTATATATATATATATGTTCCCATTAGAAATATTAATTCAATATTAATTTAATATATTTTACATATATAGATAAATATAAAATGATATAATCATTATAATAAATTACTTATTAAAAATAGTTAATAACTATTATATATATATCATAACATTAATATTATAAATTAAAGTATGTTATGTAGGTATATATGTTCCTGTATATGTTCCCATAGGGCGTTTATTTAATACATATATCATAAGTATTGATACTATTTACATATTATATATGTATTGGTAATGTATAATATTAAATTGATATGTATTGCTATTATATGTATCTAATTACATACATATAATAACAATATATACCAATTAAACAATACACACTATCTTTACATACCCAATTTAAAAACTATGTATTATAACATTATTAACATTATACAGAACGTCACTCAAAACATCATTGTTATAACTTCTCAGAATTTGTCTCTAATATTTGATTTAAATCTGGTATATTAAATCTGATGATATATCTTCACAAGTCTACAACCCCATAAATACTACTACTACCAGATGTAAATCAAATATTAGAGAAAAAGCCTGAGAAGTGTGAAGGAACCATGTTGAAGAGGAGAAAATGGCCACTAAACGAGGACTATAGGATTGCTTTAAAACTGTAATACAGAACTTTGATACATGCACATTCTTAATGTGATCTGAATAACGGTACATTTCACAGAACATTAAATACAGTCCTATCGGTACTGATCTACATGTGCAATAAATAAGTAGTGAATCATCACTATTGTTTACAGAAACGTCCCTTACGTGTATAATCGGAATAAATGACGATATTAATGAGATAGTCGATGAACTATATGTATACATACGTATATGGCATATATAGTATACATTTGATGTGACTTAAAATATACATCATGTATTTATAAAGCATTCGAATACAATTATAAATGATTACACACACATTTATATATATATATATATAGACGTGTTATCGTATGTTTAATTGTGTATATATATTTAAATTTAACAATACAATTATTAATATATATTTTCATATCGAAATTAACGCCGATGACCTTGTCTACCATCTCAAGGTGATATCAAGATAGAAGTTTGATACGTGGTTAAGTCAATTACGTCAACATTATCTATAACGACAGGATCACCTTCAGTAACTCGCCAGTTCATTATCATATCGTGTATACGTATATATATTGTATTTAACAATAAAATTACTAATGTTATATGTGATACAAATATAAATATATTATTATATTTAGATATAACTTCAATAGACTATCTACCTTATATATACATATCAGTGTTCATTCTAGAGCTACCCAGCTACCCAAATTAGGAAGTGCCCTAATTTGATGGGTAGCTGCCCTAAATATATAATTATATGGATTAAGTTTAATTATTAAGTTATTATTAATATACTTGTAATATCATTAATTAAATGTGTTATATCTATAATTAAAGGAATATATTATTTATTAAATGTCAGTTTTCCAATGAATATTTGTAAAATGGCGATTAAATGTATTATTATTTAAGTATTAAAATAATGAAGAATTTGTATTTAATAAATGGCAGAATTTCACTAAATATTTTTAAAATGGCGATTAAATGTATTATTATTATTCTATTATTATTTAAGTATTAAAATAATGGAGAATATGAATAACTTCTGTCATATGACATGTTATATAACATTAGGATAAATTCATTATTTTTCAAATAATGGCGAATATATACTATTTGCCCTTTGTTATATCCTTTTGATATTTTATATAAACAAACAATTTAGATTCAAATACAAATTAAATATGGAATATAATAATAAACTGCTTTATCTATATTTAGAATAATCTATTTTTAGATTGGGTAGCAAATTCACTACCCAAAATGAAAATTGGGTAGCAAACTTTAAATATTGGGTAGTGAATTTGCTACCAATTTATATTTATAATAATATATGAAAATTAATTTAATAATTATTTTTATTCCAATTCTTTTCTCCCAATATATATAAATCACATGATTGTTTTATTTAAAATTTGTAATTTTTATATATTTATTCAAAATCCTATTTTAAAACGTAATATTAAAGTGATATATGACATATTAAAAACCATGAAAATATAAAAATAATGACACATTTAATCACCAATATTATTAATAAGTTCACTGTTTTTTATATTCATAATAATTAAACTGTATACTTTTTAAATGGATTATAATCTAATTATTAAATTTAAAATTATAATTTTTATTATTACATTAATATTTAATAATATCATATTATATATTAATTATCATACTTATCATACTTATTATTCTTATATATATATATATATAATGTTTAAAATATAATGTCATAAATATCATGTATTATACTACTTATTAGTTATTATATATATATTGAATTTAAAATTAACCGTTGTACGGAGTACGTACTGCATGTTGATACATGAGCATGCCATATTTTATATTGATTTTATTATGATAAAATTGGTATCACTGGAAAGCTTATTAAATTATATAATACAATTCATATTATGTTTTTTTTAATTTGTATTTAAACAAAAGATATTAACAAAAATGTGCAAACAAATTATTACATTTTAATAATCAATACAATAATAATATACATTCTAATTAATTGTTTATATTATGAAATTAAAATATCTTATATAAATTATATATAATAATGTGTACCAGTATGATATAATAATATTAATATAGATATAGGTATTTTTGTATATTTGTATCTACCTATAAGTATTTTTAAGTATTTATATGTATGATATATTATATATCGTTAATTGTATATATATAATATATAATTAATGAAAATAATTACTATATATATTATATATTTAGTATCTTATAATTTGTATTATATAGAAACTTATTTATTTATATATTCCTATAAATACATTTCCAAGCAAATAACTAATCCTTATACTTAACATAATAGTATACAGGTGTTTCTCGTGAAATATATCATTATGCTTATAATAATCATTATAATAATATGAAAGTTTAAATTATAAATATACTATTCGATTGATTAGTAATATTACCAATACATTTATATAAAAAAATAAGTGTATATATATATATAAGTTTGATAGAGTTACTATTACATTATTATAATAAATATATAATTATATATATGATATTACAATAATCATAATATTATAACTTATCGAGAACCAAATTACTTATATATCAAACTACTCGAACATCTAATTTTAAAAATATAACTTCTCGACTACCTAATTTTCAATATAACATATCAACCATTTAATTTCCAATATTATAAGATCTCGACTACCTAATTTTCAATATTATAACATATCGACAACATAATTTTCAATATTAAAAGATCTCGACTACCTAATTTTCAATATTATAACATATCGAAAACATAATTTTCAATATTATAAGATCTCGACTACCTAATTTTCAATATTATAACATATCGACAACATAATTTTCAATATTATAATATCTCAACAACATAATTTTCAATATTATAAGATCTCGACTACCTAATTTTCAATATTATAACATATCGACAACATAATTTTCAATATTATAAGATCTCGACAACATAATTTTCAATATTATAAGATCTCGACAACATCATTTTCAATATTATAAATGCTCGAATTTTAAATTTTTAATATCTGAATATCTCATGAATCAAATGTTGAGAGATTAAATATAAAAAGAATTATTTGATACCAATGTATTATAATTACAATTTGTAAATCATTTAATTGTAAACGAATAATAAGTTATTGAATCGAATACTTATTTGCAATTTATTTACATCTCTAATTCAAAAAGTCTCCTAAGTAGCTTTTGTAAGTAACAATTGTTACAGGTTTGCCTCAGGGTATAAGTGTCCATCTAATATATTATTTATCATAAATTAATTTATAAATAGATGTCGAAATTAGCCATATATGTCATCCTACATTTCACTTAGTAAAATATATTTAAATGCCCTATAATAATTTTTGTTTGGTAGTTGCCCTGAAACCTAGAATGAACACTGATACATATATATATATATATATATATATATATATATATATAGTTAATATGTTACGATAGTAGTAACCTATAGGTATATTATATACCTATATTATAATAGATATTTATATGTTGTATATAATTAATATTTAATACGACATACATATATGTTAATTGATACCATTAACATCCTCCTCTATTCACCATCGTATTATACTCGCAAGAGTGGAAACACAAGTGAAGCCTTGGTCTGTCTTAGAACAGCAGAGGAAATGTGCCTGCAGGAGGAAGAGGCGAGGCAGATGTATAGCATGATGCTAGCAGCCCAAGATCAGACTAATATTGACCTTTTAAGGGTATACATAAATGTACTTTTATCTATATATACATTCGTATCATGTACATGCACTTATTATTTTTATTATATAATTATAATATATTATTAACGAAATTATAAATATAAATATATATATATGTTTATATATATACATAGTATACATAGTATATATTATATACATTATATATTCATGCATGGGGGTGGGGAGTTTATTTAATAAATATAACATATACTATATTTATACTATTTACATAAGTTGCTAAAATGAATACTGATATAGTTATATTATATATTACTTATAAATATGTATCGTTACATTGTTATTAATTTTGTAAATATAAACAATTATAATATCTGAAATAATAGAGACAAACAAATATACACGACGCTTTCAAAGAGTGTATATTCAAAATATACAAATATGCTGCAAAATGTTAACTACCCCATACATATAAAGAGTAGTGAATCTGACATATTGTTTAAGGGTGCAAGCGTGAGTTAAAATATGTATAATATTTTTGTTTATTTTTTTAATTTATTACGTATTATCCATGTTCAGTATCTTATTTATCATATTGTGAAATATTTTAAATAATTATATTTATATTCAAAACCTACAACCCAGTCAGTATTACCACCACCTCTAGCACCAGTAGAATGGGAGGGCAATCTAGACCAAAGAAACATAAGAAATGCACCCATGCAGTAGTTGCTGATAGCTAGTGGTACATACTAGAAGGTTTGAGATGCGATCAGAGGTTAGAGAATACGCCGGATAAGTACAAATGTAACGTGACGAAGAGGAGAATAGGTTTTACATTTATTTAACATATATATATATATATATATATATATTTTGTATTTGTATTTAACAATAACATTACTAATTTTATATGTGATACAAATATAAATATATTATTATATTTAGAAATAACTTCAATAGACTATCTACCTTATACACACACACACATATATATATATATATATATATATATATATATATATATATTGTTAATATATTACGTTAGTAGTAACTAATAGATATTTATATGTTGTATATAATTAATATTTAATACGACTTACACATATGTTAATCTATACCATTAACATATAGCATGATGCTAGCAGCCCAAGCTCAGACTAA
Organism: Osedax fenrisi; assembly: GCA_964019155.1. NCBI lineage: Eukaryota > Metazoa > Annelida > Polychaeta > Sabellida > Siboglinidae > Osedax > Osedax fenrisi. The sequence goes on along the minus strand of OZ025244.1, from coordinate 19,851,447 downwards.
TATTGACCTTTTAAGGGTATACATATAAATGTACCTCTATATATACACTAGTATCATGTACATTCACCTATTATTTGTATTATATAATTGTAATACATTATTAATGCAATTATAAATATACACACACAAATATATATATATATATATATTTATTTAAATACACTGTAAATAAGGCAATAACCCATATGTTTCTAAATTATAATTATACATGGACATATTACTGTTATATGTTTATATTACTATATAAGCTACTAACATATATAACTATTATGTTATATAACAATATATATAACACATGACCTATTTGTAGTAGCTATAGGTTATATACTAAGTATATATACTAGTATATAAGATCTATAGGACTTAACATATATGCCGATACTTTATAGTATAATTAAATGTGCATATACAATAATATAATCATTATAATAAATTACTTATTGAATGTATAATAAATTCAATGTATATTATTAAAAAATAGTTAATAACTATTATATATATATATCATACAATTAATAAACTAAGTTACAAATTAAAGTACGTTTTACATATATGTTCCCATTGTTATTACATACATACAATAACAATATATACCAATTAAACAATACACACTATAATTACATACCCAATTTAAAAACTATGTATTATAACATTATTAACATTATATAGGACGTCACTCAAAGCATCATTGTTATAACTTCTCAGGATTTGTCTCTAATATTTGATTTAAATCTGGTATATTAAATCTGAAGATATATATTCACAAGTCTACAACCCCATAAATAATACTACTACCAGATTTGAATCAAATATTAGAGAAAAAGCCTGAGAAGTGTGAAGGAACCATGACGAAGAGGAGAAAATGGCCACTAAACGAGGACTATAGGATTGCTTTAAAACTGTAATACAGAACTTTGATACATGCACATTCTTAATGTGATCTGAATAAAGGTACATTTCACAGATCATTAAATACAGTCCTATCGGTACTGACCTACATGTACAATAAATAATAGTGAATCATCACTATTGTTTACAGAAACGTCCCTTACGTGTATAATCGGAATAAATAACGATATTAATGAGATAGTCGATGAACTATATGTATACATACGTATATAGGATAGGATAGGATGGTTTATTTATACACCAAATATGGTAAAGAAAGATTACCCTCACTGGTGTTGTGAACGAACAAACAAAACGAAACAATAACATTAAATAAGGTAGCAATATAATATATAAAAATAGAGATGGAACCAGATCAACATCAAGGAGAGGGTTACTTTAATTTTAAATTTAAATAGTCTTTGAGACTATTAGCAAATACGTGAGGCGACTTCAATCTTCTTAGGCGGTAAGGCAACAGATTCCATGTAGTAGGAGCCATGCTTGTAAAGGAGCGAGAACGCATCACGTTACGAGTAACAGGCAAATCAAGTAGTGTGGCATCAGACGAGCGCAGATGTGGGAGGATGTTGCGACGAGTGAGCAATGCACGTAAGTATGCAGGTCTGCCTAGGAATAGTGTTTTATGTGTTAAGCAGAGAAGCCTAAATTGGCACCGTTTTCTAAACGATAGCCATTTCATATTGCATTGGTGGGTGTCAGTTAAAGCATGATCCCGTCGCTTAAGCCTATGAACTAATCTTACGGATGAGCGAATAATTCGGTCAATTTTAATAACTTCAGAGTTCTTAATTCCGTAGAATAGAGAACAGCAATAGTCTATTCGAGATAATACTAGGGCATTGAGAAGGCGCTTAGTGATGTTGGGCGAACAATAGTTTCTAATGTGACGAATTTTTCTCAAATAGAGATTAGCGGATTTAGAGATTGCATTTATATGAGCACCGTACGATAGAGTACTATCAATTAAAACACCAAGATTGCGCACAGATTCAGAAGGTTTAATAATTATACCGTCAATTGACAGAGTAGGGAAAGTGACAGGTACCTTCGAGATGTTAAGAAGTTCAGTTTTGGAAGTATTGACTAAGAGGTCATTAGTTAGTAACCAGTAAGTGATCTCAGAAGTACAATCTGACAGCTCAGAGTTAGAGTTCATAGAGTCAATGGGCAGTTTCAGTAGTAGTTGAATGTCATCAGCATATATGTGGTAATAGATATTAGGGTATTTGCGAATAATATTAGAGATAGGACGTAAGTATATAGAGAAGAGAAGTGGCCCAAGAACTGACCCCTGAGGGACCCCTTTAAGAATATTGGTGGGAGGTGATATGAAGTCATTGATTTTAACAGACGAAGTTCGATCAGTGATGAACGACATCAGCCACTTAAGGGGGGAACCTTCAATACCAAGTTCGATGATACGGTTAATTAGGATCGAATGGTTGAGCATGTCAAATGCACTAGAAAGGTCAATCAGGAGTAGTTGTACGCAATGAGAAGAGTCAAGCGAGTTATGAATCAGGTCAGTGACATGTGTGAGGGCAGTCTCAGTAGAGAAAGATTTTCTATAAGCACTTTGAAAGTAATCAAGCAGATTGTTATTTTCAAGGTAATTAATGAGCTGACGACTGACCACACGTTCCATGATTTTACTTAATATTGGAAGTTGCGAGATCGGTCGGTAATTGGTCAATACATCTGGCATATATAGTATACATTTGATGTGATTTTAAATATACATCATGTATTTATAATGCATTATAATAAAATTATAAATGATTTCACACACATAAATATATTTAGACGTGTGTGCGTATGTGTAATTGTGTATATGTATTTAAATTTAACAATACACTTATTAATATATGTTGTCATATCGAAACTAACGCCGATGACCTTGTCAACAATCTCAAGGTGAAATCAAGACAAATGTTTGACACGTGGTTAAGTCAACATTATCTATAACGACATGATCATATTCAGTACCTCGCCAGTTCATTATCATATCTTGTATATATACGTACATATATATATTTTGTATTTGTATTTAATAAAATTACTAATATTATATCTGATACAAATATATTTATATTATATTTAGTTACGACTTCAATAGACTATCTACCATATATACACATACACACATATATATAATTAATATGTTACGTTAGTAGTAACCTAATAGCTCTTTATATGTTGTATATAATTGATATTTAATACGACTTACATATATGTTAATTTATAACATTTAATATCAATGTCTAATCAACATAATATTATATTCGCAATATCTGAAACACTAGTGGTATGTCTTAGAACAGCAGAGGAAAGGTGCTTCCAGGAGGAAGAGGCGAGAGAGGTGTATATCATGATGCTAGCAGCCCAAGATCAGACTAATATTGACGTTATAAGGGTATACATAAATGTACCTCTATCTATATACACACACTCGTATCATGTACATGTACTTATTATTTTTATTATATAATTATAATATATTATTAACGAAATTATAAATATAAATATATATATATATATATATATATATATATATATATATGTTTATATATATATATATATATATATATATGTTTATATATATACATAGTATATATATATAGTATATATTATATACATTATATATTCATGGATATGGGGGTGGGGTGTTTATTTAATAAATATAACACATACTATATTTATACTATTTACATAAGTGGCTAAAATGAATACTGATATAGTTATATTATATATTACTTATAAATATGTATCGTTACATTATTATTAATTTTGTAAATATAAACAATTATAATATCTGAAATAATATATTATTCTCTATAGAGACAAACAAATATACACGGCGCTTTCAAAGAGTGTATATTCAAAATATACAAATATGCAAAATGTTAACTACCCCATATATATAAAGATAAGTTAATCTTACATATTGTTTAAGGGTGCAAGCGTGGGTTAAAATATGTATAAGATTTTTGTTTATTTTTTTAATTTATTACGTATTATCCATGTTCAGTATCTTATTTATCACATTGTAAAATATTTTAAATTATTATATTTATATTCACAAACCTACAATCGAGTCAGTACTACCACCACCTCTAGCACCAGTAGAATGAGAGGGCAATCTAGACCAAACAGAAAGAAGAAATGCACCCATGCAGTTGATGCTGATAGCTAGTGGTACATACTAGAAGGTTTGAGATGCGATCAGAGGTTAGAGAATATGCCGGATAAGTACAAATGTAACATGACGAAGGGGAGGTTTCACACTTATTTAACATATATATATATATTTTGTATTTGTATTTAACAATATAATTACTAATGTTATATGTGATACAAATATAAATATATTATTATATTTAGATAAAATTTCAATAGACTATCTACATTATATATACACACACACACATATATATATATATATATATATATATATATATATATATATATATATATATATTTATATATATATATATATATATATATATATATATTGAATTGTTTATTTAAACACCAATATAGCGGGTGCCCTCTCTGGTGTATAATAATAACGAAAAATAATAAAAACAAACGAATAGAAAATACAAAATAACAAAAAATTAAATTAAATAGATTTAGATAGGATATAAAGATTAAATAACGCGTATACAAAAATAAATTAAGAAGTGTTTAAATAATGTTTTAGTTTCTTTCTAAAACAATATAAGGATTGGACCTTCCGTAAGTCATACGGTAGGACGTTCCATATATATATATATATATATATATATTATTAATATATTACGTTAGTAGTAATCTAATAGATATTGATATGTTGTATATAATTAATATTTAATACGACTTACACATATGTTAATCTATACCATTAACATCCTCCTCTATTCAACATCGTATTATACTCGCAAGAGCGAAACACAAGTGAAACCTTGGTCTGTCTTAGAACAGCAGAGGAAATGTGCCTGCAGGAGGAAGAGGCGATGCAGATGTATAGCATGAGGCTATCAGACCAAGCTCAGACTAATATTGACCTTTTAAGGGTACACATAAATGTACCTTTATCTATATATATATATATATATATATATATATATATACACTCGTATCATGTACATTCACTTATTATTTTTTTATATAATTAATATATATTATTAACGCAATTATGAATATATATATATATATATATATATATATATATATATATATATATATTTATTTAAATACACTGTAAATAAGGCAATAACCCATATGTTTCTAAATTATAATTATACATGGACATATTACTGTTATATGTTTATATTACTATATAAGCTACTAACATATATAACTATTATGTTATATAACAATATATATAACACGTGACCTATTTGTAGTAACTATAGTTTATATACTAAATATATATACTAGTATATAAGATCTATAGGACTTAACATATATGCCGATACTTTATAGTATAATTAAATGTGCATATACAATAATATAATCATTATAATAAATTACTTATTGAATGTATAATAAATTCAATGTATATTATTAAAAAAGAGTTAATAACTATTATATATATCATACAATTAATAAACCTAGTTATAAATTAAAGTACGTTATGTATATGTGTTCCCATTAGAAATATTAATTCAGTATTGAATTAATATATTTTACATATATAGATACATATAAAATTATATAATCATTATAATAAATTACTTATTAAAAAATAGTTAATAACTATTATATATATATATATATATCATAACATTAATATTATAAATTAAAATACGTTATGTAGGTATATATGTTCCTATATATGTTCCCATAGGGCGTTTATTTAATACATATATCATACATATTGATACTATTTACTTATTATATATGTATTATCTAATATTTAATTGTTATGTATTGTTATTATATGTATGTAATTACATACATACAATAACAATATATACCAATTAAACAATACACACTATCATTACATACCCAATTTAAAAATTATGTATTATAACTTTATTAACATTATACAGAACGTCACTCAAAACACCATTGTTATAACTTCTCAGGATTTGTCTCTAATATTTGATTTAAATCTGGTATATTAAATCTGAAGATATATATTCACAAGTCTACAACCCCATAAATAATACTACTACCAGATTTGAATCAAATATTAGAGAAAAAGCCTGAGAAGTGTGAAGGAACCATGACGAAGAGGAGAAAATGGCCACTAAACGAGGACTATAGGATTGCTTTAAAACTGTAATACAGAACTTTGATATATGCACATTCTTAATGTGATCTGAATAAAGGTACATTTCACAGAACATTAAATACAGTCCTATCGGAACTGACCTACATGTGCATGCACTTGCATGTATTGCAATAAATAAGTAGTGAATCATCACTATTGTTTACAGAAACGTCCTTTACGTGTATAATCGGAATAAATGACGATATTAATGAGATAGTGGATGAACTATACGTATATGGCATATATAACATCATTTTGATGTGACTTAAAATATACATCATGTATTTATAAAGCATTCGAATACAATTATAAATGATTACACATACATTTATATATAGACGTGTTATCGTATGTGTAATTGTGTATATGTATTTAAATTTAACAATACAATTATTAATATATATTGTCATATCGAAATTAACGCCGATGACCTTTTCTACAATCTCAAGGTGAAATCAAGACAAATGTTTGATACGTGGTTAAGACAACATTATCTATAACGACATGATCATATTCAGTACCTCGCCAGTTCATTATCATATCTTGTATATATACGTACATATATATATTTTGTATTTGTATTTAATAAAATTACTAATATTATATCTGATACAAATATATTAGTATTATATTTAGTTACGACTTCAATAGACTATCTACCATATATACACATACACACATATATATAATTAATATGTTACGTTAGTAGTAACCTAATAGCTCTTTATATGTTGTATATAATTGATATTTAATACGACTTACATATATGTTAATTTATACCATTTAATATCCTCATCTAATCAACATCGTATTATATTCGCAAGAGCTGAAACACTAGTGGTATGTCTTAGAACAGCAGAGGAAAGGTGCCTGCAGGAGGAAGAGGCGAGGCAAATATATAGCATGATGCTAGCAGCCCAAGATCAGGCTAATATTGACCTTTTAAGGGTATAAATAAATGTACCTCTATATATATATACACTCGTATCATGTATATTCATTTATTATTTTTATTATATAATTATAATATATTATTAACGAAATTATAAATATAAATATATATATATATATATATATAAACATATATATATATATATATATATATATATATATAAACATATATATATATATATATATATATATATATATATATATATATATTTATATATATACATAGTATATATATAGTATATATTATATACATTATATATTCATGGATATGGGGGTGGGGTGTTTATTTAATAAATATAACACATACTATATTTATACTATTTACAAAAGTGGCTAAAATGAATACTGATATAGTTATATTATATATTACTTATAAATATGTATCGTTACATTGTTATTAATTTTGTAAATATAAACAATTATAATATCTGAAATAATAGAGACAAACAAATATACACGACGCTTTCAAAGAGTGTATATTCAAAATATACAAATATGCTGCAAAATGTTAACTACCCCATACATATAAAGAGTAGTGAATCTGACATATTGTTTAAGGGTGCAAGCGTGAGTTAAAATATGTATAATATTTTTGTTTATTTTTTTAATTTATTACGTATTATCCATGTTCAGTATCTTATTTATCATATTGTGAAATATTTTAAATAATTATATTTATATTCAAAACCTACAACCCAGTCAGTATTACCACCACCTCTAGCACCAGTAGAATGGGAGGGCAATCTAGACCAAAGAAACATAAGAAATGCACCCATGCAGTAGTTGCTGATAGCTAGTGGTACATACTAGAAGGTTTGAGATGCGATCAGAGGTTAGAGAATACGCCGGATAAGTACAAATGTAACGTGACGAAGAGGAGAATAGGTTTTACATTTATTTAACATATATATATATATATATATATATATTTTGTATTTGTATTTAACAATAACATTACTAATTTTATATGTGATACAAATATAAATATATTATTATATTTAGAAATAACTTCAATAGACTATCTACCTTATACACACACATATATATATATATATATATATATATATATATATATATATATATATTGTTAATATATTACGTTAGTAGTAACTAATAGATATTTATATGTTGTATATAATTAATATTTAATACGACTTACACATATGTTAATCTATACCATTAACATCCTCCTCTATTCAACATCGTATTATACTCGCAAGAGCGAAATACAAGTGAAGCCTTGGCCTGTCTTAGGACAGCAGAAGAAATGTGCCTGCAGGAGGAAGAGGCGAGGCAGATGTATAGCATGAGGCTAGCAGCCCAAGATCAGACTAATATTGACCTTTTAAGGGTATACATATAAATGTACCTCTATATATACACTCGTATCATGTACATTCACCTATTATTTGTATTATATAATTGTAATACATTATTAATGCAATTATAAATATACACACACACAAATATATATATTTATATATATATATATTTATTTAAATACACTGTAAATAAGGCAATAACCCATATGTTTCTAAATTATAATTATACATGGACATATTACTGTTATATGTTTATATTACTATATAAGCTACTAACATATATAACTATTATGTTATATAACAATATATATAACACGTGACCTATTTGTAGTAGCTATAGTGTATATACTAAGTATATATATACTAGTATATAAGATCTATAGGACTTAACATATATGTCGATACTTTATAGTATAATTAAATGTGCATATACAATAATATAATCATTATAATAAATTACTTATTGAATGTATAATAAATTCAATGTATATTATTACAAAATAGTTAATAACTATTATATATATATATCATACAATTAATAAACTAAGTTACAAATTAAAGTACGTTTTACATATATGTTCCCATTGTTATTACATACATACAATAATAATATATACCAATTAAACAATACACACTATCTTTACATACCCAATTTAAAAACTATGTATTATAACTTTATTAACATTATATAGGACGTCACTCAAAGCATCATTGTTATAACTTCTCAGGATTTGTCTCTAATATTTGATTTAAATCTGGTATATTAAATCTGAAGATATATATTCACAAGTCTACAACCCCATAAATAATACTACTACCAGATTTGAATCATATATTAGAGAAAAAGCCTGAGAAGTGTGAAGGAACCATGACGAAGAGGAGAAAATGGCCACTAAACGAGGACTATAGGATTGCTTTAAAACTGTAATACAGAACTTTGATACATGCACATTCTTAATGTGATCTGAATAAAGGTACATTTCACAGAACATTAAATACAGTCCTATCGGTACTGACCTACATGTGCAATAAATAATAGTGAATCATCACTATTGTTTACAGAAACGTCCTTCACGTGTATAATCGGAATAAATAACGATATTAATGAGATAGTTGATGAACTATATGTATACATACGTATATGGCATATATAGTATACATTTGATGTGATTTTAAATATACATCATGTATTTATAAAGCATTCTAATAAAATTATAAATGATTTCACACACATATATATATTTAGACGTGTGTGCGTATGTGTAATTGTGTATATGTATTTAAATTTAACAATACACTTATTAATATATGTTGTCATATCGAAACTAACGCCGATGACCTTGTCAACAATCTCAAGGTGAAATCAAGACAAATGTTTGACACGTGGTTAAGACAACATTATCTATAACGACATGATCATATTCAGTACCTCGCCAGTTCATTATCATATCTTGTATATATACGTACATATATATATTTTGTATTTGTATTTAATAAAATTACTAATATTATATCTGATACAAATATATTTATATTATATTTAGTTACGACTTCAATAGACTATCTACCATATATACACATACACACATATATATATAATTAATATGTTACGTTAGTAGTAACCTAATAGCTCTTTATATGTTGTATATAATTGATATTTAATACGACTTACATATATGTTAATTTATAACATTTAATATCAATGTCTAATCAACATAATATTATATTCGCAATATCTGAAACACTAGTGGTATGTCTTAGAACAGCAGAGGAAAGGTGCTTGCAGGAGGAAGAGGCGAGAGAGGTGTATATCATGATGCTAGCAGCCCAAGATCAGACTAATATTGACGTTATAAGGGTATACATAAATGTACCTCTATCTATATACACACACTCGTATCATGTACATGTACTTATTATTTTTATTATATAATTATAATATATTATTAACGAAATTATAAATATAAATATATATATATATATATATATATATATATATGTTTATATATATACATAGTATATATATATATAGTATATATTATATACATTATATATTCATGGATATGGGGGTGGGGTGTTTATTTAATAAATATAACACATACTATATTTATACTATTTACATAAGTTGCTAAGATGAATACTGATATAGTTATATTATATATTACTTATAAATATGTATCGTTACATTATTATTAATTTTGTAAATATAAACAATTATAATATCTGAAATAATATATTATTCTCTATAGAGACAAACAAATATACACGGCGCTTTCAAAGAGTGTATATTCAAAATATACAAATATGCAAAATGTTAACTACCCCATATATATAAAGATAAGTTAATCTTACATATTGTTTAAGGGTGCAAGCGTGGGTTAAAATATGTATAAGATTTTTGTTTATTTTTTTAATTTATTACGTATTATCCATGTTCAGTATCTTATTTATCACATTGTAAAATATTTTAAATTATTATATTTATATTCACAAATCTACAATCGAGTCAGTACTACCACCACCTCTAGCACCAGTAGAATGAGAGGGCAATCTAGACCAAACAGAAAGAAGAAATGCACCCATGCAGTTGATGCTGATAGCTAGTGGTACATACTAGAAGGTTTGAGATGCGATCAGAGGTTAGAGAATATGCCGGATAAGTACAAATGTAACATGACGAAGGGGAGGTTTCACACTTATTTAACATATATATATATATTTTGTATTTGTATTTAACAATATAATTACTAATGTTATATGTGATACAAATATAAATATATTATTATATTTAGATAAAATTTCAATAGACTATCTACATTATATATACACACACACATATATATATATTGAATTGTTTATTTAAACACCAATATAGCGGGTGCCCTTTCTGGTGTATAATAATAACGAAAAATAATAAAAACAAACGAATAGAAAATACAAAATAACAAAAAATTAAATTAAATAGATTTAGATAGGATATAAAGATTAAATAACGCGTATACAAAAATAAATTAAGAAGTGTTTAAATAATGTTTTAGTTTCTTTCTAAAACAATATAAGGATTGGACCTTCCGTAAGTCATACGGTAGGACGTTCCATATATATATATATATATATATACATATATTATTAATATATTACGTTAGTAGTAATCTAATAGATATTGATATGTTGTATATAATTAATATTTAATACGACTTACACAATTGTTAATTGATACCATTAACATCCTCATCTATTCAACATCGTATTATACTCGCAAGAGCGAAACACAAGTGAAGCCTTGGCCTGTCTTAGAACAGCAGAGGAAAGGTGCCTGCAGGAGGAAGAGGCGAGGCAGATGTATAGCATGAGGCTATCAGACCAAGCTCAGACTAATATTGACCTTTTAAGGGTACACATAAATGTACCTTTATCTATATATATATATATATATATATATATATATATATATATATATATATATACACTCGTATCATGTACATTCACTTATTATTTTTTTATATAATTAATATATATTATTAACGCAATTATGAATATACATATATATATATATATATATTTATATATATATATATTTATTTAAATACACTGTAAATAAGGCAATAACCCATATGTTTCTAAATTATAATTATACATGGACATATTACTGTTATATGTTTATATTACTATATAAGCTACTAACATATATAACTATTATGTTATATAACAATATATATAACACGTGACCTATTTGTAGTAACTATAGTTTATATACTAAATATATATATACTAGTATATAAGATCTATAGGACTTAACATATATGCCGATACTTTATATTATAATTAAATGTGCATATACAATAATATAATCATTATAATAAATTACTTTTTGAATGTATAATAAATTCAATGTATATTATTGTTAAGTTAATAACTATTATATATATAACACAATTAATAAACTAAGTTACAAATTAAAGTACGTTATGTATATATGTTCCCATATTAGAAATATTAATTCCATATTAAATTAATATGTTTTACATATATAGATAAATACAAAATAATATAAATACATATAAACTACTAATTATATATATCATTTACCATCGCATACTTTAAAAAAATAATTAACATATTTGTAATATATTATATAATAATTAATATATTAAATATATATTTTTAATAATATGTGTTGACAAATAATATACGCTAGAATATAATACTTTACTTGGTTATCATTAATATAAAGTGGATGCGCGACATTCGTGAGTTTACATGTACAATATATGGAACATATCTTTTTCATATATGAAAATCTACGTTAGGATTATATTTTATTGTTTAACGATTTATTTATCATATATCATAAGAGGAACTACATGGTTGCAACCAATCATGACTATTTATGACTTATATATAGTAGATATGATATAACATTACATATGTTATGACATCATTTTAGAAATGTTACGTAACATTTATATTACGTAATAGTATTAACGCGTATAACATTTAATTTACCGTTAACTTTAGGCACTTCAGCTTTACATTATTTCTAGATTTTGTCCATCTAATTCCAATTAATTTGGAACAGATAATCCGCGAGAGGGAACCAAAATCTAAGAAATTAATCGTAATAAATATAGTTTAATAATATGTATTTACTAATATATATGTATACATATATACTTATTTATAATATTAAATTATTTATATATGAATGAATGAATGCATATTTATTTCCCGAATATTAAATATAACACTGGCCTGCATTTTTCTGTCAATTGATTCTAGACTTATTTTTGAAAAAAAATATTTTTATAATTTTTAAAACCTTAATTAGTAAAATATTTTATAAAATCATATAAATATGCCTGAATATATTTTATATATATATTCAAGTATACAGTATACCTTTAAAACATTATAAAATATGTTTACAAGTTGTATACAAAAATGATTTTTAAACTATGTACCCCAAAAATATTGGATTATTTTCAAAAAAAATTAATAGGTCAATATTTGACGACAACAATTATAGAATACATATGTAATATATTTTTATAGATAGATTTTTAACGCTCCTTTCAGATATGATTTTAGTTTTAATATATCGGGTTTAGTTTTCTTTTTTTGTTCAATTTAAAATATTTTTTTTTGATTTTTTTCTCAATTTTTTTAAGTTATTAATTTATGCTATTTAATGTATTTAAAGTACTCAATTTATAACTATATTCTGTTATTAACCATATATTATACTTATTTATATATTATATATTATTATTTTATAAATATAAATGAATATATTTATTTATGAATAAAATAAAAAATTAAGTTTCGGGTAAAAAATAATTAAGTTTATTTAATATATCATCAAGTAAATTCCAATAAAAATGGTTAATAATATAATATAGTTATAAATTGAGTATTTTAAATACATTAAATAGCATAAATTAATAACTTAAAAAAATGTAGTAAAAAAAAAAAAAAATTTTAAATTGAACAAAAAAAGAAAACTAAACCCGATATATTAAAACTAAAATCATATCTGAAAGGAGCGTTAAAAATCTATCTATAAAAATATATTACATATGTATTCTATAATTGTTGTCGTCAAATATTGACCTATTAATTTTTTTTGAAAATATTCCAATATTTTTGGGGTACTAGTTTAAAAATCATTTTTGTATACAACTTGTAAACATATTTTATAATGTTTTAAAGGTATACTGTATACTTGAATATATATATATATATAAAATATATTCAGGCATATTTATATGATTTTATAAAATATTTTACTAATAATTAAGGTTTTAAAAATTATAAAAATATTTTGTTTCTAGAAATCTCACTTTTTGGAAAATAGTTGAAAGGTGAATAAAAAAAAACTAGACGTGATTGAGAAAAACGGTTTTCACATTTGAGATCAGTGTCAAAAATAAGTCTAGAATCAATTGACAGAATGTCATCCTATTTTTGATGCAGACCAGTGTAATCTAAGGAATGATATTAATAAGCTATAAGTAAGCTTATTTCAGCTATATACTTAAGTAGTTAGTATAATATTTAACTAATTAGTATAACAAAAATATCATATATCGATGATATAATAATAATATTAATAGAATATTAAAAAATAATAATAATTATGATGAAATACAAGAATATATATTATTTATAAATGTAATTAAATATAACTATTTTTATATATTACACCATTTTAAATAAACAGTTTCAAACCAATATATTTATTTGCCTGTATATCATATTCACCATCGTCTTCATATATGAACATGTTGATATCGGCAAGAGTTACTATCCCTACCGGTCGAATTGAGTAATAATTGTGATGATTAATTATGATTAATTATTAATTATAATACATTAATTATGGGGATATATAAACGGTTATAGATACAATTTAATAATATATATTAATAATTTGATATTTATATTTAATTGTATATAATATTTAATTAAATATAATATTTAATTAATATATTTTAATTAAAATATTATATATATATATATATATATATATATACAAATAGAATTTAGTATATACGTATATACTAAATTCTAATTTAATTTGTAACCTTTAAAACTAGTTAATTAATTATTATTTTGCATTCATAACTTTATCTAATACTATACTTATTTAGTATACTTTATACTTTATAAAGTATAGTTTAACTATTAAGTATAACTATAGTTATACAATGAACTCTAGTTAATCCCAATAAATGATAGAATACTATATATGTTGAAGTATAGTTAATCCCAACTAAACTATTGATGCTATATAAATATAAATATACCATCAATAGTTTAGTCCCAATTGGGATTAACTATTCTTCAACATATATAGTATTCTATCATTTATTTGGATTAACTAGAGTTCAACGTATAGTGCAATTATATTTAAACATACAATAGATGTTATTATGTTAATCATCACTATACAAGTAATACAAATATGTAATAACATATTTATCAAGTAACTATAGTTCGCATATGGATATTAATACTTATTAATACGGATAGTAATACTTGTAAATACGGATAGCAATAATTGTTAATATAGAATGTAATACTTTTTAATACGGATAGTAATACTTGTTAATACAGATAGTAATAATTGTTAATACAGATAGTAATACTTTTTAATATGGATTCTTCCAATGCAAAGATCCACACACTACATTCAATTATTTGTCCACTTTCGTTAAGGGGGTATACCTCCTTAAGATATATCTCACTACCAGTATTTTCGGAAATAATGTCCGGAAATGTTTGCTAGAAATTTACTTTCGAGAAAGTTGTAGTGACCCCTTTAAAGTTACTATATTTCCGGCAATTTGTCGGAAAGTAATGTTATCCCACAATTGTAGTTAACTTGCTAGAAAATAAATTTCTAGCAAACATTTCCGGAAATAATGGTAATGGGATACCCATTTACATCGATGGGTAAATGGCGACATTTCGATGTAAAAGTATGACTTAAATGTAATCGATTTCGAACAATAATATGATACAACGAAAATGAAGATAACTAATACATTATTACCACGTGTGAGTACACATTCGATCATCTGCTTATTTAAATAAATAGTTTATTTAATTCTTTCTATGATTATCCAGTTTTATTATTATACTACATTACAAATGTTAGCGTATTGTTAATATTTTTATAATATTTAGAAATATAAATATTTTTAGGAAATAATGTTATTAGATAACTAGTGATCTTGTGATATTAGAGAGCTTTGATTATATGTATGATATGTTAAATAGAGAACAAATATTTACAAATAACTCTAAATTATGTAAAGCATGAAATATTTTAATTGAATATAGAAATAAGTAAATTAATTAAAAAAAATCTAGGAAATCTATTAATATTTAATTAATATATTAAATAATTTTATACAATTGTAAGTAGTTAAAATATATAAATAAATGTATATAGATAAAGTCAATATTTTTTTTTAATGTTAATGAAATATATTCATAAAACGAAAGTTGGTCATTAACAATGTTAATTCTATAGAACTTTATAAAGTAATTCATGTATATATATATATATATGCTAAATATGATATTATTATGTATGTTATTTCTTTGTGGATCATGGGATTATAATACAAAATAAAGATAGTTGTTAACCTATAGGTTATTGTAATATATTACACTCTTAACTCTTAACCACATTTAGCAGCATGTCAATTACAAGGTGGTCATATTTGGTATCATGCATAAGCATATTGATTGATTGATTAATTGATTTATTGATTGAAAGTTTATTTAAACATTTAAATAAATCATAAATGATGTAAAAAGTGTATATATATATATATATATATAGAATATAAATAATAGATTAGGTAAAACAATAAATACCATTAATAATAATAAAATAAAATAGAATAAACCGTACGCAAATTAATAAATACAATAATAATGACAAACAATATTAGTATTACAGTTGCCGCCTGATATCAATTGTTGTATATATTTCATGAATGTGTTATGCGATTTTATGGACCTAATATAGGGTGAGAGTGAATTCCATAGTTTTGGACAAATATAACTCAGTGCCCGAATATTCATTTTTTAGGGATGGAGAATAGGGGTAGATAGAAGATAATATGGATGGTTTCTAAGAGATGGAAGGGGCGATATTTGTAGGAAAGAATTAATTACTAGAGAAGCAGAAATATAGGAGGAACAATTCGAAGAGTATATTGAGGAATGAACAATATATAGTATGCGATAAGCAGAGCGTTTATTACATGGGAATCATCCATGGAGGTAGGTGTTGGTATGAGGAAATAGAGGAATGATCTCGAATACGTAGGTTATATGTTATATGAATTGATTAACGAATTACTCGAATAATATATAATAAGTTATAATTATCTATATATATATATATCATATCATATTAAAACATATTATATTCATATCATATCATATTATACCAAATTTGAGCCATATATGAAATATAATGTGCTAAATAAATATGTTTATATGTATACAAATATAAATATTGTAAGGTATTTATTACGGATTATAGTTTAATGAATTTAAAATATATCCGGTATGCTATACCATAGTGTACACACGTAGGCAGTTTTAAGTTTAAAGATACTTCTAAAAACTCGTAATAATATTATTATTTGTCTACGAATAATATTAACCCAATATGACATTTGCATGATCAATGAGAGTCGACAAAATATATGCATATATTTATATAAGTTATTGGATGGATTAATACATTTACAAATATATTGAAAATCAACATTATTGTATTCAATTTAAATTTTACAAATGTTATATGCTACCTAATAGTAAGTAATATAAATACAAGACTCAACTAATTATAATTGCTATGTATGAATTTTTATATTTATCACTCAGTTTTAAAATAATACATGCAGTTTAAATTTTAATAATAAATTGATGACACGCTAATGTATTGATACATTGATCTACATGGTGTTCCCAGTGAATCAGCAATATCAATAATAAACTCTATACAAATAATAAGAATAGTAATCAACCATGAGCGAATTAATTACGTAAGGTTGATATAGAAATGTGGTAGATTTTCCAGATATAAAACCTTCATAAGTAATTAAGGTAATTGTTAAGGTCATTTAAATAATTATGAGATATATATTTTTGATACATATAAACATGCATACAGTATAAACGTAATTTTGAGAACATTATATTAATTATTAATTATAATATATTAATGAATCACAATTTTCATATAATATAAGTAAAATATATAGAAGAAAGTATTTAAATTAAGACAATAAACTAAATATATTAACATCTAGGATAGATAAAGAAATAGTTAAACATTATATTTTAATGATATTTGGAAATTAAATATTTTATTTATATAAGGTAAAAAATGGTTTTCCACATTTTCAAATTAAATTAATCAACCAATTAATAATAGTAAAACCTAATCAAATAATATGTTTTAAATAACTAGAGATCCATTACAAATTAATGTATCTAATCTCGATCAAATGTGGTTTAGTAATTGTATTATACTACCATCATATACTACCATCTTAGTATATAATGGTATTAGGAATTCAAATAATATAGCAAGTATATACATATATAAATTAATATAATTAAGTATATATACATTTATAGGGTTGTTAAAAAACGCGTTTTTTATTAATGTTTGTTTAAAACATGTTTTAAACGGTTTTTTTCGTTTTTAATACGTTTTATTCGTTTTTTATCCGTTTTTTTCTGAAAAATAAAATTATTTAAATAAAGTAGATATGTTGTTAATAAAATAATAAAATAATAATAAAGTAATTACATATTATATGAATAATCAGTAATAATTCAAATAATATATTATCTGTATTATTAGCATCATTAAATCATATGGTCAAACTATACATTAGTAGTAACAATTATAATTATTATAATATTTATTTTGTTACAATATAACACTGAGTATTTCTGTATTATTTAATGTTATAGACATGGAGATTGTATCACAATCTATAGATATATGTACATTATATAATTAATATTATAAAAGCTGTATGAACTTTCATATTTATTTTATAATAAATTATTATAAATAATAAAGTAAAATTAGATTTCTTTTGATGTTCTGATATAATAAATTATATAATAATATATATTATAAACTTTCATATTTCTTTTATATATTAATATATTATTATTAAAAAAATATGAAAATTCCATAGATATAAGAAAATTCCATTATATAGAAAGTATTCTATTCTTTCTTTATATATATATATATATATATATTATCTATAGATGGAAAATTCATACTATTTTTTATATAATATTAAACATAATATATATTATTATACAATTTATTATATCAAAACATAAAAGAAATCTAATTTAACTTTATTATAATAATAATATTATATTTTTATATATTTATTTTATAAATTTATTAAATAATCATTCATTTTTCAATTATTATACAATTTATTATATCAAAAAAAAAGCAGAAAATTATTATTTGTCAAATTAAATTTAAATTAAATTTAAATATTAACAATTAAATAAATATATGTATAAATGTATGATTCTTGTTTTTTTCTGTTTTTTTCGTTTTTTATTCTATGTTTAAAACGGTTTAAAACGCGTTTAAAACGTTTGTTTAAAACGTGTTTTTTATTAACTCACAACCCTATACATTTATAATTCTAATTAATTTTATATATATATATATATATATATATATATATATAAATAACAAAAAATAACAATAACAATATATTCTTTCTCATGCAATAATTTTCTGATACTTTAATATATATATATATTAAAATTAATATAATTTTATTTTACGTATTTGATATTATATATATATATATATATATATATATATATATATATATGTATATATATATAGAGTTATACATACATGTCTAGGTGTTCGCCGAACTCTCCCGTGTATATACGTACTGCCATCGATGTGACTTCCTATACTTTGGAGGCTCCCCGGAATAACTTCAGCACCAGAATATCGTCCGCTCCACAGTATTACAATAGCTATTGTTAAATACGCGTGTATTGTATTTATGTTTAGCTTTCGATTTGTTGTTTACGATATAATTAATTTTTTAATTTAAAATTTTTCATTTTAATAATTATATAAATTTTTATAAATAATACATTTATCGTATTAATGAAAAAATCAATTCTTTAGTGATATGATAATCGCGCCAGTAAATATAATATTGGGCCAGTAAATATACAAATTCATTTTATTTTATAAATGCACATATATACATTTTAGATACCATCGTTATGTAATGTTATATATAACAAATGTATACATTTGTATTGATATGTGTATACATTGTAATATAATACATGTATTTTATTAATAATAGTAATTATAATCAATGTAAAATAAATATTCGTATTAATTTATCTCTACATAATTTCAGATATAGTTTACATACATAATTCGGCGTATTTGTATTAGATACCGGACATCACTATAGCGTGTAAACATATACGTATATATATATATATACATATAGATATACATATAACTGCCTATGTGGCTCAGTTGGCTAAGGCGTTAGACACACAAGCAGTAGAACACGGGTTCGAGCCTCGTCCGGACCATTAAAATAGGTCTTAAAATATTAATTAGAAGATATATCAGATATCTTATATAATTGTTATTGTTTTTGATCGGCTATCGTTAAAACCATGGATGGCTTAACATGAGAACGGTTTCGAAGGGATATTAGTGTTGTAATATTATCAAGGTTGCTACACGTACGTGTTTACCCTATGTTTGGTAAGAAAGAATATGAAGTCACATGACTTCCTCTTGTCTTTTAGTAAATCACCTAAACAACATGGCGTCTTAGTTATTCAATAGTATATATCGTTACTAATCTAAGTAATTATATATATATATATATATATATATATATGTATATATATTCAATTAATACTACACGGTGACAGCGGTACAATATATAAACAATATATAACGATTATGAATAATACGAATAAGCCACCTAGTATGGGATTTAAAGATGGATAAATTGACGAAAATAGAAAAATATGTAGGCAACATTTTCAATAATAGCGTCAGGAAATTCGAAGAAATTCTAAGAAGTTAATATTTATATATTGTTGAAAACGATAGACAAATATGATATATCAGTATATAATCAATTGTTATCGGTTCCACATAAATTAGAGGAATTGCTGCTAGAATTTATAAATATGTCACCCCAAAGACGAATACAACGTATGAAATATATAAAATTAATTCAAGAAATAAAAGTGACACGGAAAACGGGAAAATTATATTACAGAATTACTAAATATAAATCACAACTATTATTATTACGAGTCAGATTATATATTAATAGTGAAAATGAATGATTAATAATCGAATTGTAAAGTAATGCATAACTCTTTGATTAATTAGGAAACGTATATTCCCTCCAAATAAAATATAATGGTACATTAAAATATCCTATAATTATTGATTAATTAGAATTGTGTTGCTTTATATCAAATAATTTACATATATGTTCATGATTATTTACATATATATTGCATTATAATTTGGAGGTCTATAAATACATATAATATTAAATGGATTTTTGAAAATCAATCTTAAACATATGTAGCTCGTACAAATAATATTGATATGTAAGATTCATCGATATATATCTCATGTATTTATTATCTATTATCATCATATTATTATCATCATCACAATGATGATATCGTTTATTTTAATAGAACTACTAATGACGTGTCATCGGAATCAATTATTTATTTTGTTGTTTACTATACATTTTTTATCTTATCTTTATATAAATATTAATATTTGATATACATAATGATTACATAATATATAAGATTATATTATTTATTAATTATTGGTAACTATTCTTTAATATTATAGTGGTGTTATTACGAACTAAATCAGAAAAACAATTAAATAACGTTAGTAATCATAATGAATAAATGATATAAACAAATACTCCAAATAATATGATTTAAGAATTTGAAATTGACAAGAATCCCATAACTTAATTATAAGCTAATACTCTAGTATACTATAATTTTAAAATACTATTTAACAAATTAAACAAATATCGGATCATCACATAAATTCAACTTCAACACTGCAAAGATAGGACATGGACTTGAACAATTCTGCGCACGCAATATAGTTCGCTATAGGCTCTTTACATTCAGTAATTAATGATGCATTTAAATGATTTTCAATATAAATTATATTCATACGCGATTATTCAGATATAATACGTATACGCGTATATATAATCATATAGGATTATAATAATTATATATATATATATATATAGACACAGCATAGTATATATATAAATAAATAAATTATGTGTGATTAAATTACAATTATTACCATCAGAAATTACTCGATTATAATTCGAATATGTTACGTACAAATGAGATTGATATAGTTTTAGAATGCCCGTTTAATTTCAAGTAGAATCAATATATTATATATATATATATAATTATATATTCCAGCGATATGTTATCCGTTATAGTAACTGTACAATTAAATATTTGTTAATAAATTTGATTTTTTATTTTATTTAAATTTTTACTATTAGAAATTATAAGTTACTATATATATCATTTCCTACCCATTCTAGTTGTAATACACTTGATATGATATTTACACCCCTATCCAGTCCTCTTGTTAGATGTATAAACCCTAACTCCTTTCAAAAAATTGAACTACTATCTGATCATTTTATTATTGAATTCTCTATAAATCTAAAATTCACAAAGATTAAACGAAAACTTATTACATATAGAGATTTTACGTCTATCAACCTACCAAGATTTGTAAACAATATAAAAACTGAGATATCTTCTTCAACTTCCCTCTATCCGGTACTCCTAAATATTATCAATATACATGCACCTACAAAAACTACATTAATTACCTACCGCCTTTTTTCTCCCTGGTTCTCCCACGAACTTTTCATGTTCAAGAAGAGTGTTCGCAAATTTAAGAAGAAATTTCTTAAAAATCCTTCTACTGAAACTAAATTAGCTCTATCACTAGCTAAAAAAAATTACAAATCTACTATATCTCGTTCAAAATCTATCTATTATAACAAAAAGATAGCATTGATCTCCTCCAATCCTCGCAAATTATTTAAAATAGCAAATAAAATTCTCTCTCTTCCAAATGAAAAAATCCTTCTCATTTTACCAAACACGTCAAATTTTCAACTGTGTTCTCTTTTTGAAAAATTCTTTAAAAATAAAATTGCAAGCATTAATAATATTATTTGCGCATCTACTCAACCCATACTCAATCCTACCATATATATATTACCCATCATATTGACTCATTAAGTACATTCACTATCCCTTCACTGTATGAAGTAAATAACCTACTCATAAAATCTCACTGTACCTCCCCCACTGATCCACTACCTTTATCATTATATCACAAACTTTCACCCTTATTTTCTCCTATTTTCTTAGATATTATTGCGAACTCACTAAACTCTGGCCAAGTTTCACCCTGTCTCAATACTGCCATAATATCCCCTATTCTAAAAAAATAAAACTTAGACCCAAACTCATTTAGCATTTATCGCCCGATCTCCCACCTACCCTTATTAAGTAAAATATTAGAAAGAATTGTTTCCAAACAACTCATAGCCCATGTAAATAAAAATAATCTTTTCGACCCGTTTCAAAGCGCTTTTCGTAAGGGTAATTCAACCGAAACAGCTCTCCTCAGTATTACTGACACAATATCATCTACCATAAATAGCAACACGTGTTGCCAGCTAATCCTACTTGATCTCTCATCTGCTTTTGATACCCTGGACCATAACATATTAATCTCGCGACTTATTTTAATGGGTATATCTGGCTTAGCATTAAAATGGTTTACTTCATATCTCACTAACAGAAATATCTCTATTATGATTGACAAATCTTACTCGATTCTTTCTCCTCTTAACCACGCTATCCCCCAAGGATCTGTTCTAGGATCTATTGCTGATCTAATTAAGAAATTTCCAAATATTCACTACCATATTTTTGCTGATGATATTCAACTGTTTACCTTTTTCCCTATAAATTCTCATAATACCATTAACTCTGAATTAATCGAGTGTGCTAACTCCATAAGATTATGGCTCCTCTCCAATAAACTACTAATTAATTACTCTAAGACTACTGTACTTAACATATCTACTTCTGAAACTTCCTTTCCAAACTTTACTCTAAATAACATGATTATTTCTCCTTTTCATTCCTCCAAAAACCTAGGATTAGTATTTGATGACAAATTATCATTTAAGAATCACATATCATCCATTACAAAATACTCCAACTTTCATCTCTTCAGAATTAAAAAAATACGGAGATCACTTTCCAGAAACCTTACTAAAACTCTAATTAATGCTCTTGTACTTTCCCGAATTGACTACTGTTCTTCCCTACTGAATTTACTTCCTGCTAAAGCTACTGCTCCACTTAATCGGATTATCCGTTCCTGTTCCCTTCATACTGTTTAACTCGACTTTATCACTCTACTACAACATCTCATCAATCATCTTGTATGTGGCTACCCTTCTCCCTCAGGTGTAAATTACGTATACTATCTACTTGTTACTTGTTATCCCGTGACTCGTAAATCGTAGGGGAAATCAATCGAAGAGGCATCAGCAACACGTTTTCTCCAGCCATATCTTTTGTGCACATCTTGTATTAGATCGTTTACATCTCGTTTAGTCCATTTAGCAATGTTATCAATCCATTGAGATTTGGGTCGTCCTTGTTTTCGAGTTCCTTCAACAGAACCTTGCATTATAGTTTTGCACAGGTTGTCGTGTCTGGAGACATGGCCAAACCAATTCAGTTTGCGACGCTTTATCGTTTTTAGTAGAGGTTCGTAAGTTCCTAACAGCATGGTTATACTATTGCGTACACACACTATCGTAATCCTATCTGGATATTTGATGCCAAGTAGTTTTCTGTGTGCTTTGCTATACTACTTGTGCGATACTATCTATAATCCATAAATCAATATATTCTTTCACCCCTAGCTATATCTCTGATATAATCAAAAAACGTACTATATTATCTTCTCTTCATTACCAAAATGCTCCTCTACTTATCTCCGAGAACTCTAGTAACAATTCCCTAAATTCTAGAGCTTTTAAAAATTCCGGTCCAACCCTATCGTATTCCCTCCCTCCTAACATTCATTCTATTAGATCCCACAAAAGATTTATAAATCTTACTTCTTCTTTTCTCTCTACCCATAATCATTAAATCATCCAACTTATTATTTGTATCCGTGTTATATTAAATGTATATCATTATTAAATTGTTATTGTATTATTATTATCTTATTATTATATAACACTATACTCTATCAATGCAGTCTGTAGTATATAAAACTACACCATATCAATGCAGACTATAGTATATAATAGTCCTTTATATTATTTAGTATTGTTGTCCGTGGTATATTGAATGTATATTATTATTAAATTATTATCGTATTACTATTATTTTATTATTATTTTCTTTCCGCACGAGCGAAGGGGTCTACATGACCCTATTTTAGTGCTAATAAAGTTAATATTATCACCATCATCATATATTATATTATTATACATATATAATATAGTGATTCTACTTGAAATTAAACGGGCTTTCTAAAATATATCGATCTCATGCCTACGTAACATATTCGAATTATAATCGAGTATTTTCTGATTGTAATTTAATCACACACACAATTATTTATTTATATATATATAATTATTATAATCCTATATGATTATAATAATAAATTATATATATATACTGGTGTGTATGTGTATAGAGTACTATATAGTAATTATACACATATACATACACACTGTAACACACACAAACACACACACGTACATATATTATATATATATATAATTATTATATATATATATATGATTACAATATGCTTGAAATAATTGATCAATCGTTGGAAAAATTCTAACTGTAAGAAGGATAATCGAAGGTGTTAAAGAAAAGAATCTTTAGGCAAGCCTAATATTTTTAGATTTCTCTAAAGCTTTAGACTCAATACACAGAGCAAAAATAGCACAAATTCTTAAGTCATACAGTATTCCAATGAAGATAATCAACGCAATTATGATACTATATAGAAATACTAAATCAATGGTACGGTCACCTGATGGTGACACAGAATATTTTGATATAAATGCATGTGTTCTACAGGGGGATACTCTGGCACCATTAATATTTATTATTACACTCGATTACGTATTAAGAATTTCTATTGATGAAAATAAATATCTAGGCCTAACACTATCGAAACAACGAAGTAGAAGATATCCAGTAATCAATATAACAGATGCAGATTATGCTGACGATCTTGTAATATTTGCAGATTAATCTTGCAGAAATGTTGAAAACCTACTGAATGTCTTAGAAGAAAGTGGAAAAACAGTAGGTCTCAAAGTAAATATTAAAAAGACGCAACACATGAACGTAAACTCAAATAAAATGGTAAAATCTATAGATGGGAAAGTCTTGAAAATTGTCGATAATTTCATTTATCTTGGAAGCGAAATAGAATCGACTAAAGAAATAAAAATAAGAATAGCTAAATCCTGGGTAGCTCTAGACAAGTTAAGTTACATATGGAAATCACCACTCAGCACAACTTTAAAGAGGAACTTCTTCAGAGCCGTGGTAGAATCTGTTTTATTATACGGCTCTGAAGGTTGGACCCTAACTAAAAAACATGAGAAAAAGCTCGATGGCACTTACACAAGAATGTTGAGAGCCATATTAAATATATCATGGAAAGAGCATCCAACGAAGATTCTCCTTGACGGAAATATTCCATCACTAACAAGTATAATACGTATACGAATACGTAAACGTTTCGCGGGTCATTGTTATCGAAGTGAGGAAGAAATCGTAAAAGATGTTTCGAACCGTGGAACAACAAAGATTGGACGACCCATAAAAACCTATGTAAAACAGCTATGTGATGATACGGGAGTGACGACTGAAGTACTGAAGACAGCTATGAAAGACAGGACGACGTGAAGAAAATTGTTGAAAGTGCTCGGGAAACTATTCCGATCCGGTAAGGTAACAATATGCTTATAATCTATTTTCGTGCGAATCTACTTTCACGTTTATGAATATTTATTATATTCATATCCTTGCAGTTGATTTTTTGTTATGATCCCAAATATCAACCTCACCACCATCAATAGATAATCTGTAATTATTATAACAGAAATTAGTATATTTGTATTGATATTTGTATAATGTAACGATCATTTATTAGTTTAATCAAATATTTTCCGATGGAAAGATATGTCACTCTAATTAATTTGTAAAATTAATATTGCGCCAACTGCCTATTGATATTATTTATTTATATGTTATATTTAGTTTAAACTTAATTTTAATATAATTATATTTTTTTACATGTCAATTTGAAAAATATATTACTAATTTAAATGAAATGTTATTTATATTTGTAATACAATCAATATTTAATGTATAGTGTTTATTTTAAGAATATAACATTATATTATAATTATAACCATTTAAAAAAATATATACATCAATATTCTATAAATATAAGAAATTAATAGATCTATTTTCAATGTAAAATTATTCATATTTTGAAACATTCCAAAGTATTATGTAACACATATTTAACAAATAGCTATTGAAATTATTAAAAACGATAGTATGTCCACCTATATTTCAAACTATCTAGCATTAAAAACTATTTCACGTACATTAATACAAGTTAAATATTATATTCGCTTCGCAAAATCATTGACACCATTGAAAAACTATTAATAATATATTTATTGTTGGTGGCTAAATTATAACACTATTATTTTAATATATTAATGATATAATATAATATATATATTATTATAATAAAGATACTATAGTAATAATTATAAAAGTATATAGTAATGATTATAATTATAATATAATAAACTATTATAGTAAAATTAATAATTATTATATAACACAATATTATAATACAAATATTAATTTATTTTTAAATATTGGGGTAAATTCCATTATTTTACCAAATTTATATTTATAAAATATTGTAGAAAAAGGAACAATATATTACCTAATGATAACGGAATTTATATATCATATGTTAATAAATTAGTAATATTACAAATAACATTATTTATAGATAAAATATTATATATTTAATAATATTTATTTATTTATTTTTAAATACTTTTCAATAATTAAATTAAATTTATTTAAAATATTTTTTCGATATTATTAAATTTAAATTTTGTATTTAATAGTCTATATAACTTATATTTATATCTAAATAATTTATTTAAAATGAATACCAAATTCGATACGAATTATTACAATAGTGAAATAGCTGAAAATAAAGTCAATAGTAACACTCATATTTATTTAGATAACAAAGATTATTACGAATCCTCTACGAAACATAGAAAATCAAAAACTTCAAAAAATTCAAACACATATTTAAGATCTAAAAATAATCATGCTACACGGTAACTAATCTAATTAAATATTATATTATTATTACTCTTAATTATAGACTTAATATGTATACTTAATATGATATTATACCAAAGAGCAACGTAAGTAATACTTACTCCCTGCCGCTGCTAACAGTAGTATCGATATCACTGAATTATATTTTGGTTTGTCGCGGTTTCTATGAACACATTTTAATGTTCTATTAAAGTACATACAATATTAAGAAGCTTATACTCGCCATGTAGATATTAATACTATTTATAAACAAATATTTCATATTGCATTGTTATATATTATTAAAGAACACTTAGTTGTCATCATGAAAATAATAATTTAAAGCATATTATTTTTATTTTTAAAATGTATAAGTATATGTAACATATTTTTTAGAAAATTGACCCTACATAGGTGGCTATGTTTGTGTTTTGTATGCAAAATCGAATTACGCGATTTCGCGTATTTATTATATCTTTCATTAGAAATATCTTCTATTAAACTGTGGATTAAGAAAAGACTTATGAAGGAATGAAATTAAGAAAAATAAAATATATTGTTACAAGTAAATTAAAATAAATAATTACGAAATAAATTAATATTCAAATCATATAATCAGATTTTATATTAATATAGAATGATCTGTAAACATTTGTAATAAATCCACAGTTTATATAATTATTACAAATGACATCGATGTGTATGTACCCAAAATATGTAAATTATAAATAATAATAAATAGATAACACATTGATATTTACTAGGAAGTTAATAAAGGAATATATGTTAAAATGGGAGTATGTTTATTACAGGATTGACCTGATATATAGAATATATTCTAGCAGAACACTGCTATATTGGAAGTAGGTATTTTATATAGGATTGTATGTCGATTAGGAAGCTAATGGAGTTTAGCTATATATGGAGATATATGAGTAAGAGGGTATATTGGTATGTTGAATAAGCATCTATATAATTTCAGCTATAGCATTTTGTAGACTGTTGAGGTTAGACATATATGATTAGGGGGTATTGTAAAGGATGCATTTTTCAGTATCCGGATAGAAGTAGGATGTAGTTATAATATAATATAATAATAGCGGTGTATATTGATATTGAATAACGAATAATGCGTATTGAGTGTATTGATATTGTAGTACTTTTGTGATATGGGACAGTTGTCTATGGAAACTAAAAGTACTGTCAAATATAACATCAAGATATGTGACATGGATTGACAACTTGATGAGCTCTCCATTAATATTGACTGATTGAAGTTTTGTAAAAGTTTTACTTCGGTGTGGAAGGTGAAGGAAGATAGCCTCGCTTTTAATTGTATTGATGATGATGGAGTTTATTGTAAGCCAGTTATGATTCATAACTTATGAATGATAATAATGTTAGAGGAGAGGATGTCAGGTTTAAAATTGTTTCTCTCTGTAAATTTTGGATAACGTTTTAAGCTAACTGGAGAATTCAAGATAAGTTGAAGAGGGGGCAATACCAGTGATACCTATAGATGTAAAGTATTTGAGTATTGATTGGCTAATAGTATCGAAAGTGGAGGTAGGTAAATAGTGAGAGGGTTTTACAAGTTTTATTAGCAAGATTATTAGAATATCGCTATATAGTTTCGCTGTAAAGATATATGCGCTTTGAAAGATGTGAGGGATATTGTGTGTTATAAAATAGGTAGTTAGTTATGTCAAGACGATTTTTTACAAGGTTTTGGATAATAATCACAAGTTTGATATTGAGCGAGGTTTATTAAGGAGGGGTGTAATGAGATCATATTTGTAGGCTGTTGAATTCGAGGAATTCAAATAGTAGATTATAGAGAGAGATACTGAGGGAGTGATCAATTTCGGGTAGAAGTAAAAGAGTAATAGAAGATTGGATGGACATTAAGTTGCTTAAAGTAGTATGTCTGATATGGAAGGGACTGTAAATACATTAAGTGAGTGAGTTGGCAATGTGGGGATTATTAAAAAGGGATATGTTGGGAGATTTCCGATAATTGTGAGCTTATGATGGAAGTAATAATTGAAAGTTGAAGATAGGATGTTTGGTGGAAAGTCAGGGAATATTTATTTGTATTAATTTATTTATATCCTGATAAATTTCGGACATATGTTGAAGGTTTTCTTTTACTCCGATGAACATACTTCTAGATAGGCAGTAGTGTGAATCAATTTTGTATTTAAGATATTACGTTTTTGTTTGGACTTAGTCAATTGATAAAACGTGAGTATAGAGATGAGAGAACTGTATATAATTCATATAAGAAATAATTAAGGAAGAATAGGTATTCTATGATGAAATAGTGAGAGTTGATATTTTGTAGGAAAGAACGAAGGATAATAGGATTTAGCGGTTTCTGGGATTAAAGAGTAAATGAGATCAGTACATGATGATCAGTAGTAGAAGGATATAACATAATGAAACATATGAATTTGGATGACTTGTGAGAAATGAAGAAGTCTAGAATATTATCATGTTTATGTGTGTGCTTAAGTATTGTGAAGTTTATCATTTGTTTTACAATTACTAGTTGATTGATTAGTGTCAATGTTAAAAAATCCTATAATGATATTAGAGTTATACCTTATAGGGTAAATCTCAGAGAGCAATAATGGAGTTGAAGAATAAGTGGGTTTGTACAAGAGTGATATATTGAACTCATTAGAGTGTTGACAACAAATGAAACATGTAAACTATCCTAGTTTTCATGATCATGGTTACGTGGAGGAGATATACGAAGGGAAGATTTATAGATAATACCAAAATAGCCTCTATAATTATGGTTATTACATATAGGAAATTGCCTTAAATGAGTTAAATCAGATAAAAATAGAATAATAGTAAATACCAGTGTTAAGTGATGATATAAAAGTTATGTCATCAAACGTAAACCA
Organism: Osedax fenrisi; assembly: GCA_964019155.1. Classification (NCBI taxonomy): domain Eukaryota; kingdom Metazoa; phylum Annelida; class Polychaeta; order Sabellida; family Siboglinidae; genus Osedax; species Osedax fenrisi. Next base: position 19,819,978 of record OZ025244.1, on the reverse strand, counting down.
TTTCTATGATGAATATAAAATCAAGGCCATGTTCAGTAACAAGTTATAGAATAAGTGGGATCTTATTACTGATCGATCAGGTGTTTAGTAATGCATATTTAAGTAGTCAGGTATGTCGTTATGTAGAGTGTGATGGTGAATTTAAAGGTGAAGAAGGAAATGGCATTGTATATGGGTCAGGTTCGTGGAAGTAGTTATGTAAGGCATATGTCTATTTTTATGGAATTCTGGAATTGAGTTAAATATTAATGACAAATATATATAAATATATATATAATCTTGTACTAATTAATTCTAATATACAAATTTCCACCCGTTGAAATGAACACATACTATGGCGACAAAAAATTGTGGATACGAAACATTATACATAAATAATAAAAATACTGTAATATAATTAATAAAATAATATAAATCAAAATATTTAATCAAATGCAATTTATATATTTTAGAAATTTATTATATAATGAGTTTGTCGAAACTAGTGGTATTATATTGTATATATATATCATAATATTATTATTAGTTATTTATATTTATTATATTATATTACACTTTTGAGATCGACATCATATTAATTTAAACTTATAATATAAATGATAAAGCATAATAATCAATATCACTACTAGTTCGAAAACGACACTGTTAATACTGAATGGTTTAATGTTGATATACGTTATATATTTAACCGCGAATATAATAATCGGGGAAGATAAAAAGACTGGTATTTCAAATAAAAATGTAAAAGTTATGCCACCAACAAATACTGAGAGTTAGTATACATATATAAACGCTATTTATATATATATATATATATATATATATATATATATATATATATATATATGTTTGTGTGTGTATATATGTAGGGGAAAGTAACCGAATACGAACAGTGCCCGAATACGGACACTCTCGGTATCTCAGAAACCATAAATCCTACAAAAAAATGTTTAATGAATAACATATTCATAATTATAAAAATAGTCTAAAAAAGTATTTTTTATTTTTGAATTATACAAAATATTGCTAATATATCCAATAAACTGATTTTTTTATTACGTTTTTAAATTTATGAAAAAAAAATGTCAATTTAAAACCTTCTCAAGATTATACAAATGTATCGATATAAAATATATCACTATATTATCAACAAATAAAGCATTCTAAAAATTGTATTTTTAATTTCTATATTTTTTATCAAATATTCATTAAGTTATATGTAGTAGTAGTAGTAGTAGTAGTAGTAATAGTATTTATTTATACACAAAGTTTAATATAATATTCTACAATGTGTTTTACTGTTTGTCGAACAGTTTACAGGTGTGGGTTCCCGGATGATTTAACGATCATCCGTAAAAAATAATATAATAAAATAAAATAACATTCTTAAATATAATAATATAATAATAATATAATAACACGATTACATTTCAAAGAGGGTTAGATATGTGGTATTTTAGTGGGGAACGTTTAAATAGCTCCTTGAGTTTATATTTGAAAGTGGTGATTGAGATATCTTCTTTGCGTATGGATTGGGGAAGTTTATTCCAGAGAGTTGCACCTCTCCAGCTAAATCGTTTGTTACCGTACTTTCGTAGTCGTGTAGTCGGTATGTCAAGTCTATATGTTTGTCTCAGTTGTCTGTTAGTGGTTTGTTTGTGAAGTAAAGTATGTAAATTATGAGGTTGAGTTGTTTTTGTAGTTTTGTAAAGTATAGTTAGTAGTTTAATGTTGATGTTGTCAATTGTAGGTAGCCAGTTTAGTGATTTCCGTAAGTTCGTAATGCTAGTAGTGTAATCTGTGTTTTTTAGATTAAAAATAATTCTAGTAGTTCTATTTACTAATCGGTCAATATTTTTAGTAACTGTTTTGTTTTCTCCGGCTAGTAAAGAGTTACAGTATATAAATCTAGACATTATCAGTGAATTTGATAGAATTATAGCTGTTTGTTTGGTTAAGTATGGTCTTAGTTTTTTTAAATTATATATATGAAAGGAAGAAGTTTGTTTCATTTTACTGATATGTTTAGTAAAGTCGAGTTTGTTAGTAAAGTGGAAACCTAAGTATTTTGTATTTTCAGTCGGTATTATATTTATGTTATTTATATTTATTAGTGGAACTGTAGTATTGATCGTGGAATTGGTTATAAAGTTGATTAGTTCAGTTTTTGTTGGATTTAGTAATAAATAATTTTTTGTAAGCCAAATTTGCAGTGAGGTTAAACATGATTGTAAGTTAATTGAGTGAATGAATTGGGCGTGTAATTCTATGTCGTCAGCGTAAAGATTATAGTTCACGTGTGGGAAGTTAGTCAGTAGTTTGTTGAGTGGAAGTAAATAAATGGAAAATAGTATGGGAGAAAGAGTGGAACCCTGTGGGACTCCATATTTAATAGCATAAGGATGTGACAATGTTTCGTTTATTTTTATAGAAAAACTCCGACCCCGGATAAAATTTGAAAACCATTTGATAGGTACCTTCCCTATATCGATAGATCTAAGTCTTTCTATTAAAATGTCAAAGTCGATAGTGTCAAAAGCGATAAGTGCAGTAGTATCAGTTGTATCGGTAAGTTGCTGTCTAGTGATTTGTATAAGTCGTCAAAGAGTGATAGTAGTGTCGTTTCTGTACTGTGATTCTTGCGGAATGCATTTTGTCTTCTGTATAGTAAGTCGTAAGTATTTAAATATGATATTATTTGTTTGTTTACAATTTTTTCTAGAATTTTAGAAAGTAATGGAAGTTAAGATACTGGTCTATAATTACTCAGTACTTCAACATCTAAATCTGGTTTTTTTAAGTAAGGATTGATAATTGCGTATTTTAAATTATTGGGTATTTCACCAGTCATTAATGAAGTATCAATTATCTGTTTATAAATGGGAGCTAGTGTAGAAGCCAGTATTTTAGTTATTTTCAGTGGAATAGGGTCAGAAGGAGATGTTGTCTTTGCTGTAACAATTAAGTTATAGATATCAGTTATAGTAGGTCGTTCAAATTCTGTAAATGTGTGTTTGCAGGTTGTAGTTAGGATTGTCGTATCAGTTGGTAGTAATTGTCGTTGTAAATCTAGATTATAGCAACGTTTTTCTACTTTTTCAGAGAAAAAATCACCAAATCTAGTGCAGAGTGTTTTATCTAGATTTGTAGTGGGAAGACTTATTTTATTTTTCTTGCCTAAAAGTGTTTTGGTGCATGTTTTATATGCATATATCTAGAGGTCATATAAGTTCCTAATACGGACACTCTAAATGTCTTAATACGGACGCCCTATAACCAATCAGCGCGCAGCGTATGAACAATTCTGATTTTCATAACAATTGCGTGCGTTATAATATTAATACCACCAATAAAGCTAATTATAAAAAAATTATTATTTAGACACTTAAATTGTATTATTAATTAAAATATAATAAAAATAAATAAATTATTAAATAATTAAATTACAATATATTTTGTATAAAATTAATTTTAAATAACGTAATTGTAATTTGTGTGATTGATTCATTAATAATATATAGTTTATCTAGAGGTATATAGGGTGTCTGTATTATAACACAGGGTGTCCGTATTCGGACATGGGTACTGAATACGGACACCCCCGTTATATATGGAATTAAAAGATTAAATAAAATTTTAAAATCACAATAATATCTATAATCACATAATATTAATATGTTGTAATTTTTGAATAAAAATAATGAGTCATAAAAAGTTAAGACCATTTATTGTTAAAGTGTCCGTATTAGGTTACACGACCAATTATTATTAATAATTTACCTTTTTACTTATTAATCGATACTATTTATTATAATATTAATGTAATTTTAGTGATAAATTAACACATAATAAATAATAAATCTATATATAAACAGTTATTTATATGTATTTATATACCATATAGATTTTAATATACATTTAGAAAATAAATTTAAAAGTTAAATATATTATATACAATATTTTGGAAAAAAATAATGATACATATTTAATTTTATATTTTAAATAACTCTTATTGGTCTATATATATATATATGTATATTAATGGTCTATTCATACATACCTTTCTCAGTGTATTATTTCTCTATATATAAGCTTCAATTCTTTAATTAACCGTAAAATATTTATATCTGATAATAATAATAATTATGATAATATTATGGTGATTTATAGGCAATTAATATATAATTTAAACGCGATAATAATATTGTTGCTATATTATAATTATTAACATACCAAATAGATACCAAGAATGGAACTAAACAGGTTTACAAACATATGCATAACTTCTGTCATACGGCTACTTGTATTGAATCAAGTAAACACTTGTCAAAGTTTATTAATAACTCGGTTTGTATATATTATAGACATACATACACATACATACGCACAATATACACAGCAAAAACTTATGATATATATATATATATATATAATACATTATTTATGTTTTATTTTTATTAACGTTTAAATGTAAACGACATTTATGTATTTATGATATTTATGTCCGATTTATGCTAACATCAATAATCACACATATATTTATTTATTAATTCATTATCGTATTATAGTTTGTATTCGTAATAAATTAAATTGAATTAAATTGAATTGAATAATAATAATAATAATAATAATAATAATTAATAATTATATATATGGTTATATATATAGTGGCTTCTATAATATTACTAATTTAAACATAACAATAATTCATATTTAATAATTGAATACTAAATATTAAAATAATAATGCTTACAAAATATAAGTTTAGTATTGACATAATATTACTTGTTATCATATATATATATATATATATATATATATATATATATATATATATATATATATAGTTTATTATTGTTATACTATACTAACAGTATCATCCATGTCAAAACTTTTACGAGTATTCATGTGGCGATGTAAATAAATATGCAACATATGATTCACGAAATGACATGTTTGCTAAAAGAAAAAATATAATACAAAATAATATAGGTAATATTTTATATTATATTTATATATTAAATATATAACAATATTCCCACCTCTATGTAAGAATATCTCTAATTTATAACATTCGTTTATTAGGTAAAATCCTTTACCATATATATACACCTTAAAACTATAAACAATCTTTAAACTACTAAACCCATATTTAATACCATTCATTAGATATATATCTTACATATAATTCTATTGACTTGTCATTTTCACTATTACCATTCCTTCAACTATTCTTATTGACTGGCAATCTTCAATCTCATATTTATATTGTCCGTTCCCTAATCTAGTAATATTTCCCTTAATACTAATTTCTCTACTTGCAGCCCCACTTAATAATTCTTCCTTGAACACCATTTAATACTTCCGATCTACTACCCAGTAATCTTTCCTCTAGTAAAAATGTCACTATTTAAGTTCCCAATCACTAACTGTGTATGTATCTTATTCATCTTTATCTACTATTATATCTCCTACCTATTTGAAATAGGCTATTTCCCACATGACTCACTAACTTATACTTCTACTTCAACATAAATTACAGTAGGAGAAGTTATCATTAATATTCTATATTAGAGAAAATTCCCTTTTACTATTAAATTACATTAAATCAGCTAATTGCCATCACATAAACATGGATCATATATAATAACACTTTATATTCTCCCTTTTCAATAATACATGTTTAAAACTATTTGTTTCCCCCCATACTTACTCATGGGCGTGGAGTAAGTGTGATGATAGAATAGGTTTCATAATGGATATTATTGCTACGTCATAAGAGGGTAAATATGGGTATGTATATCATACTTTTTATTTTTTTAATTTGGATGTTTATTTAAAAATCGGAATGGGGTTAACAATTTGCATGTAAAAAGATCGGAAAATTAGTATGTACATTATATAAATGTGTATTTTCCATAGAAATAATAAATGTTCAGGTATTATATGTTGTGGATGTTTGTAATATATGTAGTTTATATGAAATATATAATTAGATTTTTTTTTTTTATTATTCTAGTATATATCATAAATATAAATATCATTTTAACAAAAATTCATGTAAACTACGAAACAAATTGTCGAGATTACATTACACCAATTTTTTTTTACACAATCATAATTAATCTCAATTAGTAGCTATATAGGAAGCTAATCAAATTTGTTTTCCATTCAAAGATTACTTCAATTTTTATAACTTAAATTTAATGTTATTTTAATTTAATTTTAAGTTAATTTTAGATAAAACAAAAGATTTTCAATAATTATATTAATGATTAGTAACACAAAATCCTAGAATATTAAAAAAAATAATCTAATAATATTACATATATTACAGTCGTTCTAAAAATATAATGTATGTATATTCATAATTTCCATGGAAAATACACATTTATGTAATATAATGCTAATTTCCCTATCTTTTCCAATGTACATTTTTGACAAATTTTATTTTGACATCAGATAGGTGGGTAATAAACCTAGAAATTAAAAAATGTATTAAAATATACTTAAATTAAGATTCAATAATATACATAATATAAACATTATGTTGCATCACTCTTAATCGGGTTATTCGAGATTAATATATTTTTATAATTCATAATTTATACCTTTTTTATACGTTTTTTTAAATAGTGAGAGATTTGGTAATATTGAACAAAACAAAAAAAATAATACATAGGCACCTACACCTACACCTACACACCATGAGGCAATTGAATAACACAATTATCATCACCCCTAGCGTGGATGTGTATGATATGTAGGATTTTGTATACATCATGATTTACCTACTTTCATTCATCCTACTTTTTGTATATAGATTATACTATCTGTTTCCTTTTCGTTCTCCATGACTACCATTACATTTACTATTTATATTATTTATAGACCCCAACAACCTGATTATATTATGTTATTTAATGATATACACAATAGCATTTTTATTATTCCAATCTCCACTAAACATTAGATTACTATCCTTTGTGATTTCAGTTATAATTTTCAATCTACCCAATATCCTCTCTCAAGTTTTAAGTATTTTAATGACATCCTAGTCATGAACCATCAAATTTACTACCTATACTGCTGAGTATGTTATCTAACTTATTTTCTAAAGATCTCACGATTTATTTAATTATTTAATTTATTATACAAAATTTGATATTCTTACAGACCATTCCATCATAACTTTTATAGTTATCCTCCATCTACTTCCTTCTTTATCTGAGAAATTGATTGATTATGTAAAAATTAAATCTATTAATATTCATTTATTCTTCTCTGAATTTGTATCAAATATTTGTTTCCTAAACAATATCCCAGAATCACTAAACTACACTCCAACTTCTACTTGAAAAATATTACCATCTTATATTTACGAATATTTCCCTACTTACTAATTACTCATGGTTTACCCCTGATCTTGTAAATTAAACTAATATCTAAGTAAAACTAAATTTTCGTTTCTTCGAACTTTTTTTGAAAACCTTCTATATTTTACTAATCGTCGCAAATTCTACAAATCATATATCAGTAGTGAAAATATAGCCTTTCCTCAAATACTCATGCCACATTTGACTAAACTAGAAAAATTATTACGCCTGGTGCCCCTATATGCATATAATGAAAACCATATATATGGTATAAATATGAAATATATATATTCATAAAAATAAACGCTTTAATGAATTCTCTATATTTTTTCTAAAAAAGTTAAAGCTGATATACCTACTCAATCATTATTTCCGTTCATCTAAAACATAACATACCTTGTATATTAATCAGTAAACCAATTGATAAGTATATATCTACCTGCATTTACTACTCCCTCAATATATGACATTTATGATATCCTTTTTAATACTTCCTCCTTTCTATTTTACTCTATTAATATGTATAATTTTAAAATACTCGCTAGTATCATATCCCCTAATTTTTAAACTAAATTCTCATCTTCTCTCTCCATTGTATACTATAGTAATAACCCATTTTTTAACATTGTATTATTAACGTTATCCTTAACACACTTTTTCCAATCCTAATCTATTATGTTACCGTCCTATTTTACAACTTTCTTTTATTAGTAAAATTCATGAGAGAATCGTTATCAATTAACTAAATAGATTCATATCATTATACTCCTCACATAATGTATTTCAAAGTGTATTTTCTAAATGCCACTCAACTGATATTTACCTACTACAAATTTTAAATAATATCAATTCAAATGTATCTACCTCTTTATACTATTGACTGGTTCTTCTTGAACTCCATTATGCGTTTGACTCTCTTCGCCATGCTATCCTTATCTATAGACTAAATATTATTGGAATTATTTGTAGTGCAATCAAATGGATGAATTCCAACATCCTAAACATATATTCCTAAAATTAAACTTTGTAATGAATTTTCACCTCTTGACGATACACAAATATACTCATTCCTCCTTATATACACTCTAGATGATTCTCATATGATTTCATGTACCTCATTTATTAAACACTGGCTTCTATCTAACTATCTTTTGCAAAATGACTCAAAAACCTACATAACATAACTACAAACTACATATCCTTTCCTTCTACCTTAAAAACACTGTTTTTCACTTTCCAAATTGGTTATTAATCTTGTTGTAATATTTTATGTTGATCTATATTTTTCTATCCATATTACTAATATTTCTAAAAACATTAAACTATCATTTTTAGAATTAGATGTATCCGTAAAAATAGTACTCGTCCCCATGTTCTGTACTTATTAATTCACTTGTCATTTATCGTATTGATTATTGTTTTTATCTATTATATCACCTTCCAGCTTCCTCAATCTCCCCATTATAAGTAATCATCAGGTCATCCATACGATTCATTTTTGATAGTATACTATCCGACTTCTTTCTACTTCTACCAAATTAAATACTTACACTATAAAAAAACCCAAATTCGAATTTTCCTCTTATCCATAAATCTATATATCCCTCAACTCTTTTATATAATTATTCAAATTACTTAAATTACTCTTAATTCGTATTACCACCTACGCAATTCGTTCAACTTATAGTATATAGTATATTACTTCCATTTTTTTCCATTCATTTTAGTTTTTTATTGTCATTTTTTTTTATTATTTCTTTTTCATGTTCTTACAAGGGGTGCTATCCTTTTGTATCGGTAACTAATATTCCATATTTACATAATCATTATTACCTACTATAACTTTATTATAAGAATGAATAATACTTTAAAAAAATATATAAACATATTTATTTTAATATAATAAAATAAATATAATATGAATATTAAACAATATGGATAATGTGTTAACCAATTAAAAATAGAGAGCTTACTCTATTATTATAGTCTGCATATGGATATGTCAGATAATTAAGATATAACACTATATAACTATAGTACTACATAGTATGTGACCACTATAACTATAGTGTAATTATTTGTTTATTCTTTAATATTTAATATATAAATTTGAATCATAGTAGTAACTATATTGTAGGGAAATTGCTGCATTCCAATGAAATATTATCCGGGGCGGTGTTGAAAGTAAAACAAGTTTACGAAGCATGTATGCATACAGAAGATTATGAACATATTATTAAACATTATATTCATGGTTAAATTAATATAAATGATTAATATATAATATATAATATCTAACCCAGAATAATATTAAAAAATTAGTTTTAACTCAACACAACAATATATATTAATATATATATATATATATATATATATATATATATATATATATATATATGATATAACATTTTAATATAATATTCTAGTATTTTAGTATACTATAATAATTTATATATTTATATGATATTTTAATTTTAATTTTAGTAATTTGTGAGTATTTACTTTATTTGCCTATACTATTTACCTACAATTATCTTATTATTATATATATAATAATAGTTATTAGAATAATTTACATTAGTCTTCTGTTATCTTTTATTACTTATTAGATTAGTATGATTGTTTCATAAAGTGCTTCAAAATAATATTGCATAATTTCTATTTTTTCATCCGCAACAAAAAATATAAATATATATATATATATATATATCAGTGTTCATTTTAGGTTTCGTGGCAATTACCAAAAATTAGTATAGGGCATTTAAATATATTTACAAAGGAAAATATTGTATGATTGTCTCCTAAAGGGCTTCAAAATAATATTGCATACTTTCTATTTTTTCTTCCACAACAAAAAATATAAATATATCATATATATATATATATATATATATATTTATATTTATATATATTTACTAACTATTACATAACAAATATAACTATAGTTAATGTATATAGTTAACTATAACTATGTATATAACTCTACATACATATACTATAAAACTGACAATATTGATATGCAGGTAGTATGCCGATGTATATTATAAAATTATGTATATAAAATTATTGGGTCTCATACAACATATATTCCTTAACATGGTATCGACTTCATAGGGATAATAGAAATAATTGGTTATAAGTAATACACTTTATTTAAGTTCTGGATTGGATGAAAGGACTCCACCAAAATAACAATAACAATAATAATATAATATAAATAGTATTTTATAAATAAGTATTAAATACATTTTATATATAAAAATGACTTATTTGTAGTGTTAAATAGATAAAATAAAAATTTAAATAAAAAATAAATGCATTACAATAAACTAAATATTGTATTAAATTATTTTGAGATTTGTACAGAATAATAATAAAGAATGGGACTTTCTTATATATATATATATATATATATATATATACATATATATACTTAAATCATTCCAAAGTCTTAGTCCAAGTGATAGTAAAGTACTATTCTTATAATTATATGTAAAATAAGATTGAATAAAATAACAGTTACTCTTGGGATTAAATCGTTTTAGACGTCAATGAAAAATTATTTAAAATAATAGGATGGTACAATTTATTGAATATTTTATATATGTAATTGTAAGTCATGTACTTACAAATATAATATAAAGATAATATTATATTTTCCTTAAATAGAGAAACAGTTTAAAAATTATTTGGTTTATTAAACATTATTTTTAAAACATTTTTTGAATTAAATAAATACTATTTAGGTTTGATAAATAACTATGATCCCCTATTTTAATACAGTAAATTAAATGTTGATAAAATAAAGCATAGTATAGTTTGATCATGGCTGATGTATTTAAAAAGTATGAATCATTTTTATATTTCATAAAATGTTAATAATTTATTTTTAAGATAACCTAAATGACATTTCCAATTTAAACAAGTATCTTGATTTATTCCAAGAAATTTTGTAGAAGTACTTGAGATAAAATATATTATTTCTATTTTTATTAAATATTATATAATTTTTAAATGACATACAATGAGTTTTATCTATATTTATGGATAATGTATTAAGTTGAGACTATAGAAAAATGTCATCCCATGCTGATTGTAATTTACAATTTAGATTATTAGATGATTTATCACTAATAATTACATTAGTATCATAAGAAAATTATATGAATTTATTATCTGGAGAACATAATATCATATCATTAATAAATATAAAAAAGTAATGGTTCAATAATAAAACCTTGGGGTATACATATATATATATAGAATTTTTTGTATTTTTTATATTGATACAATTTGTAAATTTGAAAAACATGATAAATGTTCTATTGTTTCAATTGATCTCAAAAAGGCAGTTTATACAATATATCATTCAATACTTATTAAGAAATTATACCTATATGGAGTTAGGGATACTGCATTACATTTAATAATCAGTTACCTAAATAATCACAAACAATATGCAAATATTCATGATGCAAATTCAACATTGATAGATATTAATTGTGGTTTTCCACAAGGATCGGTTTTGGAACCACTATTATTTGAAAATACATATTTCCCATATATTAAGAAAACTATCAAAATATATTGCCATATTAAATAAAATCAAGTATAAATTAAATGAAAAAAGTTTAATTTTAGTTTATTACGTAATTTTTAAATGTCATCTTGATTTTTACTCTATAAAAAAAATACATAATAAAATGTACTGATATTGTTATATTAAAAACTGTAGTGTTATGTTTAAAGCAAGTAAAAATACTCATTAATAATATATACAAATTGTTTATTTCAAGCATAAAACATATATTTATCAAGAATAAAATAGAACTGATATAACATCGTTTTGTATTTCAAATATTGGCCAAAAATTGTGGAATTATTATTATAAAATGATAATTATTTTAAAAAATATTATCATTTTTAAAAGTGTTTTTAAAGTTTTACTAATTTTTTATATTGTTTTATTTATCAATATTTCTTATTATATTGACTACAAAATATTTGTTTTTAATTTTTTGTTTTAAAGTTGTATAATACTTATATTATAATTACAATTTAAATTTAAAACGGATGATCATAAGCTTTGCTTGAATATATATCCGGGTTCTTATACCAAATTCTGAATTATATATATATATATATATGTATTATATATTTAATTTTGTAATAAAAAGTCTAACCAGACATAAACTAGATTTATAACATGTAACTATAATTTATCCATAATTTCGCATATAAATAGTTTATATTTTTCCACCCATTAAATATAGAGAACTACTATCATATACTGTTAAAAATATTTAACTAAGCAGATAATATCATATTTATTAGATGAGAGTAAATATTCTAAATAAATCTATTTATTTCAAATATTATGATAATTAGAATAATATATATATATATATCAGTGTTCATTCTAGGTTTCAGGGCAACTACCAAAAAAAAATTATTATAGGGCATTTAAATATATTTTACTAAGTGAAATGTAGGATGACATATATGGCTAATTTCGCCATCTATTTATAAATTAATTTATGATAAATAATATATTAGATGGACACTTATACCCTGAGGCAAACCTGTAACAATTGTTACTTACAAAAGCTACTTAGGAGACTTTTTGAATTAGAGATGTAAATAAATTGCAAATAAGTATTCGATTCAATTACTTATTATTCGTTTACAATTAAATGATTTACAAATTGTAATTCTAATACATTGATATCAAATAATTCTTTTTATATTCAATCTCTCAACATTTAATTCATGAGATATTCAGATATTAAAAATTTGAAATTCGATCATTTATAATATTGAAAATTATATTGTCGAGATCTTATAATATTGAAAATTATGTTGTTGAGATATTATAATATTGAAAATTATGTTGTCGATATGTTATAATATTGAAAATTAGGTAGTCGAGATCTTATAATATTGAAAATTATTTTTCGATATGTTATAATATTGAAAATTAGGTAGTCGAGATCTTTTAATATTGAAAATTATGTTGTTGATATGTTATAATATTGAAAATTAGGTAGTCGAGATCTTTTAATATTGAAAATTATGTTGTCGATATGTTATAATATTGAAAATTAGGTAGTCGAGATCTTATAATATTGACAATTATGTTTTCGATATGTTATAATATTGAAAATTAGGTAGTCGAGATCTTATAATATTGGAAATTAGATGGTTGATATGTTATATTGAAAATTAGGTAGTCGAGAAGTTATATTTTTAAAATTAGATGTTCGAGTAGTTTGATATATAAGTAATTTGGTTCTCGATAAGTTATAATATTATGATTATTGTAATATCATATATATAATTATATATTTATTATAATAATGTAATAGTAACTCTATCAAACTTATATATATATATAATATATTATATATACACTTATTTTTTTATATAAATGTATTGGTAATATTACTAATCAATCGAATAGTATATTTATAATTTAAACTTTCATATTATTATAATGATTATTATAAGCATAATGATATATTTCGCGAGAAACACCTGTATACTATTATGTTAAGTATAAGGATTAGTTATTTGCTTGGAAATGTATTTATAGGAATATATAAATAAATAAGTTTCTATATAATACAAATTATAAGATACTAAATATATAATATATATAGTAATTATTTTCATTAATTATATATTATATATATATACAATTAACGATATATAATATATCATACATATAAATACTTAAAAATACTTATAGGTAGATAAAAATATACAAAAATACCTATATCTATATTAATATTATTATATCATACTGGTACACATTATTATATATAATTTATATAAGATATTTTAATTTCATAATATAAACAATTAATTAGAATGTATATTATTATTGTATTGATTATTAAAATGTAATAATTTGTTTGCACATTTTTGTTAATATCTTTTGTTTAAATACAAATTAAAAAAAACATAAGATGAATTGTATTATATAATTTAATAAGCTTTCCAGTGATACCAATTTTATCATAATAAAATCAATATAAAATATGGCATGCTCAATGAGCATTTAATCATGAAAAATAAAAGCATTGCTCATGTATCAACATGCAGTACGTACTCCGTACAACGGTTAATTTTAAATTCAATATATATAATAACTGATAAGTAGTATAATACATGATATTTATGACATTATATTTTAAACATTATATATTATATATAAGAATAATAATTATGATAAGTATGATAATTAATATATAATATGATATTATTAAATATTAATGTAATAATAAAAATAATAATTTTAAATTTAATAATTAGATTATAATACATTTAAAAAGTATACAGTTTAATTATTATGAATATAAAAAACAGTGAACTTATTAATAATATTGGTGATTAAATGTTTCATTATTTTTATATTTTCATGGTTTTTAATATGTCACATATCACTTTAATATTACGTTTTAAAATAGGATTTTGAATAAATATATAAAAATTACAAATTTTAAATAAAACAATCATGTGATTTATATATATTGGGAGAAAAGAATTGAATAAAAATAATTATTAAATTAATTTTCATATATTATTATAAATATAAATTGGTAGCAAATTCACTACCCCATATTTAAAGTTTGTTACCCAATTTTCATTTTGGGTAGTGAATTTGCTACCCAATTTAAAAATAGATTATTCTAAATATAGATCAAGCAGTTTATTATTATATTTCATATTTAATTTGTATTTGAATCTAAATTGTTTGTTTATATAAAATATCAAACGGATATAACAAAGGGCAAATAGTATATATTCGCCATTATTTGAAAAATAATGAATTTATCCTAATGTTATGACAGAAGTTATTCATATTCTCCATTATTTTAATACTTAAATAATAATAGAATAATAATAATACATTTAATCGCCATTTTATAAATATTTAGTGAAAATCTGCAATTTATTAAATACAAATTCTTCATTATTTTAATACTTAAATAATAATACATTTAATCGCCATTTTATAAATATTTATTAAAAATCTGCCATTTATTAAATAATAAATTCTTCATTATTTTAATACTTAATAATAATAATATAATAATAACACATTTAATCGTCATTTTATAAATATTCATTGGAAAACTGACATTTAATAAATAATATATTCCTTTAATTATAGATATAACACATTTAATTAATGATATTACAAGTATATTAATAAAAACTTAATAATTAAACTTAATCCATATAATTATATATTTAGGGCAGCTACCCATAAAATTAGGGCACTTCCCAATTTGGGTAGCTGGGAAGCTCTAGAATGAACACTGTTATATATATATATATATATATATATATATATATATATATATATATATATATTTATATTTGTATTTTTAATATGTTCATCTTTATCACTTGTTAGTTATCTAGAACATGCAATATAATTTGTATGTTGATTAATAATTGAAATTTATAATTAATATATGAAAATTTCCACGTATAAAAATCATCTTCAAATAGACATATCACAGTCAATTTCTTATTTATAATATACATAAACTCATAGGAATAATACATTTCTTCTAGAATAATAAATACGTTTGATATATTTTTGTACTTTTAATCAATTTATATTGCCTATATACATGTTATTTTGACTACATAATATTGGTATACTATCCACTTTGTTTACATAGCAACCAATATATAGTTGTGTTAATAACTGCTTAGCTTTTAAATATCTTTTAATTGTATTATTATTATAAAGATAAGTACGTATTCATTTATTTTTTATATTATCTATTATATTAATATATATTAAATATTAATATCCAACTTATTTGAAATACATAATAGTTGTCTTTAAATTATAATCATATCTTATTTAGATATAATTATATTTAGTATTTGTTTACATTTTATTATAACAAAATAAAAATCCTAAAAAATAAATAATAATCACAAAGATAATAGAATTATAAATTCGATAAATTAATTAAATTCAAATATATATTACATACTGTTTATGTATATTTATACTTAGCTACATTATTTACTATTTATAAAATTAATTAACTAGTAGTTTATAATAATATTATAACTGATATTCTCCCGTGGATCTTCCTTGGGAATTTGCTTTTGGTAGTCGGATCTACCAACCTTCATTTGAGGTTAGCTACCAACTTACACCTAGATAGTCTACTGCTGTATTTACTTACATACAGATCCATCAATTCTACCTCGGACGATATACTGCCTTAAATCTCAGACAATCGGACCATCATTGCCCGGCTGCCACCAAGCATACCAGGAGCCTACTAAAGTCAACCGGTGCTTGTCAAGTCAACTCGGTATATAGCAAAACGGACTGAATACCAAACTTCTTCAAAAATATCCCTGTTACGACCAGTTTTTATACATTTATTATTATATTTATTATTATCTATTTCATTCAATTTAATCCCACAATCTCAAGTATACCATGTCCTCAAATTGTTCACATTGTAACCTTCCCGCATGCGAATATTATCTCAAATGTAAAACATGTCCATCTATTTTACATTATAATTGTTTATACCCCGCAGCTATTTATCTAAATCCTGGTTTCATTCTAAAAACCCCCCTCCCGCTTATGCTATTGCTATATTTAATTCACCTAACTTCATCTTCACATGTTCCTCATGCCTAGCCTTAAATAAGTTTCCTTCGACTAATCATACAACTACTCCACCCATTACTATGCCATATTCACCTTCTACTTTAACTGACAAATCTATACATAATACTTGTTCCAAGGTAACGCCAAATATAACATCTGATATATATTCTTCTACTACGACTATTAATATCCAGCCCAAGCATCAGCCCAATGCTAATACTTCTAGAAACATTCCAAAGCTAATGGACTTAAAATTTTCCTCAAATCACACACCAACCCCTATATTATCTAGTTCAACTTATTCAAAGTCTTCATCCATACGCTCCATAGATAATTCCCTCATACTAGTACTTGAACACCTTCTTCCTTATGAAGTTAACTATAATTTCATAGTATCATTAATTGACTATATAAAACTTCCACATTCTTATATTACTTCTACCTCATTTCTTACCAGTACTGCTATATTACGTTTCACTAATATTTCTGCTCGTGATATATGTTTCTCCTCCCTTCTAAAAATCTCACCACATAGTAATTTTAAGCATATATTTATTCGTCATTATTTACCTGACTCTACTAGACTTCTTGGTAAGGTACTATATCATGCCCTAAAACAAAAACTCACGCCCATTTTGTATAAAGTATTTTTTAATAATCGTTCCCAAACATTTGAACTTAGGGATAAAAAAAATCCTCTTTCATATCCCCCTTTTCTCATCCCTGAATCTGATCTAACAAAATGGTTTGATTCTTTTGATCACTATAAGAAATCATTTATAAATAATTCTTCCTCTCAAGCCTGACTATCCTCTAATATAGCCTTGATCAATATTCGCTCCTTGAGATCAAATATATCCCTTCTGTTCCCATACCTTAAATTACAAAAATTTATTATAATCGCATTGACTGAGACCTGGATTTCTAATAATGACTCTGATATATTTGCCTCCATCTTGGACTTTGGATATACACTCTATCTCGCTCCACGACAAACGGGCCGTGGTGGTGGGGTAGGATTTATGATACGTAATGATTTTTACCTATCTCCATCCATTTCATTCCCCCCCTTTTCATATAGTGATTGTATTTCGCTGACCCTCAAGCTTCCTAACTTAACTCTACATCTTACCGTTATCTATCGTCCCCCAAAACCTGAAACCAGTTTATTCTTTGATGAATTTCATGATTTTATCCATAAACTTCCTTCATCTTCATCCTATCTACCAATAGTTCTTGGTGACTTAAACTATCACTATAATTCTCCCATCTATCCCCATGGTGACTTTAAACTCCTAACTGAGTCTCTTTCCTTGTGCCAACATATATCATTTCCTACCCATTCTAGTGGCAATACACTTGATATGATATTTACACCCCTATCCAGTCCTCTTATTAGATGTATAAACCCTAACTCCTTTCAAAAAATTGAACTACTAACTGATCATTTTATTATTGAATTCTCTATAAATCTAAAATTCTCAAATATTAAACGAAAACGTATTACATATAGAGATTTTAAGTCTATCGACCTACCAAGATTTGTAAACAATATCAAAACTGAGATCTCTTCTTCAACTTCCCTCTGTCCGGTACTCCTAAACTCCACTCTCCTAAATATTATCAATATACATGCACCTACAAAAACTACATTAATTACCGACCGCCCTTTTTCTCCCTGGTTCTCCCACGAACTTTTCATCTTCAAGAAGAGTGTTCGAAAATTTGAGAAGAAATTTCTTAAAAATCCTTCTACTGAAACTAAATTAGCACTATCACTAGCTAGAAAAAATTACAAATCTACTATATCTCGTTCAAAATCTATCTATTATAACAAAAAGATAGCATTGATATCCTCCAATCCTCGCAAATTATTTAAAATAGCAAATAAAATTCTCTCTCCTCCAGATGAAAAAATCCTCCCCATTTTACCTAACACGTCAAATTTTCAACTGTGTTCTCTTTTTGAAAAATTCTTTAAACATAAAATTGCAATCATTAATAATATTATTTGCGCATCTACTCAACCCATACTCAATCCTACCATATATATTACCCATCATATTGACTCATTAAGTACATTCACTATTCCTTCACTGTATGAAGTAAATGACCTACTCATGAAATCTCACTGTACCTCCCCCACTGATCCCCTACCTTTATCATTATATCACAAACTTTCACCCTTATTTTCTCCTATTTTCTTGGATATTGTTGCGAACTCACTAAACTCTGGCCAAGTTTCACCCTGTCTCAAGACTGCCATAATATCCCCAATTCTAAAAAAACAAAACTTAGACCCAAACTCATTTAGCAATTATCGCCCGATCTCCCACCTACCCTTATTAAGTAAAATATTAGAAAGAATTGTTTCCAAACAACTCATAGCCCATGTAAGTAAAAATAATCTTTTCGACCCGTTTCAAAGCGCTTTTCGTAAGGGTCATTCAACCGAAACAGCTCTCCTCCGTATTACTGACACTATATTATCTACCTTAAATAGCAACACGTGTTGCCAGCTAATCCTACTTGATCTATCATCTGCTTTTGATACCCTGGACCATAACATATTAATCTCGCGACTTACTTTAATGGGTATATCTGGCTTAGCATTAAAATGGTTTACTTCATATCTCACTAACAGGAATATCTCTATTATGATTGACAAATCTTACTCGCCTCTTTCTCCTCTTAACCACGGTATTCCCCAAGGATCTGTTCTAGGTCCATCCCTTTTTTCTATTTATATCCGCCCTATTGCTGATCTAATTAAGAAATTTCCAAATATCCACTACCATATTTTTGCTGATGATATCCAACTGTTTACCTTTTTCCCTATAAATTCTCATAATACCATTAACTCTGAATTAATCGAGTGTGCTAACTCCATAAGATTATGGCTCCTCTCCAATAAACTACTAATTAATTCCTCTAAGACTACTGTACTTAACATATCTACTTCTGAAACTTCCTTTCCAAACTTTACTCTAAATAACATGATTATTTCTCCTTCTCATTCCTCCAAAAACCTAGGATTAGTATTTGATGACAAATTATCATTTAAGAATCACATATCATCCATTACAAAATCATCCAACTTTCATCTCTTCAGAATTAAAAAAATACGGACATCACTTTCCAGAAACCTTACTAAAACTCTAATTAATGCTCTTGTACTTTCACGTATTGACTACTGTTCTTCCCTACTGAATTTACTTCCTGCTAAAGCTACTGCTCCACTTAATCTATTAATATTGTATGTGGCTACCCTTCTCCCTCAGGTGTAAATTACGTATACTATCTATAATCCATAAATCAATATATTCTTTTACCCCTAGCTATATCTCTGATCTAATTAAAAAACGTACTATATTATCTTCTCTTCGTTACCAAAATGCTCCTCTACTTATCTCCCAGAACTCTAGTAAAACGTCCCTAAATTCTAGAGCTTTTAAAAATTCCGGTCCAACCCTATGGAATTCCCTCCCTCCTACCATTCGTTCTATTAGATCCCACAAAAGATTCATAAATCTTACTTCTTCTTTTCTCTCTACATGACCCTATTTTAGTGCTAATAAACTCAATATCATCATCATCATCATCATATAATTCTAGTGATATTGAATCTAGAGATGTTCCAATAAATTAATTAACAATGAAGATACCGTAATCTATATAATCATTTAACATTATATACAATTTTATTTTGAGACTACATTATATATATATATTAATTTTAGTTTATTAAATTTTAATTTAACTATTGATATTATACTGATATTTATACTGTTTTACAAATAATAGTTGCTAAGTATTTAAAGAAATTAATTTTATCATTAATGATAATATTGATATTTAGAATAAATATTTCATTATAATTATAAACATCTATATTATTTTTTAATATTATTGACTGAGTTACCCATTTTCAATATATCATAAACTACACTATCGGTTAAATTATCATAGATTTTTAACTATATCATCACCTATTTCAGAGATTTTTTATAATAACGTGTTTAATTTAATTTATGTGCCCTTTATTAAATGATTAATATTAGTATTATTAATAATAGTAAAATATGTTAAATTAACATCATTAAAAAATTGTGTTATTGCATTATTAGTATTAAGTAGATTTATTATTGTATTATTATTATTTATTTATATATATATATGTTATAAAGTCAGTTGTTGATATATCGATTAATGTAATGTACATGTAAATGCATTACATAAGGTACACAGATATATCTACATAAAAACTTAAAACTAGATTTTAGTGTCACGCTCTGTGTTAATTGCATAGCCTTAGCAATATCAATGTTCGTTTTTATGTTATTTTATATTTTTATCGTCTGCAAATTATATTTTGTTATTGTGCTATAGAATTAATGCCAATCGGTAATATAGCCGCATTCATCATTCTGCATGTCATCGGGTATGTACTATTATTATTATTATTATTATTATATTAGATTATCATTGTTATATTCAACAGGTCTTTGTCTTAAAAAAGTATACACGAACTCAACTTTGTTACAATTGGCGCTGCGAACAGGATACTTTATTAAGACAAAGACTATTATGCTAACACGTGTCCTCTACCCAAGCATAGTAGATCGGGAAACGATTTGCTTCTTCAGTCACAGCGAGCCGATTGAATGAAGCTAAAATCAGCTCGTTATCTGAAAGTAGTCCCTTTGCGAATATTTATTTAAATGGAATTAGTACTAGAGCTCTACTTGATACTGGCGCGGAAGTGTCGTGTATCAGTCGAGAGTTTCTGCGGAAATATATGTCTGATATAATAATTAACGATATATCTGAAAGATTAGATCTTTCTTCTGCAGATGGGAGCAATATCCCATTTGTAGGATATGTAGAACTAGAATTTAAAGTATTCGATATTTGTATTGACCGCATAGGATTTCTTGTGTTACGTAATAATACAGTAGCTAATATTATTCTGGGTAGCAACCTATTCCGTACCTTGGCTACTTTATATGGGGAAAACGATATACCGAAAGATAGCGTATGGAATCCTCTACTACGTATATATAGAGGTAGTTATGATGGAGTATTACACCTTGCTTCTGATAAGCAGTTATTACTGCCAGCATATAGTCGTAAAATATACGACTGTTGTATCCAGGAGAATGTTGGTTCGGTTTACATCGAATCTGACACTTCTCTAGCACCAAAAGATGTGACTTTGACAAGTTCATTGGTGCATGCGAGAAATGGAATGGTACCAGTAGAATTCAATAATTTCTCTAACCAAGATATTTATCTACGAGGAGGAAGCCAGGTGGGGAAGTGGACTGCTTTTGTATCGACTATTGAGTCGAATAAAGCTAAGTTCGCTTCACCAAAACTTAAATATATTCTGGACAATCTAACAATTGGACCAGTAAAGCCACAGGAATATGAGGCGTTAGTTAAATTAATAACTGAATATCAAGGTGTATTTAGCGAGGGGGAACACGATGTCGGGTTTTGTAGTAAGATTAAACATAAGATTAAACTACACGATGATCGCCCTGTTAGGTTACCCTACAGGCGGATCCCACCTAACCAGTGGCCGGAAGTAAAAGCATACTTGAATGCTCATATTGAGGCTGGTATTATTAAACCAAGTTGTTCTCCATATAGTGCGCCATTAGTTTTAGTGAAAAAAAAATCGGGTGCTATTCGAGTATGTTGCGATTATAGAGGTCTAAATGCCAGAACCATTAGAGATGCTTACCCGCTCCCTCGAATTGATGAGGCATTGGACGCACTAAAAGGGGCTTCTCTATTCTCCACTTTCGATTTGGCACATGGGTTTTTACAATGTGCCATAGCGGAAGAGGACATGGAGAAGACTGCTTTTAGTGTAGGCTCTCATGGTCTGTATGAATATACTAGGATGCCAATGGGTTTGGTAAATGCACCAGCAACATTTTCCCGTCTGATGCAATCTTGTCTAGGTAGCGAAAATCTCGAAACCCTTATCCTATATTTGGATGATATTTTAGTATTTGCGCCAACTTTTCAAATAATGTATGATCGCCTATCTTTATTATTCCATAAGCTACAGGAATATGGTTTGAAATTAAAACCATCAAAGTGTTCACTCTTACAACGTGAAGTAAAATACTTAGGACACGTAGTATCGGGAGAAGGGGTAGCTACGGACCCCGATAAGACTTCAGCAGTTTTCTCGTGGCCAATACCTGCCAATTCTACAGATATACGCTCTTTTCTAGGATTAGCTTCGTATTATAGACGATTCATTCCGAAATTTGCAGCATTAGCTAAGCCATTGTATGAGTGTACTACTAATTTTGAGTGGAATACCACGTGTGAGGAGTCATTTAATGCATTGAAAGAAAGGCTGGTCAGTGCACCTATTCTAGGATACCCAGATTTCAGCCTTCCTTTCATTGTAGAGACGGATGCCTCCCTACAAGGATTGGGTGCTGTCCTATCCCAGAAAGTAGACGGTAAAGAGAGAGTTATAGCATACGCTAGCCGGGGACTTAGAGGGGGTGAGAGAAATGACATTAATTACAGCGCGATGAAATTAGAATTACTAGCTTTAAAATGGGCTATAACTGATAAATTTAGGCCATATTTGTTAGGTTCGAAATGTCTAGTATTTACTGATAATAATCCTTTAGCACACTACCAAACTTGCCGTAATGCAACAATGGAAATGAGATGGATTGCTCAGTTAGAACAGTTCGATATTGACATTAAATATAGACCTGGTAGGGAAAATAAAAATGCGGATGCATTAAGTAGACGGGTTCATATCTCCTCTATTCATCGTACATCTTCGCTTATACCCAATAGACTTAACCCGATTCATTGTTCAAACGTAGCTATAATTAGAGTTCCGGACAAGCGAATGCATAGAGTAGATGATAATGTAGTAGATAAAATGGTTGATATGCAGAGTAGAGACCCCGTACTCGTTAAGTTACGAGAGTGGGTAAAAGGTGGTGAAAAACCCACTAATACGTCAGGTGAAATATCCGAATTACGTACTTTACTTCGGCATTGGAATATGTTTATAGTTATAGATAATATATTGTATAGGGAAGTGGTAAGGAGGGGAAGTATAAAGTTGCAGATGTTAGCTAGTCCAGAACTTCGCGAACTAGTTTTATCGGCGGTGCACGATGATTTAGGTCATCAAGGTATTGATCATACCACAAACTTCGTTTTAGATCGAGTATTCTGGATAGGCGTGTGGAACGATGTGAAGGAGTATTGTAAATCCTGCCGTCGTTGTGCAATTTCTAGTGCGTTGACCATTAAACCTAAAATGGGCTCGATCCAAGCAGAGCGTCCTTTAGAAATCCTTGCTATAGATTTCACTACAGTGGAAAAAAGTATCAATGGTATAGAAAATATCCTAGTATTAACGGATATTTTCACGAAATACTCTGTAGCCATACCAACGAAGAACCAAAAATCTACGACTGTCGCTAGAGCTCTACGCCAATATTGGTTCCAGTATGGAATACCATCTCGGATACACTCTGATCAAGGACGTAACTTTGAATCAGAGGTCATTCGTGATTTATGTGAGGAACATGGCGTAGAGAAAAGTAGAACTACCGCATACCACCCCCAAGGTAACGGTCAGACTGAGCGTTTTAATCGTACCCTGCATGGATTGTTATGTACAATATCGCAAGAAAAGAAATCTGAGTGGCCCCGGTATATTGACAATCTCGTGTACGCATATAATTGTGGGGTGCATGCTTCGACAGGGGAGTCTCCATTTTTCCTCTTCTTCGGGCGAGAACCAATCCTACCTATTGACAGCGTGCTTTGTAACCCGAAGAAGGAAGAATTGACCTCACTAAATCGAGTATGGCACCAGGCTGAAAGAGAGAGGCGTAATAAACATGCGACCAAAACTCCTAAATCTTTTGATGACGTGAAAGTGGGTGATGAAGTATTTATCCGTAGTCACCCATTGGGTCGAAACAAGATTCAGGATAAATACTCATCACATCCTCTAATTGTCATCGACCGGCCTTCCCCACAAACGTGTACGGTAATGCCCATAACAAAGGCTAGGATTGTAAATAGGGCAGAGATATTGAAAGCGACCAGATTGCGTCGCGATAACCTTACAAGCGTAAGTGTGCCTTTGTCGACGATAGATAGCCCAGTGCCGGGTCCATCTCTGCGTCGAAGTAATCGCGTAAAAAACCTCGGGTGACATAATTAAATTGTGAGTGTGAGACCACTTCATAACGGAGGGGGTGTATGTTATAAAGTCAGTTGTTGATATATCGATTAATGTAATGTACATGTAAATGCATTACATAAGGTACACAGATATATCTACATAAAAACTTAAAACTAGATTTTAGTGTCACGCTCTGTGTTAATTGCATAGCCTTAGCAATATCAATGTTCGTTTTTATGTTATTTTATATTTTTATCGTCTGCAAATTATATTTTGTTATTGTGCTATAGAATTAATGCCAATCGGTAATATAGCCGCATTCATCATTCTGCATGTCATCGGGTATGTACTATTATTATTATTATTATTATTATATTAGATTATCATTGTTATATTCAACAGGTCTTTGTCTTAATAAAGTATACACGAACTCAACTTTGTTACATATATATATATTTTATTTAAATATAAAATTGTGTAATCGAAATAACTGAATATGTAAACAATATAATAATGATGTGGTGATTTATTAAACCAACTAGTTATCATAATTATTATATAAGCATTTATAATGATATTTATTACCACATGAAAACGTTATATAATTTTCGTTAGTAATTTCTAAATTACATGTACTACAATCATTTGTTTAATATTATAAATTTATCAACATTAAATTGTTATATATATATCGTATTATATCCTATATATCATATGTATTTTTAACAAACTGCTAAATTATTTCAAATTGAGTAATTGCCGAATTCGAATTGTTTTTGTTTACTAAATAAATTAGAGTTTCGATATTTCAATTTTATTTCAATTTTCGAAATCATTTTAAAAACTTTATCCTTTCCTAAAATGAATATTGACTGTAATTCCGTATAAGTGAGAGAAAGTATTATCTATATATGTAATTATAATTAATTGGATCTAATGAAATATGCTTTTTTTTCTATTTTTAGAATAATATCTTAAATTAATGCGACTTTTTCTATGCAATGTTCTACGCTGTTATTATAATTATTATTATTATTATTATTATTATTATTATTATTATTATTATTATTATTATTATTATTATTATTATTATTATTATTATTATTATTATTATTATTATTATTATTATTATTATTATTATTATTATTATTATTATTATTATTATTTTTATTATTATTTTTATTATTATTATTTTACATTAATACATCAACATTATTAGCGTATACGTTTATATATAATAAATATAGTACACATTTTATTATTTGATAATTATATAAATATATTTTATTTGAATTTTATAAATATATTTATTATTTATACTATATAATTAGAAATAATTTATTATAAAGATTAATTAAAGATTAATGAAATTATTAATTATATTTATAAAAATATTATAAATTATTTGTGCCAATTAATTATTTAAAGTTAGATTTATAATTATATTTATTTATTATATTAATAATTATAATTAATAACTTATTAAATTACATAATCTTAAATAATATAGAATATTTAAGAATTAAAATTGGGAGATGGAATTTGTATGATGAACATTCATTGGAAAATTGGAATTTTCAAGTATTTGTAAACACATTAACATAATATATACTTATATATAAATTAATTATAATTAATTAATATCATATATATGAATAATTTAATTGTATTGTATAATTTGAACTATATATATATTTATATTTGTACATATATTAACATTAGGAAGCAATGGAAAGAGTTAACTCAGATGGATTGGGTGTATTTTTTAGATTAAATGTAGTGAAAGACTACAATTTTGAAAATAAATATAACCTGATGGTATGCTTATTTTACTTATTACTTAAATATATATATATATATATTATATTACAAATCTAATTCGATTAGTTAATAGATAAAGTACCTAGCTGGAATGTAAACCCCGGCGATATGGATGAAGATTATCCTATGTCAGAAGATGAAGATGAACCTATGTCACAAGATGATGTATGTATCTTATGTAATACATAGTATGTATATTTTAGTTACTTATCATTATTAAAACATTACTACCTTTTATGGTGCATATTTTGTATTAGTATAATATATATTATACTAATAATATAATATATATTATAATATATATTATACTAATACAAAATATGCACCACCAAGGTAGTAACATGTTAATAATGATAAGTAACTAAAATATACATATGTATATACATGTATATATATATATATATATATACTAGAGAAGTCCGGCGGTGCATGGTTATGGTTTTTTATAAGGTTAAATTATATTGATATATAAATAATTAATCTATGTTAACATGAATTCATAGATCCACCAAAATAAAATAATAACTAAATATATATAGGGTATAAACTACCCCTTGTAACTGAGTTCAGATTTAGAAATTGTATTCGAGATATATAAAAATAGGGTATATCGAAATTAAATACAAAAATCCCAATATTCATATTGATCGCGATATATACCAATATTTTGTGAGTTTTCATTGATTTAGTTTTCATTGACCTACTATGTTAATTTATATATTTAAAATTGTATAAGTAAAAAATCGAATTTTCATTTGCGTGACAATAAATTTTAATTGTTCAATATCAAATTAGTTTATTATATGTAAATATTTCATTTACTTTATCATAAATATATGTTTTTAGCACCATGCAAACGAATGATTATGAAAATGTTATTCATACATTTTCATTTCATTAAATAATTGTAAATTAATAGTAAATTTAAATAAATAGTATAATTTATAAATATCAACAATTGAGCAATTTCAGATCCTACATATATATATATAATGAAATAATTAACATGTAATGCAATGTGTGTACCTCTCTATCTTAATATAAATATATATATATATATAGCACAATAAACTAAACATACCGGCAGTTCTAGAGTGGGTCTCCAATATATTTTATTATTACATTTTGGAGGAGTACTTTATGTCATTCAGAAATTAGATGAACCTTATAACTGAATGATTATAATGTCCCTATAGGTAACGTATACGAAACATATTTCATAGTAGGTGTTCATATACACCATTTATATATTAATGAATATATTTTTAACCATATTTGATTATGTTATATATACAATTATACAAAATATGATTAATATAATTAATAATAATATTTCTAATTTTTAATAGCAATAGTATTGGTTCTGACACTGTTAACCTATTTTCAAAACAAAGGTAATTTATATATTTTTTTTATATTTGTAATTATTATTATTTATGGACCACAAACTTAGGTTAAGTTTTTATATAATAATACTAATATAACAGGGAAAACAGGACCCACTCTTCTACAAAACATTACATACATACACACACACATATATATATGTAGGGGTAATTGTCTCTATAAGCAACACTGATTCTATAATTACCTTGGCATTGCCTAAATCTGATAATAAATAATAAATAAATATATATATATATATATATATATATTTATAGATTAAAATAATAATAATAATAATACAAATAATATATAGCGATATCATGATACTAAAGATTTCTTTATTACGATGGATCGTATGAATGGAGTTACTAGTGACATGACTGTGATCGAACAAAATGTAATAGAATTACATTCATTTATAATGCTATTACAACAGGTAGATTTTTTATATATATTTGCATTTTCAATTTTTAATATTATATAATATATTTTTTTTTCAGATAAAAAAAGATGATAAAATAGTTAAACAATTATCTATACCACAATTAAATAATATATATCCATTTGTTAGTATAAATATATGTATGTATATATATTTATATATATATATATATTTATATATATATTGATCCTCTTTTGACTTTATCTATAAACTGATTGCATTTATTCGTTCATAATAAACAATGGAAATGAAGTCTTAAGACTATAATTGTATAGATACAATTGGATATAATTAGATACAATTGTATCATATTCATTTATCTAGGTTTAAAAGATAACTATATTATATGTGTTTACACAATTATTTAAGTTCAAAAATTATTTATTAAAAGTAAATAAATGCAATATACTTGGATATATTAGCTATGTTTATATTACAAATTTAATAAATATATGTATATGCATATATGCTTCATAAAATTAAAGATTTAAATAAAATACACCGTTTAGTTTAATTTAATTTAATTTAGTTTAGTTTATTTTATTTATTGTTTTAGTTTGTATTGTTATTTTGTTATCTTTTTATTTTTCTAAATATTATTAGAAAATATTCTGTGTCACCATCAGGTGACTGTAGCATTGATTTAGTATCTTTATATAGTATCATAATTGCATTTATTATCTACGTTGGAATACCGTATAACTTAATCATTTATGGCATTTTTTCTTAGTGTATTGAATAGAACAATTTAGAGAAATCTACAAATATTAAGCTTGCTACAAGGTTATTTTCTTTAACACCTTCGATTACCGTTCTTACAGTTAGAATTTTTCCGACGTTTAATCTGTTATTTATGAAATAATTTTGATTTGGTCTGAAGATCTTATCTAAGGAAGGTTGTTTTATTTCTCTTAGTAGCATATTGTATATTTCAGCTGCGATGCATGTAGGTGTAATACCTTTATAATTGTATGTAACAGTGAGGTTACCTTTCATTCGGAATGGTAGGATGCACCCTTTCATCCAGTGTTCAATTGGTTTCTGAGAGTATATATACTAGTATGTAATAGTATGTATACATCGTCACATAATTCTAGTAATATGTGATTGAAGTGGCCTGTCTTCCATACTTCTGCTGGTATTTCATCTAATCCGGCGGTTTTATTTTTCTTTGTTTTTCTGAGTAATTCCAAGTTATTCAATAGTAAATTGACCTTGCTCAATTTTAAGCTCATTTTCCACTATTTTTACAATGTATTGATTCGTTGTTATCGGATTTTTTCTAAGTAATGGAAAAAATATTGTTTACATTTTGGTTCGCGCTCATTGCCATCTTTTTCTTTAATTTTAGATAAAATTGTTGTCTTTCTACCAATATAAATATAAATAATCATAATTCCCATATCAATAATAAATGTTGTATTGATACTAGTTATTCCCTAAATGTAATTGCTAAATTCACAAAACAAACTCATATAATGTATAAAACAAATTCTATTTTCGATAATATTTACAAACATTTTTTAAGTTTCCCACTTTTTAATGGCGTTCTCTAGACTAATATAAGTGATCATCACCATTATTCTGTATTTAAAAAAAATATTAATACAAAAATGAAACACTTTTTAAATATGTTAGAGATCAATCAGTTCAACATATTTTAATAATAATCTAACTAATATAAATTGGTATTTCATTTTAACTCAATCTGATTCGATCTTTCAGATCCGCCAAAAAAACATTTATTACCATACAGTTAAATCTGGGAAACTGGATGGTTACAAATTCGTTTTAAATCTAGAGAATGACACCTACGAATTACGACTTAGACGTACTGACAACACGACTGACTGGAAAAACAAACCATTGATACCGACTGACACACAAAAAATTGAATGGCAAAATTCCCTAAATTCATTTTAATTTGATCAAACAAAAAATACGAACAAAACGATATGACTACCATCCAATGCAAACTTACTGACCACACTGATAAATGCTAGATCTATATCAACAAATATTGACTTAATAATTTCATACATATCTAGTAAAGTAAACCTTACAATATTATAGCTTTGACCGAAACTTGGCTGAATGCTAACAATAAAATAATCCTTGCCGAACTTGAAAATTTAGGTTACACCATGATATCAAAAAATAGGGATGATGGAAGAAATTCCGGTGGTGTTGCTTTGTTAATACAAAAAGACATCATCGTCACATCATCCAAAGTCTACCAATCGACTAACTGTGACTTACTACTTACAAAAATAAAACATAACAATCTTTCACTGTCCCTACTTCTGATATATAGACCACCAAATAATGATTACCGTTCCTTCATTACTGACTTTACTGACATTATACATGACCACTCAACCGAAAATCTTTTAATACTTGGAGATTTTAACTTTCACGTAAATACGGACTTACTACATCACTATAAATTCAAAATGACTTACAATGAACTAAACCTCACTCAACATGTAAACTTCCCAACGCACATTCATGGAAATACCATTGACTTAATTCTAACCTTCACTGACTCTAAATTGTTAAATAAACCCCCAGTCAGACATACTTTACTTACTGACCATTATTCCATTGATTTCACCATTACAATGCCATACACTACACCTAAACGAACAACAATCACATACAGAAGCATCAACAAAATAAACTATGATGACTTTAAAAATGATATATATAAATCAGTTATTATTTCATGTCACTTGACAGTCTACTCACTAACTGAATTACTAACAGACTTACTCAACAAACATACACCACTTAAAACTAACTACTTAACCAAACACGATAACCAGCCCTGGTTTAACTCAGATCTAAGGAAATTGAAACATATTTTTAGAACTCAAAATAAGAAATATTTAAAACACCCAACAATAATTAACCGAACTCAACTGCAGAAATCCAGATACACTTACAGAACACTTTTAAATCAAACAAAAACAGACTACATTAAAAACAAAATAAACCATTCACAGCATGACTACAAGAAACTATTTAACATTACCAAAACACTTTTAGGCAAGACAAATAAAATAAGTCTTCCCACTACAAATCTTGATAAAACACTCTGCACTAGATTTGGTGATTTTTTCTCTGAAAAACTAGAAAAACTTTGCTAAAATCTAGATTTACAACGACAATTACTACCAACTGATACGACAATCCTAACTACAACCTGCAAACACACATTTACAGAATTTGAACGACCTACTATAACTGATATCTATAAATTAATTGTTACAGCAAAGACAACATCTCCTTCTGACCCTATTCCACTGAAAATGACTAAAATACTGGCTTCTACACTAGCTCCCATTTATAAACAGATAATTGATACTTCATTAATGACTGGTGAAATACCCAACAATTTAAAATACGCAATTATCAATCCTTACTTAAAAAAACCAAATTTAGATGCTGAAGTACTGAGTAATTATAGACCAGTATCTCAACTTCCATTACTTTCCAAAATTCTAGAAAAAATTGTAAACAAACAAATAATATCATATTTAAATACTTACGACTTACTAGACAGAAGACAAAATGCATTCCACAAGAATCACAGTACAGAAACGATACTACTATCACTTTTTGACGACTTATACAAATCACTAGACAGCAACTTACCGATACAACTGATACTACTGGACTTATCTGCCGCTTTTGACACTATCGACTTTGACATTTTAATAGAAAGACTTAGATCTATCGGTATAGGTAAGGTACCTATCAAATGGTTTTCAAATTTTATCCGGGTCGGAGTTTTTCTATTAAAATAAACGAAACATTGTCACAACCTTATGCTATTAAATATGGAGTCCCACAGGGTTCCACTCTTTCTCCCATACTATTTTCCATTTATTTACTTCCACTCAACAAACTACTGACTAACTTCATACACGTGAACTATAATCTTTACGCTGACGACATAGAATTACACGCCCAATTCATTCACTCAATTAACTTACAATCATGTGTAACCTCACTGCAAATTTGGCTTACAAAAAATAATGTATTACTAAATCCAAGAAAAACTGAACTCATCAACTTTATAACCAATTCCACGATCAATACTACAGTTCCACTAATATATATAAATAACATAAATATAATACCGACTGAAAATACAAAATACTTAGGTTTCCACTTTACTAACAAACTCGACTTTACTAAACATATCAGTAAAATGAAACAAAATTCTTCCTTTCATATATATAATTTAAAAAAACTAAGACCATAATTAACCAAACAAACAGCAATAATTCTATCAAATTCACTGATAATGTCTAGATTACTATACTGTAACTCTTTACTAGCCGGAGAAAACAAAACAGTTACTAACAATATTGACCGATTAGTAAATAGAACTACTAGAATTATTTTTAATCTAAAAAAAAACAAATTACACTACTAGCATTACGAACTTACGGAAATCACTAAACTGGCTACCTACAATTGACAACATCAACATTAAATTACTAACTATACTTTACAAAACTACAAAAACAACTCAACCTCATAATTTACATACTTTACTTCACAAACAAACCACTAACAGACAACTGAGACAAA
Source organism: Osedax fenrisi (assembly GCA_964019155.1). Lineage (NCBI taxonomy): Eukaryota > Metazoa > Annelida > Polychaeta > Sabellida > Siboglinidae > Osedax > Osedax fenrisi. The sequence goes on along the minus strand of OZ025244.1, from coordinate 19,786,499 downwards.
CATATAGACTTGACATACCGACTACACGACTAAGAAAGTATGGTAACAAACGATTTAGCTGGAGAGGTGCAACTCTCTGGAATAAACTTCCCCAATACATACGAAAAGAAGATATGTCAATAACCACTTTCAAATATAAACTCAAGGAGCTATTTAAACGTTCCCCACTAAAATACCACTTATCTAACCCTCTTTGAAATGTAATCGTGTAATTATATTATTATTATATTATTATTATATTTAAGAATGTTATTTTATTATATTATTTTTACGGATGATCGTTAAATCATCCGGGAACCCACACCTGTAAACTGTTCGACAAACAGTAAAACACATTGTAGAATGTTATATTAATCTTTGTGTATAAATAAATACTATTACTACTACTACTACATATTCATATATCTTTTTTTTAAATATGTTTACATTAACTAATGCGTATAATATATATTGTAAAATAAAAAAAGTTAAAATTAAATCTGGAGTTTTTAATAAACCATGGTTAACCCTGCCAATCATTATATATATATATATATATATATATATATATATATATATATATATATATTAAAAGAATAAAATGGATAACAAATCTCTAAATAATCATTCAATAATCAATTTATATAACAATTATAAAGATTTCTTAATAACAATTTTAAAATATAAAGAGGAAAAATATTATAAAAATAAAATAAAAAATAATAATATTAACTTAAATATATATGGAACTTTAAATAAATTATAGGTAATAATACAAAATTCAGGAACTATTATTGATAATAATTCAACATATTTAAAAAATGGTAAAATGTTCAATTTGTATTTTGTAAATATTTATGTTAAATTAAATAAAAATATCCAATACTTTAATTAATATATATATATATATATATATATATATATATATGAAAATATTACTAATAATACAAGTTTTATTTTTATAAAGTTGGTTACATCAATTTAAATTAAAAATATTGTTTCTAATTATAATTTAAAATATATTACAGATTCCTATGATTTTAACTTTTTTTAATACGTAACATTATGTTATCCATGAGTAATATGTTATCAATTGTATTTAATAAATGCATTGAACATGATTTTACTTTCATTTACTTAAAACATCTACAAATATTATTATAAATAAAAAAAGAAAATAAAAATTATTTTTCGAATTTGAGGCCAATATCATTAATGTCACAATTTTGAAAAAATGTTGAACAAATTATAAAACTAAGAAGGTTAATATTTTTAGATAAACATTCTTTTATAAATAATTCTCAATTTGTATTTTTAAAATCTATATCAACATGTGATGCTTTTATAAATTATATTGATTACTTGAATATCAATCATAAATTATTCATATCCACTATATCGATTGATTTAAAAAGGCTTTCGACATTTTAAATAATGTTATTTTTATAAATAAATTATATATGTTTTCAGGGTTATCACTTTTCACTAATATAAATCTATTTGAAAAATAGGTATCCATATTATACCTATAATAATACCAATTATAATATACTTCCTAATAAATGTAGTGTACAACAAGGTTCAGTTTTATCTAGCCTGAGATTCTATCTTTAGAAAAATATTTTGTATATTGTCGAGCCAAGTGTAACGTGGTCTTCCTCTTCCTCGGCGACTTTCCATTCTTCCCAGCATCATTTGCAATTACATCACATCTGCTCTAACAACGTTTCCGAAAAATGACAGGGTAGACTTTACAATTCTAGATTAGAGAGTACTTTGAACAATCATTATTTTGGTCGTTTGTCTGATGTCTCTGTCTTTGAATATACCCTTCAAACTTCCCATGGCACATTTTACCATTGCGATTCTTCTTCGTAGCTCCTTATCGGTGACTCCATCTATTATATAAAAGAAAGTCTATTTAATTATATATATATATGTGTGTGTGTGTGTGTGTATCTGGTGAGGTAACTCGAGAACCGGGGTACGTCGCGAAAATATTTTATACCCGATCTTAATAAATTTGCAACAGTATGGTCTTGGTCCGGAAAATTTTTTGAATTTTATACCGCGTACCCCAGAAAAACCTGAAAAATTGACTTTTTGCCATTAAAATGATTTTTTGTCGTCCAAAATCTTCGGCGTCGCTTTTTTGAAATATTTTTTTTACATTTTTTCGAAGTATTTTTTTGAAATTTTTTTGAATTTTTTTTTGAAAATTTTGAAATATTTTTAAAATTTTTTGAAATATTCTTGAAATTTTTTGAAATATTTTTGAAATTTTTTTGAAATATTTGAAATTATTTTTAACATTTTTTTGAATATTTTTTAAAATGTTTTGATATATTTTTAAATATTTTTAGTAATATGTTTAAACAATTTCTTAAAATATTTTTAAACATTTTTTTGAAATATTTGTAAACATTTTTTTTAAATTTTTTTAAAATATATTTTGTAATATTATTTATATTTTTTTGTATTTTTAAAAGATATTATTTGAAATAATTTTTTATATTTTTCAACTAATCGTTGAAATATTATTATTTTAAGATATAATTAAAATATTATAATTATATAATAATTATATAAATATTATAAGATAGAAATATTATAAGATATATATAATAATTATATAAATATTATAAGATAGAAATATTATAAGATATAAATATTATACTTTTTAAAATATTTGTAGAACATTTATAAAAAATATATTTTGCAATATTTGGAAATATTTGTTATATACTAGCAATACAGAATCAGGAATAGCTATAATAAATAAATAATATATAGGAAAACAATCAAAAATCGATCAACGCAGGGTGCGGTTTGGGTTTTCTAAATGTATTAAGTAATATTTTGTAATATTGGAAATATGTGTTGTATTTTTTTTTAAATTTTTTTTTAATATTTTTGAAATATTTTTCCACTAATTTTTGAGATATTAAAAACGATTATTTGTTTAAATTTGTTTGAATTTTAGCACAAATTTATGTTATTATATATGAAAGGCAGTATCATGAATACTTACTATTCATTGAATAGCCATAATTAATAAATAATAGATAGACAAACTATCAAACAACGAGTAAAGCAAAGTTGGGTACGGCAAGAAATTCCAAATCAGGAATAGTTATAATTAATAAATGATTGATACGCAAATAATAAAAAACGAGCAACGCCGATTTGGAACGGTTTGATTTCAACATATTTTGGAATATTTTAAATATTTGTTTTATTTTTTGAAATATTAAAAAAAATATGTTTCTACATTTGTTTGTATTTTAGATAAACTTTATTTAATTGTATATATTAGAAATGTAGAATCAGGAATATCTCTTATTAATAAATAATAAATAGGCAAACACTCAAAAACCGATAAATGTCGAGTCGGGTACTGTTTGGATTTGGGTTTAGGTTTGAGTTTTCAACATTTTTTTAAAGCATATTTTGTATTATTTTAAATATTTTTTGTATTTTTACAAAATATTTTACGAATAAATCTTAAAAACGAACAACTCTAGATCTACATCGAATATAGTTAGAATTGTTAAATATTAGTTAAAAACAAAATTAAAGATTAGCTATGCATAATTAGGAATATCTTTAATTAATAATTGATAGGCAAATAATCAAAAATCGAGAAATGTCGGGTTGGGTAGGGCAAGCAATTTAAAATCAAGAATAGTTATATTTAATTATATGAATAGTTATAATTAATAAATAATAGATAAACGAGTAAAGCAGAGTTGGGTACGGCAAGAAATTCCAAATCAGGAATAGTTATAATTAATAAATGATAGATAAGCAAATAATAAAAAACCGAGTCGATTTGTAACGGTTTGGGTTTAGATTTTCAACATATTTTGTAATATTTGAAATATTTGTTGTATTATATTTTATTATATTATATTTTTTGAAATATTTTTCCACGAATTTTTTAAATATTAAAATATATTTTCTACATTTGTTTGTATGTCAGCTAACATTTATTTTATTGTATATAAATAATAGTTAGGAAAAAATTAAATATAAATATTTAGTAATGCAGAATAAGTAATAGCTATAATTAATAAATAATAATTGGTAAACAATCAAAAACCGAGCAACGCCGGGTCGGGTACGGCTAGTCATTTATAATTAGGACTCCCAGTAAGATAACTGTATAACCGATTTCGATAATATTATCATCTACTAGTATCTCATAGCTATGCTATAGTCTAGTTTATCTGTAGTCATCACTTATGTTTTATTTACATTTTAATAAAATAAATTGTTATCAAATAATCAATTAATTTAAATTTCTAAGCATTTTAATTAAACAAATCGTAATTGGAAAATGAAAATAATATTAAAATTAAAATTTACTATTGACATAGTTTAAATATAAATTTAATAAAAATACTTTAGTTATGCTTTTTTTTATATTCATGTTAATTATTTTTCTATCACATGGGAAAGTAGGAAAGAACCTACTTACCCTAGCTATATCAAATGCATTCAAATTGTACACAATCAAATTATGAAAGCGATAACAAAACTAATATTGATTATACTTTTTTAAGACATAACATTCTTAAATTTATTGATGCAACCAATATATGTTCAGAATATATAACAAGCATTATTTGTCAAATTAAATGTATAAGTTATATACCGCCAATTGCTCCTTTTCTGTTAAATAGAATATTATTAATATGAAAAATAATTATTTTAAGATATGATCATATATTAAGATATAATCATGCAAAATGTAGTAACAAATGCCAATTGTTATGGACATATTTAAAAGCGACCATATCTTTAACTAATTTAAATAATTTTACAATGCATATAGATAGATAGATAGATAGATATAGATTATTGAAATAGGGTAATTTAATTATTTTTTCATTTAGTATTAGTTTTCTAGTTGTGTTTCTTTGTTATCCTAATGGCTTACAAATACGACATTAGCCTTTTCAGGTTGTTGCCAGTGAGTCATTAGTACAGTACACGGAAGAGGAACATAAGTTCAGTAACATTAATTATTTATAAAAGTTAACTATATATTTCATAAATACATATTGGTAAAAAATATAATATTAAATAAATAAAAAACAGTAAAGAAACAAACAGAAACAGGCAAACTAAGACATTAATAAAAATAATTTATATGTATATATTTTATTATAGTTTTTTTATTATTTAATATTAAATTATTTATATTTACATATAGTTTAAGTATGGTAGGACAATATTATTAAATAGGATTATTAATATATATTAATATATATGATTATAAATTAATTTGTTTTAATTAATTTGTTCAACTAGGAGATTACATTGAATTTCGAAGAGTTTGTTATTTAAATTAATAATATGATTTTTAAAAATCAAGTTTGCTATTAAGATTAATCTAGAGATATTTATAAATATATACATTATTCATTAATGTAATATTTAATGAAATTGTATATTGTGGAATCCACACTGTGGATGTTTATTTTAGTTGAAAATTATCATTTCTCTTTTATTAATATCCTAATGAGTTTTAACTTATTATATTTATACCATATTTATATTTTTATTAAATTTGTTAAAATATTAAAAAAACCTATTTTATCATAAATAGTAAATCAATTAAACTATTTATTAACTAATTTTATTCTTTTTGCGAGTTATATTTATTATACCTTTAGTTTGTTTGTTTTACTTTTTATTTTATATTTTTGTTTGTTTAGCTATTCTATTCCATTTATGGTTTGGAATTCAGAATTCAAGTCGTTTGTGTGATTTTGTAAATAACTTTACATATTTTTATTATTAAACTTGACTTAGTGATACATGTTTTTATTCTTTATACCATTATTTAACTTGACTTATTGTTATATATTTATATTCTTTACATTTTAATTATTTATATTTAAATTTATTAACTCATGAAAATTTAACTTATCTATAATATATACATATATGAAAATTTGGGAAGTTCTTGCAAATAAAAACAAATACATATGTTTATTAACTTATCCATGGTTTACAACATGAACAAATAAATCTTATTTATATATTTATAAATATATAGTAAAAGCCGCTTGTATCGACATCCCAAGAGCATCCGAAAATATGTCGATACAGCCGTATGTCATTAGTTACGATAAGTATGTGTTTTTTAGTAGTTATTAACTTTTATAGATAATAATTATTAACACGTGATTTAATATTTAATTACTGCTAACATACTAATTCAGAGTTGTCGATATCAAAATTGATATATAATTTTAAACATCGTTACTCATATCAAGAATATCAGGAATGATGCGATATTTATCTTTTAACCAACCAGAAATTATTTATAATCCCACCCGTAATAGTATTAAAATATCTTTTCGTGATTTATCCGCATCTATTTCTTTTATTGCTGTTAACCGATCATACAACGATATGACATTCCGCTTATAAGGTCATGACCATCCGCTTATAAGCTTTAATGCCTATAGGTATATATATATATATATATATATATATATATATATATAAACATGAACAATTATAACTGTCTCTAATTATTAACTAATACAAAATGCACTCAACAATGCAACACAATGGATATATTCGCCTCGTATATCCACTGTATTGATATTGCATTATTAAATATTACTAATTTCAATTAAATAATGTTGGTCATTTTAAGATATTGCTTATCAAGAATATACATTCGAGTACATATATGATCATGATGCACAATTCTAAATTGTGTAGTCATATTTTGTCGATATACGCGATATTGTTGGCATATATTATATGGCAATTCCAACAAGTATATTTAAATTGTCAATTAGATTGTTGTAAATTAGAATCGATTCATCGATACAGCATGCTTATACTGTATATATATATATATATATATATATATATATATATATATATATATATATATATATATATATATATATATATATTTAACATAGTTTATCATTTATTTTCAGATTAATTGGGGTTCATATTCAAACCGAATTTTATCGTTAGTTAACAAGTCTATATCTGAAAATGAAATTATTTATGTGCAAGTAGATAATTATTTTCGGGAATTATCTTTTTACATAACTAATATGATGCAGTCAAACCAGGGAAAAAAGTTATATTCATTATAATATATCTAAATATATCACAATACTAAAATATATAATCATATAACGAGTACCTATTATTTTATATATTTAGTATATACTATATTTAATTAATTTCTAATAACATACTAAGTTATAATCAAAGTAGGGGAGGGAAGGGGGTAGTGGCCGATAATTAATATGCCTCAGAAGATTTCTAATATATCGATAAATACTGAATTTTAGGCTCTTATTTTTTGAATTAACTAGAAATCATATAGTTATAGAATACTGCGATTTCACTTTTATATATAAAATGTTTAACCTAATAATATAAAAGTTTGAATAGGCATTACAAAACGCACTAAAATAAGGCAAGGCTCTAGTAGTGGTCGCTAGTACCAGAAAATGCGATAGGTATTTCGTAATGTATTCGATTTATATGTTTTTAATTATTTAATATTAAATAATTATATTTGTAATTCATAGGCACTTATTTGATTCAATAATTTAATTATATATACACATACTCTTACACATAAATAAGCATAAATATATATAATCGTGTTTTTGACATTTTGTTTTACAACATTTGACAAAAAATTATTATATAATAAATTAGAGTAATTAATTAATTATTTAAAATTTTGTTTACTATATATTATAGATATTTTGATTATCTAAATATTGTATATAGAATTTTTCATCATATAAAGCACCATTTAAGCGTTAATTAAAACGGCCACTAATACCTCCTCGGCCACTACCCCCTTCCCTCCCTTACAAATTATGTTATACAACAAATTAAATAAAAAGGTTAAAAATAAGGAGTATATTTAGACAACATATACATACAATTTTATATATATATATAGGATTATATACTCACTTCTTATTTATATTATTATTAATATTATTGTATTTATTTTCTAGTATATATAATCTACCAGAATCACTGTAAAGATAAGTAATTTATTATTTATTTTTTCAAAAACCATTTATTGTATAATATATCCATAAAAGCAAATAATCATTTTAAATTTATATTTCTTATTACTATTATAATTTCATAATGTATAACTTCATATGTATAATATAATGCATATTTCATTCGTGCTTCATTGCTTTTTCTATTTGTGTATATACAAATAAATTCAATTAATAATAGGACATTGAATTGAATATATATTACTTTTATATTATTTATAATACTAATTTATAACTTTTACTTTAATTTACAATTTTACTTTTAAATATATTTATATTATTTCTTTACAATTTTACTAGTGCATTTTAAATTATTTTATATTTTTATATTCAGTATTACATATACATAATACCTATTGGTAATATATTATATTTATATACATTGCATATACACCATTTATTTATAATTATATAATACATAAATATAATATTATTTATATAATTAACTAATATATTATATTTATACAGTTTGTATTATACTTGATTATATATTTTAATATTTTTCAATGCCAGTATCTCAAAAAGAAGAAATAAATAATCTGAGAATTTCTATCTCAGTTTTAACTAATATAGCCAATATTTTAGTATCAATAATTGATAAGTTGACTGAGACTCTTGATATTAAATATAAAGTTATATTTGATTTGGAGAATAAAATTAATGATCTTGTACACTACTCCAAAATAAATAACTTAATAATTTCCGGGCCTGAAGGATTCTTAGATTCTAATAATCTCAGATCTGATTTTATTGAATTTTTGGATGTTAAATTAAATCAAAAAATTAACAATTTCGATATAGTTGCTATTCACAAATTTCCTTCCCAGAATATAAATTTTCTAAAATTATAGTAAAATTACATTTTCATAAATCTAAATATAATATCATTAAAAAACTAAAAATACTCAAAGAACTGGAATATATATAAATGAACACTCGACTAAAATATATTCAAACATATTTTTTAAACTCAGGTACTTAGAAAATATATGTTAAATCGGGGCTGTTGGATAGTTAATGATATTACCTTCATAACATTACAAGAGAATAGTACTAAAAAAATAATATTGAAATTAACTGAGTCTCCTTCTTCTGAATAATTTTAGTTTTGGTTTATTGTTACTTCTTTTTTTTCTTATTTTTATTTTTATATTTTTTTTATTTTTTTTTCTTCTTTTTTTTTTTTTTCATTTTTTATTATACAGTTAATTTATTTAGTATATTTTTATTTTTTAATATATGTATTTTTATAATACGAATACACTTTTTGAAATTAATCAATCACCTAGAAATTCTAATAATACTTTATTAAATAATGTTGATCTTTCTAATTTTAATTTAGATTTAACAATTGATACTAAATATTATACTTCAGATGAATTTAATTTAAATCACAAATACATTTTTCAACATGGACTTAATGTAATTAATATCAATGATTGAAGTTTAAAAATTTATTTTATTTAAATATATTTTTGACAATTGTCTTTATTATTAACTTATTTTTCAATTTGTTTTGATATAATATCAGTAACTGAAGCTTAGTTAAATATTGATAATAATTTTGCATTTGATATTCCTGATTATAATACAGTATTATCTAACCGAGTTCATAAAATAGGTGGAGGAGTTATAATTTATGTTAATAAAATATCTCATTTAATATGCTATATTTAGTTTGTAATACATTATTTGATAGTATATACAAATAATATTATTATTGAATTATATTAAATAATAATATATTAAATTATATATTAAATAATAATAAATAAATCTATAGATAGAACTCCAAACATAGATAATGATTCACTTACTATATTTTTAATTTATTATTCCCAACTTTATTTAAATATATTGATAACAATATGATAATTTGTGGTTATTTCAATATTGATTTAAAGATAACATATGAAGACATATTTTTTGAAACATTTCATGATTTAGGATGTTCTCCTATATAAATAGGCCAACTAGAATTGATTTAAACAACAATTATTTTACTGTCATTGATAATTTTTATACAAATATTTATTATGCAAAATGTTCTGGCATTTATCATATCATTTTCCAATTATATTATCATTATATAGAAATAAAATTAGTCATTTAATATTGCTAATAAATATAATACTAAACATAATTTAATTAATGATGATACTTTTTATAATTTTTAAAACTTTTTTTAAACTGATAATTCAGAAACTTCTTGGAATTTATTTATTGATTTTTGTATTCATCAATTTAATATTTATTGCCCTATAGTTCTATATATGAACATAGAAATTATAAACAAAATGTATTCAATGGTTTCCAAATGAAATTTACAATAATGTTGGATTAAACAAAAACTTTATACACAATATAAATTAACTAATTATTATAATGACTTACACAAGTACAAGTTATTTAAAAATTCTTCAACTTCTTTAATCCATAATACTAAAAGACCTTATTATTTGAGAAACTTAAAAATTACTCTGACAGTAAAAAAATACTTAGGATAATAATGTGATGAATAAAAAAAACCCTAGTTACTCCCTGATACATCTAATTCATGTGAAATTTATATCTCAGATCTATCTAAAATGCCTAATACATTTAATATATTTTTTAGAGATATTTTTTTTGAATTAGATGAAAATAAGGATATGTTGATGATTAAAAATATTTATTAAAATCACCTAATATCTAATCACCCTCTTTCTATATTACTCCAATATAATGAAAACGAGCGTTTAAAAATTATATTAAATTTTAAATCTAAAACATCTATAGATAATTTTGGTATTTCAATGAAGTTATTAAAATGTATTGCAATACATATAATAACTCCTTTATCTTATTTAAGTTATCTCTTGAAACTGGTATTGTACAAAATATCATGAATAATTAATTATTTAAAAAGTGTACACCCATGATCACGACCATTATACGATACCAACTTAATCACTAATTACTATTTACTTTATAATAATACTTGAGCCTGGATAATATCCACCCATACTCTTGCTATATCTATTCTACGCTTATCAGTATGATACCATCGACCCCAAACTTCAAGAAACTATTAAAACGTTTTTATTTAATTTAAAACATTAATTTCACCTGTATATTGCGGCCATTGGTTCATTAGTACAGCTCATAATACTTAAACCGAAACGTATATATATACTATAATATTACATTTTTAGATATTATGAATATTATATTTTACATGCTAATAAAATGTAATACAAAAAAGGTAAATAATGTATAGTATTTTATTAGTTTATAAAGATTTATTCTCCAAATAATCAAACATAAAATTAAACAAGTGCATGCCCTTTTTTGTAGTTACTCCCATAATCATATACCAATTTATATGATGATTGTCAGATTAAATTAGGATAAAATAATACAAAATATATGTTTTATAATGGTATTTATAAAAAATTACTTAGATTTGAAAATATGAACTCAATAATAATATGTATAATAAAGTAAAATAAATATATCCATACATTTTCCCAATTTGTAGAATTATGCATAGGTGTTTATAAATACGATAATTTAGATAATTGATGACTGATTTTTCCATTTATATGCGAATAATATTGATGAAATAATACATTTTACTCTTTTGAGCCTAGGATGTAGAAACTAAATAAAAAAAGTTTTAATTGTTCTTTAATCTAAAATATAAATTTATCTATTATATAAACGTTGATAGCTATACTATTAACTTTGTGTAAAACTTCTGATATATATATATATATATATATATATATATATATATATATATATATATAAATAAATAAATAAATAAATAATAAATAAATCAGATTCATAATTCCTCTACAATAGGCAAGGAATAATGGGCAAGTTAATAAATAAGTTAATATTTTTACTATAATTTACACAATCATAATATTTTGGATTGTCTAGATTCTAATAAAATAAATAAACATATAATTAAGAATACAACAAAATTATTCACTCTAAAAAGAAAGAAAATATGAGATATATATATAAATTGTTAAATAAATATATATATATATAACTTTTTTCAAACCTTATAATATATATATATTTCACATAGAATCATCTTTAATTATATAAATCACCAATGTTATTATTTCCTGAAGTATAGAGCTATTATCAATATCAAAGAAGAAACTCAAGGTTATTTAATATAATATATTATGAAATAATATATTATGATATATTATAATATATTTCTAATATTTAAATATAACATTATACGTAAAGTAAATATTTAATAATAATACATTATTCATAACAATCCAGTTAGTTAAATGTAAAATAATTACGATACTTATTAAAAATAGTTATTATTATTATTATTAATAAATACATAACGTATAGCTTCAAATAATATCAGTGTGCTTTATTACATAAGCTTTGCAATATGTAATATACTAATTAATTAAATTGTAGATTATCATAATAAATCATGAATTAGTATGTTTAGACATGTTATTATTTGGAGTATTAGTAGTGTATATATATGACATCATCAGTGAAATTATTATATGTTTACATATTTAAGTTATAAATTATAAATCATACATACATTATAATATATTTAAGTTTTGAATTTACATGTGTCATACATTACAATTTCAAGTTTGTTATTTTCTATTTTTTAAGTTATATAACATATATAATTTTTCAACTGGGAGTTATACTTTATTATCACAAATATAGATTAGTATATACAGCGAACATTGTATATATATTTTTTATAGAATTTTATAAATTTTAGCGATAATAATCCATATCAATATAGTAATATCAATACACAATATTATTACTAAATAACACTTTTCATGATACTTTAATTTTAAATTTAAATATAATATAATATTCAATAATTATATAGATAGAATATAGAGTATCTAGTAATTATAAATAATATATTGCTATTTATATTCGTGTACAAAATACCACTGGTACTTGATATATAAACATGGATTTATTTAAAGAGTTGTAATTAAATTATTATAAATATGTAAATTATATAAAATATATTTGCTACAATTATTAATGAAATTCATATTTTACAATACATTATCAATACCTATTTATGCTTACCTAGTTAGATTAATATCTATTTATCTAGATTACAATGCATATTAAAATTATCGTGTTCAATAATTTATAAATATATATATATATATATATATATATATATATATATATTACTACAACATAATTTGATGTGGTGTAATCTAAATATATTTTTTATTTAAAATACAATATAGATATCAGAGTTTTAGCTGGACAGTGCGTAGATTTAACTATAACACAGATGGGATATGCTGCACATTCACTATATCCTAGTGTGAACGACAGTAATAATAAGATTAAGGTTTATTGAATATATACACTAATACATATATTAATAAACTTCATTATTAAAATTAGGTAAAAGAAATATTTGAAAAAATAAAATTGATATATATAGATAAAATTAGATCTTCAAATATGTTTGATCCTGTATCGACCTACTATGCTATAGATAAAGTATGACGTTGATATATATATATATATATATATATATATATATATATATATATATATATATATATATATATATATAATATTATGTATAATATATTTATATATATTATATTATCTACCTTCCCTTTAAATAATATAAACATTAATCCATTAACACATCATATCCCATATATAACCACATCTTACAATGCCCGTAAATAATGATAGATTGTAATCCATCATCATCATAACGATATTTCGTTATAGATTAGCAGATATTTTCAATATTGGGTTACAAGCCTAATATAGGTAATGCGTGTCACCCTTTTACCATTAGAAATAAGGGGTTCCCAGTATTCAATACTCGTGTTTAACTTTGATTATCTAAAGTTTAAACTCGTGTTTAGCCTACTAGTTTGGTAAAAATATTAACATCAGCTAGATCCAAGTTTAACTCGAGATTAATCCCAGATAAATCCAAGTTAAATCCAAGTTCACTCGAGTTAAAGCCCAGTTAAATCCAAGTTTAACTCTAGGTAAATCCCAGTTAAATCCAAATTTAACTCGAATTAATCTAAGTTAACTCGAGTTAAATCCCAGTTAAATCCAAGTTTAAAAATAATTCAAATTAATCACATTGATATTTATATTATATCTATATATTATTTATACCTATTAATATATTATACCTGCTAATTTATATTATATTGTTATCTATATATCTATATATTATGGCTATATATTATAATTTACATATTTATTTTATATCAGTTTTATTTTGGCGAAACTATATATCTATAATATTATATAAAGTATAAAATATATATAAACCCCTTTAAATAGGGTTTCACACCAACTCGAATGTAATTATTAACTCGAATTATTAAAGGTTAAAGTTTAACTATATTAAAAACAAATGTTTTAAACCTACCTTTTTATAGTTTATAATTGCGTTTGAGTTGTTGTGAAAATCCTTTTACCACAGAGCAGAGAGAAAGAGTTTCTGTCTAGCTCTATGCTTTTTAAAGATAATCATTTATTTTATTTTACATATTGGATTTAAATATTAAAGTTATACTTTAACCTCTAATAATTCGAGTTAATAATTGCATTCGAGTTGGTGTGAAACCCCTTTTATACTTATATGTTACATCATGTATGATATGTCCCATATATCCCTTATATATGTACCCTTATATATAAGTATGATCCTTACATAATTATATGATCTTAATTATTTTATAAGTATTTATAAATATATGGAATTTTATATATATATATATATATATATATATATATATATTATAGTTATACATTGTTATAGGTTAAATAAATTGTTTTTAAAAAAAACATGTTTTTAATATGATAAATTTATCAAAAAATATTCAATATTTTTTATTTATTTTTATTAATTTAGATTCAATAGATTTACCTAAATTTAATAAAATAATAAATAATTAAATACTTGGTAATATTTATAGATAAATATTTTAGACTAAAAAATAACTTGGATTAAACTGTGGTATAATGATCCAAGTTATAACTAGTTAAATATTAATCAGCTAGATCCAAGTTGATCTCACTCTAAAAAAATAACTTGTATTAAACTGGGATATAATGATCCAAGATGCAACTAGTTAAATATGGATCAGCTAAATCCAATTTGATCTCAGTTTAATAAAATAACTTGGATTAAACTGTGATATAATGATCCAAGTTGCAACTTGTTAAATAATGATCAGCTAGATCCAAGTTGATCTCAGTTTAAAAAATTAACTTGTATTAAACTGGGAAATAATGATCCAAGTTTCAACTAGTTAAATATGGATCAGCTAAATCCAAGTTGATATCAGTTTAAACAATAACTTGGATTAAACTGGGATATAATGATCCAAGTTTCAATTAGTTAAATATGGATAAGATAAATCCTAGTTTACACAACCTAGATCCAAGTTTGGACCAGATTCCCCCAGTTTCCCAGTAGATCCAAGTTAAACACGAGTATTGAATACTTGATTAACACCCATTTGTCATATTCGATAATGTGGTATGGTTGTCAATCCATACGTTAAAATATATTTAATATATGTAAAAACTCAAATATGATTACAGTATATTTCTTGAATAGTATTAAATTAACCATATTATTAATATAAATATATGTTATAATAACGTTTATTATCAATATATATATATATATATACATATATATACATAAATATACCCAAAATGTAGTGATATAAAATTTTAAATACTTGGTTGTTATCGAAAAATTCAAATATTAAATTTAGTGTTCTCGAGAACTTCAAATCTTAAAAAAAATCGAGTTTTCGAGAGCTTCAAATCTCAACTATTTATGTATGTTCTCGAGAACTTCGAATATTTTAATAATATTTTTAGATAATTTAAAGAAGAAAAAAATGAGTTATTGATTAATTAATTATTATTAATAATAAATAAATTAATAAATAATTATTATTAATTAATAATAATAATTTTTAATTTATATATAATTATTAATTAATAAATTAGAATGTATTAATTAATAATTATTAAAATAAGATATAATTAATAATTAATAATATATAATTAATTATTTTTAATTAATTATAATTATTATTATTAGTATATATACTATATGTGCGATAGCATATACGACTTATATGCTATAGAAGGATAAATATAAATATTATACTTATCATATATATATATATATAAATATATATATACATATATACTATAATTAGTAATATTAGTAAATTTATACGATAATAATATACTTAGCCTATATAATTAATTAATATCGATAAATAATTAATTATTTATTCAAATAAATAAATTATTATAACTTTGTCATATATATGTATGGCATACACTTGTATATATATATATATATATATATATATATATATATACTATAGTGTTAAATATGTACTTACATTTATTTATAAACAAATATATTACAAAACTGACTACTATAACAAACCTGAAATACTCTCCTACGCAAAACAACTTACTGGTGCAAAGCATGCTAAATTAAGTGCCTATTGTTGGAACTGGCGTGGTATACCCTCATTCCTAACGTCTAAAGACCTATATTAGTTAGGCCTGAAGATGCATGATATTACGCTACTCAGTATTCGTGTCATGACAGGCAGTCTAAATATTTATCGCAAATACTGCTGGAATGGATTATTGTAAAATCCTTTATTATCTGGTCTCTCCCTTGCCTACTTCGTCTTATTTTTATTAATATGTTTTCGCTAATAAATGGGATAATTGGCTCTGGTTATTAACTAACCATTGTCCAAAAAATATATATATATATACGTATTCATATTTAATAAATCAAGGAAAATGTGTCATATTTGACAAATAATTTTATATTAAATATGTTAACATATAGGTGGCATAACTGATAATCAAATTAATAGTAGGATATACATTTTAATGGAAATTTTAAAAAAGTTGAAAGGATCTTAAGTTATAGCAGGAACCCGAATAATTATCCTAAATGATACCCGATCCGAGACTACATTTAAAATAAAGATTTTAGACCATTACATCTTTCAAATACCCGAAAATTAAAATTTGAACTGAACCGGAAAAAATTATTTTAGATTTGAAATTTTAACGCATTACTAAAATGTTATATTATTTACCTGTTTTATCTTAATATTATCAATATATAAATTGTAGGTTCATATTTTAAATAAATGTTTCTAGTATTAAATAATAAATAATTATTTTTATATTATTATATATAAAGTAATAATGGAATATATATATATATACATCTTTATAAAAGGGGTTATTGAATGCAGAAAATTATAGACAAATTTCACTATTGCCTCAATTATCTAAAATTCTAGAGAAATGTATTAAAGTAATCTTTACTATCTATCTAAATAAATATAATATTAAAAATAAATTTTAATAAATAAATATAATATAATACGTGATTCACAACATGTTTCTATGGCTAACATGTCAACGTACGTTGATACGTATGATGCTTTAATTGATACAATTGAACTTGTTACTAACGATTTAGAAAAATGTTCTATTTTTCAATTGACCTCAAAAAGGCATTGGATACAAAAGAAAGTACACTTATATGGAATAAGGGATACTGCATTATATTTAATAATTATTTTCCTAAATACTCGCAAACAATATTTAAATATTAATGATGAAAATTCTACATTTCTTGCTATTAATTGTGTGATTCCACAAGGATTGATTTTAGGACCACTGTTATTTTTAATTTATATTAATGACATGACAAATATTTCTAATAAGGTTAAAATATTATTGTTTGCTGACGATATAAATCTTATTTTTAAATGTGACAATACTATAGATATTGTATATATTATGCAGGAATATCTAGATATATTAATTGAATGGCTATGTATAAATAAATTGTCTATAAATATATAAAAATCTACAGAAATTCTATTTAATATTTGAAATTCACTTTCATCTATTAGTTTAAATATTAATATTAATAATATTCCTATAGAATTTAATAGTAACATCAATTTTTGTAGGTTTATTTATAGATGATAAATTAAATTGGAAATTATATATTTCCCATATATTAAGAAAATTGTAAAAAATCTATTGCCATATTAAATAAAATCAAGTATAAATTAAATAAACAAGATTAAATTTAATCTTTATTATTGCTCACATATATGGGGTAATACTTTCGAAAGTAATATTATAATATTACTTTATTTTATTACTTTATAAACCAATATCAAAACTCCAAACTCGAGTAATTAGATTAATTTCAAAGATTTTCATAGTTTTATTCTCTATAAAAAAAATAATCAAATATCCTGATATTGTTACATTTAAAACATTAATTGTTATGTTTAAGAAATAAAATGTTTATTTCTGGCAGAAAACATAAATTTATCAGGAACAAAATAGAAATGATAGAAAATCGTATTTATTTCAATTATTGGCCCAAAATTATGTAATTATTATTATAATAAAGGCGTCAACACACAAGTTTTACTAATTTTTTACATAATGTTTTGTTTATTATCACTTTACCAAAAATGGTTTACATTACTGCGGTTAATGTGGAGAGTTGACGATTATTTAAGCCAATCATATTAAGGCAAATTAAAGTAAATCATATATGATTAGCTTAAATAATGTTATTAAATTTAATACTATAAATACTTTTAATATTATATTGATTACATTGATTGCTTCATATTATGAAAACATTGAATCAACATCTATCAATATCTATCATACTAACCACATATATATAGTATAATATATCTCATGAGTTAGTGTATATAATATGATACATATTAAAAAAAATATGATCACTTTTAATAAAGGCGTCAACACACAAGTTTTACTAATTTTTTACATAATGTTTTGTTTATTATCACTTTATCACTATTTCTTATTATATTGATTATTTTTATATTTTTATATTTATATTATATATTTATATTTATATTTTTTAATATTATTATTTCTATTAATTACTATTTTTATATGTTAATTAATAATGATGACATTTTAATATGAAATTATGTGTACAGTAAAATATATACATTAATGACATTATACTTTAATTACGTTAATACATCATATACTAAATATGGTTATTTAAATTTAATATTGTGTTTCTATATAATGTATCGCTATA
Organism: Osedax fenrisi; assembly: GCA_964019155.1. Lineage (NCBI taxonomy): Eukaryota > Metazoa > Annelida > Polychaeta > Sabellida > Siboglinidae > Osedax > Osedax fenrisi. Next base: position 19,767,254 of record OZ025244.1, on the reverse strand, counting down.
ATAAATGTGGATTAATGATATGAACATTATTAAGTATTGTATTCAAATGATGAGAGGGTTTGACTTAATGGATATAACTCGGATGTTTTATTAACATTGAAAATATGTTATTATTGTGGCAAATATAGCTATGATTTAGGTTTATTAATTATTTTGTCATTCTCATCTTATTTTGTTTCAGACTTGAACAATTTATATTATATAAGCTATAAGCTTTTTTTTCAATATCTACCAGGGTTTTTATACGAATTTCTGAATTATATATATAGGGTAAAACATAGGAATACACTTAAAAATTAAATAAAAATATAAAACAATACAACACATTTAAAATGTAAGGGTAAATTGGCCAGCTAACATATCTCATAAACTATAAGATATATCTAAAATACGTATACACGAAATATGCGCACTGCTAAGCTTTATTTAAATACTTAATTTGTATATTTATTAACAAAATCTATGAAGAAAAATGGTTTACATTACTGCGGTTAATGTGGAGAGTTGACGATTATTTAAGCCAATCATATTAAGGCAAATTAAAGTAAATCATATATGATTAGCTTAAATAATGTTATTAAATTTAATACTATAAATACTTTTAATATTATATTGATTACATTGATTGCTTCATATTATGAAAACATTGAATCAACATCTATCAATATCTATCATACTAACCACATATATATAGTATAATATATCTCATGAGTTAGTGAAGTTATTATTTTACATTAGATGACGAAAAATATATTTATAATATGCATATGAACAATACATTGATAATACTATATTATTAATATTTAATATATGTAATATATTTAATATATATATAACAATTATTTTATACATAAATGGTTATATATGTATATAATTATATATATAAATCAGATAATATAAATTAGTTCATCTTATTAAATTTATCTGGGTATTTTTTCAACATATGGTTATGACATACTTTCCTTTACTGATGACATTATTTGTTTTCAATATTAATAACATAATAAATAAGTTTAATGGTATACCATTAATGACTATAGTAATTATTACAATTACAATAAAAAGCATGAAGGGTAAAGTTGCCACCTTAGTAATTTCAATTAGATGATCTAAAATGAAAAAATTATGAAGTCATCTTGAATATAATAATATGTATCTATATTGAACAATTATATTAGGACTACTATTTATAAAGTTAAACAACATTATCTAAAACTGGGAGTTTCACCCATATATATATATAAACTATATTATTTAAAATATTTCAATATAAATCTTATTTTTAATAACTTTAATAACTTCAATTATATTCTATTTATTTATATCAATTAGTTTAATATTAGTATCATTTATTGTCATTGATTAATAATTATACACATTAATTATATGATATAATTAAATATACTTTAATAAATATCATTTATCTTATCTTTTAAATCTTTATTTTGTCCTTATAGTTCTTGCATTAATTTAATTGTATATCTAATCATATTATTTAATTTAGTTATATTTACTTCTAAGTATTTAATGTTATATATAATATTTGTTTTGAAATTACCATTAAAATAATTCAATTGAAAAAAACATGTAATTACAACTACAAAATCAGAATAAAACGTGAATTTAAATATTTTTTAATATATAATATCATATTTGGTTTTAACAACTGGGCAAGTCCTAAAATGTACAATTATAACTGGAATAATAAATTACTAAAAAAAAAATAAACTAATTCAATATAAAGTTATATCTAAGTTTACATCCTGATTAAACTAAATCTAATTATTAATAAGATAAATTAATTCTACTTGTAACGGACTTGAAAAATTATAAAAAATCATCATGTAAATATATATAAAAATAAAAAATAAACATTAAGAAATTATATATATATATAATATTATAGATATTTGATAACTTAATGTAATATTTTATGTAATTGATGTAATAAATAATACTACAGGTATCTAACATCGTGGATTATATTGGATACCCTTCATTTATGTTCGATAGAAGAAAACTTGATAAATATTATAAAGATGTTAGAAAAATATTTCAAATAATTTTAAATTATGAATTATAATTCATATTATTAAAATACTATTTTATATATTTTTATTTATATGAATTATTTTATATTTATACTGACATTTATTTTAGATGAAAATAGAACCACTTAACTATATTGGCAACTGCATGGAATTTATAAAATTTAGGTATATATTATGGTTACAAAATTATCAAAGACATGTAGATTCAGATAGGTTTACCTTAAATATATGCATATATATATATATATATATATATATATATATATATATATTTATAAATATATATGTATATAAATATGTATATAAATATATATATATATATATATATATATATATATATATATATATATATATATATATATATATATATATATATATATATTTATATTAAACTCTGTCTGTTATTGAATTTGATAAGGTACTACACAAAACAGAAGAGGTGACATCGAATATACGAAAGTATAATATATCTATATGCGGTATACAATAACACAGAAAAGTACACTCATCAGATAGGGAACAAGAAATTAACTGGTACGATGTTGACCATGGATACAATCTATACACCGTATCAACATGGAGAAATCAAATACAAGCAATACATGGTGGTGTGGGTATCATCATTAGCAAAGAGGCAAATAAAAGTCTAATAAACATAACACGAGTTAGGAATATAATTATGATAGCTAACTTTCAAGGTAATCATATATCAACTACTATTGTGACATATGAACCATGTGAATGATAAGATGAAATAGTCAATAATATATTCTATGAGCAATTTCGAACAATTATTGAACAAGTACCATCTCATAACTTCTTGATCATATTAAGCCACATGAATGCAAGGAAGGGTCCAGAAGATTTGAAATACACTTACAACATATGCATAAATAATAATGGAAGTTACCTCAAAGAAATAATGATACCAGTTATTAGCAGCTAACTCACAATTTAAAAAGAAAATAGTCAAGTTTTTGACCTGTATGTCAGCACACATGACAAAACACCAACTTGACTATATACTGGTGAGAAAATATATGGATGAAAATCATAAGAAACTGCAAAGCCTATAATACTTTCATAACTTTGGGATAAGTCCACCGAATAGTAGTAGCTAATGTTACACTAAGTCTCCGAGCTACAAAGCAGACTACGCAACGTAAACCCAAGTATGTTTGTAGCTATCTAAATGACCAAGACAAACTACAAGAGAGGTATGCAGTTCAAGTAATGAATAAGTTTAACATTCAACGACTAGATGAAGAAACAATGTCCGAAAGGTATTAATGGTTGGCGGAAGCAATTAATGTGACAGCGGTAGGATGCATTAGACAATAATCTGTATGGTAAATTACCTATTGTTTCTTCCAAAATTAAATCCAGAAGGATGAAAATAGCTGGACACTGTATCCTGAATTATAAGCATATCAGCTTATTTTATGGGAAAGACAAGGCAAATTTAACAAAGGTCGCAGATGTTTAAACTATGCGGATATGTTAAGAAAAGACACTGGTCTCATAGAGAAGCTAGAGATAATAACAAGCATGCTAGATATATATATCTGGCGGGAGTTGTCAACTACTGATGCTCGAGTAGAAGATCAACAAGATCATCTTTGAAATTAAGCAATTAAGTAATATATATATATATATATATATTTATGATAACATTACTTACATATAATAACATTATATTTAAATATATACATAAATATTTAATAGTTGGATATCTCCATTTGAAGATGATGGGGCCTATTTTCACCATAACATGAATTTGATGGCTATACCTATATCTGATATAATGGAACCTCTCTACTCGCAATATTTTACAAAGTACTTATATATATATATATTATTAAATACATATTAATATATTATATATATATAAATCATTTAAAAATACTTCATCTTCTCGAACCTGACTAACCTCCTATTACGCCTCCTGAGGTAAAATATCTCACTTATATTTTAAATTTGTTTAAATATTATCATCGCATTTACTGAGACCTGGATTTCAAATTATGATGCTGACATATTTACTTCCATTTTGGAATGTGGATATATTATCTATCTCATGCTATAGCAGATTAGTTGTGGTATTGGGGGTACCTATATGTATAATAAATAAGTATTGTTACATCTCTCCATCCCTTTGATTGACTCCCTTCTCGTATACATACTGTCTTTCAATACAATTTAATATTACTAGTTTAACTTTATATCTCACTGTAATGTATCGTCCCCAAACCTAAATCGATATTTTCTTTGATAAATGTCATGATTATATTAATAATATGCCTTCACTTTATTACTATTTACAATTAATAAACTATAATTTTAATTTACCCATATATCTCTATGGTGACTTCTCATTACTGATTATCTTTCTTTGTGTTCACATATATTAATTCCAAATTACTCTAGTAGTACTATATTTACCATGCTATTTACGCCCTCATCAAACCCTCTTATTATAGATAGATAGATAGATAGATAATAGTTGATTTAATAAAGTTACATCTGAAGTAAATTCGCTTAGTAAATTTATGTTGAACTTTTTCAATAAGTTTGTTTAGGCCAATAAAGTATTTGCCTGGATTCCAAATAGAAGAACCATATTCGAGTAATGGCCGTATATATGTGTTATAGGTGTTGACTAGATAATATTAATTATTTGTAATAAAACATCTACAAATTATATTAGAGATCACATAGGCTTTGCTACATATGTTATTAATGTGAATATTAAATTTAATATTATCATCAAAAATAATACCAAGGTCTCGAAAATTAGAGTATTAGGGAATCAAGGTATTATTTAGTGAATAGAATGATATATCAGATTTTCCGATTGAAATAAAGGCGCATTTTTCAAAAGCTATTTGAAGGTTCCATTTTATTGTTCAATCATATAGATCATTAAGTCCTGATTGAAAGATATTACGTTCAGTAGTATCCCTATACGATAGAGATATTTTAGCATCATCGGCAAAAAGAGAGCATGTTAGCTGTGATGAAAATATCGAAGGGAGGTCATTGATATATATTAAGAATAGAAGAGGTCCAATAACGGAACCTTGAGGAACACATGAACTTGCATATATAGTCAGAAAATTCGTCATTTACCATATTTCTTTGAAATCGATTAGTAAGGAATGAACTAAACTACTTAAGGACATTACCACCGATCTCCAATTTAGACATATTCCTTAGAAGTTTAGAATGGCATACTTTATCAAAAGCTTTAGCCATATCGATATATATATATATATATAATATCAGTATTAAAATAAAGGTTAGTGGCTCTACTTATATATATATATATATATATATATATATATATATGAATGAATGAATGAAAGTTTATTTAGATACACAAATAACGTTAGACGTTCTCTATTGTGTAAAATAAATATAAAATAACAAAATACACAAAAAAATATAAACCAATATTTCATTAATTAACTATGTTAATTTATATATTTAAAATTGTATAATAAAAGAATCGAATTTTCATTTTCGTGTCAATAATTGTAATAGTTCAATAAAAAATTAGTTTATTATATGTAAATAATTCATTTACTTATTTCTATAAATATATGTTTTAGTACCATGCAAATGAATGATTATGAAAATGTTATTCATACATTTTCATGTTATAAAATAATTGTAAATTAATAGTAACTTTAAATTAATAATATAATTTATAAAAATCAACAATTGGGCAATTTCAGACTCTACACATATATATAATGAAATAATTAACATGTCATGCAATGTCTTTTCTATCTTAATATACATGAATGAATGAATGAATATTTATTTAGAAACAAAAATAAAGTTAGACGTTTTCTATTGTGTAAAAAAAAATATAAAATAACAAAATACACAAACAAATATAAATCAGTTGAAAATAATAAAATACATATTTACGAATTAATAACAATAAATTAGATTTAAAATATGAATAATTGACATTAGTTCTTAATGGCAGCTTAAGCTGATAACAATTGTTATTCCTCTTTTGTAATAACCGAGTAGAAGCATTTCTTAGATTTCTCTTGTAAACTCTGAATTGTAGGAGGTCATTCAAATAACTCGGAAGATTATTCTTAATTACCTTAAAATTAGTTTTAATACTTTTCTATATCTCTTATAAATATTAAACCATTTAGAATTAATTAAGAATAATTAAATGATTCATGGCCATATAATTTTACACGATGTAAATTCTTATAGATGATCTAATTATTCTATCTAAGGATTTAGTAGAAATAGCAGGAAGGCCATAATATAGATAACAACAATAATTTATAAGTGACATAACTAATGATTCTAACATTTTAGAAATTCTAAAAGGTAAGAATTTCCTTATTGATCGTATTTTATATAATTGATAAGTAGTTGCTTTACACACATTATCTATCTGATCGGAGAAAGTTAGGTTATCATCAAAAATAAAACCAAGGTTTTTAACATTATTGCAATGAACAATTATGATAGAATCAATGATGAAAGAAGGAAAACTGATGATGTTCTAGATATATTTAGAAGTTGAGTTTTATTCATATTCAACATTTAGCTATTTTGTAAAAACCAATTTTAAACCATATTAATACAATCAATTATAGATATATTATCAGATGAATTGGCTATTACTGGAAGCCAAATATACCATTGAATATCATCAGCAAAAATTTAATATTTTACAGATGGAAAATTAGATATAATATTTTTAAGAGGTAAGATATACAGAGAAAATAGTAATGACCCTAATACAGACCCTTGAGACACTCCATAATACAGTTTACAAGTAGATGAATAATGGTTATCATTTTTATAGAAAATGTTATTTCAGATAAGTACGATTTAACCCAAGCTAGAGGAATACCTACAAAACCAATATCTTCAAGACGTTTAATTAAAATAGATTGATCAATAGTATCAAATTCCGCATATAGATCTAATAAAATAAGCGTATATTAGAATTATTATCAAGCTTATTAAAAAATCATCAAGAATATAAAGAAGAAGTGTTTGAGGACTATAAAATTTCCTATATGCACTTTGTCTAGTGTCAAATAATGAATTTGCATTTAGATAATTGATTAATTGCTTGGAAACTATTCTTTCCAATATTTTACTTATAAAAGGTAATTGGGATATTGGTATATAATTAGATAAACACCAAATATCCAATCCTGATTTCTTTAGAATAAGATTTATTATTATTAGCATGTTTTAAAGATGAAGGTACAATACCAAAATATAGAGAATTATTAATAATATTTAAAATAAATGGATTTAGTATAAAAGCAAGCTTATGAAAAAGAGATAGAGGCAATGGATCAATAGTAGAAGACGATTTAGAAGACAACATAAGATCTAACACTTCAGAGAAAGAAGTAAAAGAAAAAGAGTCAAAATATACACCACACCCAAATAAAATATCATAACATAAAGGAATAAAAGACACATTATTTGTTATAAGCTTAATTTTAGAAATAATATTTGAAACCTTATCCTGAAAAAAAATAGAAAAATTAGAACATAATATTAAATTAGGTAAAGTAGGATATATAACCGACTCTGTTTTAGTTAAAGAGTTTATAAAAGAATAATTATTTCTAGTATTATTTTCAAAGGAACTAAAAGTATTATAATAATAATTTTTTTTAGAAATTAGAATAGATGATCTATACAAATATCTATAATTAAAATAATTTTTCAAGTTTTCGTAAATGTCTTTTTATTTTATGCAATTCACTAATAAACAATGGACAATTATCATGTATTATAACTAAAAATCTCCTAATAAGTGAATAGATATCTAATAAATTTATAATAGAACTATTGCAGTAATCAAGATTTAGATTACAATTGATAATGTCATTAGAAAAATGATTAATATGCAATGTTTTAATGTTTTTATAATTAATGAAAGCGCGTTTTATTTTTGTAATAGATAATTTCAATCGGAAGATAATAATGAAATGATCAGTTAATAATTTTGATTTAATTGATATACCATATATAATATCTTAATCTGAATTTGTTAAAACTTAGTCTAACGTATTTCCTAAGTAATGGTTTTACATCGGACATGTTGTTTAAGAGATAGCGAACTAATTAAAGATTTGAAATAAAGATGAGGAGATATTAATGAACCATAATGAAAATTAAAATCACCCAAAAATATAGTATTATATATATATATGTATATTCGTATTAATAACAATATCAGAAAATTCATTACAAAATGATGTAAAATCATTATTTGGTGGACGATATACAATAATAATTTTAAAAATAATATTAATGGAAGATTTTAGAGTAATATATAGTCCATCACTATATGAAAACACAATACAATTTGATGATATTATACGAACATTGTTATGAATCATAATACCAATTGGTTAACACCAACACCTCTGCCATAAACTCTGTCACTACGAGTAAAAGAATGAATGAATGAATGAATGAAACAAATTTATTGGAGTATTACATATATGTTTGATTAACAAATCATAATAATAATAATATAATAGCTATAATAAAAACAAAAATTTCTCCAAAAGGCTACCAGTAAGTCATCGACTTTTATAAAAGCTGCCATCCTCTTCTTTCTCTTCATCTTATATCTTTAATTATTCTCTGAAATAAGTATTTTTTTTATTTTTCTTTTAAATATGTTAATGTTTTTACTTTTTTTTATTTTTTCATCTAGTTTATTCCATAATTTAATTCCAACTATTAATAAACTATTATTTGTTAAAGTAAATTTTTTATTTTTTATTTCATATTCATTGTTATTTCTTAGATTATAGTTATTGTTTTTATTAATGTTATTTTTGAATCTATTTTTATTTTTATACATGTAACATAATGTTTTATATTCAGTGATTTGCTTTATAGTAAGTGTGTTTGTATATATGGGTAGGGGTTGTATATCTTTATTTGTATATTGTGAATTATAGGTTGTATTAGTTTTTTTAAGATATATTATTTTAAGTATTTTTTTTTGTATATTATATAGAGGTTTTATTATATTACTATAATTGTTGCCCCATATTTCTATCCCATAATGAAGATTAGATAAAAAAAGTGAATTATATAGTAACATAAGAATATGATGTGGTAATTCATTAGAAAATTTTCTAATCATATAAGTTATTTGTAAGATTTTTTTTTTTATTGATAATATATGTGTTTTAAAATTTAGTTTAGTATCTATTATAATACCTAGAAATTTATATTTATCTATTATTTGTATTTGTTGATTGTATATAGCGTAGTCAATATTAAAATTCGAAAATTCACGTGTTTTAAAAAAATTATTATTATGGTTTTTTCAGTATTTACTATTAATTTATTTTTTTTAAACCATATTTCTAATTTATCTAATATTTTTTTTGTATCATTTATTAAAACACTTATTTTATTGGCTGAAACACTAACTGATGTATCATCAGCAAATAAAATAGTGGTTATATTTATATCATTTTCTGTTAATAGTGTTATATCATTTATATAAATAATGAATAGCAATGGTCCCAGAACTGAACCCTGTGGAACTCCTATATTACTTATTAATATATCAGATAACTTATTATCAATAGAAGTTATTTGACCTCTATTTAATAGGTAGCTTTTAATTAAATTTAAGGCATGACCTCTGATACCATATATTTCTAATTTGTTAAATAGAATATTATGGTCTAACATATCAAATGCTTTTGATAGGTCTAAAAATATTGTATTTGTTTTTTTATTATTTTCTTTGTTATTTAATATGTTTGTATAGAATTCAGTTATTGCATCTATAGTATTTTTATTTCTTTGATATCCGTATTGATTATTTGATATTAATTTATGTTTATTTATAAAATGTTCTAATCTATTATATATTAATTTTTCAAGTATTTTTGATATTTGAAGTAATAGTGATATGGGTCTGTAATTTTCAAAATTGTTTTTACTTTTTTTTTATGTATAGGTTTTATGATAGCTATTTTCATTTTATCAGGAAAAATTCCTTTATTAATTGATAGATTGAAAATATGCTTTAATGGCTGAATTATATATGATTTTGATATATCTAAAATATACATATTTATTTTATTTATATCTAATGAATGTTTATGTTCCTTTAGGGCAATTATATTAATTATTTCTTTATCTGTAACTGGTGTAAGGAATATTGTATTTTTGTTAGTTTTTATACTGTCTAAAACAGAATTATTATTTACTTGATTGAATTGACTATTCAATTGTTCAATAGTGTTTATGAAGTATTCATTAAATCCATTAGCTATATCTAAAGGCTTATTAAGTACTTTGTTATTTGTATTTATAAAATTATTTGGTAATGTATTGTGATTTTTTCTATTTAACCTATTATTAATTATTTTCCATTTTTTTTTTGAAGTATTTGCATTTTTGATATCATTAGAAAACAATTTTTTTTTAGCAATTTTTATTTTATTAGCAATGATATTTTTTATGTGTTTATATTTAACCAGTATATCATTTTTCCTATTTTTTATATAAATTTTATATAAATTATTTTTAGTGTGTATATCACTTTTAATATCACCAGTCATCCACTTATTTTCAGTTTTTATTTTAATAATTTTATCTATTATTGGCATTGATTGATCAACAATGTTTTCATATATATTAATAAATTTAGCATAAGATTCATTTGGGTCATTGTTTGATAAAACATTTATCCATTTTTCATTTTTTAATATTTCCATTAATTTATTAATATTTTTTGTTTTTGTTTGTCTTTTATATATTTTGATAGTATTTTTTAACTTACATTGATTTTTTATAGAATATTGAAAATATATCGGGAAATGATCAGTGATATCACTTACCAATACACCAGATGTTTTAATATTAGTTACATTAGTTAATAATAGGTCGATTAAGGTATTATTGTTATTTTTATTGATTCTTGTATAATTTTTAATAATAGATTTAAAACCAAGTATTTCTAGATTATCTTTAAATTTGTTAGTATATATATTGTCAGAAAGTATATTTATATTGAGGTCACCTAATATAAATATTTTGTTATTTATATTATTAAAGGTATTATAAAATAGATCAATGAATGTATCTACATTATATGATGGGCTTCTGTATATAGTTGATAGTAAATGTTGATTGTTTTTTATTAAAATTTTTATAGTCAGTATTTCTACTGAGTCTTGAATTTTTATTGATAATTGATTCATAATGATATAGTTTAGTGATATGTCAATATATATAGCGACACCACCACCACGTTTTTTATTTTTATTTTCTCTATTTAATTGTATTAGTTCATATCCATATATATCTAAATTTGTATTATTACTTTCATTTAACCAAGTTTCAGTAATAAGAATAAGTATGTAAATTAGTTGAGAAATTACAGAGCATAATAATGGTATAAATATCATTTGAAGATAACCAGGTTTCAGTAAAACGATTGTCGGATTGTATTCAGAGATATAGGCTAATATAATATAAACATTTTTCTTAATAGATCTATCGTTTATTAAGGAAATAGTACATAACGAGATTAGTTAATTTTGAGAAATATAAGAACTCTCTTTTTTTACTATTGCTATTAGCTAAAAATGAGTCAGACCATACCTTCATCACAGCATCAGATAATGATCGAGAGTTATCCGATTCTATTGCAATGTTACCATCAGTAATATAAGTTCTAAATTAATTTAAATCCAGTAATAAGTTTAGATTTAATCGCATGATAAAAATTCCTTCCTTTTTTAAATTCCTCATTACTGATGTGATTTCTGAAGAATAAAAACGAAAACTTAGTTGATTTCAACATGGATCTAGTTGAAAGAAAGTTATTCTTTGCATATATATTTGAAAAATATATTATAGATCTCTTATTATTAAAGGAAACACAACTAATAGTAGATTCATTTATTTACAGATAACTAAAATGATATTTTAAATAAAGAGTATAATTAATCGAATTCGGTAGATTTTCAATCACAGCCATGACATTAGTATCAATCTTAGAATCAGTTATAACAGTGTTATTTAATTCATTAACACTAGAAGAATTAAGTGAACTAGAATTATTTGACACATTTAATTGAGAAAAATGTATTTTTGATGTTTAACAATATCAGCAAATAAATCATTTCTAATATCAAATTTATTTATATATATATATATATATATATATATATATATATATATATTGATAATGTAAGCATAATTACTTATTAACTATGTAATATACATAAATAATCCTATTTATTTTCTACTTCTCTATTTCCGGTACTAAACACTTTTCTTCAAAATGTTATATATCTACATGCACCTTATCTTAAACTATCTCATATATCAAAAAATATACCACACACCCTTCTGATTCTAATAGACTATTTAAATTTGCAGATCACTCACCGAATATTTCGAGTTATGCTAAATTGTTAACAAATTCTCTACATGCAAGTATTAATTACAATATTCGCGTTTTTACTTCATCTTTTATCATTATTATTATATATATTACCCCTCCTATTAACTTAATAAATATATTAACTATTCATTTTCTATCTGATGTAAATTAATTACTCATTAAATCTCACATACTGATCTACTGCCTATATCCTTATATATATAATGGTTTTGGATTTTTATTCTGTTTTTCTGGTCGGTTACAGAATTTTATAGTATATACTGAAATCGGTTTCGGGTTTTTAATATAAAATATGATTTATAATTTTAAAAAAGTATGTAATTTGTTTATAATGATGAGTGAAATTTAAAAAAATACTAATAGTATGTACTAGTGATTTAAATTTTGCCTATTTTTCATTATCATGAGAAAATAAAATCCTAAATTTCATTATCTCGAGAGTCTCGAGATAATGAAAGTTTATAATAAATATTATATTAAACCCGACAATTTAGTATATACTATTGGAAAGATATACGACACTCGTGCTTCTTATCCGATGTTCAGCTTGCATACAATACCTTATTGTATAATATATGAACGATATAAACATCGTAGTTTTTAAATTTTAATTAAAAAACTATTCAAATCTACTATATAAAATAATAGTTTATGTGTCTAACCTATGGACATCGTGAAAATCTGGTATACCCGATCTTGATATTTTTCAAATGTATGGTTGGCCCAGAATTTTTTTAATTTCGTACCTCGTGATCGTGATAAACACGAAAAATGTACTTTTTGCTATCAAAATGATTTTTAGATATATACTTTCTTTGACGCTTTATTGAAATATTGTTTTTATATTTTTTCGAAATATTGTTTTATAATTTGTTTGAAATATTTTTGAAATATTTTTGAAATATTTTGGTGAACAATTTTTTGAAAATATTTTTAAACATTTTTTTGTAATATATTTTGTAATATATTTTTAATATTTATTATATTTATTAAAATATAATTTTAAGATATAATAATTATATAAATATTATAAGATAAATATTATATTTTTTTAAATATATTTAGAATATTTTTTTTTTAAATATATTTTGTAATATTTTGAAATATTTGTTGTATTTTTTTTTAATATTTGGGGAAATATTTTGGAAATATTTGTCCACTAATATTTGGAATATTTAAATAAATATATGTCTATATTTGTTTGTATTTTAGCTATAATTTATTTTATTGTATATACTATTTACTCTGGAATAGCTATATATATATATAGCTATTTATAACTATATATAGCTATATAGCTATATATAGCTATATATATAGCTATCTAAGTATACTCAATAAATAATAGATAGGCAAACAATCAAAAGCCAAGCAACGCCGGGTAGGATATGAATGGGTTTGGGTTTTCGAAATTTTGTAAGTCATATTTTGTAATATTGGAAATATTTGTTGTATTTTTTATAATATGAAATATTTTTTAAATATGTTTCCACTCATTTTTTAAATATTAAAAACAAATATTTTTCTACATTTGTTTGTATTTTAGCTACAATTTATTTTATTGTATATATAGCAATACAGAATCAGGAATAGCTATGATTAATTAATGATAGGTTGTCAAACAATCAAAAACTTAACAACTACTAATATATTGAAAATTTTGTAATATTTAAAAAAATATATTTAGATAATTTTTAAATATATTTTATAAATCTTCTAAATTCACGGTCTAAATAAACACATTAATTCATATATATATATATATATATATATATATATATATAATATATATATATACTATACATAGTTTAAACTTAAAGATACACTTACACTTACAGCGCTCTTAATTACGGGGGAATTGGTGTAACAATTGCTCATGAAATCATGCATTCTATTGATGCCACTGGCGAAAGATTTACTAAGCATGGTGATTTAAATAAATGGTTGAGTCACGAGAGCAGAAATGAATATGCTAGAAGAGCTGAATGTATAAGAGAACAATATTCAAATTTGTATGTAATGAATGATAATGTTAAAGAAAAAGTTTAATATTTATACTTTTATTAAATTTTTAACCTTATGATGTATTAAAATATTATAATTAAGTTTATAATTTATTAAAATTTTATTAGAATGTTATGGTAAATATAATGTTAATTATAATATAATATTTAAAGATAACTATATATATATACTAAATAGGTTGATGGATGGTTAACTTTGGATGAGAACATAGCAGATAATGTAGCTTTAGAGGTTGCATTCTTGGTTAGATATAATTAAATATTTATAAATATTAAATACAATATTTTATAAAAAATAAGTATTCATATTAATTGATGGCAAAACTTCTGATTTATACATTTTATATCTAGATAAATTGTGTTTAAAATGTACTATTTTATTTATCAATTTAATTGATGTATTTTATAAATAAATTAATAATATGATTAGATGATAATTATAATTAATGAATACAAATTACGAAATAAATATTTTATAAATATTTTAAATTTATTTATAATTATTCAATAATATTATCATATTTATATATTTACAAATTTATATAATCAATTTAAATACAACATATTCACAAAATTGTATTTTATTGTAAAGAATACTTTTTTTATTTTTATATTTATACAATTACATATATGTAATTATAATTTAAATACATATAAAGATAAGTATATGGGAAAGTAACCTAATACGGACACTTTAACAATAAATGGTCTTAACTTTTTATGACTCATTATTTGTATTCAAAAATTACAACATATTAATATTATATGATTATAGATATTATTGTGATTTTAAAATTTTATTTAATCTTTTAATTCCATAGATAACGGGAGTGACCGTATTCGGTACCCATGTCCGAATACGGACATCCTGTGTTATAATACGGACACCCTATATACCTCTAGATAAACTATATATTATTAATGAATCAATCAGACAAATTACAATTACGTTATTTAAAATTAATTTTATAAAAAATATATTGTAATTTAATTAGTTAATAATTTATTTATTTTTATTATATTTTAATTAATAATGCAATTTAAGTATCTAAATAATATATTTTTTAGAATTAGCTTTATTGGTGGTATTAATATTATAACGCACGCAATATTTATGAAAATCAGAATTTTTAATACGCTGCGCGCTGATTGGTTATAGGGTGTCCGTATTAAGACATTTAGAGTGTCCGTATTAGGAACGTATATGACCTTTAGATATATGCATATAACTTAATGAATATTTGATAACAAATATAGAAATTAAAAATACAATTTTTAGAATGCTTTAGTGTTATATTATATATCGATACATTTGTATAATCTTGAGAAGGTTTTTAGTTGACAATATTTTTCATAAATTTAAAAACGTAATAAAAAAAATCAGTTTATTGTAGCAATATTTTGTATATTTCAAAAATAAAAAATAATTTTTTAGACTATTTTTATAATTATGAATATTTTATTCATTAAACATTATTTTGTAGGATATTTGGTTTCTGAGATACCGAGAGTGTCCGTATTCGGGCACTGTCCGTATTCGGTTACTTTCCCCTAGTATATAACAGAGGCCATTATTTATATATATATACATATAAGCAGGTAACCATAATCAATATAACACCGTTATAATTTACGATTATATAGTATTTAAAAATAATTTAGTAAATGAAATATTGAGGTTAATAATATTTTATTTTATTTAGTTAAATTCCATCTTTAGTGACAACTAAATCAATAAATATATGGTATTGGCTAAATAAATAGCCAATCAATATATATATATATATATATATATATATAGAGTATTAATTCAAATTTAAATTCATGTAATTAATCAGCTTGTTATAAAATAATATAATTGTTATATTTGTTTATACAATATGTGTAGGCTTCTAGGTTTATTGCATATTCATTGCCAATTACGAGTTTCCATTTGCGCAATCGATTAATATAGAGTTATTGTGGTTATGGACATTTATGGGGAATGGGTAAACAGTTGAATATCATCAGAAATATATGGTAGTGGATATTCGGAAAGTTCTTAATATATCAGCAATACCGATGATATACATATACAATAGGTATGAACCTGCACGGAGAATAAGTAATACCATACACTGAGAAAAATAAATGCATCAGATGAGTTAAAAATATTTTTTAAATGCATCAAGAAAACAGCGCTTTTCGATTCATAAATTATAAATAAATGCATCACAGAATTCATTTATTTTTTTACAAATGCATCACAGAATTCATTTATTTTTTACAAATGCATCACAGAATTCATTTATTTTTTTACAAATGCATCACAGAATTCATTTATTTTTTACAAATGCATCACAGAATTCATTTATTTTTTTACAAATGCATCACAGAATTCATTTAATATTATATAAATGCATCATTGAATTAATTTAATTTTTACAAATGCATCATTGAATTAATTTATTTTAACTAATCAGAAAATTAATTTACTATTGTATAAATGTATCATAACATTAATTTATATTAAAATAAATGCATATATAATTAATTTAATATTGTATGAATGTATCATACAAATTATGTTGTGTTATAATTTATAAAAGACATCAAGGAATAAATATATCATTATTTAATTTAATCGCATTATTAATTTTAATTATTCTAATTAAATTAACTAGAGTATAAATGATTACATCATGTTTATGCACATGTAATATATACTATATTAACAATTATTTAATATGTACAATATTTATAATTATCCAACAATGGTTCATTTATTATGATATTGGTCTTTAATTATTTCCAAAAAATAATATATAAATTTAAAAATAAAAATATTTCTAATTTATTATGAGATTTACAAATAAGATTAGTACAACCTGTTTAAAATAAATATACAAAATAATCTATAACTTTTAATGTATATAATACTTAGATAAATAATAAGTTATTTAAGTTAAAATATAGTTTATTAAAATAATAATCATAAACATATATTTATCATAATTTTAAATAATAATAATTATAACAATATATTTAATAATTTTAATACTTTAATATCTTTAATCTTTTTTTTATGAAAATATGATTCAATAAATTTAAATAATGAAGATAAATAATTTGCTAAGATATGAAATATTAAATATATAATAAAGAAAATATAAATTTTTAAAAGCATTAAGGAAAGATGAACATGTAATAATATGTTCATTCTCGATATATATATATATTAAAATCTGTACATGTTATTAAATTGATACTCTTTGCAAATATCATAGGCCCACATTGTTGTATAGTTTCAGACTTAGTTTCAGGCTTATAGCATCAGATTGAACTTCGCAGGAGCTAAATAGTTAATAATATAAATACATATTTAGTAGTAATAATATATATATAATAGTATTTACCTGGATTGACTTCGACTTGACATAAAAGAGGTATCTGATTGAACTTGGTGGGACCTATAATAGTAAATAATGATATATATATATATATATATATATATATATATATATATATATATATATATATGTATATAATATTGTATGGTATTTACCTGGTGTGGTTCATAACATCAGATTGAACTTCGCAGGAACTATAATAATTAAGAATATTATTAATATATATTAGAATATACATAATATATATATAAGGGTTGAATATATGCTTATACTAATCTATAGGTTATTAACTCCCATGGTAATAACCAATAATAACCTATCCTATGAAACATGTGTATATATATATTACCTATAGGTACATAGATCTATTATATAATAGTTAATATAAAATTGAAATAAATTTACAATTTACAAAACAGAAATCAAATTATATAAAAAACAAATAACAAAATATATTTAATCAACATTCATTCAAATTACATAACATTTACATTCGTTCAAGGCACGTCAACTAATTGAAATTTACAAACCAGAAATCAAATTATATAAAAAACACAAATCACAAAATATATTAAATTAACATTTATCTAAATTACACAACACATGTATACTTCATGCACAACATATTTATAAATACCTACACACAGTTATACACGTAGTTCCCATACTACATTGATATGGAAAAAACCTTCATTTAAAATATTAAATATATATTAATATATATTAGATAAATAAAATATAATTTTATTTATTAATTGTATTGTCATATATAGGAATATAAAACTTACTAAAATAAATTTAATTTAAATGTTTTATATAATTTATTTAATATATACAATATATAATAATATATTTAATATATACATTAAATTAATAAGTATATCATGTATAACTCATGGTACCTTCTTTAGTATATATATGCTAGACTATATATTTAGTCTAGACTATATGTGAACTATAATCTACATTCAACATATGAATATATGTTTTCATATCATAGATACAATTGTAAGCAATGACTATATTAATTATATAATTGGTAGAAGATATTAAACACCAGTATTGGATTTTTAAAAACAGAAAAGGCCACCCATTGATAAAATAGAATAATATTTGTATTAAATTTATAATACATTATTTGTCTAAAGTTGAGCCATTTAAGGTAATGGCACAGTGCACATAATTCACAGTTTATCATATAAATATATAGGCTACATATGGTCTATTAATAGTCTGGCAGAATTATATTCATTTAATCAATCTGTTTTTTTTTTGTATTTATAATATTTGAATGTATAACAGAATAGACATATATTTATTATATTTAGCCTATTGTATATATATATATATATATATAAATTACAATGTTAAGTAGTTATTTATTCTCTATACATTGTATTTTACTATTAAAACATAATTTGAAGTCTGAAAACAATAGAAATACAATATGATCATTTATATAATATAAATTATATTAGATATACTCACACACAAATACACACATACATACATAAACACACACACACACATACACACACACACTTATATCAATATATTCACATTAGCCTATACACATATTAAATTATATAAATAATATTGTAGCCATAAATGATAAATTTAATTGAGTATATATTAATCGAATTAAGTAGTATTATATAGTATACTCATGGTTAGCATATTATGCTATACTATCTAGTTTATATAGTTAATATAACTAGTGTTAAGCAGCAATACATATATACATATATATATATATATATATATATATATATATATATGTATATATACATATGTGTATCTGTACAAATAAATTAACCTATTATTAGCTTCAGATTATATTAGTGAAGTCAATAGTGATGCTGGGCTTTGTACACTTTCTTCAATACTAAAAATAAAATAAATATATGAGAATTTTTATATTTGTATATTCAAGTTTATATCACCTTAAGTCTTGATAGTTATTCTTATGTAGTACCTATTTGATTTATCTTCAGGAAAGCTTTTGTTTTCAATGTTGACATATGATTCCCAATCTTTGTTATATACTTGCAATACAATTTAATGTATTTTAAATCTACGTTGTATTGCTCTTTGAAGATTTTCGAAAGTATCGGCATCAATAATAACTTTATCCTCACAGTAATATATATATATATATATATATATATATATATATATATAAATATATAATAATTAAAGTAATAAGTAATATATAGGTGGCGATACTAACATAATGATGCTGATGCATTTATATTTATTAAAGTGAATATAATGATTTAAAAGTAAATATAATGTTAATCACATTAAATCTGATGCATTTATATGTGAAAAATGCATCTATAGATGTATATAATAAATCTGATGCATTTATAATTTATTAGATGCATCACAGAATTTATTTACTATAAAAAAATGCATCTGTAGATTTAAATGACAAAATAATGTTAATTATGTTAAAATGTGATGCATATATAGTAATTTTTATGCATTGTATAGCTTTGATGCACTTTTTATATTATATTTAACTCATCGGATGCATTTATTTTTCTCAGTGTAGTTAAACGGAGAAAGAGCAGATTAGGATTTGTCTATCATATGATATATAAATATATAATAGAGATTTTGTCGTTATATAAGCTACGATATAAATCATTCTTATTCTATTCCAGAAATACCGATTATAGTAAGCCAGGATATTAACATGTTATGGTCGATAGTGTCAACAGATTATTACAGGTTAAGTACGATAAACTAGCAACGAGTGTTGCTATTTGAAGTATACTTTATACAATATTGTCTATAGACAATATTGTATCAAAAATACTAAGACGAGCTGTTTCAGTCGAATGGTCCTTACGAAAAACTCTTTGAAACCGATCGAAAATATTATGTTATTTATATGGTAGATATGTTTTAGAGACAATTATTTCTAGTATCATACTTTGTAAATGTTAACCTATATTGCTAATAATTGTAATTAAAATAAACTATGCTGATTTATAAATATAAAATTAATAATAATATGTACAGTGACAAATGTGAATCTTAAAACTTATACGATTGAAGAAGTATAATAATTCACAATTCATACAAATGTATGCTTACTATATTCACATTACATGCGATAGGGATATAACTTATAATGTTGCTCTAGGAAGCCTCGAATGTATAAAATTATATACACCACTATTTCACATTCATAATAAATTATATATTACATATAATATGATTATTTATAGTTATGACGTATATTTTTAAACAGTCTAATATATATATATATATGTATATATACTTTAACATTTTAAACTATATACATAGGCCTATAAGTCATTGATACAAGAAAATGGCAACGAAGAACACACACCAGGACTCGATAATATTTCCAATGACCGATCATTTTTCATATCATATGCGAAAGTTTAATTTAATTTAAATATATATTAATATAATATTATTATGAATATTCACATTTAATTTTTGAAATTTATATATATATATATATATATATATATATATATATATATATATATATTAAATAATAATACTATTATAATCGTATAATAGTTAAAATATATATCGAATTCACGTTTTTTTTAAATATAAAACTAATTTAGATTGTGGTTATTTAAATCGTATAACACCTGATGTAATTTAATTTATATTACTCAAATAATTATAATACAATAATTATGAACATTAATTAGTATAATTGTTTACATAGTATATATATATATATATATATATATATATATATATATATATTATGTATACTATTTATACTAAATATATTTAGATGCATATATGCTATATAACTATAGTTGTCTGCTTTTAAATGTAAATTACAATTGATATTTAAAATATTTAATTTGATGTTTTTTTTATTAATATTTGAAAATATTTAGTTAAAACATAGTGAACATTTGATAAAAAGATTTACAAATATTAAATCAAGTAATTTACATACCCCTATATTATTATATTCATTGATATATATATATATATATATATATATATATATATATATATATATATATATATATATATATATATATGTGTGTGTGTGTGTGTATGTGTGTACACGTGTTCGTGTGTGTGTTATAATATATATATATATATATATATATATATACTTATTAAATTCGTATTATATTACAAAATATTCCCCAAAGGTTATCTATATAGTAATGAGATATTATGATATCAGAATATCCCATTACTATACTTTAATATACTAGAATGTACTTTAATATACATATACAATTGACATTAAATGTTATCTAGAAGATGTTGACTCTCACGCCTACATATTTAGTTTTATGAATGCAATCTTATATGTATATTTAAAATAATTAGGATACATTACCTACATAGCTTTATATTCAATTATAAGATGATATCTTTACAAATATTATAAAATTACGGAAAATTAACTCTATAATATTTATATAATACGTCAATATCTATCACGTGTTAACTATATGTGATGTGTTAGAACATTTATAAAACAAGAAATCTGGTAATTTGTATAATAGAAATTGATTATAGAAATATTATTTATCTATCCGCTCCATTCGTTTCATATAAACTTGTAATACATGTATCCCTTTGCTCACACAAATGAATACTTTTAATTTGTATATTTATAATCTACTGTTATAATTATTCCTTACTATTTAACCTTTAACCTATAAATATAGTTTATTTTAATACACGAATTAGTAATTAAATATTATTGCGGTATGTATCCCACTAAAATATCATTAATTAAATATAATTTAAATAAAATTAATTTTTTTGTTCAGCTATAATATATAGGCTATATTCTATTATATTGACAAGTAATATCATTAATTATTCTGATATTAATCAAATATAATATACGAGCATGTTTAATAAATAATATAATACGTAGATATATTGTAAAAAGTATTCGTTCGAGGATTTAAAATGGACGCTAGCATCGGATAACCACGCCCCCAACATGATAAGAGTGCACGGTACAGTGACGAATAGTCCAGGCTTTATGGAGGCATTCTCGTGCGGGCCTAATGATCCTATTTACAACACGCACATGTGTGATATACTGTAAAGTTATGTGAGTGTGTGTTGCGCATGTCTTGTTTATAATACAAACTATTGATACGTCGACACATTATTTTTTTTAAATAGCATTGTTATTGTTCTTCAATAAAACTGTAATATTACTAATTAAATATGTGTTCTTATTTGTTAGATATAATATTTTTAATTAAATATGTACAATATTTCCTATATTTAATTCAATTTATAGTAATTGTATTACATATATAAGCTTCTAACGCTAGGGTGTCAGACACACGAGCAGTATGCACGGGCTCGAGCTTCGTCCGGACCATTAAAATAGGTTTTAAAAAATATTAAAAAGTATATTTATATAATATTGTATACAAAATGATCGGGTCACACTAAAACGATGGATGCATTAACATTAGAGCCGCTTCTAAGGGATATTAGGGCCATATGGTTATAAGTGAAAACTTCATCTAAGTTACTGGATGGAATGAAACGACTTCACCAAAATAAAAATAACAATGCACTATAGAAGAAGAATCCATCGTTATCTGAATAATTAGTTATCACTGGTTGATAAATACCTATAATTAATATATTATAACATATTAACATATTATAATAGCTATGAAATCCAGCTTGTAGTTGGAATTAAATGTTGACGTATTCCTGACAATATGACCAAACCAGCAAGTCTTCAGTTAAGAATTATATCTTCTATCGTTTTTCTTATATTTAGTTTCTTTCGTATCATGATGTTTCGGAGTATGCCAGACCTAGTAATCCGGAGTATAGCTCTAAGGTATTTCATTTCAAACACTAGTCGTGCATCGATTTCCTTTCGTCATGTAGTCAATGACTCTGAACCGTATATGGTAATCGACAGAATGGTTGCTCTGTAGAGTCTAGTCTTAAACTGTATTGATACATATTTGGATGACCATATTGATCTTAGTTGGCCGAATTCTTGTGATGACATTGATATTCGGCATTGAACATCTGAGGAGCAGTCTGGAACAAGACTATTAGATATTTGAACTTGGAAACTTTGGGAACCACGTTGTTATCGATTTATATTTCAGCTTTACTATATATATATATATATATATATACTATAATTAAAGATAATATATTAATATATATTTAGAATACAATTTTATTTATGATATATAAATAAAATATATAAAATATAAAGATAAATCATGTTATAAAATTCAGAAATATCGCTATAAAGAAACGTACTTACTTGTCAATGCACATATTCCATACATACATCTAATCATCAAATATCTTCCATCTATTTATACACATGTAATAATTGTAATGTCATAAATAACAAGTATATCAATTTGTATTTAAAGTACTACACTCAGGGCCCGCTTAAGCATACTATGGGCCCCGGGCAAAAAAAACGTATGGGTCCCATAAGAATTTCATAACATATTAAATGGGCCATTCTAGAAATAACTAATATCCATAACTCTTGCATTTATTTATATATATAGGGATAAATGGTGTATTATTATTATATTATGCGTGATAAAAATATGTAAAATATTTATAATCTTTAACATTTTTTGTTTTTTTTCATATATATTTACATGTATCGTGTGAAGGAGACACACTTTAAGATGCATATAATATATAGGGGGATGTTTCCTTCACGCTATGGATGTAAATAGGTATTCCGATACCCACTTAAATTCATTACAATGTAATATTTTATAATTTACAAATTATTTAATAAACATTATATAAGTATATGTTAACAGATATAATTGGTTGAAATTATATGATTACATAGTTATTTTACTCGATTTCCTCTTCTAAAGCAGTATTATGTATTCACTATCAATTTAATTAATTAGCTTTGATTCCAAATATAATGTTACAGACTTGAAAGTATTTATTGTGTCAGATAATGTCATAGAAAATTATTTATAAGTTTAAGTTTAGAGAAGCTTCTCTCTCAAATGTAATTATTTACCATTACATATATTATGATGAAAATGTCTACAATTGGATATATCTAGACCATCATATATATATATATATATATATATATATATATATATATATATATATATGCATATTTGTATAGTCCATTCCTTTGAGGTGTATATCAATATGGTATAATATATATTTAATACTGAATTATCTTATATATATTAATCTTAATCTCTGAAGTCAGATGATATATATATATACAAATTATTTATATAATTAGTAATAACTACATAATTATCTTTTTTAGTATTTCCTATATACTTATAAGTATATATTAATTAAATAGTCAAATATTGTTAGAAAATAGTCATATTTAACTTCTTATATATCAGTATTCATCATAGGGTGTGAAAAAATGATGTAAAATCACTAATTTTATCATATGTTATCATTATACTAATTATTTTGTAATTTATTTGTATACTCTAATCAACTCCTCATAATCATTTATCTTCTCGCCTATATATTTAGAGAGTGCATCAATATTTTTTATTACCGCTTTTATCTCAATTTAACCTAATTTCAATACTTTTCTGATCGACTTTAGTCTACAAGGTAATTAGCTCCACGGTTTTCATAATATTTAAGTCTCATTCAAATTCTTGCATTTTATTGAATAAATACGTTGACTTTAGTAATGTAATTTACGTAATATTTTAACATATAAAATATCAGATATAACATGTAATTTTGGGAAATCTACAAGATATTGCTCTAATAAAATCTGCTTGTGATGACCATATTAAATTCGATAATGCTTTTAATAAAACATATTATATTATTCTTTAATATAGATGTTAATATATATATATATATGTATATATATATATTCATTATTTAGATTGGCTAAATAAATTATATTTATTTGGGATGAAAGCAAATAATATTGCTACAATTGTCTAAGATTCAGCGGCATTTTTCCCAACTAGATTTAAGAAATTCACAGCGCAAATATTGATAATGGGGGATCCATATTGATAATGGACTATGGTATATTATGATATATTTCATTTTATTAAATCTTCCAGACATATTGCTGGATTTTTCATAAATTTGAGCTCTATACTCTATTATAATTATATTATTATTTTAAAAAATCTAATAAATCGTTAGATAAATATTGACCAATGTGATAATGAATCTTAACGTACAATGTACGTCGTACATCAATAAATACCTATATAATAATATCTAACTTGGTATATATGACGATGACTTATTAACGTACATACATGTGATATATCTGGAATTGAGTACACTGATATATAATATAATATTTATAATTTTATATTTCTTCAATTATTAAGTTATCAGTAATAACTTATCACCTTTCTCTAATAATAATATCGCCATTGTGTGTATTTATATATATATATATAAATATATAGATGAAGGTGATGTAAATCTAAACATTCAGTTGTAAGTATACTAAGTAAGTATGTACGTATGGCTATAGCCTACTTATTGGATAATTGCAAAAATGCCTTTATTATTATATTTAGATTATATATATATATATATATATATATATATATACATAATCTCTGTTTCAATAAATATAAATATAATTTCTTTCTCTAATAAAATTCTGTTGAAAATGTTATGTACAGAATTCCCTTTCATCAATAATACTTATTAAAAATACTATAAAGTAGAATATTCCTATTTTAATTAAAACTATTTTATATATATATATATATATTATTTACACTAACAAAATTATAATATTATATACACTATGAGAAGATACACATTTTATTAATACGAGAAGTAGATAGAGAAAATTAATTCTTTTGAGAACAATTATTTTAAAATATCTAATTAATTTGAATTACTATAAAAATTATAAATCTATATAGAATATCGTTTTTTTGTAATTTATAATCAATATAATCCTTTATATATATCATAAATCATAGTTAAAATATATCTTAATATATATCTCATATTTAATTTTAATATAAAGAAGTATACTTTTTTTTCGTAAACTAATTATAGAATTATAAATTGTTAAGATTCAACTATGGTTAACATTCCCTTAATACGTTTATCATTTATCACTTTCTAGTTTAACAAACAATTATTTATCAATCCGTTTCATACTATTTTATCTGACAAGCAGAGATGTGTGATATGATCTATGGTTATCACTATTAGCATATTCTCCAACATCTTCATGTACATATTTCCACCATATCTTCGTGTAAATTTAGAAATTGTTGACAAATTCACTTTTCAAATCGGCCTAAATGACTCTTATTTAATTAATTTATTATATTATTTGTATTTATTTAATTAGAATTAATAATATATAAGAAAAATACAGTTAAGACAATTTTTTTTATATAAATAGTAAACAACATTTTCTAAAATAATTTCAATAAATAATTCATGGGCCCTTCAAAATGTGGGGCCCCGGGCAATTGCCCGGTTTCCCCCCCCCCCCCTTAAGCCGGCCCTGACTACACTTATACACTATATCTAACTTACTAACATAGTATTATAAAACTAGACTGTCAAACTTTCTCAAATGTAATATACAATATACAATATCAGAATAATTACGATATTATATTAACTATAATTCAATTTACAGATTTAACTCCTGAAACTAGACAAATAATCTGTTTTGACAACGTATTAAATCATAACAAATTATAAAAATATAAATGTTTAAATTAAGCAACAATATTTTATTTCATTAATAAGGTTATGCCTTCTTGAAAATCACTCCCCCGTATACCGTTGTCACGGATAATTAACTTAGCATATTTATAAATTGTATCCATATGCTAAATAATCTAACTAAATGTATGTTAATATACCATATATACTAATTCATAAATCAGAATTATCATTCCTCGCGAACAGGACATTAATAACAGGGATATTAATAATTTAATATGTGTTCTCTGAATTTCCCTTATAATATAACATAATAATATAATACAAATATTAATGTATCTTTAGATATTAGGCCTAATTAGGCATACTTTACGAAATTCCATTATTTAACAAATTTATATTTATAACATATCGAAGGGAACAAAATATTACCTAATTATATCGTTATTTATATTTCAAATTATATCATTTGATAGTATTAAAATCAACATTATTTACAGACAATACATTATTTATTTTATAATATTTATTTATTTATTTTTTAAATACTTTTCAATTATTAAATTTAATTTATTGAAAATTGTTATCGAAATTAATATTGTATATAACTTATGTATATATATAAATAATTTATTAAAAATTAATAAGAAAATTGATACGAATTATTACAATAGTGAAATGGCTGACAATAATGTAAATAGTAACAATTATATTTACGTAGAAAACAAAGATTATTATGAATCTTCTACAAAACATAGACAATCAAACACTTTAAAAACTTTAAACACATATGTTAGATCTAAAAATAACCATGCTACCAGGTAATTAAACTAATTAAATATTATATCAATATTACTCTTAATTATATACTTAATATGTATGGTATTATACAAATATTGTGAGTCAAATATTCCCTATCCATGTAATATACTTAATACGTGCCGCTGCTAGCAATATTAACTACATTACTGAACTAGATCTTGGTTTGACGCGGTTTCCATGACAATAGTTTCATTGTTCTATTAAAGTACATACAATATAAAGTAACTTATAGTCGCCACAGAGATATGTATTCCACTTAAAAACATAGATATCTTATTGCGTTGTTATATATTAGTAATCAACACTTAGTTTTCGTCATATAAATAATAATGTAAAGCATATGTTTTACAAATTTTTAAATTTAGAATTTAATACGAATTTTAATTTTATATAATACATTTTTCCAAAAATTGCCTATTACTTTATATAAGTAGCGCTGTTCGTGTTTTGTATACAAAATCGAATTACGTGATTTCGCATGTATAACATCTTTCATTATAATAATCGTTGATTTAAATGTATATTAGGAAAAGACTTATGATGCTAAGAAATGACTAAAATATAAAATATATTTTAAACAAGAAAATTAAAGTAAATAATTAAATTAATATTCATAGCATATAAGCCGATGTGTATATTGTTATAATGATCTCTATATATTTGTAATAAATCAACAGTTACATGATTACAAATAACATTGATTTGTATATACCTAACACAAGTAAATTACAAATAATAATAAATGGATAACACACTTGATATTTACTAAGCTGTTTCATTTCTAGATGTATATATGTTATAATAATTCACTTCTTGTGACAGGAGTGATCTGATATTCTAACAGAACCATTGATATAAAGAAAGTGGATAAGCAATTGACGCACGCAATGCATGTAAAATATAGATACGTGAATGACACTTTTATCGATAAATAAACAAAATGGTATCAGTGATTTTGATTGGATATTAGTCATATCATATATGTCAAACATTAAAAAAGTAGGCTTTTCGTCGAAATAGATTAAAGTGACTTATATCTATATCAATGAATTTATATTATAAATATCAATAAAATAGTATGATATCTTCAATTTAAATACACAAAATTACGAGGAATGTTGATATAATGTATTTTAAATATATAATTTTATTTTTAGTATAGATATTATATTAAAATTGGTTGTAATTATCAATATATATATACATATAAATACATATTATTATAAATAAAAAGTAGTGGGCCAGATAGTGGGTTTCGACTGCAGCGCCCGTAGCGGATAGTGCCATACACTACATTCAATTGCTTATCCACTTTATTTATATAGATGAACGTACAGAATACTGATATGAATTCCTTATTACCACATCTGAAGTATATGGCAGTGTGTGGTTGTGTAGATGTATATGTAGATGTATATTTAGATTCATATATATTGTTACGAACAACTTGCTCTGTGTATTTGTCTGAATATAAATAATATATTACATCAGATTATTATGATATAATAATAATATTTATTGATAAATTGTGTTTGTTTTCTGTTTAGTTTTTCGAATGTAGCATATTGGTATACTTTTTCCTCATAAAGGACTTTAAGATTATATAGTATATTATTTGTTTTCACCCGTATATATATATGTATCTATACTATACTATTTCGGATTATATCAGATAGTTATATATGGTAATGTGTAGGTGTATACTTAATATTAGGCTAATATGATTAATAGTAATCTAGTTAATAAGATGTACTCAGTAACGGTATCCAAAGCTATCGTTATAAACTACTGAAAATACTGAAGTTACATATTTTTACAAGATTTTATTAGGACATTATAATATCACTAGATATTAAAATAACACATACGTACTCATATGTTTCTTTACAAAAATGGTGATGTGTGTAATATATCATATTTATCGATACAAGATATCATTCTACTTATTACAATATTTTCAAATATCTTAAAATTTAAATATGAATGAAAATGTATATTTATATAAATATATATAACCATGTACTAATTAATTATAATATAAAAGTATCCACTCATTGTAATGAACAAATAAAATTGCGAAAACAAATAAATTGTGGATATGAAACATTATACGTAGATGACAAAATATTTTATATAATTTAATAAAATAAGATACATAATCATATTTGATTAAAGTAATCATAAGATGTATAAGAATGCGATTAACATGTGGAATTTAAACATTTTAATATATATATATATATATCATAATAATATTTGTTGTATTAGTTATTCGTGTTCAGTATTATATTCTATATACTTCAGCGGTCAACATTCTATTTATTTAAATTATGAATGATTAAATCAAAACAATACATATCACAATAGTTCGAAAACTACACTGTTAATACTGAATGGTTTAATGTTTACATACGTTATATATTTAACCGCCAATATAATAATCGGGGGAGATAAAGATAATGGTAATTCAAATACAAATGTACACATAATAACACCACCTAATACAGATAGTTAGTGTATATATAAAAACATTATTTATTTATAAATATGATATATGTTAGTTGAAGCATGATGCAATATCAGATTGTACAGTAAATCCGCGGTAATAATATATTTTATATTATATTGAGATTATAAATATAGATAATATTATACAGATAACAAATTCCATATTTATTATATATATATATAAATATTAGTAATAAATACATACTTCACTTAGTATATAATTATAGACAAATTAATTGATAAAGTTTGTAAATAAGCTTTAGCGCATTATTTGCAATAAAGCTGTTTGCATGAAGATTATGAAAAAGAAAATTTTATAATAATGAACGATAATCTGAAATATATAGTATACTTTACAGAGATCCTTAACTTTATTTATATTCATTATTGTATTATTGATTGATTGATTGATACTTTATTTAAGCAAATATAAGCTATATATTTCGACTAGTCGAATATTTAAAGTGAAAATATTACCTAACTATAAAATATGTTATGAAAATAAACAAAGAATAATTCGAAATTAATAAAATTAAAGAAATTAAAACGTTTTACAGTTAACGTGACAAATAAATGAAAAATAATCGAAAATAGAAATAAATTATATAATAAAAATAAACGAAAAATTATCGAAAATTGAAATAATAATATCTTTTCTTTATTTTAAAATACATTTGTTGTCAAATGATATCAAAATATTCTATTTCTAAATTAAATATATTTTATTTTTCATAATTTTTTCACCTGTGATTATAATAAATTATAATATAATATTCAATTGCTACCTTTTAAATATATTACAAATATAACATGTTACAAATCAACTAATCCAATACTAATACGAAATAAACAATGTAATACTTATCACAATTAAAATCTATAATAATAGTACTATATTAATTTTATATTTATTTATAATGAATTTGAAATAAATATATATATATATATATATATATATATATATATATATATATATATATATATATAACAAACTGTGATACAGAACAAAATATAATATAAAATAAGCACATATTAATATAATACTTATCACTTTAAACTCTGTAATAATAGTGAATTATTAATTTTATATTCTAGTATATTTGAAATATATATTAAAACCCAACTATTCTACAAAGAAAACTAAACCGAAAAGATAATACAATTATAAAGATACAATATGAAACATAAAGCAACATAAAATTATAAACTTCTGTTAAAAAAAAGTTGTTTGTCAAAACAGATTTTGTTTATTTTATTTTTAAAAGATGAAACAGATTCGAAAAATGAATTCTATATATTGACTGATCTATTATTAATTATATTTTGAATGTATACATATATTTATTGTATTATCATAATTATGTATTATACTTGATTTTTTATTATTACGATAAATAATATAAAATAATAAATAATTTAAACCCGAGAATAATGTTTCTTTTGTATTTTAAGTATCAACTATAAATAGATACCAAGAATACAACTGTAAATCGTCCCAAATATATATCTAACTACTGCAATTCGGCCACTTGTATTGAATCAAGAAACCACTTGTTAAAGTTTATTAATAATTCAGTTTGTATATATCATATATACACATATACACACACATACGTATACCCCATACACTTAGGATATATATATATATATATATATATATATAATTTAGAAGTTTGTATAATAATATGGGTTATTTAGAACCCATATAGATATAGAAACAAAGCTTATTTTAATCCGTTAAAAAAATGAAGAGTATGGTAAAATAAATTAACTAACGAAAGTATTTAAATTGTAATGGTAAAATATAAAAATTATATAACTATAAAACAAAAAAAATAAAAAATAAAAATAAAAAAAAATAAAATAAAAATAAAGGTATTGATTGATGCTATATTGATTGAATGTTTATTTAGACACTTAAATAAATCATAAATGATTTCTCAAAAGTGTATATAATAGAATACAAATAATAAAAGTAGGTAAACAATAAATACCATTAATAATAATATGTTTTCGAATTATTTAAATATTTAATTTATGAAATTCGATTTCTAAAGAATTTGTTTTCGAATCTAGCATGTGCGATATATGAAATAAATATAATAATTCGTGGATACTGTACTTGTATCAATATGGTGAATATATATATATACGTATACAGCGTACACTATAGCTTCTACTTAAACTTAATAGACTTATTCTATAATAATTCTATATATAATTAATATATATTAATTCTATAATTAATAACTTAATTCTAATTTAACTACATATAATTCATATGTCTATATTATATATATATATATATATATATATATATATATATATATATATATATATCATATTATTATATAATTATAGGTATTATTATATAATTATAGGTATATATATAATATAATTATAGGTATATATTATATTATATAGTATGTTTTCCTATATTTTATATATATAATAATTAATCTGATATACTATTTTCGCTTTAATAAACCGTATATATTTCATTATTATAATAGAATAGTAATATAATAATGAGATATAATAAATAATATGAAATATAATAAATAGAATTAACAGTAATCGCCGAGTTATTATATACGTTATATAACTAACCGCCAATAAACTCGTAATTCGATCCACCGAGAGTCTTGTATTCTATTATCTTCGATCCTGTTCGCAGTGCCAAATGTTGTGTTATCTCTCTCTTTCGTATTAAACTACTCAATAATAAAATTACTTTAAATAAGTCAAAGTTTAATTCCTTTATTAAAAGTCAAAGTCGTCGACGTGTACGCACCACGACCAAACGGTAAAAGCCAATATTATTTTCGGCTCGACACGCCCACGATATTTTAGGGGCGTGTCTATACAATTAGATTTGGTAGTCTCTTGTAGTTTCTTGCAGTTTCTTGCTCGATCATTTATGGCGCCGTAGGTTACCACCTGGTCGGCATTAGATAACCTATAATAACTCGCCGAATACTCCGCGCCGCACGATATATAATGTTGTACCTATATACGATTCATACCCACACTTATACCGCATATTCATTACCGCGCGTTGATCTAAAGATAATTCATTCGCACACACATATACACTAATATACACTACATAACATATATAAATATAATAATTCAATATATATATATATGAACATATTATGATATCATAATATAACAATATTGTTATACTATTTAACAGTATCATCCATGTCATAACTTTTATGAATATGCATGTGGAAATGTGAATAAGTATAACATATATGATGCACATAATGACATGTTTTCTAAAAGAAAAAATATAATAGTGAATAATATAGGTAATACTTTATATTATATTTATATATTAGATATATATATATATATATATATATATATATATATATATCAATATTCCCATCTCTATGTAAAAGGGGTTTCATACCAACTCGAATGCAATTATTAACTATAATAATTATAAGTTAAAGTTTAACTCAAATATTTAAATCTCCGTAAAAGGGGTTTCACTCGTAATTATTAGAGTTAATAATTGCATTCGAGTTGATATGAAACCTCTTTTTATAAACTCCCTAACTTATAATAGTGGTAAACTCTATTAACTTTAATATATATTGAAACTGGCTCATAAAAATACGAATCCCCTATTTAATAGACATACCATTCATTTGATATATGCCTTAAATATAATTATATTCAATTTTCATTTCCTCTTCAACTATTCTTATTGACTGACAATCTTCCTATCTCATATTTATATATTCCGTTCCCTATTCTAGTAATATTTCTCTTATTACAGATCCCTTTACTTTCAGCACCTCCTAATAATTATTCATTGTACACCATTTTCTACACCCGATCTACTACCATATGAGTACACTGTTATATTCTCACTTTTCATTAATATATGTTTATGATTCTTTGTTCCCCCCTCGTGGGTTTGTTGTGGTATATGAGTTATTATATATCATGATATACATCATGATATACCTACTTTCACTTATCATACTTTTTCGTATAGTGATTGTCTCTTTGTTTCTTTTTCATTTTCTATAACTAATATTATATTTTATATTTATATTATCTAAACTCCCCTAAACCTGATCATAATGTGTTTAATGAACCTTATTTTCTGCGGATCTCATGATTCATTTAATTGTTTATAGGTTAATTATTATATAAAATATAATATTCTCACGGACCATTCGATCATAACCTTTGCGTTATCGTTATATATTTCATACTTTACCTAAGTAACTCATTTATTATAAAAAATTAAATATATTACTATTTCTTTATCCTACTCTGATTTGTATCAAATATATGTTTTTAACCCATACCCCCGGAATCACTAAACTCCGCTCTCACCACTTTACGTTAAAAATGTATCTACCTACTCAATCATTATTTCCGTTCATAACAAAATATAGCATCCCTTGTAACCTAGTAAACTAATTGATAAGTAATATCAGTTTACTGATATATAAAAATATATTAAAACATACTAATAATAGTATACTACTCCTCAATATCTGATATGTATGATTCATTTTTAAATATAATTCCTTCTCACTATTTTAGGGTGCATTTTTTGTAACCTACCACAGTACCACAGTACCATAGTACCACAGTACCATAGTACCACAGTACCACAGTACCACAGTACCATCCTCGATATAGATATAGGGAGGATTTGTATTTATGTTTCTAATGAACCATCTGAAACGCCCGCTAATTTAACTCAAGTGGTACTGTGGTACTGTGGTACTATGGTACTGTGGTACTGTGGGACTGTGGTACTGTGATACTGTGGTACTGTGGGACTGTGGGACTGTGGTACTGTGGTACTGTGGTACGTTGGTATCTTAAAAAAACGCATTGACGTACCACAGTCCCACCTGTATGCTTATACATGTAAACTCAAGTGGGAATGTGGGACTGTTCTACTGTACCGGTACGTTGGTATATTTCGCATTTTTTATAACATACCATAGTACCACAGTCCCACTTGATTTTACATGTATAAGCACACAGGTGGGACAGTGGTACTGTGGTACGTTATGAAAAATGCTTGCTAACTTGGTACTGTGGTACTGTGGTACGTTACAAAAAACGCACCTTAACTCTATTAATATATATATATATATATATATATATATATATATATATACTTCTAAATAACTCGCTAGTACCCTATCCCCCTATTTGTAAACTATATTTGTATAGTATATATATATATATATATATATGAATAATAATTAAACAAAAATGATATACACATATTTATTTTAATATAATATAATAAATATAACCATTAAATCATTATAAATATTAAAATTTAGATAATTTGTTACCAATTTAAAGTAGAGAGTCAATGATTAATATAGAATTATAGTATGCATATTAATATGTCATATTATAAAGCTATAGTACTACATAGTGTATGACCACTATAACTTAAGTATAATTATTTGTTTAGTTTTAATATTTAATATCTAAATGTCAATAATAGTATTAACTCTATATTAGGGAAATTGCTGCATTCCAATGAAATATTATCCGGGGCGGTGTTGAAAGTAAAACAAGTTTACGAAGCATGTATGCATACAGAAGATAATGAACATCTTATTAATAATTATATTCATGGTTATATTGATGTAAATGACTAATATATAATATATATTATATTATATACAATATTTCAAAGAATTATATTAAATAATTAGTTTTAACTCAACGCAACAATATATATATATATATATATATATATGATATAACTTTTTAATATTGCATTATGTATAGATTGATACATAATAATATATATCTTTATATGATAATATAATTTTAATTTTAGTAATTTTTTAGTTTTTACTTTATTTGCATATAATATTTGACTATAATTATCATTTTATTATATATATAGACAAAACTGTGTATAGTTCCGTTTGCTAATTCATCAGGCAGTAGGACGATGGTTTAAACCTAATCCTGACCATTAAAATAGGTATTACATTCATATTTAGAAGTGATCGTATATAATTGTATAAACATTAATTATCGGCTCTCGTTTAAACCATGGATGCCTTAACATAAGAGATGCTTCGAAAGGATATTAGAGCCATGTATGGTTATAAATGAAAACTTCATCTAAGTTCCTGGATGGTATGAAAGGACTCCACCAAATAAAAATAACGATAACAATATATAATAATAATAATAATATGTATTAGAATAATTTGTGTTTGCCTTCTGTTATATTTCATTGCTTATAATATTAGTATGATTTTTCCTCCAAAATGGCTTCAACATGAAAATAACTTCAAACATTTTTTTCATCCACGAACAAAAAATATAATATATATAATATATACATATTTACTAAATATATACTAAATAGTACATTACAAATAAATAGGTTATAAACCTACATATACTATAAAACTGATAACATTGAAATGCATGTAGTATGCCGATGGTTTACATACAGTAAGTATTTTCATAATATTTAGAAGTGGCCTTATATACTTGTGTATATAAAATGATCGGCTCTCGTTAAAACATATATTCCTTAACATGGTATCGACTTAGTAGGAACATTAGAAATAATTAGTTGTAGGTAAACAAAACTGTATCTAAGTTGTGAATTGGATGAAAGGACTCCACCGACATAAAATAACTAAAATAATATGATATAAAGAGTTTATTTCCGGAGTATTACAACTATTATAATTTTGTATTGATATAATATTTATTTAAATTGAAATATAGAAAGAGTAGCTGGTAGATTTATTGTGTATACACTGCGAAATAGTCTAGGATGTCTATATTATTGTTGTTCACTATAAAAGCGATACTAATCTTATTATTACAATTGGCCTGTTTATTAATGGTGAAATGCATTTTTAATAATATAATTATAAATAAATTTACAACTACTTGGGTAACTTGGAACTGTATTCTTTCTAATTAAAAGTTGATAAATTATAACAACTTATATCTATGTATAAATTAGAATTGTTTTGTATACAATATTCTGACTATCTGTTCATTATATATTGTATTACAATGTGGATATATATATATAAACACATATAAAAATAAATGTATTTTATATTAATTTTTGAATATATATATATATATATACATATATATATATATATATATACATATATACATATATATATATATATATATATATATATATATGTATTATACATATAATATTGAAATAAAATGTATAACTAGACATACACTCGATTTATAAAATATCGTTATAACTTATCCATGATATCACATCTAAATGGTTTATATTCTTTCCCATCCATTAAATATGGAGAACCGCTATTATATACATTTAAACATGTTTCAACTAAGCATATATTGTCATATTTATATTATTTTTATGTTTATTAATAATTTAATTTTTATAATTAATATATGACAATTTCCACGTATTAAAATCTTCAAATGATATATTCCAGTCAATTTTATTATTTATAATATATATAAGCTCATAGGAATAATAAATGTCTTCTAGACTAATAAATATATTTGATATATTTTACTTTTAATTAATTTATTGTTGACTACATAGTATATTATTTGATATATTGTTATTTCATCTATAGTTGTTCCAATAAATTAATTCGGAAGGTATAGTAATCTACATAATCAGTTAACATTTTATATAATTTATTTTTAGACTACATTATATATATATATATTAGTTTTAGTTTATTAAATTATTATTTAACTATTGATAGTAGGTTTTATACTGATTTACAAATAATAGTTGCTAAATATTTAAACAAATAAGTGTTATCAATAATGGGAATATTTATATTGAGAATAATTATTTCATTATTATTATCAATATCTATATTATTTTTTTAATATTATTGTCTGATTTTACCCATTTAAATATAGGTATCAGAAACTACACTATCGATTACATTAGTGTAGGTTTTTAACTATATCATTTCTTATTTCAGATATTTTTTATAATAACATATTTAATTTATTTCCTGTGCCCTTTATTATATTATTAATATTACTAGTATTAATAAAATAGATGATGTTAAATTAACATCATTAATTAATATTGTTATTGCATTATTAGTACTGAGTAGATTTATTGTTGTATTATCATTAGTATTATTTATATATATATATATATATATATATATATATATATATATATATATATATATATATATATATATACTTCATTGAAATATACAATTGTGCAATCTAAATAACTGAATAAATAAATAATAGCATATTTGTGTAGTGATTTATTAGACCAACTTGTTTTCATAATTATTATATGAGCATCTATAATGATATTTATTACTACGTGAAAAAGTTATATAATTTTCGTTAGTAATTTCTAAAATACATATACTACAATCATTTTTTTAATATTATAAATTTATTAAAATTAAATTGTTATATAGATCGTATTATATCCTATTTATCATATGTATTTTTAACATACTATACAATTATTTCAAATTGAGTAATTTCCGAATTCGAATTGTTTTTGTTTACTAAATAAATTAGAGTTTCGATATTTCAATTTTATTTCAATTTTCGAAATCATTTTTAAAACTTTATCCTTTCCTAAAATGAATATTGACAGTATTTCCATATACTGTAGAGAAATGAATATCTAAATGTGTAATTCACCCTTTTAAGTCAGGTTCTGTGAACCCCTCAACAATTCCCAACGTATAGCTCGTAAAGACTGCATATCCACCATCAATCACCTGAACTCCTCACACCCCATCCCCAATTTCAATTACGTGGTCCGAGGCACAAACAATGTTCACATCGCCTTAATGTGTCCCACCCGATATTGTGATACCTTAAACCCCCTACTAATACCTCTCCCCTAAATTACCCCTTACCCATACATCCCTCTCACACCCATTTCCCTCACTTCCCATCACTCGCACTCTTCCCCATCCCATCCCTACAATTATCAACCCCACCTGTCTTACTTCCCTTAACGCTGCTCTTATCAACGCATATTCTCTTCGCAATTAAATCCCTTCTGTAATATCCCTCGTGACTTACTATGACCTTCACATCTTATTCATAACATAAATCTGGCTATATCCTATGAATTCTCTTCAGGTTGCTGCTCTTAACACTCCCCCTAATATTTAATTCACAACCCTCGCGACTCTCCCCATCCCGGTGACGGCACCGGATAATATTCTCTCATTATCTCCAATATTTCCTATCACTCATTCTCCCAATCTGAAGCTCACAGCTGCACCATCAGCTCACCTTTCTCTCGTACCTTCAATATATTCTTTTCTACCGTCCTACCTCTCCCAACATAAATTCATTCTTTGATGAATTTAGCCTATTTCTACCCACTATAACCTCTAACACAATCATACTATGTTACTTCAACATTCCCAACCCACCTATAATCCAGTCCTTAAACAAATTCCTCACCTCATTCAACCTTGTACAACACATCACCTCCCCCATCCATGTCCATGGTAACACTTTATAACTAATAATTTCCCCAACACTAACACAATTGTCACCTACCATTATATCGGACCACTCTTCTCCGACCACTTCCTCATATTCCTTACCATTAGTCACCCCAAACCCACCAGACCCCTCACTACCAGAATATCACGCAAACTCTAGAGCCTCCCCATACCTGCTTTTATCTCAGATATTTGTCCCTTCCAACTTCAACGTCTGCTGAACTCCATACATATCTCGCCTCCACCCTCGATTAATACGCCCCCTTATTCACTAAAACCTCCATCACATACCCTGACTCATCCTGGTATACTAAATCCCTTCTGAAACAAAAGCGAATCCTTCGCAAAGCCGACAAATCCTATCTCAAACATCCCTCCCCTACTTCACTTGCCTACTACAATAACTTAAAAAATCTCCACCGAAAAGCTATTTCTACCGCAAAAGCCTCTCACATCATCCACAAATTGTATAAACTCACTAATGACATTAAGTCCATAAATATACTTTCTGCCTAACAGCTTGGTCAATGACAAACTTTCCACCACCCTTCCCACCCTTCCCACCATGTAATTCCCACCACTCCAATTACCTTTTCCTTCTCCCTTGAACAGTTTTATCTCCCACTTAATCAAATCATCTTCCTTCTCAAATCTACCTCCTCAACTTTATCCCTTGACCTTCTTCTCCTCCCAATACTAGTGCATATAATTAATAATGTAGCAACTCCCCTTCATCAAATCATTTGCGGTTCATTTTCATCCGGCTTCGTCACTCCTAATTTCAAAAAAGCAGTTATCAACCCTATTCTTAAAAATCACAACCTTGATTCTCTATCTCCCTCAAACTACCGACCCATCTCTAACCTCTAAATCTACTCTAAGATCCTTTAACGCTTAATATCCTCCCAACTTATCACATACCTTACAACCAATACAATCCCTAACATCTTTCAGAGTGCCTACCTTCTCCACAAATCTACCGAATCCGCGCTAATACTCATTTCATCTGACTTACTCTCCGGTCTAAACAATAACCGTGGCTCCATACTCGTCCTCCTTGATATGTCTTTCGCCTTTGACACCCTTGACCACAACGTCCTCGTCCACCGACGTTCACCAATTGGCATTACTGGCATCGCCCTCAATTGATTTACCTCTTACATTTCCAATCGTTCTTCCACTGTTAGGATCAACTCACACTCATCTCCCCCCCCCCGCTCTATCACCCATGGTTTTCCCCATGGTTCTGTTATTGGTCCTTTCCTTTTTAACATTTACCCCTTCCCCATTCCAAATCTTTACCGACTACCCAGAAATGTCCTCTCATACCTACGTCGATGACCTTCAACTCTATCACAATACACCGACTCCCCTACTCATGCCCCCAATCGACTCTCCCCCTGCATCAATTCCATACAGCAATGGCTTACTTCCAACTCCCACCAAACCGAAGCTATCTTTCTGCACTTACCCTTTCTGCACTTACGTTCCTCCAGCCTCCCTGAACCACCCCCATCTTACTAACCATGACTACCCTCCCATCTGACTAAACATGACTACTCTCCCCTAATCCAAAAATGTCCGTAACCTTGACATACACGTCGGCTCCACTCTTTCCCTTGATACTCACATTGCTCACATGCACAAATCCATCCACTACCACTTACATTACTTCCGCCTAATTCGACGTTCCAATCCCTTCCCCATTTCTGTTACCATCGCCTCCTCTTATATACTCCCCCTATTCGACTATTGCAATAACCTACTATTCAATCTCACCGCCTACAAACTGATTAAACTGCAACGTCTTCAAAATGATGTAACACGTTACGTCCATATACTTCCCCGTGATTCCTCTGATTCCATTATACCATTACTCAAATAACTATACTGGCTCCCAGTCTCCTACCGTATTAAATACAAACTTTCACTGAAAATCCCTAAAGACATACATCACAACTCTCCTGAGTACCTTGCCTCTCTTCTCCATCTATACACATCCACTACCCCAATCCACACCCGATGCTCCAACACCTTTCTCCTTACTACACCCCACCTACATAACCCCCAAATCCTCCCATATACGCTCCTTTGCCCTATCTTCCCTTTATCATTGGAACTCCCTACCCTACCAACTTCGAATAATGACATCAACCTCATCCTTCAAACGTAATCTAAAAACATAATATTTCTCCTATGCTTTCCTCCAACACAATAATCTCCCCCACAGACGGCCGATTGCTCACTCACAGCGCAGTCCTAAAACCAAACAAAAAGTAAAAGTAGAATAAATAATTATAATTAATTAGATTTAAAGAAATTTCTTTTTTTTATTTATAGAATAATGCTTTAAATTAATGTGATTTTAAATTACGATTATATGCTTTATTATTATTCTTATTATTATTATTATTATTATTATTATTATTATTATTATTATTATTATTATTATTATTATTATTATTATTATTATTATTATTATTATTTTTATTATTATTATTATTATTATTATTATTATTATTATTATTATTATTATTATTATTATTATTATTATTATTATTATTATTATTATTATTATTATTATTATTATTATTATTATTATTATTATTATTATTATTATTATTATTATTATTATTATTATTATTATTATTATTATTATTATTATTATTATTATTATTATTATTATTATTATTATTATTATTATTATTATTATTATTATTATTATTATTATTATTATTATTATAGTTATACATATATACTAATGCTATTTTACATTAATACATCAACATTATTACGGCGTATATAAAAATATAGTACGATTTGATAATATGATAAGTATACCCTATAAGTAAAGAAATTGATCATAATCTGAATACAATAATATTGAAATCATTGATAAGTAACTATGCTTTGATTACCAATAACACTTATAAATCATTAATCTGATTGTAATCAATGATTATTAACTGATCACTAACATTTATTTACGATCATTTCATAATCATTTCATAATCATCGTCAACTTTATAGAACAAATTATATTAATATACATTAATGATATTAATATGATTATAATCAATGATAGTTAACTGGTCACACATTTAAATGAATATTCGTAATCGAATGAATATCAATGATTGTGATTGAGTGACAATCTATGATCGTAATCAATACATAGGCCCATGCTAGCATCTGATTACTTGCTGGAGTGTAATCTGATTACGAATTTGATAAGTTTACTTACTGGGTATAAATAAATTAATTAGAATTTTATAAATATATTTATTATTTATATTATGTAATTAGAAATTATGTATTATAAAGATTAAATAAATATTAATGAATTTATTAATTATATTTATAAAAAAGATTATAAATTATTTCTTTCAATAATTATTTAAAGTTATATTTATAATTTTATTTATTTATTATATTAATA
This sequence comes from Osedax fenrisi, assembly GCA_964019155.1. Taxonomy (NCBI): domain Eukaryota; kingdom Metazoa; phylum Annelida; class Polychaeta; order Sabellida; family Siboglinidae; genus Osedax; species Osedax fenrisi. The sequence continues at coordinate 19,723,372 of OZ025244.1, read as the reverse complement.
ACTATAATTAATATCTCATTATATATTAAATTATATAATCTAAATATAGAATATTTAAGTAAAATTGGAAGATGGAATTTGTATGATGAAAATTCATTAGAAAATTGGAATTTACAAGTATTTGTAAATAAATTAATATTAACTTATATATATATATATATATATATATATATGTTATAAAGTGAAGTCTGCAGATATATCGATTAAAGTAATATACATTTATGTCGAATTTAATTTAATTCAATTCGGTCATTACGTATTATCGATATATTTGCATGCATAAATTGTTTTAGGATTCACACTTAGGTGATTGCATAGCAATGTATAGATTTCTATTTTTTAATTAAATTTTTTATTATTTGTATATATTGTTATTCGTTTTGTATTTTATATTTGTTATCGTTTATCTATTTCGTGTCGTCATTTTCCTATAAAAGGAACGCTGCTCGGTGATATTGATACACTTTTGGTTCTGTGTCTCACCGAGTTAGTACATATTATAATATGATATAATGATAATTATCATTGTCATTATAATTATATTGTTATTATGTTCATATAATTATGTTGTTATATATGTCTTTGCTGAAATAAAGTTATATAATGAACTTCACTTTGTTACAATTGTATCTGCGAACAACCTTTCATACAACAAAGACCCGGTGATGGCTATGCAATTATAGATGATACTTTGGAGAGCATGATCTCCATATCGGGGGAGAGGACGAGAACATCTCTCACGGACATATGGCTATCCGTTAGCATTTTTTATTATATTTAATTTTTTGTATTTATTAATTTTTTCTTTCTACAATATAATACGTATATAAAATATAAAATATAAAATAAAATAACAACTTCTAACGGATAGCCATATATCCATGAGAGATGCTCTCATCCTACTCCCCGATATGAAGATCATGCTCTCTAAAGTATAATCTCCATTTTGACAGGAAAAAAAGACACTTTTAATTTTTGTTAAACTGTACTTTTAAAGCATTCCCTTTTAACATACACTTTTTGTAGTCTAAAATTTCTTTTTATCCTGTTCGCAGTGCCATTTGTAACAAAGTCTAGTTATTTATATAACTGTATTGCAGAAAAGACCTTTATAACAACATAAATATAAATAATAATAATATAGTAATGATAAGTACGACAATAACTAATATGTACCAACCCGGTGAGACGAAGAACCAAAAGTGTATCAACTCACCGAGCCGCGTTCCTTTTATAGGAAAATGACAACACGAAATAAACAAAGATAACAAATATAAAATACAAAACAAATTTTACAAATGAACAATTTATACAAATAATAAAACATTTAATTACAAAATAAAATCTACACATAGCTATGCAATCAACCGAGCGTGAAACCTAAAACTATTTATGAATACAGATATATCGATATTACTTAATTCAATTCGGTATAAATGTATATTACTTTAATCGATATATATGCAGAATTCACTTTATAATATATATATATATATATATATATATATATATATATATATATATTAATAATACGTATGCAATATGTTAAATTAATTTAATATATATAATTATAAAATAAGGAGATGGTATAATTAAATTAATAAATAATTATTTTAAATTACAAAATTAATATTTGTTAGTAAATATAATTATTATAAAATTAATAATATATATTATCATAGCGAAACATAAAAATGTGATTTCATAAAATTAAAAAAAAACAATCCTTCCAACCTAATAACATTAAAAATACATATGGTTTAGTTGATGTTACCACAATCTGGTTTATTCATTTTAATTATATGTTAACAGTACTAATAATATACCTAAATATATATATATGTATATTTATATAATAGTATTGTTAATAGAATTTATTATACAAATATACTTAAATTTCATCAAACATTTATTCAATCAAATATTGTAAATATATAGGTCCATATGTAATTTATAACTCTAATTGACTTTAATTTAAGTGTTAGTATTATTAATTAAAAAAATAGGTACTTCGGTACTATCCTGCTTTGGTATTCTAACTTTCCGAAGGAGCTTATATTATTTATATTTTACCAATATTGAAAAATAAAAATAAATCATATTATTATTCTAATTATCGGTCATATGTGTTATATTAATATGATGTTATATTTATATGATATTACACGCTTATAATTAATGATCTTTCAGATATTTTTGGATATTTATTTATTTAAATCAATAATATACATAGCAAGGACAAATTCAATTGATATAGAGATTTAATCATTATAAATGTTATACTCTTGTAAAATATTTACTAGTACACATTGATATTATATTTACATTTATTGAATCATAATTAATTAGTAAAGTGATTAACATTAAATATGTATGTAATTAAAATGTGGTTATACAATCAGCTAAGTTATTGTTAAACATATAATTGTATTACCAACCCCTAAAGATCTATCGAAATCTTTATTTACAAATAAAAAGAATGAAAATTACTTTAACTATAGAACGAATGTAATCTAAATTAATATTTAATAAATATAAAATGATAATAGGATAATATTATAATATTTTATTATGGGCTATAATTATAATTATAAAGATAAAACATATATTACCTTATAATTATTATCTTAAAATAAATACTTAGTAAAATAGTAAATATATATATATATATATTAAAATATCAATACAATCAACTAAAGATTAGATTTTCTATATTATATATTAATTTAATAACTAGGTATAATTTAATAATTAAATATTAAATAAATATCATACGTATGGTGATATACTACATCTTAGTTTTTGTTTATAGCGATTTAGTATATATATATATAAATTAATTATAATTAATTTATATCATAAATATTAATAATATAATTGAATTCTAGAATTTGAACTATATATATATATATATATACCTTTATATTTGTACATATATTAACAATAGGAGGCACTGGAAATAGTTAACTCGGATGGATTGGGTGTATTTTTTAGATTAAATGTAGTTAAAAATTACCGAATTGAAAATCAATACGGTCTGATGGTATGCTTATTTTACTTATTACTTAAATATATATATATATATATATAATACGATGCAAATCTATATTGATTAGTTAATAAATAAAGCACCTACATGGAATGTATACCCCGACGATATGAATGAGAATGATCCTATGTCAAAAGATGAACACGTATGTTTATATTATTTACCTATCATTATTAACACGAACTACCTTTATGGTGCATATATTGTACTAGTATAATTTATATATATATATATATATATATATATATATATATATATATATATATACTAGAGTAGACCCGTGGTTGCACGGTATTTGATTAACTTATGTTGATATATACAAATTAATCTATGTTCATGGATCCACCAAAACAAAAATGATAACTACATAAGTTAATCAAATACCGTGCAACCACGGGTCTACTCTAGTATATATATATATATATATATATATATCTAATTGAAATCTAATTCAATCATAGACATTAGAATTATAATTACTTAATTCTATATTATCAGCAATGATTTTGATTTTACTTCGGAAAATCTTTGGTCTATGAATGTAATAGTTAAAACTTGGGTTTATAAAGATAAAGTTAATATTAATATGGATACAGTTAAAATAACCAATATACATATTTCTGAGTTATCACAATTAAATAAGCTATATAAGCTTATATAATTAATTAATTTTAGATTGATTATTTTATAAATAAAAAAAATAAATTTAAATTTGTTTTCTTATAAGATACATGTTATGATATATAAGAGGACTGCTGAATAATTTTTTTCATTTTAGCGTACCTAATTGAAATTATTAAGGTGGCCACATTACCCTCCATGGAAGGTATGATGACCACCTATTGCGGGTAATGTTGCAACCTTATAATATTGAATTAATCCACTAGATGGCGTTACTTTGTATCAAGTTTAGTCAAATGATATCACATCAATTATAATATTAAATAACCCACGCAATTGTGATAAATTAATGATTTTTATTTTAACTTTATAAATTACTATATTCATTAATAGGCTACATCCTAATATACCATTACACTTATTTATCATGTTATTACGGAAAAAGCAATTTCATCAGTAAATGACTGTATGTCATAACAATATGGCGATAAAATACCTAGATAAAATAGTAATTTAGAAAGATAACTAATTTATATTATCTGATTTCTATATATATATATATATATATAGTAACTATATATATATATATTTTTTAATAATCAGAATTTAGGTATAACCATGGTAAACGAAGAATCGCTATGCTTATCTAGTCGTTTACCTATTTCACTTTGCTATAGGACAATTATGAGGATAAAAGTATAGTTAAAGTAAAATAAAAATAAATAAAATAAAAATAAAATGTTAAGAGTTAAAGTTAGTAAAAGAAATATTTATGTATATAAAATATGTACCCAAAATATATAAAAATATGTTAAAAAACAAAATTATAAATATAATTTAATTATTTAGTAATCTATTAGAATAATACACTTATAAAAATACGATATATTTAATTATTAAAATTATAACAAGAGTATCCAACAGTAATTGAAACTAATGAGGATATATGGTGTATCAACTTCAGGGGTATGGGTTCGTCAGGTACAATGCCTTAGGGATCCTATTTATGCCAATAATAAGAACACTGGCAATACTTTCCTCTCAGTAAAAATATAACCCTTTCCCCGACATGTACAATACCACACAATTACAAAATATATATATATATATATATATATATATATATATATATATATAATTGTATACATATATTAAATATATTACACCAATATATAATAAAATTATATCATATCAAAATAGATACAAGTTATTTATATAATACATAATATGAGGTAACAAAAAGTTAAATGTAATATACAAATAAGCCACTGAACAAGTATAAATGGAATTTATAAAGACGATTATAAAGCATTGTTAAATTAAGTCAATTCATAATTATATATAAATAGGATTAGTATTTGATAACAAATTTTCATTTAAGAACCATATATTTTCCATTACAAAATCCTTAAACTTTCATCACTTCCGAATTAAAAAAATACGACCTCACATTCCAGAAACCTTACGAAAACTCTAATAAACTATCTTGTACTTGTTCTACTTGACTACTGTTCTTCCCTACTTAATCTACTTCCTGCTAAAGCTACTGCTCCACTAATTCGGATTATCTGTACCTCAATACATATTAATTACTGCATAATATATCCGACTGGATCACTCTACTACAACATCTCATTAATAATTTCGTGTGTGACTTCCCTTCTCCATTAGGTGTTAATTAAGTATACTATCTATAATCCATAAATAAATATATTATTTTACCCCTAGATATATATTTGATCTAATAAAAAACAAAAAATATTACCTTCTCTTCGTTACCAACATGTTCTTATCCTTATATTCCGAAACAATGGTAAAACTTATCTAAATGCTAGAACTTTTAAAAATGCTGGTCCCAACCTAAGGAATTCTCTCCCTCCTACCATTCTATTAGATCCCACAAAAGATTTTAAAATCTTACTTATTCTTTTCTCACTACCTCTAATCATTAAACCATTCAAATTATTATGTTTGTATCGTGTTATATACAAAGTATTATTATTTAATCGTTATCATATTAATATTATCTTATTATTATTTTCTTCCCGCACGAGCGAAGTGCCCTTCGCTGTGGTTAATTTGACCCTATTTTAGTATATTACAAACCGTATATCATTATCATCATCATCATATATATATATATATATATATATATATATATATATCTTTATAGATTACAATAATAATAATACAAATAATACATAGAGATATCAGTATACTAAAGATTTCTTTATTATGATGGATCGCATGAACGGAGTTACTAGTGACATGACTGTGATAGAACAATATGTGTTCGACTTACATTCATTTATAATGAAATTACAACAGGTTGATATCATTTCATTTATATTCATCTTAAATTTTGTATATTATATAATATAGTTTTTTTATAACCTATTTTTCTTTTCAGATAGAAAAAATTGATGAAATAGTTACAAAATCTATACTAGAATTAAATTATATATCTCCATTTGTTAGTATACATATATATGAATATATATATATATATATATATATATCTATATTATAACGTGTTTGGTTTGTTAGAATATGTATGCACTACTAATATAATAATTGATAACCTTGTTCAGTAGAACTGTCGTATTATATGAATTATTCAATATATTAATTATTTAACAGTGTTATTAAGTTTTACATATCAGTAAATTATTCCGTTGGCTTTGGATATTAATTTACATGATTTTTATAAATATAATATATTACATATATATATATATAATTCAATGTTCAAGTATATACTTACCTATATATTGAGCACGATTTTCATTTACATGCATAAAATTTACCAATTTACCAATCACATCAATTTAATAATATATATATACAAAATTATAGTTCTAATAGTATATATACAATATTATCTAATTATATATAATATTGAAATTTTGAAATATGTTATTGTCACATTATAATTTTCTTATATTTTTTATTTTTTATTCTTGTAATGTTGTAATCAAGTTGAGCGGGAACATACCTATTCAAGCTTTGCTTTTATGTTTTCCTGTATGTTTATACTCTATATAATTATAATATATATATATATATATATATATATTAATTTTTGAGGAGTATACTTATCCAGTACCTCAAATTACTTTTATTTCACTTATAACGAAATGAAGTATTGTATAATGTTGATACATCTAGGTTAAAGGAGAACATCTTATATTAGTTACGCGATTATTTAAGTTAATTTAATAATAATATTTATAATAATTATTAAATAAAATAATATTTATTATAAAACTATTCATTTAAAAAAAAGTAAATAATTTTTATAAAATTGGATATATAGGCTATGTTTATATTTGAAAAAAATTAAATATGATTAATAATATTACAAATTTAAATCAAATCCATTGTTTAGTTTAATTTAATTTAGTTTTTTTTAGTTTATTTTATTAATTGTTTTAATTTTTATTCTCCTTTTTTATTGTATTATTTTCCTCTATGTATATATTAGTAATGCAATTTAATTCATCATAAATTAATAAAGTCTTAACTTATAATTATATACCTGAAGAACTATAAAGCTATTCTAATATAATATATAATATAAATAAAACCTTATGCTATGTAAATATTATACTTTATCAAATATATATATATATATATATATATATATATATATATTGTTAATTATATATTATTCATTTTAATGCTAAGAGTATTGAAAACAATGTCGGTTCTATTGCTGATTACTTTTATATTTAAAAATAAATTTGACACATATTTTAATAATTGAATAATGGCTTACTACATCTAATGAACACTTATTCAATTAGCCTATTTATTCATCTAACAACAATTAATATTATAAATAATAAGCATGGAAAGGAATTACAATTTTCATTAATAATAATATTAAATATAAATAAATTAATAATTTATCATTATCTGTCAATGATGCTTAAGGTGTAATTACTATCTCATTTATATATTAAAATATTAAATATTTGTTATCAGATATATATATATATATATATATATAAATCATAATATTTAATATAATTGAATTTACTGATATTATATATAATACATTTAATTGTCATCTAAATAAATCATTCATTTAACAGGAAACTTCAATATAAAGATAAATAAACATAATTCCCATATAAGTAATACATTTTTCATTGATACTCTTTGTTCACTAAATGTAATAGCAAAAATCACAAAACTAACTCATATAACTAATACAACAAATTCTATTATCGATAACATTTACACTCATTTTCCCAATTTTAATGGCGTTCTCTTGACTGATATTAGTTATCATCTACCGATATTCTGTAAAAAAAAATTGTAATATTAATTTAAAAACCAAACACACTTTAAATATTTTAGAGATCAATCGGTTCAACATATTTAAATAATAATGTAACTAATATAAATTGGTCTTTCATTTTAACTCAATCTGATATTCATTTAATATATATTTTAAGGATTTATTTTTACATTAACTAATGAATATAATATATATTGTCCAATAAAAAAAGTTATAATTAAATCTGGATTTTATTAAATGATACTCTAATTTTAATCTATGACTAGCTTTTTAGTAACAAGCTTGTTCTTAATAGTGAGAAAAACAAATTAATAGTATTCCATCGCACAAGAGTATTAAACATAAATTGAACATAAACATAAATAAAATAGTCATAAAACAATAACTAATTTTCTAGGCGTTTTAATTGACAAAAATCATAATTGATAAATACAAATTAATAATATTAATAATATTAAATATAATTTTTACTATGGACTTAGTTTACTACATAGATATAAATATTAATTTAATATTAATACTTTAGTTATGCTTTCTTTTTCTTTTTTTCAACGTCATATTATTTATTGTTAAATTAGGATTCTGTCCTGTACTATATAGGAAAGTACTTACCCTATCAATATCAAATTATTCAAATTTTACAAAATAAATGTACGAGAGCGATATATAAACTTGATAATAAAACTTATATTGATTACAATTTTTAAGATATAGGGTTTTCTACCAATCTTAAATTTAAATATATAATAAATATATATTCAGAATAGATAGTAAGCATGGTTTCTTAGTTAAATGTGTACCTATTTGATCCTTTTATACATTTCAGTTAAATAGGATATTCATAATATGATAAATAAGATGTGGTCATGAGAAATTTAGTATTCTTTATATAGGCGCATTTTTATGGAATTCTTTAAATTCAACCATAGTATCTTCGTTATATTATAATAGATGTAACCTATAGAACGTCAATGTATTATATTAATATTTAAGTAATATTATTGAAATGTAATAATCTATAAATAATTGTATTACTCATTAAAATAAAAGACAATGACATAAATTATTTTAAATGTAGATTATAATGATATTTATTATATTTAAATAAAATGCACCAGTGATATATTCAATATGATATACACATATTGATAACAAATTTTATTGAATGAATTGTAATAATATCAATAATTAAATTATATAATTTAAATTTAAATTAAATAATATATATTATATAGCATTTTTGAGATATTAAACTTTACACAATATGTATATATATATATATATATATATATAAACATATATAATATACTGTATATTATCAAATATACACTTTGTCACTATATAATTAACAACTGAGTAGGGGAGGGAAGTGTATTATGGCCGATATTTGTATTACCTTACAAGAAACAAAATATATCATACTAATATTGGATATTATGATCCAATAAGTTGTATATACAATTACAATATCTTGTTCTAAATAATGGCTATCAACATTTACTCATTTAATTATTTATCTTCAAATCATTTGATTTTATTAAAAAACAAATGTTCCGTAATAATTAAATTATATAATTTAAATTTAAATTAAATAATATATATTATATAGCATTTTTGAGATATTAGACTTTACACAATATATATATATATATATATATATATATATAAACATATATAATATACTGTATATTATCAAATATACACTTTGTCACTATATAATTAACAACTGATTATATACTAATATACATATGTAAATTTGCATGTGTAAATTCTTACTTCATGTTCAATTATATGTATTTATATTTTTATTTTATTTTGGTAGAGTCCTTTCATCCTATCCAGGAACTTAGATGAAGTATTCACTTATAACCAGATGGCTCAAATGTACCATCGAAGCCGAATATATATATAGAGGTAAAATAATGCATCAGATATATAATAAAAATAATATATTCTAGATAAAATTATTAAATAAAAATCAAATAGTTAACAAATGTTAACAAATATTTACTATGAAGTAGACAGTCATTTCTTATAGGGAGTTTATTTTCCATAATAATGACACTATTTATTTATTAAAGTTAAATTGTTCTTATATACGATGTACTCATATCGAGGTGTTTTGATACTTGTATAAAGAATTCCAACCACTTAAAAATAATAGAATTGTTTATAGAAAGGTTTTTCTCATAACATGATTTATTATATAAGGATTTTTAATATATATATATATATTTGTTATATATATATATATATATAACATAGTTTATCTTTTATTTTCAGATTAATTGGGGTTCATATTCAAACCGAATTTTATCGTTAGTTAATAAGTCTATAACTGAAAATGAAATTATTTATGTTACAGATGAACATTATTTACGAGGATTATCTTATTATATAACTATTATGATGCAGACAAACCGGGGAAGAAAGTTACATTCATTATAATATAGCTAAATATAGTATATATATAGCTAAATATATCACAATACTAAATTATAAAATCATATAACAAGTACTTATAATTTATATATTTATTATATACTAATTACTTAATTGCTAATAACATAATAATTTATATTACAAATTTAAATTATTTAAAAACAAATACAATTAAAAGGTTAATTATTATGAGGAGTATATCTTAAATGATATATATACACATTTGTATATATATATATACATATATATATATATATATATATGTGTGTGTGTATGTGTATGTGTATGTGTGTATATAGCTACCTACATAGGTTGCATTTTCAGACAACTGTGTTGTTTATAATATACATTCGTATTAATCAAAACTTTTAATATTTTTTAAATATGTTTTTAATTATTATTTATATGATGAAAATTAAGTGTTCATTACTAATATATAACAAATATATATATGTTATAAAACAATATGTTATGTTGATTTTAAATTATATAATATCGAAATCAGGACAATAGAGATATATGGTTATAAGTTAAAACTTATTATAATTTCCGGATGAGATTAATAATAATAAATAATAAAAAGTTATATATGATAGTCATTTAGATAACCTATGTAATAACAATAATATTATTATAATTATTTAATATTCTATCGATTAAACTATTATTATATTAAATACATTATACATTCATTGTTAACGGACAGATTATTGAGTACTCAACATTTGTTATATATATATATATATATATATATATATATATATATATATATATATATTGGTGTTATATTTTAGAATCATTTTTATATGATACTTTCTAATATTTTATATTTCATGTTTCTCATATTTCATCAATTAATTAAAATATCAAATACGCTCAATACGCATTTATCGCGATTCCATAACAATATACATCACTACTATTATAGCCTTGCATACATCCCACTTATATTCAACTACTTTACACTACCCCGTATCATTAATTTCTAAACTCAACATTATTGTTATGGTTAATTTTCAATATACCAAAATATTGCCTTATTTATATATATATATATATATATCATTTCCTAATTAAACTATATATGCTATCTATAAGCCACTATATCATCTATAATATCATACTATCTTATTAAAATGTAATTCGCCACACCTTTCCTGATAATATGGCATCCCTACTCACCATCCAATTTCAGAAAATACTACACCAATATTTTCCTACTTCAACAACCTCCTAAACACAACTTACTTTATATTCCTACTAATACTCAGGCCTGGATACTATCCATCCCATACTCTTACAATATCAAGTATACACTTATCAGTATGATACCTATGACCCCAAACTTCAAGAAACTACTAAAACGTATTTATTTAATTTAAAACATTAAGGGGATCCCGCACATTTAAAGTGATGATAATTTATTTTTTTTATTACATAATAATACTTATTGTAGTGTTTTTTAGTATCTGTAAAAAAATTAGACATGGATTCAGTCTAGAAATGGCATAACAATATGTTTTTTTCACGATAAGATAATGCTATTATATGCTATTCAATATTACATTGTTATGCTGTCAAACTTCAAACGCTGATTTCTCAGAATAATTATTTCTGCTACGTATGTGCATTCAAAAATTTAGAACACAAAAACTATTATAATTATAATATTCATTTTGGTTGCTTTATATAGAATTTAATTATGTGAATAGTAAAATAGAGAGATATTTAATAAAATGTATAGAATGCATTGTATAAAATGATAATTGTTATAGAAATACCATCATTTTAGTATTGTTAATTTTAATTTAGATATATATATAATATAATAAATAATACTATTAAAAATAACTTTCAATTTTCCTATGCATGTATATGTTATGAATACATTTAAAAATAAATTAGGTCAATTGAATGAATATAATATCAGTTCTATTTTTTTTAGTGGACCTATATTTTTCCTATCTATTTATACACGAAATTGACAAATTGCGTGTTATGTGCGGGATACCCTTAACTTCACCTGTATATTGCGGCTGATTAATTCATTAGTACAGCTTATAATACTAAAACCGAAACCTAAATATACTGTAATATTATATTAAAAAATATTATGGATAATTATATACTGTATTAAAATGTAGTAACAAATATAAAATACTTTAATATTATTTTTTAATTTATTAATCTTTATTCTTCAAATAATCAAACATAAAATTAAACAAGTACAAACCCTATTTTGTATCTACTCCCATAATTATGGTACTACTATCCAATAAGTGATATATATTATGATTGGCAACTTAAATTAAGATAAAATAATATACAATATATGCTTTATAATGGTAATTAATAGAAATAATACATTTGACTCTTTGGGGACTAGGGTGTAGAAAATAAATAAAAAAAGGTTTTAAAATTCGTAATAATTATGGAAATTTATTTATGCAAAATTATTTATAATTTAAACCTTGATAGCTATGATATTAACTTTTAAAAACCGTATAATATATATCAATATATATATCACATAGGACCATCTTTAATTATATAAATTACAAATGTTATTATTTTCTGAAGTACAGAACTATTATACATTATAATGATGAAACTCAAGGTTATTTAATATAATATGTTATGAAATAATAATTATGATATATAGATAGATAGATAGATATAGTTTATTGGAGTAATTTAATGCCGTTCTTTTTTTCATTTAGAATTCTTTTTCGTTTTCTTTCTTCGTTATCCAAATGGCTTCAAAATAAGACTTGGTCCTTTCTGGTTGTTGCCATTAATACATTATACAGGACAGGAACATTTATTGTTTACTTATAATATTTAACTATATATTTCATATTTACATAAAAGATAATAATAAATATATAAAACACCTTAAGTAGACAGAAAAATTGACATTAAACTAATGTATACATACATATATATTTTATATAGATTTTTATTTTTTTTTATTTTTATTTTTTTAGTTTTTTTAGTTTTTTTTTTAGTTTTTTAGTTTTTAGTTTTTTTTTTAATTTGTTAATTTTAAATTAATTTTAAATTTATTAATTTTTTAATATATCTATGATATAATTCATCATTGAGTAACATATTTTTACTCTTTTCTTGAACAAATTTTCATTTTTTATATTTTGTATATTTGTTGGAAGTAAGTTCCAAAGTTTTGGACCTTTTATCAGTAAACTATTGATTGTTCTTGTTGATTTTGAAATTTGTATAATATACATTTTATTTATTCGTAGAGTATATTATTTTTTTATGTATTTTAGTTAAATTTGTTGGTAATTGATTGTAATATTTTTTATGAATATATATTAGTGTATTATAATATGCTAGCTTATCTAATCTAAGTATTTTATTTGGTGTGAATAATTCTTTTGTATGATCTCGAAATTGTTTTATATTTATTATTCTTAATGTTTTTTTTGAATAATTGTTGTATTTATAGGATTCTTTGAGAATGTATTTCCCCAAAATATATTTCCATAGTTTAAGTATGGTAAGAAAATACTATTATATATAATTATCAATGAATTTGTTTTAATGAATTTGCTCAATTTTGAGATTAAAAATTTAATTTGGGAGAGTTTATTATTTAATTTAATAATATGATATTTAAAATCAAGTTTGCTATCAAGATTAATACCAAGATATTTATAATTATATACGTTATTTATTAATGCCACATCATTTAATGAAATTATATTATTTGGATGTTTATTTGAGTTGAAATTTATCATTTCTGTTTTACTAATATTGAGTTTTAACTTATTATATTTGAACCATTTTTCTATTTTTATTAAGGTTTTTTTAATTAAATTTGTTAATTCTATATTATTATCAGCTGTAAAAGTTATAGCAGTATCATCTGCATATACTCTACATTTTAAATTGTTATCTTTTAAATATAATGGTAGATCATTGACATGATGAATAGTAAAGAGCCTAGTATGGAGCCTTGGGGTACACAAATATCATTAGTTATAATATCAGATTCGGTTATGTTAACTTTAACTAGTTGAGTTATATTATGTAAATAGTTTTTTATCAGTTTAAGAGAAATGCCTCTAATTTCATATTTATCTAATTTGCTAATTTTAATAGAATGGTCAATAGTATCAAAGGCTTTACTTAAATCTAAAAATAATGTATTTATTGCTTTATTTTCTTTTTTATTTTCCATTATATGGTTGTAAATATCTAGTGTAGCTTGAGTAGTATTATGTTTATTAAGGAAACCATATTGGGTAGTATTTATTATGAATTGTATTAGTCTATATATTATTTTTTCTAGTATTTGTGATAGTTGACTTAAAATTGATATTGGTCTATAGTTAGATATAATATTGATGATATTTTTTTCATGAATGGGTTTAATGGAAGATAGTTTCATTTTTAGAGGAAAAGTTCCTGATGATAAACATAGATTAAAAATATGACTTAATGGAAAGTCAAAGTAATCTTTTGAAATTTTTATTAATTTCATATTTAGATAATCAGTGTCTAGAGAAGTCATTGTCAGTGTCTTTGATTTATTATTTTGTATAATAGAATTTATCTCATGTGTTGATATGGGAAGAAGATATATTGATTTAGATAATAGTGTAATGTTCACTTGGTTGATGTTATTTATGGGAGATGTGAATTATTATGTATGGATTGACTTGTATTTATAAAATAGGAGTTAAATGCATTTGCTAGTTGTTTATCATTATTGAATTTATTTTCGAATTCATCTATTATATAATTTGGAGATTGTTTAATTTTCTGTTTATTTATGAGGTTATTTATTAGATTCCAATTTTCATTAGTAAATATACTATTTTTCATTTTACTATCTATATATGATTGCTTTGCTTTTTTAATATTTAAGGTTATTTGATTTCTTTATTGTTTGTAGTTATATAAGTTGATTTCCTTTTTATTATCTAAGTAAATTTTATATAGTTTATACTTTTTATTAATAATATACTCTTTTTATGTTATTTGTTATCCAATTTTTTGATAGCATATTTGAAAATATTTTATTTGTAAGTAGTGGGATAAATTGGTTAATTAGTGATGTATATATGGTATGAAATTTGTTGTAGGAGTTTTCAGCATCATTTTCTTCAAGGACCGAATCCCAATTTGTATTTTTCAGTGCATTAACAAGTCTTTTAGTAATATTTATAGTTATTTTACCTTGGTATATATAAATTCTCTTAATTTATCCAGGTTTTGAGTAAGACTTCTAATATTTATGTGTATAATTATCAGATTATTTTTATTTATATTAATTCTTTTGTTTTACTATTAAATTGTTGTGTTGTTTTGTATTGGTTTGGTATCATATTATATTTAATCATCTCGTTTTTGTAATTCAATTATTTTAAAAGTATCATTTCTATGCCGTACTACATATTTATTATTTGTTGTTGATTTATTTTTAGCCTCGATAGATAGTTTTTTAATTTTCTCCAACTCAACCTTATCGTATTATTTTAATATGCTCATATTTTTGAATTTTGAGTTTTTTAATTTGTTTGCATTTTGTATTATATTATTAATTTCTATTTCAGAGTTTAAAATAATGTT
This sequence comes from Osedax fenrisi, assembly GCA_964019155.1. Lineage (NCBI taxonomy): Eukaryota > Metazoa > Annelida > Polychaeta > Sabellida > Siboglinidae > Osedax > Osedax fenrisi. The sequence continues at coordinate 19,707,356 of OZ025244.1, read as the reverse complement.
TAAGGGCCTGATGACATTATTATTTACTTGGTATATTCCTAATCTAAAATAGTTTTTTATATTATAATTGTTGTTGACTAGGTCTACAATTTCTGTTATATTTTTTTTTCTTCTAATTTTCTTGTTTCGTAATTAAAAGCTATTGTTTTTTTAACATTATAGAGTATAATAGTTTTATTTCTTATTTTGCAGGCGACAGCATAGAAAAGATAATTATCTTCATCTGAAGCCTTTTAGAGGAAACAATAATATAATGAATTTAATAATTCACATGATATATATATATATACAACTTTCTTCTAATAAATATTATTATTATTATTATTATTATTATTATTTCATTTAAATTTTTTTCATTTAGGGTTTTATTTATAGTCTTTATTTTATATATTATAATATATTACATATATTTTAATATAAACAAATCATTAACCTTTACCCTTCTAGTTTCACCACTAATTATATTAGTAGATAGTACTACTACTAAGCCGTGGGTAATTAATATTATATTCCTTATGCAGATCTTAACAAATAAGAATGTAAGGTTTTTTTAAATGAACTAGTGCTTTTAATTATTCTCAGCTTATCAGGTAGTTGACTCTACGGTATTGAGACTGCAGCGGAGAAAGATGTATTACCATAATGTGAATTGTGCTGGTGTGTAACTAGTTTCAATGGTCTATGTGTATCGCGATTGCTTCTATCGTTAAGTTGTAATTGAAGAATATGGCAAATATAGTCAGGATGTTTCCAATGAAGAGATTTATGTGTGGTTAATAATAATTTTTAGATGATTGTATATTTAACCGGAATTACACGTACTTAAAGTAAATATTTAGTAATAATCCATTATTCATAACAATCCAGTTTGTTAAATGTAAATTAATTACAATACTTATTAGAAATAGTAGGAATTATTATTAATAAATACATAACTTTTAGCCGCACATAATGTTAGTTTGCTTTATTGCAGAAGCGTTGCAATATTTAATATATTAATTAATTAAATATATATATTAATTAATTAATATATATATATATATATATTATAGTACCATATATAATGTTGATGTTCTTTAATTATACTATAGATGGTATATCATAGAATATTATTATCTAATATGTATAGAACTTTAAAGTTAATAGATAGATAGATAGATAGATAGATAATAGTTTATTGATTAGAATCAAAACGATGGATAACAATAAATAATAATGACAGAAATATATAAATAATAGTTAGCAAATATAAATAAGTTGTGATTTACACACACCGAAAGTAAATAAAATAATAATAAAGAAATATTTGGGATGTTGATCAAATAGCGATATTCATATCAATATAGTACTATGGATATATAATATTATTACTAAATATCACTTTTTATGATATATTAAATTTAAATATAATTAAATATTCAATAATTACAAATTTAAAACTATATTTTAAATAGTAATTACAAATAATACATTACTATTTATATTCATATACAAAATTCTATTCGTTACTAGATATAAAATCATGGATTTAAAAAAAAATAGATCATCAAAATTATGTAAATTATATAAACTGTATTTGTTACAATTATTAATGAAATACATGTATTCATATTTTACAATACATTATAATGATATAACAATACCTATTTAGTGAGGAATAAGTAAGGATTAGTAAGTAATTAATCGGTATTATATCATCTCTGTATGCCTCTTCAGTAAACTCAGTACTAATAAACAATCAAATAGTAGATCTATTTTAATCCACAGTAAGTGTTCATCAAGGTTGTTTGTTATCTCCTGTGCTATTTAACATATTTTTGGAGAAGATAATTCAAGATACACTAAAATATCATGACTCTACTATAACTATTAGAAGCAGACCTATCAGTAATATTCGTTTTCCAGATGATAGACCTCATCACAGGTTCATCTAACTACACAAACAGACTCGCTAGCATAAAGTGTTTCTAGATATGGAATGGAAATAAGTCATGAAAATAGTAACATTTTAGTCAATGATCCTGATCCGAATAAATGTAATAGTAATAATATGACAATAAACATGTATGGAAAAAAAACAAGAACAAGTCAAATCGTTTACATATATTGGGGTTACACTAAAAAACAATGCTATAGCATAAAAATGAAATAGCAATCAGAATGCTATAGCATATCCATAATTGTAAGATTGGAAATGATCTGGAGAAGTAGAGAAATAAGTTTTTAAATTAAATTCAACCTCTACAATTCCTTAATTATATCCATTCTTTTGTACGGCTGCGAAACATGGACACTTTTCGAAGAATCTAAGAAACAATTGAATGCTTTTGAATGTAATTCACACAGAAGAATGCTAAAAATCACATATAGATAACGTAACACAAATGTATATATCCACGAAGAAATTATATCCAGAATTAGTTCATATGAACATGTTTTACAGAAAGTTAAAAAAATAAAAATTAGTTGGTTTAGCTACGTGTCACAACATGACACATTGGTAAATACTATTTTATAAGGTCGTGTTGAAGGTACAAGGAAAAGAGGTCGCCCGAAAAGGAATCGGATGGAAGATTTCTATGAGTGGACCGGTATATCTACTCGATCCTTACTTATAACAAATACCATTATAGTTGGAAGAAGTTGTGCATGACGCCATATAATGTCCCCCCTATATGGGACTAGTTAGTTATTAAGTGAGATTAATATCTATGTATCAATATTACTATGCATATTAGTATTATCGTATATAATACTTTATATATATATATATATATATATATATATATATATATATATATATATATTATATTACTACAACATAATTTGATGTAGTGTAATCTAATCATGTTTTTATTTAAAATAAAATATAGATATCAGAGTTTTAGCCGGACAGTGTGTAGAATTAACTATAACACAGATGGGATATGCAGTACATTCACTATATCCTAGTTTCAACGACAGTACTAATAAGAATAAGGTTTATTGAATACATACACTAATACATATATTAATGAACTTACTTATGAAAATTAGGTAAAAGAAATATTTGAAAAAATAAAATCGATATATATAGATAAAATTAGATCTTCAAATATGTTAGATCCTGTATCGACCTATTATGCTGTTGATAAGGTACTACTTTAATATATGATATATTTATATAATATATATATATATCCACCCTTAAAATATATAACACCCAGTTTTCATATTCGATATGTGGTAATGGTTGTCAATTGAGTAAACAATTGTTTGGATTAAAGAATTAATCCATTCGTTAAATTATATTTAATATATGTAAAAACTCAAATATGTTTACAGTATACTTCTTGAATAGTATTAATTAACAATATTATAAATATAAATATATTTTTTACAATAAAGTTTATTTCATTATATATATATATATCTAAATATAGCTCAAATATATTATTATAAACTTTTAAATGCTTGGGGTTATCGATAACTTTAAATCTTATATTGTTTTTCTCGAGAATTTCAAATCTTTAAACAAATATTAAGTTCTCGAGAGATTCAAATCTCTAATAGTTATGTATGTTCTCGATAATTTCAAATATTTTAATAATATTTAAAAATAATTTAACAAAGTAAAAAATGAGTTATTAATTAATAAATTATTATTAATAAATAATAAAGTAATAAATAATTATCATTAATTAATAATAATATTAATTAATTTATGAATAATTATTAAAAAATAAATTATAATTGAATAATTAATAATTATAAAAATAATATATAATTAATAATTAATAATATATAATTACGATACTCGTCCGAACTATTAAAATAGGTCTTAACAAATATATTTAGAAATTAATGTATATCATGGTGTATATATAAATGATCGACTCTCGTTAAAACCATGGATACCTTAACATGAGAGAGGCTTCGAAGGGAAATTAGATCCATATATTGTTATAATTGAAAACTTCATCTAATCTTATCCCTGGATGGGATGAAAGGACTCCACCAAATATAAATAACAATAATTATAACAATATATATATATATATATATACTATAATTATTAATATTAGTAATAGTTATATTTTACTTCTATACGTAACCTATATATAATACATTTATGTCGATAAATAATTATTTATCTATATTAATTATAATTAATCATTTATTAAAATAAATTAATTATTATAATTATGTCATACATATATATATATATATATATATATATATATATATATATATATATATATATAAGTTATCTACTAATATTATTTAATTTACTTATATTTACTTCTAAGTAATTGATTTTATAGATAATATTTCAATACAATTACAATAATTCAATTGAAAAAAACACATAATTACATTACAACATCAAAATTAAAAGTTAAATAAATATGTATATATATATATATATAATTTTATAATATTTTATAACTTTATGTGATATTAAAAAAATTAAATTAATAAATTAATTGTTATGTATTTTATATAATAAATAAAACTACAGGTATCTAACATCTTTGATAATATTGGATACCCTGCATTCATGTTTGATAAAAGAAAACTTGATAAATATTATAAAGATGTTAGAATAATATTTCAAATAATTTTAAATTATAAATTATATTAAAATACTGTATTAGATATTTTTGCATTTATATTTAATATTTATATTTATACTGACATATATTTTAGTTGAAAATAGAACCCCGTAACTATTTCGGCAACTGCATGAAATTTATAAAATTTAGATATATAATATGGTTACAAAAGTTTCAAACACTAGTAGATTCAGATAGGTTTACCTTATACATATATGCGTATATATTTATATATATATATATATATATACATTATAATATTTTTTATATTATTAATAATTATTTTTGTTTACATATAATTAAAAATAATATAAAATATATATAAATATATTTCTTTAAATAAATATAATACCAATTAATCTAAAATATCATCAATAAAAATAGTAATAACTAAATGCCAATAATACTTATACATAGTTCAATATAATATGTCAAGCATTAATATTAGAAACATTGTGTAATGATGATATTGAGGTAGAGATTAGATTAATCGTTATGCACCGCATTTTTTTATAGACAACTATCCCACATAACAAAACTACTAAATTATCAACTAGATTCACTACGCCCTATTCGTCATTCAATATAAATATCACCGCTACTATTATAGCTTCTGCATATATCCAACTTCTATTCGACTACTGCAATTTTATTATTTACAATACCCCCTCATCGTATATTACTAAACTCAAAATTCTTCAAAATTCTATAGCTAGGTGTATATTCAACATACCAAAATACTCCCATACTCATATATCTCCATTACTAACTAAACTCCACTGGCTACCTGTACACCATAGAATCATATATAAAACTTTATTACTAGCAAATAAAGCAATCCACCATGACTCTCCTGACTACCTACACTGTTAAAAATAAGGGTATAACATTATGAAATATATGGTATAACATATGGAAATACGAGTTATACCATACAATTACGTTAAATGGTATAAGATCACATATTATATGGTATAACATTTGATTTTGTTAGTTATACCATATAGATTAATTGAAATGGTATAAGATCACAAATTATATAGTATAACATTTGTTTTTTTTAGTTATACCATATAGCTTAATTTAAATAGTATAAGATTACGAATTATATGGTATAACATTTGTAATTTGTAGTTATACCATTAGCTATTAAATATAATGGTATAACTTTATGAATTATATGGTATACAATATGGAAATACCAGTTATACCATAACATTTTAAAATTAAGTTTATATTTGATTGAAAATAAAATGTATAAGAATATAATTCATAATAGTATCCTTCATAATATCCTTAATATAACAGTTTACTTATTGTTGTGTTAAATTATTATAGACATTACTTCTAATTGCAATTAAACTGGTTTTCAGAAACTATATAGATTCCCTATAGGGAAATATGTATACATATACATATTTCCTATATTTCATATACAAATACTTATAATTATTCGAGTATATGTATATATATATATATAAATAATTCCATTTTATTTATTAACATATTCTATTTCCACTCTACACTCAACATGAGAAGCATCTATTTTTCAACACATTACAATATACATAAGGTTTTTATACTACATTATATATATATATATATATATATATATATATACAAATTATATCATATTATATATAATAATATAAAAGTTTATATAATATATAATTTTATAATATATTTATATATTATTTATAATATATAATTAAATTGTTAGAATATAATTATATAATTATATATATATATATATATATATATATATATATATATGTTATAAAGTCAAAGTTGTAGATAGGTATATCGATTAATGTAATATACATTTAAATGCATTTAGCATTACGTAACAGAAATCAATATATCTACATAAAACTTTAAACTAGATTTCGGTGTCTCGCTCTGTGTTAAATGCATATATGTCTATAGCCATAGCCATGTAAATGTTTATTTTTCTGGTATTTTATATTGTTATGGTCTGTAAAGTATATTTCGTTATTTGTCTATAGAATAAATTCCACTCGGTGAGATTGCCTCATTCTTCGGTTTGCATCTCATTGGGTAGGTACTATTATTATTATTATTATAATTATTATTATGTTATATTATTATTATGTTCAACAGGTCTTTGCTTTGATTAATAAACTGTATTAGAACATTCACATTATTACATACATATATATTATAAAATTATGATAACTATATATATATATATATACTATAGTATATATATGTATACATATATGCCAATCATTAATATGCAGGAAACTGTAGAATTATTTACAGAATTTCAAATTTCATTTAAAATATTAGAAAAACTGCCGGAGAGGAATAGTGAGTTGATGGGGATGATAAAGCATATAACGTATATACACAAATATATAGACGAATATATTGATGTACTAGGTATCGCTACTACGCAAACTGATCAAACAGGTAATTTAGTTATCTAATTAATAACATTAGTTAAATATCTATATAAAATAAATATGCAATTATATTTTATTAGTCCATGGATAGTATACTATATATCCATATATGGTCAATTATTTATTTTATTTTTAGTTCACAATGTAATTAAATTTAAATAATATTACTAATAGGTATATATAAATAATGTTAACTGTTGTACACATATTATCAATATCCTTCTTTCCTTAATCAAATATAGATTATAAAGTGTATAATTAAATATATAATATAATATTTCCTAAAATAGATGCGGGAATCATATATTTTATGATGGGACTTTGCGAATTATTGAAAAATGAATTTACAATGAAAATAAAGATAAGGTTACTTAATAATTACTTAATAACTATAGATTTAATATTATAGTTATTTTATGATTTTTCGTATGCTAATTCAAAAATATACTATACTCTATTATATATATAACTGCAGTAATTAATATAATATATTGGATTTTTCTAATTACAATTCTAACGTATATAAAGTATACAATTATAAAGTATACTTTATATAGTATTATCATATATGATATTAACTGTATACAGTTTCTTATAAGATACATATTTATACTATTATATAATATACAATATTAGTATTCATACTCTAGTATACTATATATATATATATATATAACTTATATAAATATTTTAATTTTAATTGCAGGAAATAATGACTCCATGGATACATGGATATATGCATATGTCAGAAAAGAGGATGCTTATTATGTGTGTCGATAATTGTTTGGTTTTCGTTCAAAATAATTTATTTCGTATTTTATTAAGTGGTATTGTTAATTTTATTTGTTTCATAACATGTCCTACAAACATTAATTGTTTATGTAATTTTGTATCACGTTATTTATTTAAAAATGTATCTGTTAATAAACAATATTGTTACACCAAAATATGTGGTTTTTAGAAAATAAATTATCATTATAAATGTCGATTCCATATATAAATTAATAATATAGAATAGTAAGTTATTATAAACACTGATATAAATTTAAATAAAATATAGTATAAATTTTAATAAATTATGATATAACTTTATATAATATAAATTTTAATAAATGATGGTATAACTTTAAATAAAATATAGTATAACTTTTAATAAATTATGGTATAACTTTATATGATATATGGTATAAATTTTAATAAATTATGGTATAACTTTATATCAAATATGGTATAACTTTTTATAAATTATGGTATAACTTTATATAATATATGGTATAAATTTTAATAAATGATGGTATAACTTTATATCAAATATGGTATAACTTTTTATAAAATATGGTATAACTTTATATAATATATGGTATAAATTATGGTATAACTTTATATCAAATATGGTATAACTTTTTATAAAATATGGTATAACTTTATATAATATATGGTATAAATTATGGTATAACTTTATATCAAATATGGTATAACTTTTTATAAAATATGGTATAACTTTATATAATATATGGTATAAACTATGGTATAACTTTATATCAAATATGGTATAACTTTTTATAAAATATGGTATAACTTTTTTAATTAGTTATACCGTAAATGGTATACCAGGGCGCCACGGGGTTATACCATTTTTTAATCAATGTTATACCATTTATTTCTAACAGTGTAGTATCCCTACTAAAACTTTAATTACCAACTAATACCACTATAGTATACACACTCCACCAATACGTTTCTACTTCAACTCCCTCCTAAACATAACTTACATTCAACTAACACTCGCGCCTGGCAATATAAGTCCCATACCCCTGAAAAACTCTTTCTACCTCCATTCGTACTACACCATCAACTCCAAACTTCAAGAAACTACTAAAAACCCATTTATTTAATTTGAAATATTAACATCAAATATATATAGACGGCCGATTGCTTTATAAGCACAGTTCGCAGTCATAAAACCGAAAAATGTATGTGAATGTATAATTAACGACTACATGCATAACTATCTGATTGTTATTTCATTAAACATTCCTTTACTCTTGGAATGTTTCCATACAACTTCTTATTCCTGACGTGGTCTCTTCATGACTAGTTTAGCGCAGTACGCGTAAATATGATCCAGTAAATATGTTCTCTAATGATGATAGTCTAAGTGATAGAAGTAAAGTATTAATACAGATATAAATAAGCTTCTTTTGAGTTTACATGGCAGGTTAGATTTCCAGATTATGATCAGGCTATTCAAGGCTATCCACGCATTTCCGATTCTTACTGCTACGTCATATTAAGTTGAACCAATATAACTACCTAGGTATTTTAATTCTTATATACGTGTTATATAAGATTTTCATGTGTATCTGGTTTTTCTTGATTAAACACATGTATTCATCTTATCTGAATTTACATATAAATCTATATATTTAGACGTATCTTCAATTTGGTGCGGTAATGTATATGCATATATCAGATTATCAGTTATTATAGCTATGTCTTCAGTATATATGACTATAGTAATATCAGTAATATGTGTATATCTTGCTTTTTTTAAGAGTTAAAACATGATTTTAGTTACTATCAAATATATATTTCAGACATTTAATGAATAGAATTTATGCTATTGTATCTTCTTGTAGAACTACAGTAGTTATATCAAAGAAGGGAGTGTCAGCATTAGTTGGTATTACCATACTAGATACTCAGTCAGGAATTTATGATTTTTGTGAGTATACCATATACGATTATGTTATATTTCATATTTTCAAAATTCTATAAATAGGAAGGTAATGAATAGGTTTTTATAATGTAAATTATGTACGTACATCTTCTAATATAATACCGGTGACATTTATCCTGTTTTTTATCTCTTTGTGAGGAAACCATTTTGTTTTTCTTGTATAGTATCTATCTCTGGTATTATCCATTTTAATAACATCAGATTATATAAAATATATATAAAATGTTTAAATAATATATAAATATATATATATATACCTATATATATACTAATTATTATTATAATTATAATATTTATTTATTAAATCACGTATAATAATGGCGGATACAAATGGACTCCTCAAGAAGTCATAGACGCTTACAGTCTTTTGACTGTTCCACTGAGTCATAGATCGCAGGCTATATTTTTATTTTGGTGGAGTCCTTTATTCCCATCCATGAACTTAGATGAAGATTTCACTTATAACCATATGGTTCTAATATCCCTTTGAAGCCGCCCTCATGTTAAGGCATCAAGGGTTTTAACGAGAGCCGATCATTTATTTATACATAATCATATAATATCACTTCTAAATATTATTTTAAGACCTATTTTAATGGTCCGAACAAGACTTGAACCCGCGTCCTACTACTTGTGTGTCTGACTCCTTAACAACATTAGCCACACAAGCAGTTTTCCACTGAGCCATAGACCCCAGGCTATATATATATATATATATATATATATATATATATATATAATAAAACTACTTACATATAATAACATTATATTTAAAGATATACATTAATATTTAATAGATGGATACCTCCATTTAAGGATAATGGAGCAATTTTTTATAATGAAAGGAATTCGATGAATATACCTATATCTGAAATAGTGGAACCTCTCTACTCGCAATATTTTACAAAGTACTTATATATATTATTAAATATAAAATAAAATATAATATATATATATATAAATAATTAAAAAATAATTCATCTTCTTAAACCTTACTAGCCTCTTATTTCGCCTTGATGAATATTCGCCTCCCGCGGTTAAATATCTTCCTTATATTCTATTATCTCCCTTATATTACATTATCTCCCTTATATTACATTATCTCCCTTATATTACATTATCTCCCTTATATTACATTATCTCCCTTATATTACATTATCTCCCTTATATTACATTATCTCCCTTATATTTCATTATCTCCCTTATATTACATTATCTCCCTTATATTACATTATCTCCCTTATATTACATTATCTCCCTTATATTACATTATCTCCCTTATATTACATTATCTCCCTTATATTACATTATCTCCCTTATATTACATTATCTCCCTTATATTACATTATCTCCCTTATATTACATTATCTCCCTTATATTACATTATCTCCCTTATATTACATTATCTCCCTTATATTACATTATCTCCCTTATATTACATTATCTCCCTTATATTACATTATCTCCCTTATATTACATTATCTCCCTTATATTACATTATCTCCCTTATATTACATTATCTCCCTTATATTACATGATCTCCCTTATATTACATTATCTCCCTTATATTACATTATCACCCTTATATTACATTATCTCCCTTATATTACATGATCTCCCTTATATTACATTATCTCCCTTATATTACATTATCTCCCTTATATTACATTATCTCCCTTATATTACATTATCTCCCTTATATTACATTATCTCCCTTATATTCATTATCTCCCTTATATTCATTATCTCCCTTATATTACATTATCTCCCTTATATTACATTATCTCCATTATATTACATTATCTCCCTTATATTACATTATCTCCCTTATATTACATTATCTCCCTTATATTCATTATCTCCCTTATATTCATTATCTCCCTTATATTACATTATCTCCCTTATATTACATTATCTCCCTTATATTACATTATCTCCCTTATATTACATTATCTCCCTTATATTACATTATCTCCCTTATATTACATTATCTCCCTTATATTACATTATCTCCCTTATATTACATTATCTCCCTTATATTACATTATCTCCCTTATATTACATTATCTCCCTTATATTACATTATCTCCCTTATATTACATTATCTCCCTTATATTACATGATCTCCCTTATATTACATTATCTCCCTTATATTACATTATCTCCCTTATATTACATTATCTCCCTTATATTACATTATCTCCCTTATATTACATTATCTCCCTTATATTACATTATCTCCCTTATATTACATTATCTCCCTTATATTACATTATCTCCCTTATATTACATTATCTCCCTTATATTACATTATCTCCCTTATATTACATTATCTCCCTTATATTACATGATCTCCCTTATATTACATTATCTCCCTTATATTACATGATCTCCCTTATATTACATTATCTCCCTTATATTACATTATCTCCCTTATATTACATTATCTCCCTTATATTACATTATCTCCCTTATATTACATTATCTCCCTTATATTACATTATCTCCCTTATATTACATTATCTCCCTTATATTACATTATCTCCCTTATATTACATTATCTCCCTTATATTCATTATCTCCCTTATATTCATTATCTCCATTATATTACATTATCTCCCTTATATTACATTATCTCCCTTATATTACATTATCTCCCTTATATTCATTATCTCCCTTATATTCATTATCTCCCTTATATTACATTATCTCCCTTATATTACATTATCTCCCTTATATTACATTATCTCCCTTATATTACATTATCTCCCTTATATTACATTATCTCCCTTATATTACATTATCTCCCTTATATTACATTATCTCCCTTATATTACATTATCTCCCTTATATTACATTATCTCCCTTATATTACATTATCTCCCTTATATTACATTATCTCCCTTATATTACATTATCTCCTTTATATTTCACTTAAATTTTAAAAATGTATTACCTTCGCATTGACTGAGACCTGGTTTTCTAATTATGAATCTGACCTACTTACCTCCATCTTTGAATGTGGATATATCATATATATCATAATACACCACACTAGTCGTGGTAGTGGGGTTAGATGTATAATACGTAATTATTTTTACATCTCTCCATCATTCCGATTCGATCCCTTCTCCTATACATACTGTCTTTTAATCAAACTTAAGATTACTAGTACAGTAAATTAAACTTCATAATTGATTATCGTCCTTTTGTCAACATGTCATCATATCTAAATAACTCTAGTAGTAATATATATATATATATATATATATATATATATATCTGATAATAATAATATATATATATATATTTATACTTACTAAATTATACTTACTATGATATATACGGCGTATATTGTACGCCCCTATCCGACCCTCTTATTGGATGTATAAACCCCTCATCCTTTCAAAATATTCAAATACAAACGGATAATTTTATTGTGGCATTCTCCATCAAATTTAAAATTAATACATATTGATAATGTAAGCCTATTGAACTATTAACTATGTAATACACATACATACTCCGATTTATTCTCTACTTCCATCTGTCCGTTACTCATAAACTATGTTCTTCGAAATATTATAAACATACATGCACCTTATCTTAATCTATCTTCTTAAAAAATGTATAGCATTACACCCTTCTGATTCTAGCAAACTATTTAAACTGGTAAAAAGCATACTATATTCTCTAGAAGGCAAAATCCTCCCCAACAGAACACGTCTATTTCGAGTTATACTTAATTTTGACAACTAAAAGTTGTAGAATATATTCAATCAATATATTACTTATACTTATACTTATACTTATAAGTATATTCACTATTACTTTTCAATATGATGTAAATGATTTATTTTTAAATCTCATAATAGTATATGAAACATCCCTATATCATAACTAATCTACCCCTTATATCCTTATATATATACCATAAACAGTTATTTTCTGATAAATCTACAAACTGTCATTTAGGTAGAGTCGATCTTATTGGGTAGCACGGTACTTATTGTATCATTAAACTATTACTTAATATTATAGTTTTATCTAAATTGATTACACTGTATATATTTTTAGTAAAATTAAGAGAAGTAATATAATAAAGTACACACGCATATTTACGCAGATATGACATATTTATTGTGAACATAGTCGTGAAAATGCGCTAACATACGCATACCAGCATAATCTTAAGTTGCTCACATTTAACAAGTGATGCAAACAATATGTATTATGTTTAGTTCAACAAATATTGTTAGTAGGTAAGTCGGAAAATTTAAAATGTCAAATTATATTGAGTAATATTATGAAATTGGATGCAATTAAATTACACAGGTGAACTATTTTAAAGATATACGATACTCATAGTTTTATTTTTTCAATGTTTTCAATACAACAGTTTTAATCATACAATATTACTATTTTTATAAACTATATTAGTTTATCGTTTTTGTTTATTTATTTATCTAATTTATTTATCTATTTATTGTTTACGTTCTATATTGTTATATACACCAACGATGGGTGGCCACACCTATGATAAGTGCTTATAAACATTATCATAAATATCCAAGCCCTGCAACTCAGATATAAACATATGCAAATCGGTGTAATGCTATTTTTTATATCACGTTGTGCAATTTGTAAACAAGCCGCCATTGATGATTGAATATCAAATATTTTTGAATTTAAAAATGATATTGTATATTTTATAAATTAAAATGATGTTATGCACTATGATTATTAATTATAAATGTGTATTTATATTATTAATAATTACATAAATAATGTACTATAGAATAAAATATATATTAATAATATTTAATAGATAACATTTGATTATTACGGAATGTATCATGATAATCTGATAATCTTAAAATTAATAACTTCCATTATATTGTAATATACATCAAATGTTATTTATTATAATAAATAACATATACTAAAATTAATTATATTGAATACAAATATTTTAATTATGTTTGTGATTTTCGCTGATTTCTCAACTGCCCTTGATACGTAGAGGTTTGCATAATTATATTGTAATGTTGTGTATATTTTTAACGGCATTGGTGTATGGTTTTTGTTTTCGATTGTTGAATAAATGTAATTTAAAGGTCCTCTATGATTTTAAGTGGTGTAATAAGCCAACACCTATTTCAGTCACTCATTATTACATATATATATAGGTTAAACTTAAAAATACTCTATTCAACTTACAGAGCTCTTAATTACGGGGGAATTGGAGTAACAATTGCTCATGAAATCATGCATTCTATTGATGCCACTGGCGCAAGATTTAATAAACATGGTGTTATTACTAATTGGTTGAGTCGCGAGAGCAGAAATGAATATTCTATAAGAGTTGAATGTATAAGAGAACAATATTCAAATTATTATGTAATGAATGACGATGTTCAAGAACAAGTTTAATATTTATACTTTTATTTAATAATATGCTGTATTAAAATATTATAATTAAGTTTATAATTTATTAATATTTTATTAGATTATTATAGTAAATAAAATGTAAATTATAATATATATAAAGATAACTACATATATATATATATATATATATATATATATATATATATACAGTCAAAGCTCGATAACTCAACATTGACGGGACGGAGTTTTCATGTTGAGTTAGCGAGTATGTTGAGTTATCGGATGTATAAATTAATGACTTAATTAATGTTTTGTTCACATAAATGCATTCAAAATAGTACTCGTATGATAATACAATAATTGTAGTTGTATTTTTACGTTTATATATTTATATCCATATATTATTAAATAAAACCATGTTGAATAATGTATGTTGAATTATATTTGTTGAGCAATGTAGTTTTACATGTAAAGGATAAGAATCCAACAACATATGTTTGTGATATTTTGATTTTTCATAAATGTTGAGTTATCGGATGTATATTTACATGTAATGTATAGGCTAGGATTATAAAAACGATGTTGAGTTATATGTATGTTGAATTATATTTGTTGAGTAATAGGGTTTTTGTTAACATGTAAAAGATACGAATCCAACCAAATATTTGTTGGATGTTGAGTTATCGGCAATGTTGAGTTATCGGCATGTTGAGTTACCGAGCTTCTACTGTATATATATATATATATATATATATATATATATATATATTAAATATATATATTAAATATATTATATATATACTACTTAGTTTATATTACTAAATAGGTTAATGGATGGATGACTTTGATAGAAAACATAGCAGATAATGTATCTTTAGAGGTGGCATTCTTGGTTAGATCTAATTAAATATTTATAAATATTAAATACAATATTTTATAAAAATAAGTATTTATATATAATTTATACATATTATATATAGAAAAATTTTGTTTAATATTCACCATTTTTTATCAATGTAATTGATGTATTTTATAAATTAATTAATAATATATTTAGATGATAAATAATGAATACAAATTACTAAATAAATATTTTAAAATTCGATATGATTTTTATTTATTAATAATTATTCAATATTGATTGATAATTTATTTAAGCAAATATATTTGTATACATAGACATAAAAATATAATCGAAAGTATAAAGTATACATATTTGCTAACGATAACATACGTTATAAAATAAACGAAGAATAATATGAAATTAAAAAATTAAAGAAATTAAAACGTTTTACAATTACCGTAAAAATAAACGAAAAACAATCGATATTAGAAATAAATCATATAGTAAAAATAAACGAAAATAGAAATAAAATACATTATTTTGTAAGTGGCATCGAAATATTCAATTTCTACTTTAACTTTATATAATTCTTCTTATGTTTGTACCCTGTTTTAGTAATACATTATTAGTTATATAGTTTAATATTTAAATGTTAAATTTTAAATATATTATAAACAGAACATGTTTAAAATCAATGTAACCAATACTAGAATGAAACAAACAAATAATGTAATACTTACTAAAATCTGTAATAATAGTAGGTAGTACTTTATTAATTTTATATTTTAATTGTATAATACATTTGAAACATATATATATATATATATATATATATATATATACAAACAAAACACGTTAAAAATAAAATAAAACAATATACCTATACAAAAACAGATAATAACAAAACATACCAATAATATTACGAAACAAAAATATACTACATATCACTATACTCTGAAATAATATAAAATTATTAATATTGTATTTTAGTAATATATATTACTAATATATATTATATAATACATTTGAAACATAGGTATACAAAATATATACATATATATATACCTATATATACAAAATATATACTTATATACAAAATATATATAAAACAAAAATATAATACCGAACAAACAAAAAAATTGTTGTTAATAAAATAATACTTCCTACTTTATCTGTAATAATAATGAATTATTAATTTTATATTATAATATATTTGAAATATACAAAATATTATCATATTTATTTATTTACAAATGCATTTAATAAATTTAAATACAACATGTTTACATAATTGTATTTTATTTTGAAAAAAACATGTTTTTAAAGGTAATTAATAATTAGAAGAATGACATTTTTTATATTTATATAATTACATATATGTAAATTATAATTTAAATATATATAAAGTTCTGTATAGTATAATCAGACGCCATTATATATATATATATATATATATATATAAATAGGTAACCGTAATCAATATAAAACTGTTATAAGTATATAGTAATTAAAAATAATTTAGTAAATGAAATATTTAGGTTAATAACATTTTATTTTATTTATTAAATTCTATCTTTAGTAACAACTAAATCTATAACTATATGGTATCGGCTAAATGTATAGTAAATTTATATATATATATATATATATATATATATATATATATATTTATATATAGAATATTAATTAATATTTAAATTCACGTAATTAATCAGCTTGTTATAAAATAATATAATTGTTATATTTGCATACACAAATATGTGTAGGCTTCTAGGTTTATTGCATATTCATATCCAATTACGAATGTATATTTTATTCATATGTTATAGATTAAACTTTTTATATTCATATTTTGTTTCGTTATTGTCATATAAAAGAGAGTATCGTCTTTTGGTGATATTGTTGTAGTTTATACTGCAATTCACCATATTGGTACATGTTGTCATTGCTGTTATTATTACCATTGTTATTATTATCATTAGTATTATTATGTTATGAGCACACGTATGTAATTTAAACAGTACATTAACTAATCAAATATCACACTTGATCTAATTGGTTGAATATATATATATATATATATATATATATATATATATTATAAATAACAAACGGTTCAATCATATAAAAAAAATTAAAAATGTCATTATTTAATATTTATTTTTTACTAAATATATTTCAAATTTCGTATTTGTCTTATGTTTAAATACTTTACTTTAAAATATACCCATTCCTAAATATTATTCGAAAATATTGAAATATTTATATAATGAAGATAAATATGTTATAAAATTATATAATTGAAATTATTTAAATTCAAAGGATATAATAGTGTTATATATTATATAGATTCAATAGATTTAGTAAGTATGAATGAATAATACATTAATTTCAGTAGTAAAATTATGATACTGATAAATAAATAGAGATTTAGTCAGTGATAATTAACAATAAATAGTAATAACATTGAAAATTATAGATACTATGAATATTATATAGATTGGTTTCGGTAAAAGAAATAAATGTTGATATATAGTATTTAGAGGATGGAATGGGGTAGTGGCCTACAACGGATTAGTGGTCGTTTTAATTAACGTTTAAAAGGTGCTAAATAGGATAAAAAGGTCTATATAGAATATTTAGATTATCAAAATATCTATAATATAAAGTATTTTTTTTAATAATTAATTAATTACTCTAATTTATTATGTAATCACTTTTTGTAAAATGTTAACAAAAACATGATATATATATATTTGTATACTTATTTAGGTGTGTAATAGTATGTATGTATATAATTAAATCATTGAATCAAATAAGATGTTTAAGCATTATAAATATAATTATTTAATATTACATAATTAAATAATATAAATCGAATACATTACGAGACACCTATTGCATATTCTGATATTATCGGCCACTACCCCAGAATTACCTTATTTTAATGCTTTTTTATGCCTTTTTTAATGCCTAATAAATCGTTAATATTATTCAGTAATTTATAAAAGTGAAATCACAGTGTTCTAGACCTATATGATTTATAGTTAATTCAAAAAAAAATAAGATCTTAAAATCCAGTATTTATAGTTATATTATAAGTATTCTGAGGCATATAAATTAGCGGCCACTACTCCGTTCTCTCCCCTATTTAAATTACTTACAGTGAAATAATAATCTATTTTAAATAATACAATAAAACAATCAATATATCGATGTTCATTAGTATATAAATAACTATACAAAACGTGTACATTGGTTATAAATGATAATTAACATTATGTTAAGAATCATATTCTTTAGAGGGTTAATTATTAGTATTTATAGTACATATTATATAGTATATTATATTATAGTACATATTATATAGTATCTAGTTATAAGGTTATCACTATTAGTTATTGATTTTATGTAGTGATAATTTAATATCACATGTCTTATAATTATTACTAATAAGTATTACTTATAATTATTAATTAATAAAATAATAAAAATTAATAAATTAATTACTAATTAAATTATACTAAATTATTCACAAAATTAATTATATGTAATGTAATTTAATTTATCTGATTAGTTCATCAATAATATATTGTATATCCTAGTGGTATTATAATATAGTGTGTCCGTATTCGAATATGGCTACCGAATATGGACACCTAAGTTATATATTGATTAAAAAGATAAAGTGAAATTATAAAATCACAATAATATCTATAATAATAAATATAACATAAATGAATTATAATTTTTGAATACAAATATTAAGTCATCAAATATATAGACCATGTATTATTAAAGTGTCCGTATTAGGTTACTTTCCCCTATAGAGATATCATTATGGCCCGTATTATCAACATTTCCACTAAGTGTGTTCCAGATTGAATATATTTCTTAGTGACCTATGTATTAAATGATTAAGGTCAGTTTATATATATATATATATATATAGTATTAAACCAGTTAGTACCTTGTTGTAGTAGTTGAATCTGTAAATTAATTTCCCCTAAATTAGTATCTATGACCATCGGAGCTAAAGTTTAAAGTCACATTTTACTATTAATAGTCGAAGAATTCTCCGATTTTGTATAATGATGATGAATGTTATGAATGGTTTACTATTGGAGAACATCCATTATGCATTTGCGCACTCGATTAATTCAGAGTTAATGTAGTTATGGACATTTATGGGGAAAAGGTAAACAGTTGAATATAATTAAAAAATATATAGTAGTGGGTGTTCGGAAAGTTCTTAATATATCAGCAATACCGATGATATACATATACAATAGGTATGAACCTGGCACGGAGCATAATAACATAGTTAAACGGAGAAAGAGCAGAGTATGATGTGTCTAACATACTAGCGATTTTATCGGTATATATATATATGTACATATACATATATATACATATGTAAGATACGAAATAAATTATTATAATTCTATTCAAGATATACCCATCATAGTAAGCCACGGTAGTAATATGTTATGGTCGATAGTGTCAACAGAAGATGACAGGTCAAGTAAGATAAACTGACAACATAAAGTGTTACTATTTAAACGCTGTTAAACATAACTATTTAGATAATAGTGTATCAGTACACTGGTAAGAGCTGTTTCAGTCGAATGTTCCTTACGAAAAATTCTTTGAAATCGATCGAAAATATTATGTTATTTATATGGTCGATATGTTTTTGGAGATAATAGTTATAGTATACTTATACTTTATAAATGTTAACTTGTATTACTAATAAATGTAATTAAAACAAACTATGCAGATTTATAGATATAAAATTAATAATAATATGTACAGTGACAAATGTGAATCTTAAAAATTATACAATTGAAGAATTATAATAATTTACAACTCATACACATGTGTGATTACTGTATCCACATTACATGCGAAGGATAGGAATATAAATTATATTGTTGTTCTAGAGAGCCTCGAATGTATAAAATTATATACAAATGGTTTTCACAGTCATAATAAATTATATATTACCTATAACATGAATATATATATTTAGAACGTATATATTTAAATTAATAGTATAATATATATATATATATATATATATATATATATATATATATATATATATATATATATATATATATATATATATATATATATACTATAAATACTATAGTATTATATACTATAACATTTTAAACTATATACATAGGCCTATAAATCATTGATACAAGAAAATGGCAACGAACAACACATAACAGGACTCGATAATATTTCCAATGACCAATCATTTTTCATATCATATGCGAAAGTTTAATTTAATTAAAATATATATTAATATAATATTATTATGAATTCACACATTTACAATTTTAAATTTATATATAAATATTACAAAATAATACTATTAGAATTGTATAATAGTAAAATATATATCTAATTCACGTTTATTTTTAAATATAAAACTAATTTAGATTGTGGTTATTTAAATCTTGTATAAAACCTGATGTAATTTAATTTATATTACTCAAATAATTATACTAAAATTACATAAAATTAACTCTTTTGATATGTGAATTTTATGTTACTATAATATTTATATAATACGTCAATATCTATCACGTGTTAACTATATATGATGTGTTAGATCATTTATAAAACAAGAATTCTGATAATTTGTATAATAGAAATTGATTATAGCAATATTATATATCTATCCGATCCATTCGTTTCATATAAACTTGTACTAAATGTATCTTTTTGTTCACACAAATGATCACTTTTAACTTATGTATTTATTATTTATTATTATTATATATTCATTATTATGTAACCTTCAACCTATGTGTTAAAATAGACTATACACAAATTAAGTATCTAAATATTATTGCGGTATGTAACCTATAGGTTATAGTATACTAAAAATAGTCTTTAATTAAAAATTATTTAAATAAAATTCATTTATTTATGCAGCTATAATATAAAGGCTCTATTATAATATATAGGCTATATTCTATTGTATGGACAAGTAATGTCATTAATTATACTGATATTAATCAAATATAATATACTAACAAGTTTAATAAATAATATAATACCTAGATATTTTGTAAAAAGTATTCGTTCGATGATTTAAAATGGACGCTAAAGTCGGATAGCCACGCCCCCAATATGATAAGAGTACACGGTACAGTGATGAATAGTCCAGGCTTTATGGAGGCATTCTCGTGCGGGCCTAATGATGCTATGTACAACACGCACATGTGTAAGATACTGTGAAGTCAAGTGTGTGTGTTGCGCATGTCTTATTTATAATACAAACTATGGATACATTGACACATTATTTTTTTTAAATAACATGTTATTTGTCTTCAATAAAACTGTAATATTACTAATTAAATATGTGTTCTCATTTGTTAGATATAATATTTTTAATTAATTAACTATGCGTTGTTTATAATGTAAATTCGTATTTAACTATACACTTTTAAAATGTTAAATAATATGCTTTAAATTAATATGTATATGATGAAAACTAAGTGTTCATTACTAATATATGACAAACAAATATGATATGTATGTTTTAAATGCTATAAGTATATATTTAGTGAGTAAAAGCTAATTTATATTGCATGTAATTTAATAGAGCAATGAAAACATTGTTGTATGCAAACAGAGCCGAACCTAAATCTATTTCAGTGATTTCGATACTACTGCTAGCAGCGGTTGGGTATATTACTAAATTATGTTGCATGCATAGGGAGTGTTATATCTTTGCTGTTATATTTTTGGTAATATTAAATTTAAATATAAACTTTATAGTAATTATATTAAAATAGTGTATATTATTATTTAATATTTATTTATTAATCGGTATGTATATAATCAACTGGAATCATGAATCCTAAATCTATATCAATGATACATAAACAAGTTACGACATATATTAAAGTAAAATACGTATATATTTTGATTGGCTATTATAAATCTTATTTTTCGGTATTAGGGTAATTTAGTGGGTCTGTAATAGGAAAATCATATATATGATTTTAGATACCCATATGGGTTGATATAATTAAGATATATTGGTTACTAGTTATTCAAATTAAATTATTTTTATAATAGTTATAATATAGTAGTTATAATCGCATTTTATTGATCTATAATATTATGAAAAAAAATCAGTTTTCTTTTAATTAATAAAATATTTACAATAATTTAAAAAAGTTATTATTCAAATATTTAAAAATAAAAACAGAATATTACATTTTATCAAATAACAATTGTAGGATTAAATATTTTTTTAAACAAAATACTTATTTATATTTATCATTAAATTACTAACAGTTCATGTATATAATCATGTATATATTCCTATATATAATTTTTTGATATCTCTTATTTTATTGAGATACGAGAGGGGGTCGGTATTAGGAGGGGGTCTGTAATCGGAGACTTTCCCCTATTTAATTAATGTTTGTATTATTATCGAAAATAATGTATAAATATAATAAATAAATTATTATTTAATAAATTGTCATTTGTAAATTCAATATGCTGAATAAATCTTGTATATATATATTGATTGGAATAATAGTTAGAGGAAAGTAACCGAATACGGACACTCTATGTATATCAGAAACCATAAATCCTACAAAAAAAATGTTAATGATTAAATATTCAAAATCATATACATAGTCTAAAAAAGTATTTTTTAATTATTCAAAACATTGCTGATATATCCAATACACTGATTATATAATTACGTTTATAAATTTATGAAATAAAATTTCAACTTAAAACCGTTTCAAGAATATAAAAATGTAACGATATAAAATATAACAATATATTATTAAAAAATAAAGTATTCTAAAATTATATATACAATTTCATTATTTGTTATCAAATATTCATTAAATTATAAGCATATATCTAGAGGTCATTATATTTCTCAATATATTTCTGAGTGATCTATTTATTGAACGATCAAGGTCAGTTTATATATATATATAGTTTTTGCACCATTTAGTACATTGTTGTAGTAGTTGAATATGTAAATTTTAAGTTATTCTGTGAGTATTTTAGTAATTACTATTTATTATTTACTATTGCTATTTTATATATTCACATAGGAAACTGTAACCTAATACGGACACTTTAACAATAAATGGTCTTAACATTTTATGACTCATTAATTGTATTCAAAAATTAAAATATATTAATATTTTATAATTATAGATATTATTGTATTTTAAAATTGTATTTAATCTTATAATTACATAGATAACGTATGTGTCAGTATTCGGAACCCATGTCCGAATACGGACATCCTATATATCACTAGATAAACTATATATTTTGATGAATCAATAGGACAAACTACAATTACATTATTTATAATTAATTTTATGAACAATTTAATCTAATTTAATTAGTTGATAATTTATTTATTTTTATTATTTTTTAATTAATAATACAATTTAAGTATCTAAATAATAACAATATTAAATGTATCTTTATTGGTGGTATTAATATTATAACGTACGCTATTTTTATGAATATCAGAATAGTTCATACGCTGCGCGCTGATTGGTTATAAGGTGTCCGTATTAAGACATATAGAGTATTGTGTCCGTATTATGAACTTATATGATCTCTAGATATATGCTTATAACTTAATGAATATGTTATACCAAATATAGAATTTATATATATAATTTTAAAATGCTTTATTTTTTAATTATAATAATAATAATAATATCAGATTCAGTTGATGACCGAGATCAAAAACCCAGGTATGGTATAGAAGTTCTATTGAACTTATCGAGATACCAACATGCTCTTGATAATGAGAGAATTAGGGGAAAGTAACCGAATACGGACACTCTCTGTATCTCAGAAACCATAAATCCTTCAAAAAAATGTTTAATTAATAAAATATTCATAATCATATAAATAATCTAAAAAAGTATTTTTTATTTTTTTATTATTCAAAATATTGCTGATATATCTAATATACTGATTTTTTTATTACGATTTTAAATTTATCAAAAAAAAATTCAACTTAAAACCTTCTCAAGTATATATAAATGTATCAATAATAACATAGCAACCAAATTAAAAGTCGCATAAATTACCAAATTAAAAGTCGCATAAATTTAACGCGTTATTTCTACAAATGAAAACAAATTAAATTTCTTTAAAACTAATTAATTTCGAAATACATTCGGATAACTTGTTCTATATATTATACGGAATTACTTTCGATATTTACGTAGTCATTACATTAAAGGATAAGGTTTTAAAATCGATTTCGAAAATAAGAAAATTTAAACATCACAACGCTAATTTATTTAGTAAACAAGAAAAATCGAATTCGGCAATTGTTCAATTTAAAATCATAGGGATACAGTTTGTTAAAAATATATATAATTTCTAAAACTATATATTTGTAATATATTTATTACATTAAAAATGGATTGTATTACATGTAATTTAGAAATTAATAACGAAAATTATATATTATGTTCATGTGGTAATAAATACCATTTTAAATGCTTATATAAAGCAAAAATTATGAAAACAAATTGGTCTAATAAATCACCACCAAATATGCTATTCAGTTATTTAGATCGCAAAATTTTACATTTAAATGTAATACATGTATAAATAATAATAATGATAATACACCAATAAATCTACCTAGTTTAAATAACTCATTACCATCGTATATTATTATTGATAATAGTAATATTAATACTTTAATAAATAGCACAGAAATAAAATTAAATATGTTACTATCAAAAATCACTGAAATAAGTGATATGATTGTTGTTAAAAAATCATACGCTAATGTAACTGCTAATGTAACCTCTACTGTAACTACTTCTGATACCTTTACTGACAATTTGGTCAAATCAGTAAATATTATTAAAAATAATATAGATAGCAATAATGAAATAATTATTCACAATATAAATATTCCTAATAATGATAAAACTAATTTCTTTAAATACTTAGAAAATATTATTTGTAAAACAGTAGATATTAATAAATCGTGTGTATTATCATTAGTTCAATTATCATTTAATAAATTAAAATTAATTTTAGATAATGTGGTTTCAAAAAAAATTATTTTTTCAAATATTAACCGATTATGTAAATTACGAGATCTACAAAATTCATTCATTAGAACATCTCTAGGTGAAATATCACTAGAACGACATCAGATATTATACCATGTAGGTAAAAATTAATTAATTAAAAGTAAAAAAATTATCAAATGTATTTATAATTCTAGAAGTAGTTCTTATGAACTAAGATATATTATAAATAATAAAATTGACTGGAATATGTCAATTGGTGAAGATAATTTTAGTGTATGAAAATTGTCATATATTACTTATAAAAATTCCATTATTAATAAAAAATAAAAATAAAACCACAGGTTCTAGATGACTAACCGGCAATAAAGATGAAAATATTAAAAATAACAATTTAAATATATATTATGCTAATGCTCGTAGTATTAGAAATAAAATGAATTTTATGTTGCGATATTTTGTAAATCTAGTTTATGTCCTGTAAGAAATTTTATTTCACACATAGATGTTCAATATATAGGGGAATTATGTCTAATACGGGCCACTTTTTATGGTATCAAATAATTTCTTTATTTATAATTATAAATTAATGAAATTTTATCACGATTTAGATATTATAAACGTCAATAACATTACAATTTCAATTTTTGTAAAAATATTATTTATCGTCGAAAATGTGCCCTGCCCGTATTGCAAATAATGTTTGTAATACGGGCCAGGTGGTTTTAATACGGGCCGGGTGAAACATCCAATAGATGGCGAAAGTAGTTATCATTTTTCAACCAATCAAATTAATTGTTATATTGATGATACAATTTTCACGCTATACGAATACTTATCACGCATACTTCAATTTATTTCAGTGATTTAAACTAATTTACACCATAGTGAACTACGGCAACCTACTAATGTAATCTACGTATCTAGTAGATACTATCTACGTTATTTCTATATATATAGGAATAAAATAAATAATAGATTACATAATTTGATTTAAATAAGTGGTAGTAGTAGTAGTAGTAGTAGTAGTAGTAGTAGTAGTAGTAGTAGTAGTAGTAGTAGTAGTAGTAGTAGTAGTAGTAGTAGTAGTAGTAGTAGTAGTAGTAGTAGTAGTAGTAGTAGTAGTAGTAGTAGTAGTAGTAGTAGTAGTAGTAGTAGTAGTAGTAGTAGTAGTAGTAGTAGTAGTAGTAGTAGTAGTAGTAGTAGTAGTAGTAGTAGTAGTAGTAGTAGTAGTAGTAGTAGTAGTAGTAGTAGTAGTAGTAGTAGTAGTAGTAGTAGTAGTAGTAGTAGTAGTAGTAGTAGTAGTAGTAGTAGTAGTAGTAGTAGTAGTAGTAGTAGTAGTAGTAGTAGTAGTAGTAGTAGTAGTAGTAGTAGTAGTAGTAGTAGTAGTAGTAGTAGTAGTAGTAGTAGTAGTAGTAGTAGTAGTAGTAGTAGTAGTAGTAGTAGTAGTAGTAGTAGTAGTAGTAGTAGTAGTAGTAGTAGTAGTAGTAGTAGTAGTAGTAGTAGTAGTAGTAGTAGTAGTAGTAGTAGTAGTAGTAGTAGTAGTAGTAGTAGTAGTAGTAGTAGTAGTAGTAGTAGTAGTAGTAGTAGTAGTAGTAGTAGTAGTAGTAGTAGTAGTAGTAGTAGTAGTAGTAGTAGTAGTAGTAGTAGTAGTAGTAGTAGTAGTAGTAGTAGTAGTAGTAGTAGTAGTAGTAGTAGTAGTAGTAGTAGTAGTAGTAGTAGTAGTAGTAGTAGTAGTAGTAGTAGTAGTAGTAGTAGTAGTAGTAGTAGTAGTAGTAGTAGTAGTAGTAGTAGTAGTAGTAGTAGTAGTAGTAGTAGTAGTAGTAGTAGTAGTAGTAGTAGTAGTAGTAGTAGTAGTAGTAGTAGTAGTAGTAGTAGTAGTAGTAGTAGTAGTAGTAGTAGTAGTAGTAGTAGTAGTAGTAGTAGTAGTAGTAGTAGTAGTAGTAGTAGTAGTAGTAGTAGTAGTAGTAGTAGTAGTAGTAGTAGTAGTAGTAGTAGTAGTAGTAGTAGTAGTAGTAGTAGTAGTAGTAGTAGTAGTAGTAGTAGTAGTAGTAGTAGTAGTAGTAGTAGTAGTAGTAGTAGTAGTAGTAGTAGTAGTAGTAGTAGTAGTAGTAGTAGTAGTAGTAGTAGTAGTAGTAGTAGTAGTAGTAGTAGTAGTAGTAGTAGTAGTAGTAGTAGTAGTAGTAGTAGTAGTAGTAGTAGTAGTAGTAGTAGTAGTAGTAGTAGTAGTAGTAGTAGTAGTAGTAGTAATTAACAAAATATGATAATTAATATTGATAATCTGTTAATATATTTAATACGGAAATATAATTATTAAATGAATTCATTATCGATTACTAATATTGATTATTATCAATATACTATAATGGAATACTTAATAGACAAGTAATTATATATATATAATATATCTACACGTACGATGGTATTACAGAGTATACGTATTGGGTGAACATGTTACAGTAATAAAATTATATTTATAATAAATAAATTAATATGCATATCAATGTAATGTTAAAATATACGATACATGTAAAATATATGTATAACACACATATCGATTTCTATATAAATCAAACTGTAAAATCAAATTAATCAAAAAGTATTGCATAATAAAATATTGAATTGTATGGCGAATTTTAATTGTATTATTGATTTAATTTATTTTTAATTGTAGCCTTTAGAATAGTAAATATAAAATAAAACTGTTCATTGAACTATGTGTGTCATAATATTTAACGGCGTTGGGTATAAATTAGAATATATAATAATATATAAATTAATAATTTACGATGAATTATTTATGTCTATATATATTGTATAGTATGAAGGATCTAGAGAAATTAACAATAGTAAAATATAATTTAAAAATATAAACTTTAATAATTAATTATATATATGTGTTGTATTGGTGAATAGATTTGAAAAATGTTGTATACAATATAAAATAAATATTAAGTGAAAATGTCGTTAAATAAATATAACAATGATTTATATAAATAAACAAAAATGTTGTTAACAAAATATGCAATATATAAATATTATAATGTAGCTAAATTAGGTTAGATATAATAAATAAAATAGAAATAACAATGAAAAAAGTTAACAATAAAATGCATTAAATAAATTCTATAGAATATCGATAGATCGTAACTTTAATTGTTCTATATAACGTATACTATGCTGAATAATGTAAACATGCATACGCATATGTTTCTAGAGACTGTTACATTTGATAATTATTTTCTATCAACTGACTTAGGAAATTAATGCAAAATATACACAACCCTATATGTAGAATAATATTATATAAAATCATATAATAAATAATTGAAATTAGGAATAAGATAACATTCATTATTTATTGACAAATATCTATATATTATTATAAATTATGTATTATAAATAATATCATATAATCATAAGCATATAATTGTATACATAAACTATTTACCAAACATATGGTTTATAATATTAATACCATAGAAATAATAATATATTTTATACATTATATAACCTATCTATTATTAGTAAACACATTAATAAGTCGAATTACTGATCATAAATTCATATTATAATTAATTCAAATGAAATACATTGTAACATCTATGGATTCACATATACGACTTTCTTTCATAATTATATTATTATAAACAAACAATGCACATAAATATAATTACTGCCTCGCTAGATATATATTAGATGCCATCTCGATGAGCTAACAATAGTTTCCGATCTCACTAATTTTAGATAATATTTATTCCTTATATTAAAATTTACATTATGCTTTAAATCATATTATATTATATCAATTATATTTCAATATAATATTTATTATCGATTATAGTCGATAATTATAGATATCCATAGATACAATTTATGATATTATTATTTAATATTAAAATTGATACACTGATATAATCACATTTTCTAAAGTTATATATATATATATATATATATATTAATATGAGTATGTATCTATGAGTATACATATGTGGTTATATATAATACAATCGTACATAACGACCCGACAAACAATTGCATGCATAAATTCCGTTTTAATATACTTATTGATCCTTATAACACACTGAACAGTATAAATATACTGTGATACAACTGTAAAGGGTTTCTACAGTAATGTTAAAAATGTAGACCAAATAACTATGCAGAACTTTACTTTTTCTGTCCTTTATATACCCTGCTCAGTAGTATAATAAGGTACTGAGCAGGACAGCTATAGTAACATCTGTATAGCTATAAATATAATGCAGAACTTTACTTTTTCTGTCCTTTATATACCCTGCGCAGTAGTATAATATGTTACTGTTTATTTATCTGTTTATTAATTATTAATAAATATATATACTTGTTTTAATATAGAAAGAATAACATATTATACCTTTTAATTATTTTAATATATTGATTTAATTTTTATTTATGTAAATTAATTATTAATTATTATTATTCTTTTATATTTAAGTTAATATACTGCTTTTAATAAATAAAATTGTATTCTAAAAACTAAAATTATTTAAGTAATCCTATGTATTTTTCTAAATTATCATAATCTCATTAAATTGATACATTGAACTACAATTTTAATCGTAATTATATTGATAATATAATTGGAAATCATGTTGAACTAATTGCTCAATATTGAATATATAGCAATTGAATATTGATTAAAGTGTACATATTAAAATGTTATTATCATTGAATTTAGAATTTAGTTTAGAACTTAAGTTGAACTTAAGTTAATTAGTTACCATTGACTTAAGTTGAACTTAAATTTTGAACTTAAGTTTTTGATGTAAGTTGAATTCTGGGTTATTATATATAGGAATAGAAAATACTTTATATGACCCTTATTTATCCTTACCAGTATTCAGAATGTCCGTTATTCAGTCCTTATTCGTCCTTACCAGTATTCAGAATGTCCGTTATTCAGTCCTTATTCGTCCTAAGCAGGATGCAGAATATCCGTTTTTTAGTCCTTATTCGTCCTTAGCAGGATGCAGAATGTCCATTTTTTAGTCCTTATTCGTCCTTAGCAGGATGCAGAAAATTACTTTTTTAGTCCTTAGCAGGATGCAGAAAATTACTTTTGTAGTCCTTATTCGTCCTTAGCAGGATGAAGATAATTCGTTTTGTAGTCCTTATTTGTCCCTGCTTACATGTATAATAGATAGGCCGATTGTTACAAATAAGGACTCCTGCAGGAGTCCTTATAAGGACGCCTGCAAGAGTCCTGTGCAGTAATTATTGTTTGTCGGGGAGTACACTTATTCACTCTCATATTTTCAAATATATGTACAATATTATAAATGCATATATATTTAAACATATAATATGCCTTTATATATCAATACATATTGATATTCATATATGAGTATATGCGTATATATAGTGTATATATATATATATATATATATATATATGACATATATTATATGTATATATTAACATACATATAAGTATACGTGAATATGCATACATGCGGTGTAATAATCATATACATTAGAATCACCTAATTATAATGTCTATGATAATAATGTACACATTCATTATAACCACTCTCGTAATAGTTCGATCTATCAATAAACGCATGTATGAATCATACTTTCTTTATATCGATGGTATGAATATACGATATAAAGAAAAATCTTTATATCGGTGGTATTAATACACGCACGATGTCGCACGCACTTATATTACATTTTATTTCAGTGATATAATATTGTAAAATAGTAACATAGAATCAAGCATTTTCATTGGTCATGTGGCCCGTATTACTAACATTAGCTGGCCCGTATTGCAAACATTTGATACACTTGTTAAATAACCCCCCACGCACTTAATATTGAATATAAAGTAGAATGTATAAATTTATATTCTTCGTATTTAATTAATCTTTCCAATCATGCTTTGAATTATTTAATTAATGTTATATTTATTAACGAAAATGGTGGATAAATAAATAATTATTTAGTACATTTTCATTTGTAAACTATTTTTTGATATAATGATCAATATTAGAAATATAAATGCAAATATTAAAAAAATACTACTTATTAATAGAAATGTGATACTGAATAAATCATGTATATATTTTTTTTTGATTTGAACAATAGTTACTGAGATATCGCAGTTGCCCGTATTACACACTGGCCCGTATTAGACATAATTCCCCTACATTTAAAAATTAATTCAAAAATTCCATTTAATATTATATGTGTTTATAGACCTCCAAATTGTAATGAAGTATCTCATGAACAGATATGTAAATTATTTGATATAACCCAACAAAATTATAATTCTTCTATAATTATAAGAGATTTTAATTTACCAAATGTTAATTGGAAAGAATATACATTTCCTAGTTACCATAAAAGTTATGCATTACTTTACGATTCGATTATTAAAAATTCATTTTCACAATTAATAAATAAGCCAACTCGTAATAATAATATAATTGATTTACTTTTTACTAATGAAAAGCAATTACTATCTAATATAAATATTGGAGACTATTTCGGATTACACAAAAATATAAGTCACCACTATTCTGTTTCATTTAATGTAAATATTGAAAAATACCCATGTAAACAGATTTTAAAATCAAACAATTTTGATTTCAATAATGCTAATATAAAATTGATTAAATATCATCTTTCTAAATTTAATTGGGAATATCTAAATTCAAATGATTATAATATCGATCAAAAAGTAGAATATTTTAATAATGTTCTAAATAAATTATTTATATCACATATTCCTAATATAAATAATACAATAAAACAGGTACTTCCGAAGAATATATTGAAATTGAAGAAGCAAGTAAAAAAATTATTTTAAAATCTAAAACTAATTTACAATATAAATATAATTGGATAGAAGCAAAAAAAAAATTATCCAAAGAATTAGAATCTTTAAATTTTAAGAGAGAGGTTAATGTAATGAATTCAAAAAATAAATTAAAGTTTTATAAATTTATGATAAAAAGACAAAATTTAAAATCTGGAGTATTTCCTCTAATTAATATATCAAATAATAATCTTTTATTTTCAGATCTCGACAAAGCAAATACGTTAAATTCATATTTTAGTTCAATTCAACAAAATTATAATAAAAATAAAATTTACCCGAATTTTATAATTTAACTAAACAAAAATTTGATAATATTGATTTAAATCTTGAAATAATTAAAATATTTTTAAATAGATTAAAATGTACACATACTTTCGGAACTGATGGGATACCATCTTCTATGTTAAAATTATTATCTAATGAATTATGTAGGCCTTTATATATTATTTTTAATTCATCTTTATTATCGGGTAATATACCGAAAATTTGGAAAAAATCTATAATCACACCAGTTTTTAAAAAGGGTGAACAATCAAATTCAAATAACTATAGGCCTATTTCAATAACATGTATAATGTGTAGAGTATTATTAAATTATTAAAATGTTGGTAAAATGAATTGAATATTAAAAAATGTGTAGATATAATATATATTGATTTTGCAAAAGCTTTTGATGTTGTTTTCATGAAAAACTATTATTTAAATTAAAATCATACGGTATTTCTAATAAAATAATAAAATGGTTTTATAATTTTTTATCGAATAGATCTCAAATTACACGGGTTGAAAATTCTTTTTCAAATAGTTCTATTGTAAAATCTGGAGTACCACAAGGATCGGTTTTAGGTCCAATTTTATTTTTATTATATATTAATGATCTTCGTAGTATATTCTCTTCAAAAATTCATATTGATTTATTTGCCGATGATACACAATTATATTTTTCTTACGCATCTGAGAGTGAAAGATTTCTTTTACTAAATAATTTAAATTTATTTTCACAATGGGCAAATAAATGGCAATTAAATATTTCATTATCAAAATGTGCAGTTATGACTTTAGGGAAGGTAACTCCATCAAAATATTTTATAAATAATATTCAATTAGAAAACGTTACTTTTTATAAAGATCTAGGAATAATATTTGAAAATAACCTTTTATTTAATAAACATATTGATTATATTTGTAAAAAAGCTTATTTTTCTCTGAATTCAATTTTTAGATGCATTACTACAAAATCCCCTAGAGCATTATTAAATGCATATAAAATTTATTTCAGACCAATTTTAGAATATGCATCCATAATGTGGTCACCTTTTTCAAAGGTTAGTAAATTTCGTAATCTCATAGACCAAAGTGAAAGAGTGCAAAGATTATTTACTAGACGATTAATTACAAGATGCGTAGGATATACAAATTCATCAAATATTAATTATAAATCATACATAAAGAGATTGGTATATTTTAAATTAGAATCACTTGAACTTAGAAGATTAAAAATAGATCTAACTACAATTTTTAAAATTTCAAATAATTATACAGATATAAATATATTTGATATTCTTAACATTTCGAATAATTGTAGAACTAGAGGTAATTGTAAAAAATTAAATGTAATACATAATTATGATAATACAATTAAAAATATAATTAATAATAGATCAGTTAATATATGGAATTCATTAAATAATGATATAATAAAATCTGTATCTGTTTCATCTTTTAAAAATAAAATAAACAAAATCTGTTTTGACAAACAACTTTTTTTTAACAGAAATTTATAATTTTATATTGATTTATGTTTCATTTTGTATCTTAATTATTGCATTATCTCTTCTGGTTTTTTTTAATGTGTTTTTGTTATAGAAAATGTGGGTTTTTATATCTATATTTCAAATATATTATAATATAAAATTAATAACTCATTATTATTACAGATAAAGTGTGAAGTATTATTTTATTTTTGTTTGATCTGTATTATATTTTGTTATAAATTTATTTTTGTTATAGAAAATTTGGGTTTTTTATATCTATATTTCAAATATACTATAATATACAATTAATAATTCATTATTATTACAGATAAAGTAGGAAGTATTATTTTATTTTTGTTAGTTGAGTATTATATGTTTATTTTATATATATTTGTAAATATGTTTCAAATGTATTATATTACTAAACTACAATATTAATAATTTTCTATTATTTCAGATTATAGTGATAAGTATTATATTGTTTGTTTCGTAATATTATTGGTATGTTTTGTTATTAACTGTTTTTGTATAGGTATATTGGTTTATTTTATTTGTAACTTGTTCTGTTTGTATATATATATATATATATATATGTTTCAAATTTATTATAGGTACCTACAATTAAAATATAAAATTAATAAAGTACTAACTATTATTACAGATTTTGGTAAGTATTACATTATTTGTTTGTTTCATTCTAGTATTGTTTTATTCTAGTATTGGTTTATTTGATTTTTAACATGTCTGTTTATAATATATTTAAAATTTTTAAGTTTATTTTTACGGTAACTGTAAAACGTTTTAATTTCTTTAATTTTTTAATTTCGTATTATTCTTTGTTTATTTCTATAACGTATGTTATCGTTAGCAAATATTTATACTTTATACTTTCGATTATATTTTCGGCTATGTATTTGCTTAAATAAATTATCAATCAATATAAAATATAACAATATATTATTAAAAACTAAAGAATTCTAAAAATGTTAGTTTTAATTTTTATATTTTTTATCAAATATTCATTAAGTTATAAGCATATATCTAGATGTCATATAAGTTCCTAATACGGAAACTCTAAATGTCTTAAAACGGACACCATATAACCAATCAACGCACAGCGTATGAACTATTCTGATTTTCATAAAAATCGCGTGCGTTATAATATTAATACTACCAATAAAGCTAATTCTAAAAAAATTATTATTTAGACACTTAAATTGTATTATTAATTAAAAAATAATAAAAATAAATAAAATATTAACTAATTAAATTACAATATATTTTTCATAAAATTAATTATAAATAACGTAATTGTAATTTGTCTGATTGATTCATCAATAACATATAGTTTATCTAATGGTATATAGGGTGTCCGTATTATAACATAGGGTGTCCGTATTTGGACATGGGTACCGAATACGGACACCCCAGTTATCTATGGAATTAAAAGATTAAATAAAATTTTAAAATTACAATAATATCTATAATCATATAATATGAATATATTGTAATTTTTGAATAAAAATAATGAGTCATAAAAATGTAAGTCCATTTATTGTTAAAGTGTCCGTATTAGGTTACTTTCCCCTAATACAAAATGAATAAATACAAAATGAATAAATATAAATAAAAATTTTACAATTCTATATTGTTCATTCGTGTTCTGTCTCATAAATAAGCAATACAATAAAATTAAATATATCTCTCAATACCAAGAAATAATCATGTATATAACAATAAAATATAATACAAATATATAATAAAATATTTAAAAATGTAAAAATATACTAAAATAATAAATAAGTTAAACTATAAAAATCAAAGAAAACTAAAGACCAAAGGCTACAGAGATAAAAAATATGTATACAATACGAACAATTTAAAAGAGCTAAAAACCAGAAAAGATAATCATGTAAATAAAATAACAAACAATAAAAATAAGGTGTAAGTGATTAAATATAACTATTTAAAAGCATGTTTTTAATATGTATTGTAAAAGTATTCAAATTCATCAAAGATGATATGGTTGTATTTAAATAATTCCATAAATATGCGCCTTTGTAACGAATACTAAATTTATCATGATCAAATCTTATTTTTGGTATTAAGAATGTTCTATTTAACCTAAAAGTATATAAAGAGCAATTATAGGTAAATAACTTACAAATTGAACTATGCAAATAATGCTTGTTATATATTCTAAACATATATTTATAAATGGATATATTTATTATATCTTTAAATTTAAGAATGTTATGTCTTAAAAAAATGTAATCAATATTAGTTTTGTTATCAAGTTTATATATTGCTCTCATACATTTATTTTGTAAAATTTGAATACATTTTATATTGCTATGGTAAGTACTTCCCCATATAATAGAACAATAATTAATATGACTATGAAAAAAAGAAAAATATAGCATAACTAAAGTATTAATATTAAATTTATATTTATATCTATGTAGTAAACTAAGTCCATAGTAAAGTTTATTTTTAATATTATTTATTTGCATTTTCCAATTACGATTTTCGTCAATTAAAATGCCTAAGAATTTAAAATTAGTTGATTGTTTTATGGCTATATTATTTATTTTGATGTTCAATTTATGTTTAACTCTTGTGCGATGGAATAAAATTAATTTTGTTTTATCAATATTAAGAACTAGCTTATTACCACAAAGCCATTTAATGTTATATTTTATATCTATACATTTGTATATTCTTTAGAAGGTTTTAAGTTGAAATTTGTTTTCATAAATTTAATAACTTAATAAAAAAATCACTTTATTGGATATATCAGCAATATTTTGAATAATAAAAAAAATAAAAAATACTTTTTTAGACTATTTATATAATTATGAATATTTTATTAATTAAACATTTTTTTGTAGGATTTATGGTTTCTGAGATACCGAGAGTGTCCGTATTCGGGCACTGTCCGTATTCTGTTACTTTCCCCTAGTAGGATTTATCATATATATAGAGTATATATATAGTATATGTTTATATAAATAATTGTTTATATTGTATGTTTATTATTGTATATTATTCTATATATATGCTATATATATTATATATGCTATATTTTAATATGAATAGAATATCATTGATTACAGATTAAATTAAATTTCAGATTTAACAAAATATTATTATCATGATCATATAAATTATTATAATCTATTAAATGATTTGTAATATTGTTAACGTATTAAATTCACCAAAATTGAAATAATAATAAATACAAAATATAGTATAAATAATGTAATTATTAATTTCATTTATATCTACAATACATATATGCATGCAGTTTCATTAGTATGTATTTATATAGTGAAATATACCTAGAGTGAAATATAATAAATGTTATGAAATATAATATTTTAATTTTTCAAACTCCAACTTCAACTATCATTAAATATATAATAGTTTTTTAAATGTATACAATATAATAATTTAAATTATATATATATTTATAAATACTAAAACTATCGAAAGTATAATACTAATTTAATAAATATGAATATTAGAAATAAATTAATTTAATTTATTAGAATTTATTGAAAAGTAATGACATTCTATAAATTACTTATAAAAATAGCAAAAATACTTAAATTTGTCAAATTTTATATAAGAATAATAAATAATTGAAAACAATTGGCATATACACATACGTATATTATGTAATAATATTTGGATGACAACAAATCCATTTCAAATCCATCATGCATACATATTATTGAATCTCATAAACTAAAACGTATATATATATATATATGTATAATTATCGATATTTATTTACATAAACGATTACATAATAAACACATCGTAAAATAATTCAAGGTTTTTTTTAAACTCTTTTAAATCAATAATATTCAATAATAAATTTCTGAATATTTTCATATCGTAAGCTAAACTAAATAAACTAAAATGTACCTTATTTGTATTCGCGTTATATATTTATATATATATACACTTGCAGTAATTGTTGTTACATTATTACAATGAATATTGGAATATGAATATATTGCTGCTAGCTTTATTTCATATTATATTCATAGAACTTATTAATAGTGTGTATTAACTTAACATTACGATTGTTGCGAATGTAGTGCGTAACTAAAGTATTAACAAACAACTATGCACACACACACACGCGCACACGAATATATACGTAGTTCTTCCGTGGTACATTGTGGAGAAACTCGTGATATAAAGTATTATGTTGGCTCTCCAATAAATAATGATTAGTAAATGCAGTTATTTCCATAACATTATATATGAGTTAAAGCGGTTACTATTTATATTTAGATATATAGTTGTTCACGAAGAATTACACCTTACTATATATATATATATATATATATATATATATATATAATGTATTATATTAATGTTTAAAGTATTATATTATATTAATAAAGTATGTTCATATATTTTTAATTTACTATGTAATCATGTAAATTACATAACACCTTATAGGGTATTATAATAACATTCCTCGTTAATGTTACGCTGAAAAGTAAACGATAAAAAATCATAAAGCACACCCAATAATAGTTCAAACATTTCAGATCTCGATCGGCGTATTCGTTAGAGGCTACGCGATCTATTGATGACGTATCCGGCTGATGACGTAATCCGTTGATGACGTAATCCGATGTAGTTACGTGACAGTAAGTGGTTACCAAACGTTACACTTCTCTACGGGATTCATGGGACTGCCAGTCGGACATTTGTAGACTCTGGCGAAATCGTACGAGTTTGACAATGTACCGATAACCCTAGCGGGAGGAGTTATAATTATTAATATTATTAATAAAAATATTATTTGTAAAGTATATGTATCGATCTATATATATAAATATATATATATATATATATATATATATATATATTAGTATGCCATAATATATAATTCATGCAGGTAAACCTAAATCTACCAGGGCTATGGCGTCCGTTCTTAAGACTTTGTATGTAGTTCTCTGGTCTTGCAGTACCGCACCACACCTGATGATGGTGATGATGATGGTAGTGGTGATGGTGGTAATGGTTATAATGATGATGATTATGGTAGTTGTGCTGGTGATGATGATGATGATGATGATGATAATAATGATAATAATGATGATGATAATGATAATAATAATGATGATGATGATGATGATGATGATGAAATGATGATGATGATAATGATAATGATGATGATGATTATGGTGATTTTATTTTGCCACAGAAATCCGTATTCAGTAGGTTTCAGTAGGTTTCAGTAGGTATTCCTATACGCTCAAGCGTAAAAATAAGAATATAAATAATAAAATTAATAATTATTGTTAAATTATAAAAGAAAATAAATTTTTAAAACAATTTCATTGTTATATTATAAATGTTTCTTTATTATTTTAATTATAAAAACTTATTTACTGAAATAAATATATGAAAAAAAATAATAAACAAAATATATGTAAATATAAAATGGTATATAAAGTGTTTTTACCATCCATATGTACATATTCTTCTATTATACTAAAAATATACATTAAATAAATTAGAAGAATGTTTATGATGTGTATGATGTGTAAACCAGTGCATTTTTTAAGGATTTGAAAGTAAATTCTAAAAATTATTATGTTGTTGTCAGCGTATATGAAAAATAATATAATAACATATTTCTACTGATTTATAATAAATAAATAGTGTTGTGATAAAATAGATTATCAAAAAATATGATTTTGTATGTACACAAATTTAAAAGTGAGGGGGCAAAACAATAAAGTGGAGCAATTGCCCATAAATCACCCCTTAAAAGATATCGGTATAAACCTAACACTATTTGTATGTATACACTCAAAAAGAAAAGCGAGTCATTTTAGCAAATAAGCTAGTCTTTTTTCTAAAAAGTGAGTCATTTTAAAAATGACTCGCTTTACCAAGTCATTTTTTAAAAAGGCTAGTCTTTTTTGTCATGACTAGCATACATTTCGAATGACTTGCCCTAAGCGTGTCAATTTTTCTACCTAGTCATTTTATTATATATATAAACATTTAAATAAATTGTAATACCCAGTATTCAACTTACATAAAAACTTAAGTTGAACTTACGTTATTGATATAGGTGTAAGTATTATTATTAAGTTTATATAATTATTTTATTATAGAAAGAATAACATTTTATACCTTTTAATTATTTTGAAATATTGATTTAATTTTTATCTATACAAATTAATTATAAATTATTATTTTAAATTAATATTTAAGTAAATATACTGTTTTTAATAAATAAAATATTATTTTAAAACCTAAAATTATTTATGGAATCCTATGTATTTTAATATATTATCATAATCTAATGCAGGTGTCTCGTGAACTACAATTGTAATCATAATTATATTGATAATACAAATAGAAATCATGTGAACTAATTGCCCAATATTGAATATATAGCAAATGCATATTGATTAAATATTGTATTCAAAATTAAAATGATTTTATTATTGAATTTAAGTTTTAAATCATACTTAAATGACATATTATAATATATTATAATATATAAGTTAATATTTTGATATGATACTATAGTATACTTACTACGCTAATATACTATTATTTATTTTACATATAAACTTACGTTCAACTTACATCAACAACTTAAGTTGAACTTAAGTTATTGATGTAGTTTGAATGCTGGGTATTATAATTATTATTAATTATTATTATTATATTAATATTAATATTATAATTATATATTATAATTATATATTATATATATATATATACATATGCCTCTTTTAATTACATATATGTAATATATGATACACATGATATATATAATAAATTTCATAATTAATAAAGTAATTTTTATTGTTTAATTGACTAGGGATTAATTCTGAATAGACTCGCTAATAAAGACTAGGCCTTGTTTCTGAAATAGACTAGCTAATAAAGACTAGGGATTAATTCTGAAAAGACTCGCTAATAAAGACTAGGCCTTGTTTCTGAAAAAGACTCGCTAATAAAGACTAGGCCTTGTTTCTAAAAAAGACTAGCTTATACCGAGTCAATTTAATTTACCCTAGTTTTTTTAGACCAAATAAAAAGACTAGCTTTTTGAGAGAAAAAGACTCGCTTATTTTTCTGAGTGATAACTATAGGCACACTATACCATCACGTGGTTGGTGTATATCTGTATATTGTTACAAGTTAGTTACGTTATGCAAGTAATTATAAGTAAATCATTAACGGTATCTGTAGATATATATATATATATATATATATATCATTAATATTATCATATTATTTAACGATATACTATAGATAGTATCTATATTAAAGAGTTCAATAATGTACGTTCGTAATGAGACATATATGCAGTATACTGCAGAGCCTCTATTTGGTGAACACCTATGATTACTTTAATGTATTGATGTATGACGTAATAATCGATGTTTACCTTTGTTTGATAGATAGCTTATAAGCTGTATGCCTACTGTGTAAGTAAACTAAGTAAATTCTAGTACATGGTAAATATTAGTACATGGTATGTATGTATATTAATATAATAACAATTTTTAATTTCGTATTATTCTTTATTTATTTCTATAGCGTATGTTATCGTTAGCAAATATTATACTTTATAGTTTCAATGATATATGTTCACTGTATAATTTCTTAAATAAAGTATCAATCAACAATCTTATAATTATAGTTTATAGTTTATGATCTCGTAGTGTACGGTGATTGTATTGATGAAGTTATTATTGTTACTATTTATTTTGTATTGTCCGGGGCTCCTCACAGTTATTTATAACATGTACAAGTCTATGACTTCTTGAGGGGTCCATTTGTATCCGATATTATTATATGTGTGATTCAATAAATAAACATTATTATTATTATTAATAAGTGATGATGACGTTTGTGAGGATTAACCTGCGCGAAATTCAGGAAGAACAATTGATTGTGATTAAGTCCTATAGCCGGAAGGGGAGTTTCTTCTTTTCCGTTACGCTTAACCCATGACCTATAACCCTGTACGAGTTGAGTGGAAATACAGTTACGTGAATTTTATTTAGAAAATTTATAAATATTAATGAAAATCAGTACTATACAAACATCTTCATATTCCTATTCCTATATATTACTTACATCCGTGTAATATTCCTTACATACGTGCAATTCTTGATTAAGTTTTAGTATTAGTGAGATAACAGTGATAACTTTATATTATATATGTGTGGTGTATATATATATAATGTTAGTCTATTTGATTTTGAAATGCAAGTGCTGAAATAAATACGGCTGAAATGTCACAAATACAATTAAATACGAGTTAGAGTATTATGTATATAGTACACGTACTACGCATATACAACAGTGAAAGTTCGAGTGTAGAATAGGTTTACTGTATGCTCGACAC
This sequence comes from Osedax fenrisi, assembly GCA_964019155.1. Taxonomy (NCBI): domain Eukaryota; kingdom Metazoa; phylum Annelida; class Polychaeta; order Sabellida; family Siboglinidae; genus Osedax; species Osedax fenrisi. The sequence goes on along the minus strand of OZ025244.1, from coordinate 19,664,247 downwards.
TGTAGTAAGATTATAGTTACATCTAGTATATACAATTTAAAACGACATTAATTCTTTGGCGGCACACAATTAAGATCAACAATTAATCGTAGGGCCGTAGAATCAATTACTATAGCATATCACGAAGGTGTAATACATTATATAACTCGTACGAATCGATACATGTACACAATACGCGACTGATGTTGACACCGTTGTAACGCATAGTAACGCCTACGGTATACGATAGTAACGCGCCGTGTGCGCGTCTGCAGACGTTACCATGGTAACCTTAAACGCTTGTTTCAGGCCGCCGTTATCCGCGATATTCTCTCCTTGCGTTTGTAAGCCGTTCACCTGGCGCGACGTTACGGATGAGTGCGTTAGGAATATCACGTGAAGCGTTAGTGATAGCACGTGATGCGTTAGTGATATCACGTGATGCGTTAGGGGTATCACGCGGTGCGTTATGTCACGTAACGTATATACATATGGTTGTTACGTAATCGATGATATTATCGGTAATCTATAGGTTATACGGTACGCGTGCACTCGTATAGGTGAGAGGTAATGAATCACCCGACCTTCATCCGTCAATCAGATATAATAGTATACGTAACTTATAGCGTAATAATGGTAGCTATGTCATTGTTATCTTATTGACTGTATTGTTAATAATACACACCTCGTAATACACGTTTATATATAATACGGGTAAGGACCATATTATTCAAATATTTCTATACTATTATTATTATATATATATATATATATATATATAATTTAATGAATTGATAGTTTTCTATTGTATCCAGTATAACTAGAATAGTGGGATAGAATGTTAGATAGATATGATTACTTCTTAATAAAAGTACCAATGGAATGAGAATTATTTAACATAATATGCTGACACTATAGAGTGATGATTCTTAAATGATGCCCCATAGATGGATAAATAAGATTAAAAGTGGGCATACACCCGTATTCATCAAAAATAAGGGCCCGAGTTACTTTAAAAAACAACAAATATACAACAAATACCGAATGTAAAATAAATAAATAAAATATAATCTAATAGGACACGATGAAGTTTATAGAAGGAATAGTTAAAAAGAATAATAATATAGTGAATTTCTAATTTAAAAAAGGGTTGGTATTTAGAGGTTAAAATGAAGTCGTTACAATCAAAATAATGGTATTTATATATTCTAGAGATAATAACAAAACATGAATCATTTATACAACATATTGAAATAACTACGTAATTACTTATAAAAAATAGTGCGAATTATCTCTTATCTAGTATTTATGACTAAGATATATATCATATGATGTCTTTGTTAGCAAAAAAAGTAATGATTGCTGGTATTTTCGATATATTTCATGAGCTATTATGTTGGTTTAATACCTGATACGACTCACATTGATTAGTTATAAATGTATCTATGATATGTTAATGTATTTGTATTTATATAATGTTAGTAGTGTATTAGCTTCAGATTACCAGCTACTAAATGCGGCCGATATATTCATTCATATGATGTTTATTCTTGCGTAATAAAACTAGATAAATACTGTTAATAAGAATATGTAATACAATATTGTCTCGAATCAATAACACTAGTAGAGTATAACAATAAAGTAAAATATACGTTAATCACACTATATCAATATTTAAAACACTAGAATTTTTAATTTAAAAAAAATGATTTTTATAAAATGTTACATTTATAGAAATATCCTGTCTGAAAATTTAAAATAGATAAAATATACAAAGAAATTAGCTAGTAGGTTTTTGAATATCGAATTTATCTACAATATGGTACTCTACACACAATCTATTAATACCATAAAGTTGACGAAGATCATTCGATAATTCGATATATACCTAATTATTCGATATAAGAACATTATCAATCCTATTATTGAAATTATATATCGGATATATGTAACCTTAACGCTAACCTTAACCCTAATGCGACTGGGGGAGAATTTTTTAAAAACATAAATTATAACTAAATATTTTCGATATTTATTAATAATATAAACTATGTGATATCACAATTGTATGAATAGAATATGATATATTAGAAGTTATAAATTCCACATCATAATACCAGATGAATTGTATGTATTGGCGTCCCCGTCAGTCATCAATAATGATCTCCTGCCTGATAACTGAAATGACAACTAGTATCACACCCTTTATTTCCCTCTCTCTCCCTCATGAGGGACTACAGTATATCTCTATCACTCTCTGTGTCTTACTCTCTCTCTCTTTCTCTCTCACACATTATGTCTATCAGTCTTAAACACGTTATCTATCTCTCTATATATATTATACTCTATGTCTCTCTACCTAGCTATCTCTCTCTCTCTATCTCACTTTATCTCCCTATCTCTCTCTTTCTCTCTGGTACACACTAACATTCATGTTGACCTCTTTCACCGTGTAGTTACTGTACTGTTCTATTATGCATTGTTTCTGTCGGTTGAATGCTTTTATTGCCTTGGACGTCCACCATTGTTTCAGATTACCGTCTGCGTCGAATTGTCTTCCTGTGTGTGTGAGATCACGTGCGTATGTATATGTGTATGTATGTGTGTATGAATGTGCGTATGTATGTGTGTATGTACGCTTGTGTATGTATGTTTAGGTGCACGTATATTTATTTTATATACGTCATACTTGTATATATATATATTTGTTCGCGTGTAAATGCTATGCTCAGTGTATCGTGTATTTGTTGATGAGATTGGTAAGGATAAATATTCATAATAAATACAACTATATCTAATACGGTTATCTCTTGTAAACCTTTGTCGTCAAATCCGTGCGTTATTTCATGTCCAATGACCATGGCTATCCCTCCGAAGTTTAGAGATCTTTAATATTAAGTTTTACATTAAAATTCTATTAATACATATAGGTATATTTAAAATAATTTAAAATAATATGTTAATAATAAAGAAATAGAAATTATCTAAATTATTACAAAATACAGTTGATATTGTACATATTAGTTACATAAGTATATACAAATAATTAATGGTATTTAATTTAGAAAAAGTATATATTAATTAAGTAAGTATAGATTAAATTACAACTTTAATTTATCATAAAGAATATATTAAATTAAATAAACAATATCATAGCATTTAAATATATTAAATATTCTGACTTAATAATTATATATATATAAGATAATAATTTATATATACTTAATAGTTAATATTAATATTAATGATCTATAATATAAAAATATATAAGATTATTTTATGAATAAGTTATAATATAAAAATGAAATTAATAGATAATAGATATATAAAATATATAAGATACATAATACATAATAGATAAATTAATGTAAAATAATAAAACATACAACATAAAGTTTACGTTATATTACTGTCGTAACACATATACTAAATAACATAAATATATGGCCAATAAGTGAGCCTCTCTACTAACTTTGGATATGTCTCGTGATAAAATGGTTTCTGAAGAATTCCCGCCGGAAACACTGTTAATAGCATGAAGGTCATCAACTCAAGGTTATATACTCGTGTGTGATATAATAACACTTATATACATTATATATAGTGTATACAAAGACCCTATAATATACATATATTATATCCATATTCAATATCACATATATATATATTTATATATATTATTAATTTTCCTTATTAATTATTATCGATTAGATTATATTTATTTATTAAACATTATACAAATATAATCGTTAAAGGTCGTCATCTTGAATATATTAACATTATGTTAAATAATTAACAAATTTAATTTCGTATCAGAGACTCTATATTTATATATACATATATATATATATATATATATATATATATATATAATAATAATAATGTTTATACATTAATATTTGTATATGATTTATTGTTTCTTAGATACTGATAGTGTCCGTATTATGTGCCATAATTTGTGCCATGGTGTATGTAGTATGAAAGATTGATATTAGTATACATTTGTATACACCATATATGTGATTTATTTCTCACTTAAATATACTGACTTATGAAAAGTATATCGGCATTATTCATGTATATATTATGTATTATTATTATTTATTTAAGTATTCTCTTCCAATTCTATTATAATATAAAGTTATTATATGTAATATAGCCTATATTATATAGGTAATAATAATTATCTAGTGAATACATCAAGGCATATATATATATATATATATATATATGTATATATATATTTATATATATATATGCATCTTCAATGAATAAATATGGGTAATATAACGAAATAATATATAATAAATTTAATATGCTATATTAAATGAATAAATATGATATGTTACTTATATAATCAATAAATATACTACACTATAGTGGCACTATACACTATACACTATACACTATACACTATACACTATACACTATACACTATATGCATATAGACATGTCTATACTAACTGATTTGATTCTTAGCGGCACTGTAGAAAGCGTTAACGACGGCCGGGGTAGCAGACCACCTAGGGTTACATAATAATACACTGTTAAAAATAAGGGTATAACATTATGAATTATATGGTATAACATATGGAAATACGAGTTATACCATACAATTACGTTAAATGGTATAAGATCACATATTATATGGTATAACATTTATTTTTTTTAGTTATAAGCTAGCTTAATTTAAATGGTATAAGATCACAAATTATATAGTATAACATTTGTTTTGTTTAGTTATACCGTAAATGGTATACCAGGACGCCACGGGGTTATACCATTTTGTAATCAATGTTATACCATTTATTTCTAACAGTGTACGGTATTACGTCATCACTGGTTATTACTAGTGTGTGGTCAAATAACGTACTTATAAATTGTTGTTATATTTGTTAACGAGTACCAGTATCAGATCGGTTCGGGTAGTTACGACTAAGAATTCTCAGATCGATATATATATATATATATATATATATATAGATTTATAAATATAAAAACTATAGGATCGTAAAATAACTTACTATTTACATCGCTAGTTATTTCACACATAAGTAGGATAATTTGAATAATAAAACCTACATATTAAGTGTACAAATAAACCAATTCCTAACGTTTGGAATATAATGTTGTGATATATCCGGATAAATATCGATTAAATAATATTATTGTTACTTTACTTTGATATAAACAAAATAAAACATAGTCAATGACTATCTATTACATTTATTATATAACTATTTCATCCATATCTAAAAATATAATCATATTAATACAATGTTTAATACATTTATTATTAATAATCATCAATTCATTATTAGTTAAATATTATTTTATTTTATATATTATATATGTATATATATATACGAATATGTATGTAATTTCTAAGCAATATATAGTGGACATACGAACTTGGTGCGGTTTATAGTTTTCCCATGTAAATTCATGACACTTTTGGCATTGTGACGTAATATTATGAGAACATTCTCGAAATAATTACTGGAATTCATTGTTAACTATTATTTAATAATTAGTATTATTAAAATAATAATTATCATTATCATTATTATAAATTATAATATTAAATATATATATATGTTATATTTATGCTAATTTTTATTTTCAATCTTAATATTATTATTAGTAGTAGTAGTATTTATACTCGTATTATACAAATTCCGTATATTATGTATACCTATAATTATTATTAAAAAACATAAATATATTATTTGGATTATGATTATATCATATTAATATTAATTTTTAATTTTAGATTTAGTTGTCTATAAATTTGTAATTGTAGTTATATTTATTACGTTATACTTGAATGATTATATATTAGACATACACAGAATGTATACACATAATGTATACTTTCTTTATATACCAGATAATTACGGATCATACTAAGAAGAATGACTCATGGAAACCTCTGCGTATTCTTTATCTAACTCTTTGTCGTTCATTATGAAATCAGGATATCCAATCTTTTCATTCATCGCTTGAGCCTGACATGCGTGCGATCATTAGTACAGTAGTTTATTATCAACTTCACTCTATAATTAATTATCAATATCTCATACTCCTAATATATCGGAAACTCCGATATCTCAGAGTCCCTCAATAAAGCCCATATATATCATAATTTTTTAATTATCCAATTTCATATCGTATTTAAATAATACACATATTACGATTATTTCTCATACAGTTATAGTGTTCTATTAATATGCCGATATAAAGGGTATTAATTGTATCATATACATCCATATGAAGTCATCATTAATAAATACGAATATATAGTTATTCACGTATCTTAATAAGTGTTTTAAAGGTTAATGAATATAAAGTAACTATAGTTATACAGCGGTATTATGTAATAAGTGAATACCATATTATATAATAAGCCAATACTATACTATACAGAGTATAATGGAAACAATTATATGATGTATATATATTCATGCATTTGTAAATTATATTAATATTTACAAGTAAATAAAATCGCGCCCGATTACATGAAAAATATTCAGTTTTTATAAATTAAATATTTAAAATTCGTATACAAATATATTAATTATAACTAAAATATAGAAAACTATACATATATACTAAAGTATACTTAATAAGTTTATTTAAATGTACAATATTTATAAGAATTATATATCAATATTAGGTTAACCTGAGACCCCTCGATTGGTATAATATGTATACATATATATCACTATATATATAATGATATATATTATTATTATTTTTCAATATTAAATATGTAGTCTATTAATCCGATATTTAATAAATAGTGTGATGTAACTCCCCTGGATGGGGTGGGGTACTACTAAAACAAGGGACCTAGTTTCAATAGAGTATTATGACGTCATCGATATGTGTACATATATACACTCTATTACGTGTTTCTCATACTGCAGTCGTTGAACTGACCTCTGACCTAATGAGGTAGATTCCTTATCGGCACTAACCTTGAGGATGGCGACTTTGCGCGTCTCTTCGTCCATCCACGTGACGTCATTCAACAGCTCTCCGAACGCTTTCATGATGTCATCGATTATCATTTCAGCCTTTGTATCGTTAATAGTATAATAGTAGTAGTGACGTATACGATAGAGAAACATATTGACACTATTTAGGTATATACATTTTGTTTATTATTTTGTATATTCTGAATTATATATATATATATATATATATATATATATATATATATTGTTATTTGTTATTTTGGTGGATTCTTTCATCTTATCAAGATATTTAGAATAATTTTTACTTATAACCAATATCGTTATTATGTTGCTTTAGTTTAAGATAATACACGATAGTATGACATAACTTCTAGATACACATATACAGCCACGCCTATCGCCACGCCCATACTAACGTTTAGTTTAGATTTCTCGTCGAAGTTTTCCTTGACGAACATACGTCCTATAGCGTATCCGTACTGGTTGTTCACGTAATTAATACAGTCCCTCCAACGAGCTCTCTCTATCTTGGTACCTCGCAACACCTAGGCGCCGCGGAGGTGTAAAAGATAAAGAGACGAGATTATGATATCGATAAGGAGATAGATAACGATGGTAACGGGGGTTAAGAAGGAGTATATTTGAGTTTGTTATCTATAATGATTTATTTATTTTTAATCATAATGAAATATATATAATTTTCTATGTTCCAAACATTATAAAAATTGATCAACATGGGGATTTCGATAGCCCCTATAGGTATATATATATATATATATATAAATATACATTTAACATGGAGATATATATATATATATATATATATATATATATATATATATATATATATAATAGATATACAGCATGACTATGTATATTAGTAATATTACACTAGACAAATTATCTCAATTCTTATTAAATCTAATTAATATTATATTTTAATATTTCTTTATTAACATTTATAATTTTTAAATTTCATGGATAAATTTCCTAGTAGGAAATTTGTTTTCTAGAAATTAATAGAAATTTGTTATTAACAAAATATGATATTTTGTCAATATTCATATATTGAAACATAATACAAATTAAGTAATAGTAATAATACAATATTAATTAATAAAGATGGAAATAAATGTTAATTTTTTAAATTGATGGGGGATGAACGGTGACTTCTAAAAATGTGAAAGTGAATCTTAACGTGGGTTGCATTACATGATACTGGGTATAAGCTGAATATAACTAGTAGCTCACGTTGTAAAGTAGTTATTTGTAGAGTTGATTAAACTCATTTCATCGATATACAACTTGCTTGGGGTGTAGTTTTTCTAGCAGAAAATTGATAAGAATGACAAGTGGGTAGTAAGTTGGTACATCATATATACAACGATATCCTGTCCTTCTGCTAATATTGCCAATATGACATGTTATAAAATCTATATAGGATTATGATATAATTGATTATGAAAAAATATTTTTTTTGTGGGCAAAAATTTAAAAGTGGGTGGCAATTGCCCATAAAATAACCCTTAAAAAACCATCGCCATATATGGTATAACTATATACGAGTACGTAATCAATAACCTCATAGTATCTGGTTCTCAGTGCTAGGAATTCGCTGGGCATGTTACTGATCCTGTTCATGACGAACCTCCACATCACGTAGTTAGCGATAACCCTACACGCCAGGGGGAGCGCGGTTAGCTTACATATACATGTATGCGTATATATTATATATGTATATAGTTCTCAATAGTTTAAATGTATGGTTACTATAGTATATATATCAAAAATACTATATATATTTATATATATTTATATATATATATTGTTATTATTATTTTATTTTAGTGGGATCCTTTCATCGCATCCAGAAACTTAGTTATTGCTATCACTTATAATCAAATGGCTCTAATGTCCCTTCGAAGCCGCTCTCGTGTTAAAGCAGTCAGGTTATAACGAGAGCCGATCATTATTGCATACATAATTATATGATATTACGTATACATTTATTATCTTAAGACCAATTAAATTTGTCCGCAAAAGGATTTAATCCCCATCCTACTAAAGACGTATCATACTAATAAGTATATTTATCCTCCTAGCCATACATATATATATATATATATATATATATATATATATATTAAATGAGAAAATTACCCTACGACCGCAATCATCATAATATTTACTATACTATAATTAGTATAATATCATCAGTTTAATATCATCGTTATCGCTATAATTAGCGAAATATCACGAGCGTCGTCCTTATAGTTAACGTATCATAACATCATTGGATACGATGGCGGTGTTCAGGCGGGCTAAAAACCTCGATTCCGTGGCCTCGAGCAGCACTCCCAGTCGTTGCATGTACTTGGGCGCGTACAACACGATGAATTCGTCGTCTTCGAGCGTGATTCCCACGTCGTCGAATATCAGCGAGAAATACTGCTTCCAGTCGATCTTCTGCGCTCGTTAAGATTTTTGTATATGGTACGAGTAAGAGAAATATGTGACTTGTATGTATAGGTTATCATGTTATATTATATATATATATATATATATAAATGATATAATATTATTTTAAATATGAGTGTGAACAATATTTTTAACAATTATATATAATGGAAATTAAGGGGGTTAGGTATATCGATGTTATTAAATTAAGGCCTCTTTAGGCGATACATCGAGGGGCGGTATATCGAGGGTGCACAGTGTGTGTACAGTGAACAGTCACACACACAATCACTGCATTAACCTGCGTAACATTCGTGTACAGCTCGTTGATGGTGAACTTGTGGTAGCTGATCGCGTCACTGGATCTCTCGGCGGCTGACTCGGAAATCTACACGTGTACCAGTACGTATAAGAGTATTAGCATAGATACATTATAGCCATATATGGTTATAAGTGAAAACTTCATCTAAGTTCCTGGATGGGATGAAAGGACTCCACCAAATAAAAATAACAATAACAATAACATTGTACACTAGTATATGTCTATACATATATACATGCGAACAAGTGTTCTTTGTTATATTAAATATAAACATTAATAATAATTATACTTTTATTAGATGACATATTATTTAGAAGTACCTGTCATTTTAGTATATACTATAATATTAATTAATATGCTAGTAATAGTAACTTATAAGTATCGTATAGTAATACAGTAAAATCTCTATATATTAGACGTTATATATCTCGGAAATTCTATAACTCAGACTTTTACAAATGCTAGTTTTGTTGTATATAAATACATGCAATAACAATTAAATATATCAGACACTCGATATCGTGGGCATATTTCTTCGGTGCCATGAATGCCTGATATATCGTCATGAGACTAGAGCGTAGCGATAGCGGAGATTTACGTTGACGTTGGCTAACGTTGGCTAGCTGCGTCTCGAATGCGAGCATTTCACGCATCTCCTTGTCAGCCTTTTGCTCGTCCGCTCCCAGAAGTATCACCGTATCTAAACAAGTATTGAATATGTTCAAGAACTTTAATATATAACTACAATATAAAGTATTTGATGATTTATATTTATTCTAATATAATATTTTAGCAGGCGACAGCATAGAAAAGATAATTATCTTCATCTGAAGCCTTTTAGAGGAAACAATAATATAATGAATTTAATAATTCACATGATATATATATATACAACTTTCTTCTAATAAATATTATTATTATTATTATTATTATTATATATTTATATATATATATATATTAATATAGAGAACAATTTTTATTTTCTATTTTTTATAAAATAATACCATGGTATTTTAAAGGTGGTAAAGTGCGCTTTGATTCTAAAATTAATAAAGTTGGCCCGAGTATTTTTTACAATAAATGTGTGCATAATAATTATACGAATCACTGTTATTTATTAATAAAATAGTTGACATTATAATTATATATGTATACGAAAAGGAACGGGCTGATTAAAATAGAACCAGCACTACTTTCGATAACCCGCTACATTACCGTTCACAAATTAGCAGTAAACTATAGTGTCACCAAACCTACAACTATTATTTATATTTTTATGCAATTAAAAACTCTCTATATTTATATTGAACATAATATGTATCTAATAATTTAAAAATAAATAATACCACGAATTTTAATAATAAAAAAGAACACTAATAGTATGTTTGTGTATGTAACTGATAAATTAGTAACTTTATATATATATATATATATATATATTCACCTATAAATGTAAAATGTAACTCAAAATTAAACCAGCATATGATATAATTATGCATATGTGAAATAAGATTAAAGTGTTAAGCGAAAGTGAAAGTAAATTAAAGCCATTTATTATCGATATTGTAACAATATTATTGTTTACAATAAAGTATTTAGAAACCTACTCTTATTAACAGTGTACTCAATTGTAATTATCAGGGAGGGCAATGAAGTACCTATAAATATAGGTAAGTATACCTAAATACTTTTAACTATTTTCTTTAAATTTGAATAGTGTACTAATTTGAGAGAATAATTAAAATTAATATGAATTCAAACAAACTACAGTATACTGTAGTACTACTACGTGTGTAGTAGTTTTTAGTTTTTATAGATTACTATAGTTATATACAAACACACATACACACACATATATACATATATATATATATATATATATATATATATATATATTTATATATATTATATTATATATTATACTATACATTATATCCATTCATTAAATCCTTCAGCTAATAATGTTCGTATGACGTCACATATGGCTATAAATATATATGTAAATAAATTTAAATATGTACATATATACATGCAGTGTTAACTATTCTATTTATAAATACATTATTCTTATATATATATATATATATATGTAGGTATTGGATATATATATATATATATATATAAATAGATAATATAAAATTAAAAAATAGTAAACATACAAAAACATATATAAATATATTCAATTATAACGAATATTTTACAGTGTGATTGTTGTGTGAAGCTGGATATAGCACAACTTATTTACATTTTTTAAGAAAATCTCAGACATTATGTTATCCATTCATGATTTATTAACCTCATTTAGGAGATAATAGGTTTTTAAAGAGTAATAAATATATATATATATATATATATATATATATATATATATATATATATATATATATATATATATATATATATATATATATGTGTGTGTGTGTGTGTGTGTGTGTGTGTGTAAATATATGTGTATGTATATGTGAGTGTGTGGGTATACCCATATATAAGTGTATACCTGAATATGTATATATGCCTATATATAATGTGTCCACGTGAATGAATTAACACACACACACACACCCACACACCCATACACAAACACATACATATACGAACACTAAGAGTGATACTAATTTTTAAATACAGTTTCAACATTGTGTATTTAAAATATATGGTGATTAAATTAAGTATCTAAATTAGTTTTTTTTATTTTTGTGCAATATTACAATAGCGTTTAATGTTTTTTTAAATGTATAAAAAGGGTATAAATTATGCATTGTGAAAATATACTAATATAAATGATGAGCATTAAGTGTTATGATACTTTAATTTTTCCGTTATGGATATTACTGAAACTTTGTATGAGTGTACATATAGGTATACCCGTATATATGGGTATGCATACCGACAATTTTTTTTTTTTTTTTTTTATTTTAAGGTTTATTGGCCACCATAAAAGGTGTTAAAAATTGTCATGGGAAAAGATAGGGAAATTAGCATTACATTATATAAATGTTATTTTCCATGGAAATAATTAATATATATACATTATATTTTTAGAATATCTTTAATAAATGTAGTTTATATGAATAGTATCATTAGATTATTATTTTTAATATTCTAGGTTTTTTTACTAACTATTTATATAATTATAAATAATAAGTTTTCATCTAAAATTAGCTCACTTATAGTTATAAAAATTGAAGTAATATATCTATAAACAACATTATTATCTTCATACTCAGCTACTACTTGAGATTAATATATTATAATCAAGTATATGTAAGATAAAATGTTATCCCATGTATTCTCGACATATGTGTTAGTGATTATATATAATACTATATATATATCGTTAATCATACATGATTTTTTTGTTAAAATTAATAATATTTCATAGAATTTATTTTTTTTAATAAATGTATCTATATACAATTATAATTAAACATTTTTTTATCATATTTATTTTATTTGTATAAAATAATATTATTGAAAAAAAAAATAGGTTACCTACATTTTGTTATTGTAAAATTCACAGATGTGAAAATAAAATCCTAGACTATTCAAAAAAAAAACAATTTAATGATATATATAATACGTATAAACTACATATATTACATACATCCTAAAAATATAATACTTGTAATTTATTATTTCAATGAAAAATACACATTTATGTAATTGAATGCTATATTATCTCAAGCAAATTTTCTCGACAAAACGTTTTCCAAATAAATATCTGAAAAACAAAAATAAAAAGTATTTTATATACATACCAATGTGTACCCGCTTATAATGGTTCACCATTATCAATAACGTATATATTATACATATATATAAACACACACATATATATATATATATATATATATATCACATATTTTAAATGTATAGTATACTATATATATAGTATATTCTATCCACAAATTATACTATATTATATATAGTCGATTAGTACTGTAGTAGTAGTATCTGGTTATATAGTAGTATACATTTACGTGACGTTGCGTTAAACCTGATGTGCGCGATATACGCATGCGCGGCGCGACAATGACCTATTACGTAATCAGAGAGAGAGAGTCGCGGTGACTCACCACCGCACGATCGCGATGACTAACCTATCGCCCACCTGAGGTACGCCTGCAGTGGTCTTTTGTTGTGAGCGCTCGTGTCCAAGTAATACTCCCTCGAGGACATGCCCAACGTTTGCTGATCTATCTGCAGACCACGCGTGGTGGTGGTGTATTACGAGGGAATTATCACTGGAGTCATTAGCTCAACGCACAGATTAGAGATTATGTATATTGTTAGAATTATGTGAATATATATATATATATATATATATATATAATCATGTTTTACGTATATTAAATTATATATGAATAGTATATTATTGGTAATCTATATATTAAATATAGGAATAATTATTATAATATATAATAATTATAAATGTATACGTTTATAGAACATATGCTTATAGAATATATATATTTAAAATATTAGTGCGTAGTTTATACAATTAGTTGTGATAAATCAAATATTATATTTGAATGAAGATTTTAATAATATATAAACTATAAATATACAGACGATAATTTATGTAGTTGAAATAATTATATAGACGATAACTTATGTTACATTCTTTAGTCGGTGTATGTAAACTTACAAAAGAGCCGATAATTGATATATTGCCTATTAAATTCGAATTTAAGGATTACTTAGCGAGCACTTAACCATCAATTTATGTTCCCCACTCTACGAAACCCATTGTTATGCTATAATCGTAAAATATCGTTATCAGATCGCTATAAGAAAACGCGCGTATATTAGGATGGAGGTATTGTTAGCGATAGCCTGTTCGTTTACATTTCAGTTTATTGCAGTTTACACTTTATATATATATAGGTTTACATATGCGTATTATCTTATATATAATACCCTAAATATACTCTTTCATCTATAGGTTCTTGACGAGTGTTATAATTAAATAGTGTAAATATTAACAAGGATATATATATATACGTCGTATACGACGTATACTTGTATATACGTATTAATAATGATGTATACATATATGGCATGTTATATAAGTTAAAATACTGTATAAACTATTATAATAGTACTCGTTTACGTATATATATATATATATATATATATATATATACATGTTTAATATGCTTTTTAACATATATGTTGTGTACAGAAATATATTGAGTCATCAGAATTATAAATTTAGGATAATCTGTATTACATATTTACACTTTATATCCATTATTCCAACTAAAAGATCAAATCAATAATATATGTCTTCTAGTATATGATATATCACACACACATATATATATACGACATATATTCCCTTAACAACTTTTGAGTACAATGTTCTTTCGTGCGCTAATTACCTATTGTTGTATCTATTTATCCATAATATATGCATTATCCTATATAAAAGTGTATATATATATATATCGTATATACATATCATGTATAAATATCCCTCTCCCTGGTTCAGATAGATCATTCATATCGATCTTTACATATAATTCCTTGTGTCACTTCTCATGACTAAACACATACAGCGTTCTCCCGCTACTAATTTATCCTATATACCCTATAAGATATGCATCCTTCTGAAACCGCTCCCATAATAAAGCCGTCTACAATACATTAATCTATGCATTGGATACTCGAGTGATCATTCGAATTAATATTTAATTATTCCTACCAGTTTAGTTATTTTGCTATCTTTATGTTATACCTACTTATTTTCTTATGTTATTATCATTATTGTCATTCTAAAATATCATCCAATTGCTATGTATACATAAATTACATGAATTCAAATAAACATACCCAAATATATATATATACAAATCGAATTAAATGTAAGTTAAATATTTTATTTAAAATCAATAAAAATATAGTATTGATTTTCATAAAGATAATTTATTTAAAATCTTAAATTTGATTATTTTTAAATTTATTTCCAATTCGAAAAAATATATATTTATTTATTTAGAATTATATGGAAATATTCTATTTTTATAGAATATATATGTATGTAAATTCAATAACAATTTAATAATTCCATATATCTAAATATATAAATATATTTTGTTAATTGTTATCTAATCAAATTATAAATTAAATAAATTATCTTACTATCAAAAAATCAATACTATTTTTTATTGATTTTCTATTTTATCTATTTTGAATTTCCTTTTAATAATATTAATTTATAGACATTTATATTGTACTAGACAAAATATATATATATATATCCAATCATTTAATATATTATATTGTCAAAGATAATCAAATGTATTAATTCATACCTGTATAATATTCGCAGTTGAATTCTTATCATCTGCACTCAACCATTGATTAATAAGAATTCTATTATTGTAAAGTCGTAATTTCGATATAAGATCAATCGTATTGAAATCTAATAGTAGTAAGTGACAATAATTATATTGGTATAAATAATAATAATAATAAAATAAATAATAATATATATATATATATATATTCTAATTAAAATGTTATAGCATAATCCTTCATAATTTTACAAATACAAATAATATAAAAGTTATTTATTCATATTTTTAATTCAGCTATTATTCTCTATATTAACTAATATATACATTATAATTTTGTAATTTATATATAATATATAGATTAAATATTTAATTCTAATTTTAGTTACAAAATATAATACAAAATACATAATATAATATATATTAAGTATATAGGCTTAATTTAGGATGTTATATGATCATCATAATGATGTTTACTTTTACCTTTCTTTCTCATGTAAACACGCGAAAGTATACCTTCTAAAACTAATAAAAACATCTAATAATATCTTAAAAAATATGTTATAATTATTTAATATATCCTATGATTAGTTATAAGATATTAGTTATAACGACGCGAATAAACTATTTATAAATTCATTGAAAATAGTTTTATTTCTAATGCGAAAATCTATTTTTCAAGTATTAGGTTTTTAACATATATGTTATTTTTCTATATAAAATATATAAATTCAATGAAATATAGCAAATATTACATACCTTTATCATTCCATTCATCTCCTTCTAAAACGGGCCAACCTCCTATATCACGCAATAAATATATCAATGGGTACTTTCCACGTTCTTCTATTCTTGCTATATTAATTATTGATATTTTATTATTATTACACTTATAAAAACATAATCAATAATTCAAATGTTAACTATAAACATGTAATATTATAATAAAAAAATACTATTGATCTATTTTTGTATTGATAAGGTATATTTTGTATATGGTATGTTTAATGTACTATAGTAATATATATATATATATTTTAGTCTGGGGACCACCAAAATATGTGTGAGATTTCGAATTATTTTTGTATGTATACATGATAAATATATATATATATATATATATATATATCACCAAAATATGTGTGAGATTTCGAATTATTTTTGTATGTATACATGATAAATATATATATATATATATATATATATATATATATATATAAATATGTACAACATCAAATTGTATTTGTAAAACAATATGTAGTAGTGGTGTTTCATAGATATAGAGAGTATGGGGTATCGATAATTATCGATTATAATTATAATTGATGTATATATCCTATACATGTATATATGTATATATCATTATAAATGTAATTCATAATTTATTAAATATATGGTATTTATAATATGTAGTATTAAAATAGTATTTACAATACATTAGCTTTATATAAAATACATTAAATAATTATTTTTAAATCATATATGTAAAAAATAATTATAATTATTTCAATCGAATATCATAATTATGTATTGGTTATTTAAAGCATAATATGCATGCAAATAGATTTATAATAATATATGTAATATTAATTAATTAATAATACGTGTCTAGTTAAAAATTACTGTTAAAAAGTTAGAAATTCTGATTACATTATTTTGACTAGAAAATGTATATTCAAACAAAATTCTTTATTTGCATATATTTTAGAATTATATAAAAATAATTAATTATTTAAGATAATTATGTTATATGAAAAGTATTTAATATATTTATTAAAAAATACAAATATATAATATATGTGATATTTACTTTAAAAAAATCAATAATATGTTCCCATTTATTTATTCGATATATTATTATATAATTATTCTAAATTATATAAATATTTAAAATATACTATAGTATTGATAAAATATACAAAAATAATTAATAATATGTGTATTATTTCATATATTCAATATAGTATTATATAATTTAATACACACATATAATATATATAATATCAATCACATAATATGCATATAAGATTTTAAAGATTTTTGTAATTAAAATTTTTTTTTAATTTTAAGATAAATATTTCATATGAAATGTATTAAGATATTCATTACAAAATAAAAATATGTAAAACATTTTCTATGTATTAACAAATCAATAATATGCTTACATTTTATTTATTCAATATATTATTATAAAATTATTTTATTATTTTTTCTTTATATTTATATATATGATATTTAAAATTTACTAAAATATTCAAAAATATGTTTATTATTTCATCCGTATATATAATATGAATATTAAAAATAGTATTAAATAATGTATATGTGTTAATAAGTAATGCTATGTGTATATAATATAAATTATATAATATATATTATTACCAATATGTGTATATAATATAAATATATAGGTAGATATATAATATAACCTACAATGTATTTATTAAATAATCAATAATGTATAGTATGTGTGTGTATGTACTAGTGTTAGTATATAACATGTTATATATTAACACATACACACATATACGCATACATATACATACTCACATACACAGTGTGTATTACACACATACACACATATATATATATATATATATATATATATAAGATGCATAATATTTATAAAATAAAGTAAATTTATATTTACCATTTATAAATATATTCAATATTTCGTGAGTAACTATTTATTGATGTACTATTTCTTTCTACATATCATTTTAAAGTAATAACAATTATTTGATGATACTTCTTGATAATATTATACTTTTTAATTCAAAGTAATTTTATTAATATAAATCATAATGTATCGTATTTTAAATGTAATATATATATATATATATATATATATATAAATAAATAAATCAGATTTATTATTTCATGTTGTAAAGCATGAAATAATGGAGAAGTTAATAAACAAATGAATTTGTTTTTGCGAGGACTTCCCCAATCATCATATTCTAGATAAGTTAGATTCTCATGAGTAAAAAATGTAAATATAAATAATTAAAATATAAAGAATAAAAAATATGTATCAATAAGTCAAGTTAAAATAAATGATGTAAAGAATAAAAAATATGTATCAATAAGTCAAGTTTAAAATAGATGATGTAAAGAATAAAAAAATATGTATCAATAAGTCAAGTTTAAAAATAAATATGTAAAGTTATATAAAAAATCACAGAAACGAGTTGAGTTCTGATTACCAAACTATAAATGAAATGAAATAACTAACCAAACAAAAATACAACATAAAAAGTAAAATTAAAAAACTGAAAGATATAATAAATAGTAAAAAAAAAAGTACCCGTAAAAAAAAAGAAAAAAATTAGATAATTATTGATTACAATCAATTGTTTAATTAATTTTCATATTTTGATAAAAGATGTTTTTTTAATATTTTTTTTAAGTTTTTTATATAAATTTTTGTAAATAATAAATTATTTAAACATAAATTATTCCATGATTTAGGGCCTTTAAATGATAATGAATTATGATGACGGCTTGATTTTATATATGGTAATTTAAAATTATGAAAAGTATTTTTGTATATATTATTATATGTAGGAAATAATAATGAAATTCTGCTTGGGCATTTCTTTAAATGTACATTATGCATGAATAAAATATTTTTATAAATTATTAAATCTTTAAATTTAATATATTAGAACTTAAAAATAAATTGTTAGTATTAGTCAAAATAAAAATATTATTGACAATTTTAAAGATTTTATTTACAATTCGAATAGCCTTTTTTTGTAGAGTTGAAATGCATTGAAGGTTATTATTAAAATTATTTCCCCAAATTTCTAAACAATACATGATATGAGGCAAAAAAAATATAATTAAAATATAAAAATTATATATATATATATATATAATTAAGAATATCATAATATAGATAATAATACATATATCTTTACATTTACTATTATTGTACATTTTGTATACGTTACATATATATGTTATTATAACGAAATATATGTTCAGAAATGTATTTTCATTCCATTGATGTATTGACAAATATAGACAAACCTCCCATGTATCTTAATTTATTTATAAATTAAAATGTACTTCCAGTAATTCAATAAGATAAAATCACATAAACGTAAAGTAAGTATTTCTATACAATTTTAATATTATTAAACACATAATTATTATAATATAGTATATTATATATATTTATAAAAAGTCTAACTTATATTGAGACACGATTTATATAATCTTTTCGCATCCTGAACTGATTTCGGTTCTTCTATTTTAATTTTTTCTTCGAGTAGACCTAAATCAATAGTTAGATAATAATTATATAGGAATACCACCATAAACTAAAGTATACAAATTATAAATGTTCTCAAAATATATATAATAATATATATAATAATTACAAAATATAGGTAAGAACATAATAATAATAAAGATTTAATATTATCCATTGAATTCAATTTATATCTATTTATAAATATTTATATTTAATTATATACATATATATTATATTATATATAGGATATATTACAGCATTTTAATATAATTATACTTAGTTATTATATTAAGGGCTTACTTAAGGTTCAGCAGAAACCTTCTTTGTAAATTTTTATCAAAAAACATATTTTATTTAATTATTAAAATGTATTTAATTATCTTTAAAATTATATAGCATACGTACAAGTATAAAAAAAACCTATAAAAGTTCATATATATATTATATCATAAGAACATCAACAAATTGGTGTAACAACTAAAATAATTAAGTTATAAGCATATATCTAGAGGTCATATATAGGTCCCTAATATGGACACTCTAGATGTATTAATACAGACATCCTATAACCAATCAGCGTGTAATCTATTTTATTTTCATACAAATCGCGTGCTTTATAATATTAATACCACCAATGAAGCTACATCTAAAAATTTGATTATTTAGATACTTAAATGGTATTATTAATTAATAAAATAATAAAAATTAATAAATTGATTACTAATTAAATTATATTAAATTATTCATAAAATTAATTATAAATATGTAATTGTAACTTATCTGATTGGTTCATTAATAATATATAGTTTATCTAGTGGTATGTCCGTAGTATAACACAGGGTGTCCGTATTCGGACATAGGTTCCAAATACGGGTACCAAATACGGGTAACAAATACAGTGTACATAGGATATTCCATTTGACACCCTCGTTACATATTGAATAAAAAGATTAAATAAAATTTTAATATCACAATAATATCTATAATCATGTACTATTAATAAATTTTAATTGTTGAATACAAAAATTGAATCATATAATGTTAAGACTACTTATTGTTAACTGTCTGTATTATAATACCTATAGGTTACTTTCCACTATATATATAACACTTTAGAATTTTCAATATGTTTTGATGATGATATATATATATATATATATATATAATATAGATTTGATATAAATATTTCAATATAATGCATATTATGTGTTAAATATTTGTTTAATATTTTGTAGATTCAAAAAATTATATCTTTTTAAAAATTATCATTATTTATTTTCCTATAATAATTTACAATTATAATTTGTTAAAGTTAGGTTTTAATATAAAAAAAAAACAATATTATAATTATCATTATAATAAAACTATATATTGGTTATATAATATATAGTTTACATATAGGTTACTGAACGTTATCTATATACATTTATGATGAACAATCTGAAAAATATAATATAAATAGCATATATGCTTATTATAAATAAGGTAAATGTGTCATCACATAAATAATGTATATAAAACATCCAAATATCTATTATAAAATAATAATGGAAAGGTTTCATTATATATCACCAACATTTATATTATTATTTATACTAATTTGATATCCAATATACCTATTATTTTATTTGTTTTACTCTATTGCATATATATATAGAATATATTCTATTTTATTTTAATTTGCAATAAAATGTATTAAATTTAAACTTGTATATTAGCGACTTGATTTCAATATTTTAAATTTATCAACAACAGTTTACTATGCACTATACTAATTTAATTTAATTTAATCATTAACAGTTTTTATATTTTGATATTTTACATAAATATTTTGTTTGTCCATTAATAATATTTTAATTATGTTAATATATCATAACATTATGTAAAGGATTAAATTAAATATTTTATAAATAAGAATTTATGTTATATCTATTATAAATTATAATTTATAATAGATAAATATTAATAGATAAAAACAAGTTAATTTCTATTTATTTTCTTATAATAATCTGTTTTAATTTGAATACGAATTTGAAGAAAACAATTATAATTTTATTGGCTTAAAATTCCTATATTAAAAAAATAAAAATTGTTTACATTAATTCTTTGGTTGAATAAATTGAATATTTACCTTATGTAAAAATTGTTTAATGTTTCAAATTTAGAATTTTCTATCTTTTTAATAAAGGTAAAATAAAATAGTTTAATAGAATATATAAAATTACGTTTAATGTATATAGGAACATTGTGATTTTATATAAATTGACATAAGTCTAAAACTATTACACATCTAACAATATGTATACATATTATTTTAATTGGTATATCGCATATCATATATTATATATAATCATATGTAATACGAACGTCTCAACTTAAACTGAAGTTCATCTCTCAGTTTAGTAAACGTGTTGAAATCGGGTACGTCATCGTCGATAGCGTTCCTTTCATTCCAACCTCCACACGCATATTCGAAGTAATCGTGACAAGGGTCGGCAGATAGGTTCATGGATAGCATTAGTCTGGATGCTAACAATTGCGTGTATTAAAAGTGTGGCGTTAAAATAAGTAAACGTTTATATTATCCTAACATCACAATATGTGTATATAGCTAACTAGTTTATTAAAATAGTCAAATATGTATATGCCCCAAAATTAATTGCTAATATATATATATATATATATATATATATATATATATATATATATAATATATAATATTGACACAATAAACCCCCACTATCATAACAAATGATGTACTAAATTATATTTCTTATAGCGAGGTTTTATTTGAATATGAGAATTAATATAAATTATGACTTTGTATTTCCTTATTATATATATATATATATATATATATATTTCAACTATTATTCTTAAATTTTAAAATATTAAGTAATTAAAATTAACGTTATAGTTAAGATCGAACTTTAAAATGCACCAATATATGAATATATAGTTGTATATGTGTTAATCGTGCACGTGTGCACAATGTGTGCAACGTGTGCACTGCACATGTGCAGTTTGCTAATAACCAGTAGGTGCTAAGCTTCAATGGAATTTGATAATAGTGTTTCCAGTAATTAACAATTTTAATTAACAATCATATTACTGTCATAGATGTATATTACATTACTGGTTATACTAAACATCACTTATTTTCATAGTGGATAATTTACACTTTTATTTAATTTTTAAAATATTAAAAAGAATTTTTAAAATTTAATTGTAATAATTACGATTCCACTGTATTATATGATACAGTTGTCGGTAATCTGAGATATATGTATTACCAGAATTAATGAATATGTATAATTCCCCTATAAATTCGTTAAAATCGGAAACAAAAATAATTATTTGTTATTATGTACTATTGATTAATGATATGTTATTTAGTAACTGTGAACAAATTATCTATGAACTCAGTTTAGAAATAGCCTAAAAGGCCTTTTTATATCATGTATTTTTTAAATAAATTATTTATTTTTAAATCTATATTCAAAACTAATATAAAGTGTAATGTTTTATCATTAAATATAATCACAATTTCAAAAAATTTAAAACATTTTTCTTTACATATATTTTATTTATAAAATATATTATTTATTTTGAAATCTACATTTATAACTAATATAAATTGTTATATAATATGTTATATCCAATATATAAATATAACATTTATATATAAATAAGAAAACATATCTATTACTTTATAATTATATATTAATATTGATTTTATATTAGCTAAATACATAATACATTTTACACTCGATATAATAAAAAAATAACATGTATATAGGTACTATAATTATTATATAACATATAATATATATATATATATATATATATATATAAATTCTATAAATATGAAATTTATATATTGATAAGAAAACATAAAAAATATTAATTTTTAATATTGATTTTATATTAGCTGAATGTATAATTGTATTACTTTATAATTTATTTGAATGTTATTGAATTTATTTATTGTTGACTTTTCAAATACGTTTTATTCGGAATAATTTTTTTTTTCTATATTTTTGTATATAAATTTGTGTTTAGATAAAAGTACTTAAGCGATAGACTTAATTTCTTTTTCTATATATAAATAAAATATGCATGCATAATTCCAGAGAGACAATATTAAAAAATAAAATTATGATGTATTAAATTTTATAAAATTGGTGAAAAAATAAAATAACATAAAAGTATCTCTAAATATATATCTTTTTTATTTTGTTGTCTCTAGGATTATAGATATAAATTTATTTTTTATATATCAAAAAAAAATTTAAATTCGATTAAGATTTTTTTCGAAACACTCGACAAACGGAGGTAATGCGTTCCCTATATGTATACCTGTAATTCAACAAATTGGCCGTCCATGGCGATATACACTTAATTCAATAAGTAATACTTATTAACATTATTAAATTTGTATATAATTGTATAATAATTAATCTGAGAATTGTAGATCAAGTTTTTTTGTGGTTTTTTTAATACCATATGTGATATGCATATTTATTTAGATGACCTACAAAATATCAACAATAAATTACAAAATACTATTTTTTAAATAATTATAAATTCTTATCAATAAAAATAAACTTGGATAATAATTCTACATATATTATGGATATAAGGTATACAAATATTAAATAAAATAAAGCATTATTACTAAATTTATTGGAATTGTAGTGAACGTACTTGGTCAAAATAATTATTTTGTGTAAATTAAGTTTAAATTTTTAAATTAATGATTACGAGTATATTTATATTTGTTTTAAAATTCTTCTTTTTATCAGTTTTATTTACGTAAACAACCCATGCACCATTTTAAAGTTAATATTTTAAATTATATAAATAAATCATAATAAATTGATACACATTTTTTTTTCATTATTTTAACCGTACTTCGTACCCTTAAATAATATTAAATCGCATATTGAATATATCTTATATTACAAGCTGTATAATACACACTCATATATATAGTATATCATCCAATATCAAATATATAATGTCAATAGTTTGTATACATATTTATCTAGTGTACACATAAAATATGAAAATAAATATAAATTAAGAAATAAACCCTCTTACAAAATACCATTTTAAAAATCAACACAATTAATAAATAGTATTCCAATAACCTGACCTAAACTATGGAATAATCTACCTAATAATATCAAAAATATAAAAAATAAAATCAATATAAAAAAAACTAAAAATATACTCATTTGAATCAATAAATTATCAATAAATTAAAATTATTTATATATATGTAAAAAATAAACACAATAATAATATAATTAATAACCATAATTAATTTATATGTGAAAACATGTATGAGTATATGTATGTATATGTGTGTATTAATTTATATGTATATGTGTATATGTATATATAATATATATTATATATATTGTTATTTTATTATTATAGTATTATAAAATAATTAACAAATTAATAATAATTTCTTTATATAAATTATTTCAATAGAGTAGTTATTTTCCATTAATACCGAAATTTTATTTTAGTATAGCGAGATAAACGACTTTCTTATAACCGGTTTAATTTGTGGTAAAAATATACTATTCCAAATAATTATCATTAGTTGTTTTCTAATATAGAGTTTTTTCTTATAACGAGGTTTATTATGGGGATTCACTATATATATAACTACTTGTGTGGTTCAGTTTGTTAAGGCGTCAGATACACAAGCAGTAGGACACGGGTTCGAGCCTTGTCCGGACTATTAGTTAATTTTATAAAATTGGTATTAAAATATTATTTAGAAGTGATCTTATATAATTGTGCATACATCAATGATCGGCTCTCGTTAAAACTATGGATGCCTTAACATGCCTAAACTTAGCAGCTTCGAAGGGACATTAGAGTCATAACATTAGAGTGAAAACATCATCTAAGTTCCTGGATGGGATGAAAGGACTTTCTCAACAAATAAAAATAACAATAACAATAACAATATATAATATTCACTCTATATGGGATGTTTTGATTCTAATAATGCACTTACATATATATATATATATATATACATTATAATATACAAATCGATATATAATAAGATGTATATGTTATACTTTTATTATTTTTTTAGTAGAAATAAATGTATAAATTATTATATTATATATTCTATTATTCAAACTTCTATATTTTCATATAATTTTTTTAAATGATGACATCAACTCCGTTTTTATAGGGTATATATATATAAAATATGAATGTATATATAAATATATATATAAATAATAATTCAAATAATGTATATAACTATATAAATATTGCATTTCGATTATAGTAATAATGTTTTATAAAAGATTGATAACTAATTAATACCTGTATTTACGCAGTCTTTGGTTAAGCACACATCTTCTTGGGTTCCTAATTTATATTGTAGAAATATATTAATAAGTAATTTACATTATTATTATTTATATACTACAACATTCAATTTCTTTATCCATAACATATTTGCATATTATATTATATTGTAGGTATTTTATTTATATTATAATATAAACATTTTATATAGAGGTATATATATATAATTAATAAGAATTAATCTAAATTATAAATATTATCTAAATTATAAATATTATTTTAGTTATTTATATTATAATGTAATTATTATGAGAATATGTTGAATATTGGTAGATGTACCTATTGTAGTAAATGTGAGAACACTTGCCAATATACCGACTATAATTCCCAGACATAGGAAACATATCGAGCACAGAATGAATTTACTTCTGAACTTCATAGTCTTCTCCTGCGAGACTTTTCCAGTTGATGATGTGTGAAGAAATGGTGTTTCTTGACTGTTTGTAATATTAATTATATATATATATATATATATATATTAATCAAAAATATTTAATCTAAAATATAATTTTATTAAAATACACACACACATATATATATATTTATATATACGTGTGTGTGTATCAATTTATTCTTGAAATACTAAGTGCAATAATTTATTGATTTACGATTAGTCTATTATTTATAAAACGAAATTCTAACTGTATATTTATTACTATGTCAGCTGATAACAACTGACAAATGGTGAGCGGACAGAGATCTATATAACTCAGATCCGGCCATGACCCATCGCTACACTAATAATCGCTTCTACCCTCTACAAATTATATATACAAACGTGTCCATAATTGCATTCTGCGTATCTGTTGTATGATATATGCTATTTTTAGATTTATTATTTCACAAAAATATCAGTTATATAATCCGCTCGGTTATCGGTGATATAGGAACTATATCCGTACTGATATTGACACATATTAATTAAGTGAAGTCACTAGTGTTTTCTTATTCACTCGATATTGGACATTAATATATTTTTTTTACTATAATCTTAAATATTATTTATGATTAAAACATTTAACCAATATTTATAAATATATTTTATATAACTCGTAATTACGTGATAATTAAATATATAATACTATTATATACATTTTACTATTTATAACATTCAAAATATAATATAAGATACTTATTTAATAAATCTAAACTTACAAAATGTTGATAATTAAATATTGACTTAATACTAAATACTTGGTGATATCCCTATCAGTAATAATATAATGTAGGTCGTAGTTTATGTTTATGTAAGTATAAATCTTTAAAATAATGATAATTTAACTTGATAATAAAATTGTAATGAACATAATATATGTTTATAATAAACATGAATTTCATTATCATATACGCACAAACATATATATATATATATAATATTTAAATTTAACAACATTATTAGTTGATTTTAAATGTGTTATATGCATGTATTTATCTATATACGTATATATATACACGTATGTTTACATACATATTTAAATACATAACTATATACATAAATACGTACATGCAATCATACATAACTACATAATTACATACATATATATATATATATATATACATATATACATATATGCATATATACATAAATACATATATGCATGCATACCTAAATACATACACACATACATACATACATAAATATATACATATATACATAAATACATACATACATACATACACACGTTAATACATACATACATACTTACATACATACATATATGTATATGTATATAAACATATACATTCAATTATTGATATAACAGACTTACTTTTTCTCAGAAACCGATAACTCAGATTTGTATAAAGGCTAGTTTAGCTGTATACCTGTGTAAATACATGTTATAATAATATATATATATATATATATATATATATACAGTTACCTCTCGATATGTCAGTATTAAACGCACCGAAGAAATATGTCCGATATATCGAGTTTATATGTATCGATTAGTAGTACATGTATTTATATAGGTATACAGCTAAACTAACATTTGTAAAAATCTGAGTTATCGGGGTTTATAAGATATATATATATATATATATATATATATATATATATATGTATATATATAAATATATATATAAATATATATACTAATCACTACCAACATAATCATACTTATTATATATATACTGAATAATAAATTATAATTACATACCGTATATGTGTTAACATCATCACTATAGTGAAAATCTATAGATTGAAAGTATGTTTACATTGAACTTACGGAATATCGTTATCTTTACTATAAATGTATATCATATTTATATTATAATTTAAAAATAGCGAATCCATTACATAAATACAGACATGTATGTATACATAAATTTTATTATTTTTAGGTATAGTTTTCAACCTTAATAAATGTGTTTATCTTTATGATTACTATTATGATAGAATTCTGATTATTATCATAAAATCTATATTCATATATACATATTTAGATAAGCTTTTAAGCTGTTGTGTCTTCCCTTGCCTTAATATATTTATGTTCATACATACACAGTGTGTATTACACACACACATATATATATATATATATATATATATATATTTGTATTTGTGTATATATTTATGTACGTGTGTAAGTATATGTGTGAATGTATATATGTATGTGTGAATGTAAACGTATATTCCATTATAACATTATATAAATATTATAGATATTATGAAAAATATCCAGAATTACCAGTCAATACAACCATTACATCATCGTATGATTACTGCATCACCGGTAACCTATTAGGTTCGTATATTACGTCATAAATAAAGAGTCAGGTGAGTTAAGATCTGTTATTAATATATTAACCGTTGTTAATGTATTAAAACAAACATGCTTACGAAATTTGATAGATTATAATAGTATACTCTTCTATAGTAAATAAATATTTATATTATTCACATTTCCTAGCTTTTAAAAGTGTTGTATTATCATATTATTGGAAGAAATAATATGCATAGATCTTAAATGTATCGATGGCATGCCATCAATACGCAGACATATAATATTCTAAATCCTATAGACTATCTGGTATATACATATGTATAATGTTAATATGCTATTATATTAATATTATAAATTATGAAATATTTATATATATATATATATATATATATATATTATTTGTTTGTATAGTTTATGTTTAATATAGATATATATATATAGAATATATTAAAGGTTAAATTTATAATATAGAGTATATTATATGCATGTATGTTGCTATTATATAATATATAGTCTAATCAATGATGAATGCGTATTGATATATAAATAAGGCAAAGTTAAATAAACACTGCGGTTAATCACCCAGTAAAGTTATTTCAGCGCTCCCTGATAACCATTATTAAATGTTGTAACCAACACATATTTTAGACGATATATAATACGTTATATCAATTGCAATGTATATTAAGAGTGATCATTGGATAACATTTTTTTTGTTCAGCGATTATAAGGTAAAGGAAGATGTTTTAAGACACATGCAAAAACAATTATTCAATTTGAGCTCATATTGACGTCGCAACAATCCGTTAAAAATTAGTACAAAATTACATTGAAAAGTATTATAGAAATATACATTATAATAAAAAATATACGAAAATACATGAAAATGTTTGATAAACTTAATTCTTAAAAAAAAATTATCACTAGCTTTCATTCTAGTATATATGATATCTGTTTTCTAAAAAATATCATAAAAAGTGAGAAAAAAAATGTGGTTTATTTGTTATACCTTTTTGAAAAATATTTATTTTTTCTCAAAAAATATAGTAACAGTGGTATATATATTTTTAAATATTATATTTTTATAAATTAAATATCTTTTTTTAAATTTGTTGAACCTTTTATATTATATAGACATATAAATAAATTGTAAAAAAACAAAATTCATTCATATATTTGAGTTTTTAAAAAAATCCTAGAAATGTTTATTTCATTATATTTATAGGAAAAAAATTAAATAATTAAATTTTTTTTATTTTCCATAATTATCAAATTTAATCTATGTGCAATTAAAATTTCATAATACAACAAAAAATATTAGTGGGTTAAAAGTCACTTTTTAGTCATTTTAAAATTCCCCATGTTTAATTTCGTATTCTCTCCATGTTAAATTTCTATGAATTATCGCGAGCCCTAGGATGGTCACAAATTAATAAAAATTACGTACATTTGTTTAATATACATATTTTTTAACGTACATTGTACGTTATACATATTATATCGTAATTGTGTAATTACTTTCTTTGTTTTTCTATGTGATTATGCATTATATTTATACTAATTAAATTTTAAATATTTAAATTGCCGCAAAAATATATTTATTTGTACATATATCGACAAGCATAATAAGCTTAATCGAGAATTAATTTATAATACAAATAATATATAAATATATAATATTACAGTCAATTTGATTTAATAAAAAATTCATTATAATTGTTATAATAGTATATTATAAGCTAAATAACAGTGCGTAATATATGTATGCAAAACTATATTCAATACGATAGTATTTATCAATTATAATATTGTTGATTATTTATGATATATATTATGATATATTATGTTGTAATATAATTATATATATATATATATATATATATATATTTATAATATACATATATTGTGATGTAAACGATTCAAATATCAGATAGTTAAATATTCAAACGTTTAGTATAGTAGATCAAATGTATTATTCAAAAGTATCCAACGCCATATATTAAATATTCGAAATTATCGAATAATTCATTCAAATTTTAATATTTTCGGAAATATATATATGATGTATACGAAGAATTCAAATTATATAAAATACAAATGTTGATGAATACCTATTATATCATCCTGATTGAATAACTAATCACCTAACTTATATTACGTAATATTTTACATCATACTTACATATATAATATTATAAATATACTTTTAAGAGTTTAAATATAAAATAATTGTGAGTTTCTAATAATAACGATATATCTATCTATAAGTATCGACATTCTTATTTAGTTAATTAGTAATACTATTGTTATAAATCCGCAATCTGATAGTTCCCTTTGTATTATCAATATATATAGCTTACTATATTAATCCCCACAATATTCTATTATAATATATATAATAAATATTCTCTATTACCGTTACTATATAAATATTAGAGATTCAATGTATGGTTTTATAATTATAATACTACAGTATGGGATCAACTATTAATTTTACTTAAAGAGATATTCTATTTTAATTATAAACTATTATAGTATCAGTTACACTAATCATTAATATTAATTATACATTTAAAAAGTTGGTAATGTGTAATTAAAGATATTAGATCCAAGTATTAAATTAATATATTCCTTATAACAATTCGAAAGTTTATACATATCATATATATTTGATACACATTTATTACTCGAAATACTTGAGAATAAATATTTCATAATTCGAATATCTCGATATCCTAAAGATTTCTGAATTTTATATAACTAGATATATATATATATATATATATATATTAAATAATAGAATATTTGATAAAAAACATTAATAAATTGTAGACCATATTTTCTCAGAATAATTATTTTCATCTATAAGAAAACGTATACATTTTCTTCTATATCGGTAGAGTAAATCTAATATTGTATTTAATAGATTATGTTTTTACTATTTTTGATTCTATTATTAGTTATTTTATATATCTATAGATATTAAGTACATTTTTGTATATGAGAACTTATTGATTTGTATACATAAACATTTATATTTGATTATTTTTGATTTTGTTAAACAAAATATATACTAATTTAAACTCGACTTTAATTTGATTATAAAATTTCTAGCAATATTTCCTTTTAAAAATCTTATTATATATGTCAGGTATATATTTTTGAAACTAATTCCTCTATATTCCAAATTCTTAGAAATTACAAATATGTAGCGAAGCAAATATAAAAAACTCCCTATCAATGCAACGTGATTAATATGTATTCGTCCCGCTTATAGTAATAGTAGTATCAACATTACTGACATATATTTAGTATGGTTTCTATTAAATACTGTTATGCTTTATTAAACTACATTCAATATAAATTAGTTTTTTCTCGCCACATAGATATTAAATTTAAAACATACATATCCTATTGTTTTGTTATATATTAGTAATAAACACATCGTCATATAAATAGTAGGTAATCTAATTTAAAACATATTATTCAATATTTTTTAAATATATTGTTTTATACAAATCTACATTATAAACAACACATAGTTACGGAAATGAAACCTATATAGGTGTCGCTATTATTGTAGGTGTGCAAAATCAAATTAATATTCATATTCAACGAATCTTGATAAATTAAATAATTGAATATAATTGGTTTCCCGAAACTTATACTGAGTATGATGTCATATTAACTGGGTTATATATATAAGAACTATAAATTAATATAAAGTATAAATAATAATTTGTACTTTTATCGCTTAAGATATATCATGAGTCTGAGTTTTCCGTACGTCATATGTCGTGCGTGAGTAAATAGCCATATAAATGGTATATATAACATATAGGATATCAGTGCATTGAATGAAAGTTGGTCTATTTAGTATGTCATATACGAATATAGTGCAAATTCATGTATAATGTGTTATCTAAATATTACATTAGTTCAAAATGTATTAATTATGTTATAAATAAACATATAATATATTGTTATTGTTATTTTTATTTGGTGGAGTCCTTTCATCCCATCCAGGAACTTAGATGACGTTTTCACTTATAACCATATATGGCTCTAATGTTTCTTCAAAGCCACTCAAATATTAAGGCATCCATGGTTTAACGAGAGCCGATCATTTATTTATACACAATTATATAAGATCACTTCTAAATAATATTTTAAGACCCATTTTATAAAATTAATTAATGGTCCGGACGAGGGTCGAATCCGTGTCCTACTGCTTGTGTGTATGACGCCTTAGCCACTGAGCTACACAGGCAGTTGAGAATAAAGTTGTTAAATGTATATATATATATGTGTGTATATATATAATAATAATAAAATCATAATTTAAGCATGACCATTGTAAACGAATAAGTACGATGATTATCTAGTAGCTTACTAGTTCCATTTTCATAAAGAATATTTATGAGGAGAAAAGTATAGTAAATATATATAGGACTATATACTGAAATCCGCATTGATCTCATTTATATATATATATATAAATGATATCAAAGCGAAATTCATTATAATTAGTAGTTCATTACAATAAATATGTATATACATATATATATATATATATATATATATATATATATATATATATATATATATATATATATATATAGATTAATTTGTTAACGATACTTTATAAATAAATAATTTTGCGATTGTCAAAATCATTCTATGTGAGCTTTAACATGTATAGAAAGTATATATATATATATATATATATATATATATATATATATATACATATTTGATAGCCTATATGGATGTTTCTCGTCCTCCCTTAATGTACTGGCTCCTATTAAATAACATTAAATCACATCTCTCAACTGCCTGTGTAGCTCAGTGGCTAAGGCGTCAGACACACAAGCAGTAGGACACGGGTTCGACCCTCGTCCGGACCATTAATTAATTTTATAAAATGGGTCTTAAAATAATATTTAGAAGTGATCTTATATAATTGTGTATTAATAAATGATCGTCTCTCTTTAAAACCATGGATGCCTTAACATGAGAGCGGCTTCGAAGGGACATTAGAGCCATATATGGTTATAAGTGAAAACTTCATCTAAGTTCCTGGATGGGATGAAAGGACTCCACCAAATAAAAATAACAATAACAATAACAATAACATTATTTCAATCTACATCCATCATCCTCTTGGTTTGCATCACTTTTCAATTTTAAAACTATTGTTAAAGAAACTTGAGCATATGATACACCAGTCTCCCCTGCATAAATTATATTTCATGGTGCCATGAAAGCATATAAATTAGAATTAACCTCACAGAAATATACGCACTATAAACAAAACTAAATTATTGTGGCTACAACTCTAGAAAGATTTATAAAACTGTTAATAGTATAATATATGATATATCATTGGATGATATTAAACAAAAATATAAAGCACTGACTAGTTTTTTAATGTGTACTTCATATGTTAAATGATTATCTTCTAATATTTCCAGTATTTCTGATTGCATTAAATCTAAGCTTTCGTTATCACCTCTAATTCTGACTGTCCATCGTATTTCCAAACTTGTATCTTGTAAACTTACTAGTGTGTCATCTCCCACAATAACTGAAATCCATAACTTGACTATTACAGCCTATATTATGTCAAGATCCACGTCAGTTGATTGTTTTCAAAATCCTGGTTCATACACTCAAATACTCAATCTTAATTTTGTTATTACTAAATCACTTTATGATAGCATTATGGATAAATCATTGATATATATATACTATTATCAAACCAAGAAAACATCACTCGATCCTGGTGTACTGAACAATTATAAACCCATATCCCAACTTCCGATTATCAGAAAGATTATGGAAAGTATTGTAAGCCGCCAGTTAATATATTATCTTGAAGATAATTATTTGCTTGAACCCTTCCATAGTGCATAAAGGAAGTCATATTCCGCTGAAACTGCTCTCAACCATATTACTGATACGCTGTAAAAACTCGCTTTATTCTTCTCATTATGCAGAGTTACTGTTACTGTAAGGGTGCGTTTTTATTATTATAATTACTCTACCTCTCGATCGCATTTGATATACTGAATCACACTATTCTTATATAGCGCATTAAGGATATTGGCATTGAATAATTCTATCATATATGATATATGGTTATATAACATATATGGTTAATTTAATTTTCTCTGATCGTACTTCATCTATTAAAATCTAAGATTTTATTTCTTCACCTTATAATATATCCATTGGAGTTCATCAGGGTTCGTTCTCAGATATTTATTATTTTCTATTTATATTCTTTATCTATATAATATAA
This sequence comes from Osedax fenrisi, assembly GCA_964019155.1. Classification (NCBI taxonomy): domain Eukaryota; kingdom Metazoa; phylum Annelida; class Polychaeta; order Sabellida; family Siboglinidae; genus Osedax; species Osedax fenrisi. The sequence goes on along the minus strand of OZ025244.1, from coordinate 19,628,509 downwards.
TTAAAAAGTTTTATCTGCATTAAATTGAATGAGTTATTACATTTGTTATTTAATTTTCATAAATATAAAAAATAATTTAAATTTTCTACCATGAGGTATTTAATAATACCCTTAGTCAATTTTCTTTAATATATAGCAATGTTTTTAATAATGTTAAACCCTATGTAAAGTAACACCCCTAAAATATTGTAAGAATACTATCACCTCAATTATAATATAATAATACTAGATAATAATAAAACAATACATATATTGTATTAATTGGTTAGTTTCTAGTATTAATAAGGTGAGATAACAAATTTCTAAGGTCACTAGGTGATTATAGAATTGATTCTATTTCAAAAATATTCAAATTATATATATAATATATTATATATTATATATATATAGGTTATATATCAATAAAATATATATCAATAAAATGAATTACTAAACGATAACTTATAGATCTAATATTCATTTTACCATATTTATAATTTGAAAACTAAGTTTTGGAATAATATTAAACAATAATGAGCTATTATTTAATAATGTAAATATTCAATGTTTATACATCGATCGAATATAATTCAACATTAATTAGGTAATATGTTGAGTAAACAATAGAGAGAGTCAATATTTATATATCGAAGTTATTTCGTGTATATGGGTTTTCGTTTCATATATGTATTTATTATTATTAAGTATGTATTTTAAAGAATTATGATTTAATATAATTTAATATTATTTTTAATTATATTTTAATTAATTAGTATAATATTTAAAATATAAAATAAATGTTTTTAAAATAAAAATTTAATAATAATGGTTATTGTAAGAGTTATATTATATTATATTTCGTAAATAAAATTAGTAAACTTAAATTTTATAAAACTCCTAAAATATATTTTTCTAATTATAATTGTGTTTTTATATATATATATATATATATATATATATATATATATATATATATATATGAGTGTGATCAATGCTATTATTGTAAACTTGTAATACTCCATATTAAATATACTCAGGTATAAGGTACATAAGGTATATTTCATATGAAGTTCATGACTATTTTAAATGAACTAATGAGTTCAAATAAACTAAATTGTATATGTATACATACGTACATTGGTAACGTCGTATTCAGATTAGTAGCGAAACACGTGTAACTAGTCACGTGGTTTGATAACACGCGAATAGAACGTTACACATATGAAATATTGATAAGAACGAACTCCAGTAGAGTACGCGAACATTAATCTACTGAACCGATAGGTCTTAGGTATACGTGCATGCTTAGTATCCATTGTATACGTACATTATTATGTATAATACGATGTAGCTTTGTTCTTTATGCAATGCATCTTATTGTACGACGCGAATTTTGTTTTTAATATATATTTTATATTCAATTATGATATCCATCAATATTCTTTAAAGTATAAATATTATATATGTATATATATATAATATATATATATATATATATATATATATATATATATATATATATATATATATACGTATATGTATATTATATATAGTCCATTGTTACTATTTTCAAATTAAATATTATAATATAATTAGTTCGTATATATTGTTATGATTATATAAATATTCATTAAATTAAAAATTATCATAAATAATGTGTATTTATTGTGAATTTATTATTTGATATCAATTAATAAACGTAATTATCTTTACATATTTAACAGTGTTTATTATAAGTTTATATAATATTATATAGTTAATTAAACTATCATAGTTATAACATAATTCGGTAAATAATACTCCCTTAGGACATATCAACATAATAAAAAAGATATTTAATTACACCTGTTGGGAATTATTTGTACTATTTCTAGCATAGTATTTTATCTTGAAGGTGTGAATTTCCTTCATCGAATTGTAGTGATATATTTTCCTAATCCATTTCAGTATATTTCATATATCAATTACAATTTAGATTTTTTTAATATTATTCTAAATATACTATAGTATACATATAGTAGATATACCCTGATGACATATTATAAATCCATATGTATACATATATATCGAATGTCATATTTAAAGTTAATCCAATTATATATATATATATATATATATATATATGATATACAATATGTTCATACTATATTCTATATAATTAACCTAACTATAATAATAGTACATGATTTATACTTAATTATATAATAATATTAATATATTTATAATTATATATATATATAAATTATATTACATAATTTGACCTACATCGCACACGATATACATGAAATATAAAATGTATATGTATACATGGTATATACGGTATACCGTTTAGTGATTGATGCAAACGAGTGTGTTTATATTATATATAACTAATATAATCATACTTAATTAATTGCATAAAATATAATTACTACATCTTGGTAGATACTATGGTTTAGTAGGCGTACTAATTACTACTTATCGTTATGCATTATTTATAAACATATGGGTATATAAAGGTATATATAGGTATACATATACATATACATATAAATATATAGTATATATTATATATGTATATATATATGTGTGTGTATATACCAATAATCGATACATCGATTATACGGCATTCTATTACACACGTAGTTTTTATCGAACAATACAAATTACGTATTAATGCATAGGCGCATACACCTTTAGTTAAAGACGTGTGCCGAATTACCAGCACTTCGATTTCATCTTATTAGCGTAATGGTTGTGTGTATGTGTATGTGTGTGTGCGTGTTTATGTATTCGTATATGCATGCGCGACGCGCATTGCGCGTGTGTATGTGTGCACGCTTGCGAAATAATACCATTAATGTTCATTGCGCTAGTCGCTCTTAACATTATACATATGATGATGGTGGTGAATTGTATAGTACGCGGTAATTATAATAATTGTGATACGAGTTAAACACGTTAAACACGTTAATATGATAATTATAATGCACACATACACATATATGGATATATATATATATTATTGAAACAATTATGTCGTTATTTTGATTTATTTTTATATGGTATTATAATATATATTATTATAATATTATAAAATATATTATAATATATATATGTATATTTATGATACTATTTGTATATTGAAATATAATGTGTGTGTATATATATATATTGAATACAAATAAATACGGGATTTAAATCGACTTATCAAGAAGTCTATAGAGTTGTACATGTTATAACTAATTATGAGGGGCCCATGACAATACAAAATTGACATTTTATAATATTGTATTTTGATTTATAATTTATTAAATTCTTAACTTAAAAAACACAATAAATAAAATAAGAAATTATGTCGAATGCGGGACATCTCGATTTCCATTATACTTATAAGTGACTATTTAATTGATACATATACCCCTATAGGGTATACCCCAATATATATATATATTCAATACATACATTCAATATATATATTAAACTTCCCTATATTCGGATATATATATATATTTATTTATAATACATTTTAAAAAACAATATATTTAAAAATAGTTGAAATTAGAGTATACTCTATTAACTATGATAAATATAATTATCGGTGTACTGGTATGTATATATATATATATATATTATATACAATTAAGAGTAATTATCAAATTATATTATTTATTTACATATGTTTGTTATTTGCTTATTTATATATATACATATACGTTAATATTATTTCATTATTAAAACTAATAATTGTTCTTTTTATTCGAGTACAATACTTTTTATATATGTACATTAATATGTAGTTAAATATTGATTCTTTCTCAAACTAAACACTTTTCCTAATGACAAAATAGTTGTTTATACTATCGCTAATTACTTAGATATAAATATATACATACGTGTAATATATTTAATACTATTATTTTCTAAATATAAAATCAATATATGTAGTTTAGTATATATATATATACAATTTGTTATATATAATATTAATATTTTTAATTATAAATTATAATTATTATAAAATTATTTATAATGATGTATGATATATATATATTTATAATCCTTTTATTTTATTAATATTATATATAAATATAAAAAATATTAAATTTACAATCATATAATATTATAATAACATTCATAATATATTATTTAAAAGTATCCTAGAAAAATATTCAATATAAGTTCGAAAATAATATATATATATATATATTATAATATTAATACTCTTACAATTATATCAGCTAGTGTGCGGATTATTAGTTTAAAAAATAGATATATATATATAGTGTGTTATAATAGATGCAGTAATTATTCAATGGGTATCATGTTTATGTCTAAATCTGATAATAAAAAAATAATAACTATTATCTGAATATAACATTATAATAAAGTTAGTAAGGTATTATTTTTAATTATGTTAATATAATTCCATATGTATATATATATATATATATATATATATGTATATATATATATTTAATAGTAATTATAAAAAATCCATACCCTCTTGAAGTATATTTCATTTCGACTTCTGGTTGCCTTTCCGACATAATCTATTCTTTGCTCCAATTACATATCCTATCTCTGATTGCGTAAATGTAAGTTAATCTAATTTATTTCGTAAATATAACTATGTGATTTCTACTAGATATATCGGGACGGATAATAGCCACAATAATAATAATCATATAATAACGATATTATTAATAGTAGTGTACGCAATTACACAATTGATATACTATTTCACGCACGTTTGCGTTCATAATTGTCCGGCTGAGAAGTACATCGGTGAAATGGCGGGAGTTGCGCGCGCACCAATTAATGCGAGCCGCATCTTCATTATGTGATTCCTAAGGAGTGAATCCTATATCATCGAATCAGCAATCGCTCGAGATGAGATGGAGATAAGGTATAGATAATATATGTATTCGTTAAGTATAAGTTATATACATGTGTATGCATACACATACAATGTGAACAATAACGTGTATTAAACTTGTAATAACCTATACTATATATAGATGATTTTAGTTGATGGATTTTGACCCAGCATTTATCTTAAAAACTTGTAAAAAATGTTATACAATTTATGTAGTTATTTTTGTAGTAATTTTATATGGATATGTTTTTCTTAATGTTTTTCTTAATATATTATTCCTACCTATAGGTTATAGATATACATATTAGTGATCTAAATGAGCTAACATTTCCTGCTTCGAAAAAACTGAAACATCCAAAATGTATGTTTCGAAACATCTGAAACATCCTAAATTGTCTCTCTGAAAAACATCAAAAAATATGTTTCATAACATATAAGCCAATTATTCAAATTCGATTCATTGTATTAGATTGTCGAACTTGTTTACAGGATTATATTTTTTAAATTGACTGCGCATTATATTTTCATACTTGATTTCAAACTAGATTTACATACTCGATTCGATTTGTCGTACTCAATTGTCGAAATTGATTGTAAAATTAGAGTGTGTTATCATACTTGATATTCAAACTAGTTTATCTGATTAGATTGTAGAATATAAGTGTGACCCTAGATTTGTATATTTGATTCGATTTATTTTACTAAATTGTCGAATTTATTTATAGGATTTTATTTTTGAAATTCACTGCGAACTATATTTTCATACTTGATTCGATTTTTCGTACTTGATTTCAAAATTAGATTGTCCTTGTATACCTGATTGTCATAATAGATTAGATTTTATTTCTTTCCTATCGAATTAAATGAGCGTAGTAGGATGTATGAGCATTTCCTATGAGCATTTTTCGAATTTGTTTATCTGATTAGATTTTCTTACTTGATTTCAAACTAGATTTTCATACTCGATTCGATTTGTCGTACTCGATTGTTAACATGTATTGTAAAAATTAGACTGTCGTATCATACATGATTTTCAAACTAAATTATCTGATATAATTGTTGAACATATGCGTGACTCTAGATTTTTATTTATAATAATATAAATTGTAATCAATTGTATTTTAAAATTAAATAAGATAGTTTTTTAATTACAATAGTATAATATCCATTCAATTTTAATTTTAAATATTTATTTCAAAAGTAATTTTTATAACTAATATATTATTATAAACGAAATTGCATGGCTTAGTATATAAACAAGTTATACATATAAGAGATTGTTTAATTACCTCTTCTATAATAATAATGTTTGCATCCATTTGATAACAAAATGTTAAATTTAAATAAAATTTATTTAATTTTTTTTTAATTTAAATTTTTTTTTTTAATATTTAAAATTTCAAAATAAACTCGATCGAGCCATGTGACCGGCTCGACTCGTTCGAGCCGTTCACTACAACATATGTATCTGAAACTTATTCCTATATAAGTGGATCGGCGCAAGATAGTTTATTTTAACAAAAAAGTGTATTACTTTTTTCTAAGGATAGATATAGGTAATAATTTCGTGAAATCGTATAAATCAATTTATAAACAAGATGCACCGCGCCGCACCACCTACCTAGGAATAAGTTTCAGATAAATATGTTGTTTATAATGTATGAATTCGTATAAAACTATACGTATACCTATATTTTAAAAATATAATTAAAAATACATTTTTAATTATTTTGTATATGAATATGGTGAATATGTGAATATTAAGTGTGTATTTAGTAAATACTATTTACTAATTATAGCAAAGCAATATGATATGTTGGTTTTAATTCATATACATATTTATAGGCGAGTAATAACTAGCTTATATTGCATGTGATTTAATAGAAAAATGAAACCATTATTGTATAAAAACCGGATCAAATCGTAATCTATTTCAGTGATTCTATACTACTCCTAGCATCCTAGGACAGGTCGATGTTAATTATATTGGATAGATTGGGAATATTATATCTTTTCTTCGAAAATCCTTGCTATGATTAAATAAATTATATAAAAATCATAAACATGATATATTCCGAAACCATAATCATAAAATTAATACAACCCGTAACAACATAAATTGTAGAAAACTCTATTAGTTTCTAAAATGATCGATCAAAATCCATAAATAAATTCATATTTACACCTATATATATAAATATAAATATATTGAATTGAATTGAATCGAAAGTTTAAGTAACCACTTAAATAAATCATAAATGATTTCTCAAAAGTGTATATATATAGACATATTAATAATAAAAGCAAGCAAAACAATAAATAGGTCTATAAATATAAACCTACCATTAATAATAATAAAATAAAATATAATAAACCGGAAGGAAATTAATATATAAAATAATAATGACAATAAATATTAGTATTACATTTTGCCACCTAAGATCAATTGTTGTATATATTTCTTGAATATGATATTCGATTGTATTGATGATAATAGTGGTAGATTGAAGATGAGATGCATGGTTTATAAGAGATTTAGGAGAAGATCTTTGTACTAGATCTTATCTAGATAAGCAGAAATATAGAAAGGACAATTCGAAGAGTATATCGATGAATGGAAAATATATAGTATTCGATAAGAAGGGCGTATATATATATAGTATACTATGGGTTTTTGGTAGTATATGTTATGGGTTTTATATTATAGTTCCCGGGAGTATTCCATCTATATTTAATTAATTTTCAATTAGTATATGATTTCATTTTTATGATAATATATAAATGTGTTCGATATCCTAATATATATATTGAATTGTATCGAATCAAATTTAAAATTTATATAATACAATAGACAATGATAATATAAATGTATTATAATTATGATAATAATAGAATATTTTCTAAAATTGTTTCATGAAACTTATGATGTTTTTGTTATTGCTGTATGTAATTTGGCATACACTTTAACAAGTAATTGATTATTAAACCATATTTATTATTAATAAAATAAACACATAATTATTAGTAAAATTGGTAAGTAGGGGAAAGTAACCGAATACGGACACTCTCGGTATCTCAGAAACCATACATCCTAAAAAAATGTTTAATGTATAAAATATTCATAATTATATGAATATACTATAGTCTAATGTATTTTTTTATTTTATAAGTATTCAAAATAGTGCTGATATATCCAATAAACTAATTTTTTATTACGTTTTTAAATTTATGAAAAAAAATGTCAACTTAAAACCTTCTCAAGAATATTCAAATGTATCGATATAAAACATAACAATATATTATTAAAAACTAAAGCATTCTAAACATTATATACATAATTTCTCTATCTATTATCAAATATTAATTAGGTTATAAGCATATATCTAGAGGTTATACGAGTCCCTAATACTGAAATCTAGATGTCTTAATACGGACACCCTATAGGGTATATATAACCAATCAGAGATAATCGTGTGAACTATTCTGATATTAATATGATTATCACCAATGAAGCAAAATCTAAAAATGTTATTATTTAAATAGTTAAATTGTATTATTAATTAATCAAATAATAAAAATTAATAAATTAATTACTAATTAAATTACATTAAATTATTCATAAAATTATAAATAATCAATTATAAATAATGTAATTGTAATTTATTTTATTGGTTCATCAATAATATATAGTTTATCTAGTGGTATATAGGGTGTCTGTATTTGGGCATGTGTATCGAATACGGACACACCCGTTATCTATTGAATAAAAAGATTTAATAATATTGTAATATCACAATAATATCTATAATCAGATAATATTAATATATTGTAATACAACTATTGATTCATAAAATGTTAATATCATTTATTATTAAAGTGTCCGTATTAGGTTATAACCTGTATACTATAGTATACTTTCCTCTACATAGTAAATAGTTAATACTATTACAACATTGTCGAATATAAAGATATGGGATATTGATATATTAATATTATTAGTTAGAAATTTTACATATTAGAAATGGTTGCAACTAGGGATGTAAATGATGCTCTAATCTAAAGCATGATGCAGTCTCAGTCTCGGTTACCCAAAGCATCGATGCAGTCTCAGTCTCGGTCACCTAAAGCATGATGCAGTCTCAGTCTCGGTTACCCAAAGCATCGATGCAGTCTCAGTCTCGGTTACCCAAAGCATCGATGCAGTCTCAGTCTCAATTCCTAAAGCATCGATTCAGTCTCAATGTAAATAACAATAGCATCGTTTATGTCTCAGAATGGGTTACCTAAAGCATCGATGCAGTCCCAGTCTCTATAAAATGCATTGCTATTAACTCATGCTTATTAAAGGCATCATTTAAGTGTTAGTCTCAGTTTTCATAAGCTCAATATAGTTTCAGTGTCAGTTACCAGAATCATTGTTTTGTATATCAATCGAAAATAATTTCATTACAATACAAACTATCAGATAAGTATAATAAATAACTACCAGGAGTGTTAATTGATAAAATCTTAATATGTTCATAAACACAAAAAAGTCAATCAGCCAACTATCAATTGCATAATATTAGAATTATAAGAACAAATATAAATTGTAATACATGTAAATTGCTAAATCAAATCTTTATTGGACTATTGTAAGTTACAATTTGTAACATACTTTTAATTAATTTATCAGTTAATGCCATTTAAATAAAATAATTCGATCGTCATTCGCGTAATATATAAATTACCACCAAGATCAATAGACGATCAGAATAACTGAACTGATGCAACAACAACACATACTATCAATTAATGTTTACATTATTTATAAATTAATGGTAACTACACATTTTGCATATCATCACAAGCACCAACATACCTCGCGAAATTAATAAAGCCATATTCATGTCTGAGAGTACAGATAACACATAATCTACATCAAATTAAAAACAACACAACAACATAATCGGCACATAACAGCAGATAATTTAATATAGCGGCACATATCGAGTGGAACAAGTTCGATATTGATTTAAGAACTTGTGCATCAATATCATCATTCAAGATATTATTTTATTAATTTTTAAAATATTCGTATACTAAACGAATATTTGAGTATATTATAAACAAAATAGCCACCTATCGATACATATAATTAATATTATGTCACATGAAATAGGAAACATTAATAAAAATATGGATAAATATATAAAAATTATGTTTAAAATGTAACTTCCAAAAAGCATCATGTCGGCTCGATTATGTTTTACAAGGGTCTCATCTCGGTTCGGGATCGTTTGACTAGAGTCTCGGCTCGCTTGACTAAAGTCTCTGCTCGGCTTGGGCTCGTTTAGCTAAAGTATCGGTTCGGCTCGGGCTCGTTTGGCTAGAGTCTCGGCTCGGCATGGGCTCGTTTTTTTTCCGAAAATGAAAGTCTCGGCTCGGCATCAAAAACCAATAGTCTCGGCTCGGCATCAAAAGCTCGGCATCATTTACTTCCCTAGTTGCAACCTATTAAATAAGTTTTAAATAAATTTTATTATTAGTAATTTTTAATATTCGTATATTTATATTCTCTATTATTTTATTTTGTTCACGTTTATTAACCGAACAATCCTATTTTGTTCTACTTATATATTATGTTATCGTTTATTTATTTATGTATTATTATTTTTGCTAGAACATAAATGATAACCTTCTTTGTTATATTTGTGTATTAATAAATCATCTATAGGTATATCTACCTATCTATCTATCTATCTACATCACAAACAATATTTTACATATTAGAAATGGTTGCAACCTATTAAATAAAAATGTATCGTATGCCTTTAAAATAATTCAAATCATAGGTAACCCTATTGGTAATTAATCGCAACACATATTCATTTTTATTTAGGTTATATGTTATATATAACATATATGTAGCGATATAGTAGTAAGATAATTTATACAATATATATGTTATCTTTAATTCTTATATTTAGTGCATTTTTGTAATATACCAACGTACCAACGTACCCACGAACCAACATATCAACGACGTTGGTCCAATATCCCAACGTCACAACGTACATTTTGAAACGTCCGTAATTATATGAAAATAAGTCATATGTATATATGTAATGGATACAGATGGTACGATGGGACGTCTGTACGTTGGTATATATATCTACAAAAAATTCCCCAAAATATATAATATCATTCCAGTGTGTTGATGGGATATTGGTACGTTAATATATCTACAAAAAAATGCACCGTAATATATAGTAGTATTACATTGTGTAGTTTGGATGTTGGTACAAGGTATACCTTGGGACTTTGATATATCGAGATATTGCGTTTTTCGTAACGTATACGTTAACGTATATAATTATGGTATACCATCATCATTTACATGTATATGGATACATATGTTGATACTTTGGTATATTACACAAATTGCACCCTAAATTAATTTCTAATCTGTTTGCTCTCTAGAATATACTTGAGTATATTTTATTGTCTATATTGTATAGTTAATTCTACACAAATTAACTTAGAAATGTATACAAATTAATATACTTTAAATTTGGATGACTATTTATTATATTAAATTTGTATATATATATAGACCTATATGTCCTACTTATTTATTAATATATTGACAAATATACATTTAATGTATATTATGTATATTTAATGTACATTTAACTTATATATAAGAGTATATATATATATATTTATATCTATAATTATATACACCTTATAATAATATATGAGTATATTATACAAGTATATAATACACAATATATATATGTTGCAATACGTAATACCCTAATAACAAACACTTGGCAATGCTAAGATAAGAACTAATAGTGTATAGATAACAATTCTTTGTTCTGTATTAGGTATTCATATAGCTTTGTTTTCGTAAACTTCTGTTTTGCATAGGTTCGTTATTTATAATACCATTATTAGTATACAATAAATATACTTATATTATATTTATTTATTTAATGTAATAATCACTCTGGGAATAATACAATAATTTAATATATTCATAAACTATATATATTATTATATATTGGTAATTAATTATTAATTAATTAATTATATTATTGGTTATTAATTATACTATAGTATAATAGTATATATACACTATTAATATGATATTCATATGTATAAGTTATAGTTAATTATTATATAATTATACATATATATATATGTATGTTATTAATCAATAGTATATACTACCTATATAGGTATATTTGCCAATGTATGTATCAATATTGTAATAAATTATATTAAATAATATAATAATAAATATATATAAATATTTAAATAGCATTATATATTATAATATACATTTAGTAATATATATATATATATATACAGATTATGATAAATTAATTTAAGATTTCTAAATGAAGTTAATTGGTTGACTTCCTTAATTATACTTTAATACTATAGTATTAGTATAAAAGTATACTTTTATATTTTAAATTTCTAATTGAATTACGTATACGTGCTATATCATTATTAAGTATAATGTCAATGAATAAAGCATTACATTATATAGTATTTGCATATATACTAAATATATATAAGTAGGATAAATAACAATGTAGGTTTAAATAAATTAAAAATACAATGTTGTTAAAAAGTTAGTTATCATTAGAGATATAAATGATACCGAGCTTTTTTGATACTAGAAGAAACTTGTAATTTGGATGCCGAGCTCTGACACATGTTTTTTGTTTAAAAAGATCTCAAGCCGAGACGAAACAATTGCTAACCGATCCAGAGCCGAATTAAAACTATTTCCTACTGATCTCTAGAAAAGATTTTGCGACGCAAGGATGGTTCAATCGTTATCTGAGCTATGTAATTATTTTAATATAGTTCATATACCAACCACTAGATGGATGCAAATGTATTATGTTAAGTTATATTTAATATTATTAATTCATAAGGTAATTAATTTAATTATCAGGCTAATATACTTTTAATATAATAATATATATGTGAATTATATTTAAAAAAATATATTTAAAATTATATTTTCACGACATTGAAAGTTTACATGTAACAATGACTGAATCGATCTATTGTTTACCTACTCAAATTTAATTTAAAAAAATACGAATTCACTTTTGATATCTCCAAATAATATTTTTGCGGAACACTTACTTTTCGATATATATCGAATTGTTATACATATCTTAATTTATGATTATATTAGGTTATTATTTTTCGAATTTACATGTAAACAGATACGAATCCAACAATATATTTTAGTTCACCTACCCGTCGCATTTGCGTTATAGCATTACACTATAGTGTCGTTTTTATTTCAATAAATCGGTCGAGTGAACCATCTTTCCTTCGGAAAATCTTTGTCTCTAGCTGTTCAAACATATAGTATTTAGACTATAGACTATACTCTATAATTATTATACTATAGACTATAGTCTACGATATTACATCTACAAACCCAATATTATGTATATCTATAGATTATATATTCATTTTACAATATATCATATTATATTATATACAAAGAACGATATATATATATATATATATATATATATATATATATATATATATATATATATATATATAATTCAGTTTTATCAATCCTCGGAGAAATGCTAATGAGGAAATTAATAAAAGATTTAGTGTTTTTATAGATATTTCCCCAGCCATCATATTTTTGATGATCTAGATTATCATAAAATATACTATATTATAGTATATTATAGTATTATAGTATATTTAATATACATATAATTACAACATAAATAAATTTAAAAGTACTCCAAAAAGATAGAAAATATGAAATAAATGTTTATAAATTGTTAAAATAAAAATGGAGTTGCTTTTTTTTTTGAATTATAATACTGTAAAGAATAATTATTTATACAAATGAAAAAAATATTTAGAATATATAATTGAACAGAATACATAAATTTTAAATATGTAATAATTAAGAATAATATTAATACCTTGTAATTAAAACATATCATAACATTTATAAGATTAAAGTATGTAAATATATTAAAATGATATAGATATTTATAAATATAATTGAATAGAATGATTATTCATTTATATATATATATATATATATAATGTTAATACTGAAAAGAATAATATCTGGTATAAACAAATAAAATATATAGATTATATATGTATATATATATATATAAATTAAAATAGAATAAATTAAAATTATATATATTAATAAAAATATAAAAACCAATTACAGTATATGAATAAATAAACAATGGGCATACTAAAAAATAATAAATATTATAAAATAAATAAAATATAAAATAATATATGAATAATATCTATGAATTCTCTTTTATGAGGTATTTTTTTAAATTTTGATAAAGTACGTTTTTTTTAAAGCAAGAGAACATAACGAGTTTAGTAAATATCTAGGAATTAGAGAACTACCATGTTATGGGTGCTATAGCATATATATAAACTAACAATTAATAGGTCCTATATATATATAAATATGATATTTTTATATTTAAATATTATTTATATTCAACTAACTATTATTAACAAATATAACTACAGAATTTAAATCAAAAGAATAAATGGAGAAAAAACTCGCACAATCGATTAAAGATGAATTTTTGAGTTGTAAAATATGCTTAGAAGGTTTCTATATTTAGGATTAAATATACTTACATTAAATAATTATAATTTATTATCTATAATCTATAAAATATATATTTTACCATATTTTTTAATTTTTTACAAAATGTGTATTCTTTTATAAATCTATATAATGTTAATAACAAATAAATATTGTAATGAAACTACTTGATGTGATACCAATGCTATAATTAATATAAACTTATTTATATAATATATTATTTTATAATTCTCAATACTTCTAAGCAATATGTCTTTTATTGTAAACAATGTAATATTTTAATTTAGTATCACTGTAGTTGCACATCAGTTTACTCTATACAATTATATGTATATTATAATATATATATATATATATATATATATATATATATATATATATTACAATGCACATTATATACGTATAACCTATAAATCTACTAAATGAAACATATAATTAATAACATACTAGTTTTATATAGAAATAAATATAAAAATACAACTTTTAAAAAGTATGTGATTATATAATTTTAATGATACTTATGTTATTATAGTAATTACCCATATATGTATCATGTATCATGCGCACATATTTTCTCATAACGGTCCTACACTTTAACAAAATAAACTACATTATCAACAACAACAACACAATAAATTATAAAAAAGTCATATTTAATAAAGATTCCAGTTTATTATGTAAATTTTATTAGTTTTCATCTTCTCTTTTGATCAAGTGATCATCGTACATATTAATATGCATTTTTAAATTTAAAATCTAATTATAATAAAAAATATAACTCTAATTAAAGATGTTGAGAAAAGAGATAAAACAATCCCTATCTACGTAATATTATTAATAGTGAACCCATCTCGTGCGAGCAGTATACTATAATAGAATATATATATATATATATATATATATATATATATATATATATATATATATATATAGTATATATATATATAGTATATATACTATAGTATCAAGTATACCTACTATAGTATCGCAACTGAAATATATTTAGTTTTTACGTGGTTTATACACAACAATGTGTTCATTGTTCTATTACATGAAATTTAAGATATCTCCTATCGGATATATTTTTTACTCACATAAATATTTAGTGTACCTATATCATTTAAAAATAAAATATATTGATATATTGATTTGATATATATTAGTAATTAAGGGTAGGCGCTGGAGTTCATCTACACCATGCTATTTATAGCTCCACCGAAAGCGCTACTGATAAACAATTAATAAAGATAATTACATAATTTTATTATTCAATAGATTTTACTATCCTAATACATATATATTATGATTTTTATAAATACAATTAATTTAAAAGTATGAAATAAAACAGTTTATAAACGATGAATATTTGTTATTATAATTATATTACATAATCATACATAATCATTATTTATTTAATTAATATAAAATATAATAATAATTCCAACAGGATTTATATAGATGTATATGTTATACATTTACAGTAAAAATTTCAGATACAAATGATATAAATTAAAAAAGTAGTAGGCATTTACATGTGGTTACTAAGTGAAAAAGTAAAAACTGGAGAAAATGACATTCTAAGTAAAGGCTTAGTTTTCATTATATAAATAATAATTAAAATTTTAATTAAAAATTTTTTTTTACATTTTAAATATGAATAGTATACTATATGATACTATCTTATATGATAGTAATTTACATTATAAACATATGTTTAACAATTGGTTTATTAATTATGTTAAGCTTATTAACATTGTACATTTTTCCTACATAACAAAATATGTAGGTTTCACTGTTCATGTTTTTTTTTTTTTACAAAATCGATTTCGATTCACTACGATTTCGCGCCAGTATTATATTTCCTTAGACATTTTTTTTCTAAAATATCAATAAACTAATTTGTAAAATCATTGATAATAAACTAAAATGTTATAATAAAACATAAAATAATCATAGTTTAATATATCACATATTTCATTTTAATATTTCATTCTATTACAAATAATAATGTATAACATCGAAACAATGAACAATATTCATTATATATAATATATACAACAGTATATTATATGCATAATGTATGTATTATGTTTACCGTTGTACATCGCCTACTGTATAAATAGGCCATAGTTCGAGTTATTCAAAATTAGCTATATTTCATATTGTAATTGGTAAAGACTAAATTAATGAATGGTCATTAATGCATGAGGCATGAATCATTGTTACATGATATAATGTTTAATGTTCTCCAATATGTTATTTGTATACATAAATAATCTGTAATGAACGTTGTTACATCAAATGAAATAATTACATCTATCAGTTAAATGTACTATTCTCTTAAATGTAGAAACTATAGTCTCTAAATATAGTATTATATATATATATATATATATATATATAATATACATTGTATATAAAGTCCTACACAAAAATATATAGACTATATATCGACTATAGTCTATATTATAATATATATATATATAATTATTTCTAATATAGTATACTTCAAATATTATTTAGCGTATACAATAAATAACCAAACAACAGTATCTACATATAATAAAAAGAATGAAAAAGTGTATACATAAATATTTCGTTAAGTTTTAGAAAAATTAAAAAGCAACGGATATAATAAATACTCAATAATCACGTGCGAGGTGTTTCATGCAACGTATATCTAAATATAGACCTTTCGTGCATACACGATATTATCTGTCACGCGTGACCTGAATAACTGTCACATGTGTACGTAAATACCTAGCGCGTGTTCATATGTATACGGGTTATGCACTGTACACGAATAACAGCCTTGAACGCGAATACATGTATACCAGTCAAGCGAAAATATACATATATCAATTATGAAGCCACATATATACCTATATATATATATATATATATATATATATCATATATGATATATAGTTCTATATGTATTATATATTCTTAAAATAAAGATGTCTATTAAGAGCATTTTTAAAATGAAAAGTGTTAATCTCGTGACAAGTAATAGGTTTAAGCACGTTACATCAACACATTGGTTTACTGAGTAGGTATATATACCGTGTATATTAAACATTCGTTTCACACACGTATCCATACATATTTGCGCACTGACCGCGGCGCACGCCTATTCAGAATATCGCGTTCCGAAATGTCTGAACTGTTTGCACACGTTCTGCGAGGAATGTATAGAGAACCACGTGGTCAGCGAGAGCACCTACAAGAAGTACAGCGACTATAGGGAGTTCACGTGCCCGCTGTGTCGTAAGAGGACGCAACTTCCCACAGGTATGTATGTCCAGGCAGCTATTGTTGTTTATGACATTGGTTATGATATTTGTTACGTTGTTTACGATATTCAACGATATTATATATATATATATATATTGTTAATATTATATCATATTAAAATATATTAATTAAAATATATAAATAGATAATATAAGTAAATAAATGATTAATATATAATATTAATATATAGAACTATAGTCATGTAGGTAATGTAAATAAACATCATTAATTATTATGATATACAAATATTCATGAACGAATAGGGGTAATATAATTAATATATACATAAATTATAAAATAGGACTACCTCATAGCAACTCAAAACATATCCAACGTTCCACATGCATATCAGCTCATACTATAGTATTTCTAATCACCCAGTTCACTAGTACAATGTATTGTTTATGACACTAGGCGGTGTTCGTAAACTTCCCGACAACTTCTTGGTGACAAGTCTTATGGAAACAATGAACCGTGACGAATCGCACTGCTGTGGCATATGTAAACAGGTTATTAACAGCTATCGATGCACATAGGCCATATAGTTAATGTAGTACCATAATAGACAAATTCTACAAAATATAAGTTTAATTAATTTATATAATAATGTAAAAGATAATTATCATAGATTAATATAGATAAGCAATTTACATGAATTATATTTCAAACAAATTATGTGTATGTTATGCTATGTAAAAAGTGTAAGTATGATAAACATATATGATTATATATATATATATATATATATATATATATATATATATGATATATTAGTTTTATATATATATATATATAAAACTCAATATTTGTTATAACTGCCTGTGTGGCTCAGTGGCTAAGGCGTCAGACACACAAGCAGTAGGACACGGGTTCGACCCTCGTCCGGACCATTAATTAATTTTATAAAATGGGTCTTAAAATATTATTTAGAAGTGATCTTATATAATTGTGTATAAATAAATGATCGGCTCTCGTTAAAACCATGGATGCCTTAACATGAGAGCGGCTTCGAAGGGACATTAGAGCCATATATGGTTATAAGTGAAAACTTCATCTAAGTTCCTGGATGGGATGAAAGGACTCCACCAAATAAAAATAACAATAACAATAACAATATATATATACTATTAAATGTATACCATTAGAGGGAGGTTAACATACCACATATATGTATACGTTATAATTGGATAGAATTATATTTGTATAAATCTGCAATGTAATTTTTTTCACCATAATTAAATATATTAATATAAATATAATTCAGTGATATTTCTTTATAATTTGTCAATTGATATGAAACATATGTAAATAGTCGTCGTATCTAATTATAATATACATATAATTGGAATTTTTCATATATTAAATTACTTTTGCTTATAATATATAAATCTAAAATTGTGTAATCTCTATTTTTATATAATATCTAATTATTTAGAAACTGTATATTAGTTATTAAATAGTTGTAAAATATTATTTTTTAAATTTATAAATAAATATCATATAACTTTATTTTTTATTAATTTGTGTACAATTATTTTATAATATATTATATAGTACATGATATGTGTACTTATTTGTATAATTATAATCATTTGGCGTATTTTAATATATAGGTGTATAAATATAGTATAATTATTAAAGCAATTGCGAGTTATTATAATATAAATTAATTTGAATTTGTATTGAAAATATGATGTATAAATATATAGGGTGAAGTAACTTAATAGAGACACTTTAACAATAAATGGTTTTAACATTTTATGACTCAATATTTGTATTCAAAAATTACATTATATTAATATTATATGATTATAGATATTATTGTGATTTTAACATTTTATTTAATATTTGTATTAAATAGATAACGGCCGTTGTATCCGAGGCTGTCCGTATTCGGTACCCATGTCCTAATACGGACACCATGTGTTATAATATGGAAACCCTATATATCACTATGTAAACTCTATATTATTGATGAACCAATCAGATCAATTACATTACATTATTTATAATTAATTTTATGAATAATTTAATATAATTTAATTAGTAATTAATTTATTAATTATTATTATTTTATTAATTATAATACAAGTTAAGTACCTAAATAATAATATTTTTAGCTTCATTGGTGGGATAAATATTATAACACTCATGATTGTTATGAAAATTAGAATTGTTTATATTCTACTCGCTGATTGATTATAGGATGTCCGTATTATGACATCTAGAGTGCCCGTATTAATGATTTATATGACCTCTAGATATATGCTTATGACTTAATTAATATTTGATAACAAGTATGTATATAATGTTTAGAATGCTTTAGTTTTTAATAATATATTGTTATGTTTTATATCGATACATTTGTATATTCTTGAGAAGGTTAAGTTTACACTTTTTTTTCAAATTTAAAAACGTAATAAAAAAATTAGTTTATTGGATATATCGGCATTATTTTAAATTATTAAAAAATAAAAAATACTTATTTTGACTATTTATATAAATATGAATATTTTATTCATTGAATATTTTTTTTGTAGGATTTATGGTTTCTGATATACCGAGAGTGTCCATATTCGGTTACTTTCCCCCAACCAATGCAAACCTATGTAATCCAAACACAATGGCGGATTGTCGTTCAAATTGATAAAAAAACTTTATCTCCAATATCAGTCTACCTAATTATAATGTATATTGGACATACGCACGCCGTGGGTCGCATGTTGTGTATTTACATGTAAATAGATACATAATATATAGGTCCATTCAAATCAATGTTCACATAAATACATTTATTTAATTTATCTATTTTTTACAAAGTATAATGGATATATATTTATACCAATTTATGTACACATTTCTCTAGATATTATATAGTATAATTGATATAAAATTATATTCAACAAATTGTATTTCTTTTTTCCCCAATATTTCTACAGAAATTATCTATTGTCAATTAAAATGTGTCTACGCTTTTATTCATTTAGTTAAATAAAACTAATTAAGCAGAATACAATAAAGCTATATTTATACAATAGTTGTATTATATATAGTCAATGTATTGTGTAATATATGTATATATATATATATATATATATATATATATATATATATAATGTAATATATAAGTATATTATAGAATTTATATACCGATTTCATGTAAAATTGTGTTTATAACCATATACATTAATTTGTAGGTGTTTATATTAGAATAAGATAGCTATAAACTCACATGGAGTATTCTAAGGATGTAACTTTTCATATGGTTACATTATTGAAAATATCACAAAATATTAAGAAAAATAAATTAAGCGGTTAAATAAAACCTTATTCACAATAGTTATTATTTCATATACCTTACCTTACCAGGTCGAGCTTGCTCGGCATTCATTAACACGTAACTTCCATTCTTCTTTATCATTCATCGCATTCATCAGTTCGTCTACATTACATTCGGTATCGTCGACGAGTTGATCTACAAAAGTTTTTGCTGGACGTCCACGGGAGCGTTTGCCATGTTTAGGTAACCATAGAAGAACGTCACAAATCAGCTCTTTTTTGCTCCTCCAACAATGTCCTGTGAATCTAAGTCTTTGTTCACGGATCGAAGAAGTTACTTTTTGAGTTTTGCCATAGAGTTCTTTGTTGGTAAGGTGATCTTTCCATGATACGTTCAAAGCGGCCCGTAGCATGCGAGTGTAGGCTCCGTCGATTTTTTTTTCCAATTTTGTTGTTAAAGTACATGTAATTGCTCCATATACAAAAACAGATTCTACCGTTGCTCTAAAGAAGTTTCTTTTCAGATTTTTAGATAACTTTGATTTCCATATGTTGTTCATTTGGTTTAGTGCGGCCCAGGCTTTTCCTATTCTGACATTTATATCATGTTCTGTGGAAGCTATAAAACTACCAAGTTATTTAAAGTTTTGGGTTTTCTTGATATTTTCTCCATTCTGGGTTTTAATCATATCTGTTGAATTCTGGTTGTTTGCCATGTATTCTGTTTTAGCGACATTAATGTGAATTCCGATTTCTTTTGCAGTTTTTTCTAGACTATTTAGTAAGATATTGGCTTCTTTTACGTTATTGGTGGTGATTGCAATATCATCTGCATAGTCTACATCTGTTATAGTGAATCTGTTATAGCGGGGTATCTTGAGCTCTTTCTTTCTGTGAGAGTTAATCCATATCTTGAGTTATTATCAATCGATGTTCTCATTATGTAGTCTAAACAGATAATAAATAGATATGGTGCTAAGGATCTCCTTGCAGAACTCCTGTGGTAATATCGAAGAAAGGGGTATTTCCATCTGGTGATCTGACCATTGCGCGAGTGTTTGTATATAGTATCATTATTGCGTTGATCGTTTCTTTTGGTATCCCATATGCTGATAGAATATATTTTAATTTTAATCTGTCGATTGAATCGAACGCTTTCGAAAAATCAATAAATAGAAGTATAGCAGGTACATTTTTCGATTTTACTCCTTCAATTAAACGACGAATGGTTAATATTTGCCCAGTTGTTGATCGATTTGTTCTAAACCCGTTTTGGTTTTTTCTAAGGATATCTTCTATCTTGGGTCTTATTCTATTTAATAACATCAGATTGTATATTTTCGAAGCTATTGATGTAAGGGTGATACCTCTATAATTCTTTGTCAAAGCTAGATTTCCATTTTTTGGGAATGGTAATAAACAACCTTCGTTCCATCTTTTTATTGGATCTTGATTGTATACACTATTGCAGAAGTGTAATATAATGTCTTGGAATTCTCCTAATTTCCAGACTTCTGCTGGGATTTCATCTAGTCCTACTGCTTTGCCATGTTGTATACTTCTTACAGCTATAATGATTTCGTCAGGTGTGAAGAGTCCTTTTTTTATATCTAATTCGCTATTTACAATTTGCGAAATTTCTTCTTCATTCTCATTGATCTTTGTGGGTTTACCAAGTAGATCTTAGAAATATTTTTGCCAAAGTTTAACACGTTCCTCATTATTTTTTGCCTTTATTTTTGATCTGCAAGAGTTTTTCCTTCCGCTTACTTCGTTTACTATTTTCCAGGCTTTTGCTGATTTTTGATTTCTTACGGCATTTTGTATTTCATCAATCTTACTCTGGATGTATTCAGATTGTTCTTTATCATAAGAAAGTACAAGATTTGTTTTTGCTTTTTTAAATTTTCTGATATTTTCCATTGTTGGATGGGAGTTTCGTTTTTCTGCGGTTTCTTGTAGAATAGTTCGTTTGTTGGATATCTCTAATGTTTCCATGGTAGTCTTTTCTTTAACTTTGGTTTCAATGGTATTATTTCTTTAGCTATTTCCTTGCATGGTGTTTCAAAATGTGCAAAAGTCGAGTCAGCGGTTTTTGTGGATGAAGTATTCAGTAGAATTTCAAACCTGTTTTTGACCTTTGTGATGAATGATTTTCTTATTTCAGTATTCTTTTTCAGACAGCTCCATTCATATGGCTTGTTCTTATTCGTTTTTTTCTTATTTGCTCTAAGGCTTAATTTTATTTGGGCTGAGACGATTCGATGGTCAGAGGCGATACTAGCGAAGGAGTTATATGCTCTACAATTTTTTGCACTGTTCTTCCATTTTTTGTTAATGATAACGTAGTCTATTTGTGAAGTGTAGGTGTTTGGAGCTGTATGTGTCCATTTCTGACCTTGTCTTTTTTGGAAGAGTGTGTTTAAACAAACTAGTTTATTCTCGAGAAGAAGATTTGTAAGCATTTCTCCGTTCCTATTGCTGTTTATATGATATGCTTGTTTAAAATTGTTTTGACCTAGTTGAGCATTAAAATAGCCTCCAATTAAGAGTACGTTGTGTTTTGGGACTTGTCTAATCAAAGAGGATAGGTCTGAGTAGAATATTTCGGTATCGATTTCATCACTTACATTTGTTGGGCTGTAGAACGATATTACTGTGGTTTCAGGGTTTCCATGAAAAGTTGCTATCATGATACGTGGAGTTATCATTTCGACATTAGCTATTGTATTATATGTCTGTAGATTAACTAGAATTCCGATTCCTCCATTTGATGCATTTATTGAGTTTTTCCAAGCAGAGCATGTCAGCAATATCCATTTTCCAAACGTTTATTCTTTTATGGGTATATCCTCGTGACTGTGCCTATGTTCTTGGATTCATATTATATCATGTTTTGTAGATTCGGCTGAGGCTATCAGTTCACCTATTTTTTCTTGTTTTCGAAGAGTTTGAACATTAAGTGTTCCTATAGTTAATAACTGTTTAGTCTTTAGTAGTATATTTAATTTTGTAATTTTAATTTTTTTAGTTTTCTCTTTTTCTTTAGTTTTCTCCTTTTCTTTTTCTTTAGTTTTCTCTTTTTCTTTAATTTTCTCAGTAGCTAACTTTTCGATTGTACCCTGGGATGGTAATACAGGACGCGCTCCTTGATTGTCCGCGCGAAGAGCGATGCGGCATGAATGTTGGTGTTGTTGTTGTGTCATGTTGTGTTTTCAATGGCTGGTATAGCAGATGCGGTCGCCACTCCATACAACTGCTAACAGTATTCTTTGAGAATTGATGTGCCTCGCCGATTCTTTCAATTAATCAAATTCGGTTTACCACAGATAGCACCCTGCTTTCGATGCTTGCGTAACCCTGCGGGGTGGCTTCTGTTTTGTGATATCTTGCCAAAGGATATCTAGGATTTTGTCCGGCACTGCTTATTTAGTCGCAGTTAACCATTATATCTAATGGTCGTGCCCCTATCCGCAACCTTGGGGAGCCGCTAGTATGGGTGTTATCTCACCACAACTAGAAAATAATTATATCATATTCATATATAATAGATGTTGCATATATATATATATATATATATATATATACTTTAAATGCAGTAAAAATATAGGTATTTTATAAAAAAATATTAATTTCGTAGTATATAGGATCATGTATATGATATAATAATATTATAAATATAAAAATAATATATATATATATATATATGTATATATATATATATACGTATTTATATATATATTTACATATTTATTGGTTTTCATCTGCCGGTAATTGATTTCAAGAAGTCTTCTGTGAGCTTTATTTTCAATCCTCTCTTCCTCATTTGACATTAGCGTCCATGTTTCGCATCCGTATAGTAGCATGGATAGATCTAGCGATCTGTATAGGTTGAATTTTACTTTAAAGCCGATTTTTTTACTAGTCCATATAAAATTTAGTCGTATCATTGCAGAAGTAGCAGTTTCTATGCGGATTCGAATGTCGTTATCTGATGACCCATCTGCTTTTAATGTTGCTCCTAGATATGTAAAGGTTTTTATATTTTCAAGTAACATTTCGTCCAAGTAGATGTTTGCATTTTGATCATTGTTCTTTGAGTTTACCATTGTTTTGCTTTTCTCATGACTTATTTCCATACCGTGTGCTTTTGAAGTTTCTGATAGTCGATTTGTCAAGACTTGTAATTCAGTATTACTTCCAGCTATTAGGTCAATATCGTCTGCGAATCTGAGGTTGCTAATATTACGACCACCTATTGATATCGTTGACGTATTCTCATGGAGAGAGTTTATCATGATTTGTTCTAGGAATATGTTGAATAATACTAGATATAGTAAGCATCCCTGCCTGACTCCTACTATTGTGTCGAAGAAGTTTCCAGTTACATTATTAATGAGGACTGCACTTGTTGAATTAGAATATAAGGATTCTATTATCTCTATTATCTCATTGGTTATTCCAAAGTTGCGCATGCTTTGACATAAACCTTCATGCCATACACGATCAAGAGCCTTTTTAAAAACAATAAAATTATGGTAGACATCTTTTCTATTTTTTAAGTGTTTTTCCATGAGTAATATGGAGTTTAGAATTTGTTCAATGGTGCTTCGTGACTTACGAAATCCTGCCTGTTTTTCTGCTAGGATAGTTTCAGCTTGCGGGTTTAAACGGTTTAAGATTATACTTAGTAGTATTTTACTTGCATGTAGGATAAGGCTCAGAGTGCGATAGTTTGAACTTTCCTCGATTCACCTTCTTTTGGTATTGGTATGATAAGTGATTTTGTCCACTGGGATGGCCATTTTTTAGTTTTCCATATTTGTTGACACATTGTTGTGAATATTTTTATTAGGCTTTCTCCTCCATGTTTTAGTATTTCACTTATAATATTATCAGGGCCTGGTGATTATCCATTATTAAGAGTCCGAATTGCATTACGGACTTCACATTCCAGTATTGGGAGTGGTTCTTCGTTGCTATGCTTCGTTTTGTCTGGTCTAATTTTATAATTGTATAAATATTTACAATATTCGGTCCAAGTCTTCAGCAATACTGCATTTACGGTTACTGGTTAGTTGTTGTTGTCTAAAATAATCATTGTTTTCCGTTTAGTTGATTTTGTCAGTATGTTCAGTGTTTGGTAGGCTTGTTAGCTCTTCCTTTTGACATTTCTTCATTTATGCTGGTGCATTGAGATTGTATCCATGTTTCTTTCGCTTTCGTCATTAAATTACGAATTCTGATATTTATCTGTCTGTACTTGTCTTTCATTTCAGGATTTTTTGTTGTTGCTTCTTTTAGTTTTCGTCTATCATCACATAGGTCCAGAATATTGTTGGTTATCTATGCTTGTTTCTTTTTTGTAAATTTTCCGATAGTTTTTTCGGCTGTTTCCAAGATATCTTTTTCAATAATATTGCAAGTTTCAGTAATATAATTTTCACTTGTGAAAGCTATAGGTCAAGTTTTACTTTATAATCATTATAGATAGTTGCATTTTCAAGTTTATCTAGGTCAAATCTTATTCTGTTCGAGATTGCTCTTTTCTTAATGCATAATTTTAGTTTTAGGTTACATTAAACTAAATCGTGGTCACTCCTAATGTCAGCTCCAGGATATTTTCTAGTACTTGAGGTAATTATGCTTGATTTAAATCTTTGAGGCGTCAGTATGTAGTCGATTTGATTATGTATTTCCCGTTCGGAGCATGCCATGTAGTTCTTCTAGAATTTGTATAATTAAAAAGTGTATTAGCGAGAACAAATTTATGTTTTTCAGAAAACTCCAATAATCTTTCACCTCGACAGTTTTTCGAACCGTGTCCAAAACAGCCAGTAGAGTTAGGCCATATAGAATATGCGTCTGCTCCTACTTTTGCATTCCAATCGCCAATGATTACTAAAAAGTCCTTGGTGAAGTGCCCAGGTGTTTTTAATATTGTGTCTTCTATGAGTTCGTAAAATATTTCGATATCGTCATCAGAGTATTCTGAAGTGGGCGCGTATACCGTATTATCGTTATGTTTATTGGTTTGGCTGCTATTTGAATGGAAATTATTCGGCTGGAAATCATATTATAGTTAATTATAGAATTAACTAGTTCTTTCCTGATTAGAAATCCTATTCCGTGACGTTTCAGTTGTTCATGTCCACTATAGAAGAACCTGTGTCTATTATATGGTGTCTCTTCTCCAGTTCCTATCCATCTTATCTCTGACAGTCCAATTACATCCCATCTATAACGGTCAAATTATCTGCTTAGTTCCTCCAGTTTCCCACATCTGCTCAGTGTTCTTACATTCCATGTTCCGATTGTTGTTATATTTGATGCTAGTTTTATTTTGTTATTGGTTATTATATCTCCAGTAGCTAATTTTGCACTTCCATCCTGGGATAATCCGATGGAGCGGATAATCCCAGCGCGGTCGTTGTTAATCCGGGGCTCGGCCGAACCGGCATGTTTAAATTGTTGTTGTACATCATGATTCTTTCTGAAGGCATTTAAGCCAGGTGGTCCCTATCTCCTCTCCTGGCCCCCTCTTGCGAGTTTAGCCCATTTGTTGAAATGGTTTACCAGTGTGTGGCGCTTGGAGCCAAAGCAAGATAGTCAGATAGAGTGTAGCGGTATGAAATATATGGCCACTCGAAAGTGCAACAGCATATTGACAGTTTTAATCCACAACACCATATCTTACACCCCAGTGTACCTTATATTTAATATATTACTATGATATATTTATATCTACAATATAAATTACTAAATATTCTATAGAACCCTAGGGTAAAGTATCTGATTACCGACCCCTTCTATATACAGACTCCTCATTTATCTCAGTAACTATATGAGATATCAAAAATTGATATTTACATATACTTATTAATAATTTAATGGTAAATATTAATAACTATTTTTTTAAACATTAAATCCTACAATTTTTATTTAATAAATGTAATATTCTTCTTATACTTTTTAAATATTTGAATAAGAACTTTTTTTAAATGCTTGTAAATACTTAATTAATAAAAAGAAAATGTAATTCTCTGCAAAATATCGTAGATCAATTACATTTTTATAAACATAAAATTAATTTAATTATAATAATTATTAACCAAGATATCTTTATTATAGTAATCTATATGACTTTCATACAACCGACACCCTAAATTATCCTAATACTGATAATACATAATCCAATAAAAAAAAAGATCCATTTTTTACTTTACAATTGATCGTAAGCTGTGTGTGTATCATTGATATAGAATAAGGATTCATTATTCCAGTCGATTATATACATAGTGATTAATAAAATATTAAATAAAAATTTACAATATTTTAATATAATAAATATGAATATAAATTTAATATTAATATTAAAACATAAATTCAATAATACATAACTTACTGGCTTTTTTAATTTATTAAACCTATTTATATCTGATATTTTGATTGTATATTATAATACTACAATTATTTCTACCACTCGTATTTTATGAGGTCGGTATTATGAAAAGGGTGTCGGTATTACGCATATGTACTCAATTACCCCCCCCCCTGTGTATCGTTGTCAATACAATTACAACAATGGCAATGACAATGACAATAAAAATGACAACAATTTAAAATATCAACATTATTTATATCTATAATATTACCCTAGTTTAAGGGTCGATATTTGGAGGCCTTCCCCGATATGGTATACCAGTCATAACGAATATATATATGGACTCCAATTATGTATTATTATTATCTTGTGTTTATCAAGAACTTATTAAACAATAAATCAAAACACAAGAATAAAATGTTACTATTTGTTTTGTATTGTACTGAGCCTCTCACAGTTATGTATAATATGTACAAGTCTATGATTTCTTGAGGGGTCTATTTGTATCCGATATTATTATATGTGTGATTCAATAAATAAATATTATATATAAGAGAGTGAGTGAGACGTATTATAGGTCTATAACATATACACAAATATATATATATATATATATATATATATATATATATATATATATACTTATAGGTACCTATATGACATTATAGTTAGAACCTCTTCGTCGTTATGTTATTCAATTGTATATATATAATATCATTGAGGAGTTAGAAATCACCCTAAAGTTATAACAAATATAATTCCCTTTAGGTGTGTGAAACAATAGTTAGCACCATATAGGGTTTTAGTTAATACACTTATATAGTAATCCTTATTTGTGTTAGCAACCATACTTAAATGTATTCCATAGAACATTTGTGAATTAGTGTATATGTTTATTATTATTTATTATTATTATCAGATTTGGTTTTAACAACCGGGTAATTGTAGAAGCAGAGCTTATCGAGACAATTACCCTTTATTATTTTGACAAGTCCTAAAAAAGTACAATTATAATTGGAATAATAAATTCCTGAAAAAAAGAATAAACTATATATAACATAATGTTATATCTAAGTTGACTTCCTGTTTACACTAAATCTAATTATGAATAAGATCAAATAATTGTACTTATGAAGGACTTGAAAAAATTATCAAAAATCATCATATAATATATAAAAATAAACAAAATAAACATTAAGAAAACTAAAACGACAAAAAAACTAAAAACAGACAAGAAAGGTTAAGAAGAGTAAATATATGAAAATTTAATATAAAGAATAATAAATATATGTTTGGCAAATATTCAAAAATAAATTTATAAATTATCTACACAAAGTAAAAAATATTTAGATAGTTTTCATAAGTCGAAGAGTAGTTATAGTATAAAATATGGAAAAAAGAAGAAATTAATGTAAAAATGTAAAATGTAAAAGTCTGAGTAAAGATAAAATGTATTAAAAATAGTATATAATATTATATAAAAGCGTAATTATAGTATAAAATATGGATAAAAAGGAGAAATCAATGTAAAAGTCTGAGTAAAGATAAAATTTATTAAAAATAGTAAACTTATTAAAAATTAAAAAAATTTTAAAATATAATTTGAAGTAGAAAAATAATAGTAGATTAAAAAATCACAAGGTTAAAAAATAATTAAAAATATTATTACTGAAAAGGGAAATAGATACTAATTTTCTTTTATCAATATTTAATTCATTCCAAAGTCTTGGTCCATATGACGTTAAAGAATTATTCATATAGTTATATTTATTATAAGGTTGAATGAAATCAAAAGTACTTCTTGTATTAATTTTTTTTTTAGTTATTCTTTTATAATGTTTATAAATACTTGGACTACAAGTTTTATAATATATTCTATGCATAAATATTAGTGTTTTATATTTACACAAATCAAAGATATTTAATAACTTATGATCAATAAATAATTTTTTTGAACTAAAATCTATAGGTTTAGAAAAAACTAATTTTAATACTTTTTTTTGTATAACATAAATACAGTCTATATTAGATTTATATGTATGCCCCCAAATTTCTAAACAATAAATTAAATGGGGATAAAAAAGTGCATAATAAAGTTTAATCATAGCTGATTCATTAAGGCAGAAAGATACATTTTTTATGATCCAATATATTTTTAATAATTTATTCTTTAGAAATTGAAAATGAGATTTCCAGTTCAATGAATTATCAATGATTAGTCCAAGGAACTTTGTTTCAGATACTTGAACTAGAAGCTCATTTTCAATTTCTATTTCAAATTCTATATCATTTCTAAATGACATGCAGTGAGTTTTATCAATGTTAATTGTCAACTTATTTGATTTTACCCATAACATTATTTCATTAATTGTCAGCTGTAATTTAACTTTTAGTTTGTTGGCTGAACAATCACTAATTATAATATTGGTGTCATCAGCAAATAGTATAAAAGTATTATTAATAGAGCAGGTCGGCATGTCATTAATAAATATAAGAAAAAGAAGCGGCCCAAGAATAGAACCTTGGGGGACACCGATATCTATATTAGTAGTAGTAGACATACAGTTATTATAATTTGTAAATTGACTTCTGTCTTTAAGATATGATGATAACCATGATAGAGGTAATCCTCTTATACCGTAAAAGTCAAGCTTTTTTAAGAGTATTTCATGGTTGACTGTGTCAAATGCTTTTTTTAAGTCAATGAATAGGCCAACACAGTATTTATTGGAGATCAGAGAATCAATAATAGATTTTTGAAGGGTTTCTATAGCATGGAGGGTACTGAGGCCTTTCCTGAACCCAAATTGTGAACTACTAATTATGTTATGAAAATCACAGAAAGAAAGTAATCTTGAAAAAAACAATTTTTCTAAGATTTTCGAGAATTGAATATTCAAACATATGGGTCTATAATTATTAAAGTCATTTTTATTACCTGATTTATAGATGGGAATAACTTTGGATTTTTTAAACAAATTTGGAAAAGTGCCTGTTGAAAAAGAATGATTAAAAATATATGTTAAAGGTTCAGCTATAGTGGATGAGATTAATTTTACGAGTTTCATAGATATATCAAGTTCATCCTTAGATATTTTTGGAGAAAAATTATCAATAGTTTTAATGACCTCACTACATGTAATTGGAGATAAAAATAATGAATAATAATTACTATTTTTAAGGTAGTCGTTGAACGATGTATTAGGTGAACAAATGTTCTTAGCTAGTTTACTACCGACTTGTATACAGTGTTCATTAAATTTATTTGCTATTGTTTCATCTTTTATGTGTGTGTATATATATGTTTGTGTACAAGAGATGCTTGATAATTAAGTAGTAATCACTTTTTCTGAATTTCGAATGAATCATGAAAAATGTCACCATCATAACCCTAAGGGATTAAGTTAATATATCATATTTCAAATTTAATATATTCTAAATTCATTATTCACTGTTACAATGATAATATATATACCTGTGTGAAAAGATTATACCTCTATGAATTGTATGTTATTTAATGTATTAAATTCCTACAATAATCTTATAATATTGTAATACTATTTATTTTAATGTGAAATAGATAAACCGCAAAGAAATAAGAAATAAGTGCCTGAATTGTAATAAATTACTTTGTTATAGTTGTTGTCGAAATCATAAAGATAATGAGGTAATTATTCTATGTTATAATTCTATATTAGTCTAATATTATTTATTTATAAATTAATTTATAAATAATTATTATATAATGTTAGAATTTCAGTATAGTTAATTATTGTATTGCAATACATAATATTTGTTTTAAGTAAAGAATTAAAATCGTTTATTACAAACATCAAAACTATCATAACGACTACATCATTAGCGATATTTAATCTAGATGTAGCTTAACTTTTATATAAAAGTGAATCATTATAATAAGTAATATGTTATGGTTGAAATTATTTCATTAATTTATATATACATAATTTGGATATAATCAATTATACCATAATATATTTAAATATATTCTATAATAGGAAATAAATGTATATAAAAATATATTATCGAATAAATTATTATTATATTAATTATAATTAATTTAATTAATATATTACTTAATAAAAGCTGCATCTTTAACATATTTCACAACAATCTCTCACATCTTTAAACATGATTAGATTATATATTTCTTCTAAATAGGTCCTTTCTAAATTTCTACTAAATACTATGAGAATGTTATCAATTATATTAATATTTATAGATGAGTATATATATATATATTAAATATTTCATTTAGATTACAAAATCTCATCATATTTATGATATCGACATAGAAAAAGACATAGAATGTAAAGTTCACGAAAATGAGGTTAATGAAATATTAATAAGTATTAAAATATCTAATATATTGGCATTATATATACGTATACGTACTATATATATAGTATAGATATATGTATATGTATATATGTATAGATAATTTTATATATATATATATATAAATCTAAATTTAAACTATTTCTCTTATAAATATAAATTTGTATATAATAATTTTTAATTTTAATATTATTTTAATATTATTTTTAAATATTTCATTTATATTCGGTTATATTTATTCTTTAAATTTCTTAAATATTACATTAAATTCTATTCCTATTTAAAGTATATTTTTAGAAATAGTCAAAATATTAGGAATACGAAATATGAATATAAATAAGAATATAGTGGCCACAATAGTATATAATAACTACTATATATTAATATTTTTTTATTCTACCCAATATAAGTGATGCATCGATTTTTAATAGGCGATAAAGTACTATTGTTTAAGTTGCGAAACGTGTATATGTGTGATCTGTACCTTTGATGATCACAAGCTTCACGATATCTCTAACTTAGGTTATTATATAATAGTTGTATAACAATTTTAAAATGTACAACAGTTGTATACCAATTATAAACCAGGTTTACACCAGTTTATACAAATAGCTAAAATGCATGCTCACTTGTATAGTAGTAGAACGTTCTCTAACTAATAATTGTATATATATATATATATATATATATATATATATACATATATATATATATAAATGAATGAATGAATGAATTAATTAATCAATGTTTATTTAAACACAAAAATAACGTTAAATTTCTCTATTGTGTAAACAAAATATAACAATAATAAAATGTCCAAAAAAATATAAATCAGTTGAAAATAATAAAAGGTTACGAATTAATAATAATACATTAGATTTAAAATACGAATAATTTACATTAGTTCTTAATGGTATATGTAACTCATTCTATAGATCGGCTGCAGCTACACTGAAAGATCATTTACCATATCTTATATTTCCTCTTTGGTAATAGCCGAGTAGAAGAGTTTCGTATATCTCTCTTGTAAACTCTGAATTGTATGAGGTTATTCAAATAACTCAGAAGACGATTTTTCAGTACCTTAAAAATTAGTTTTAAATATCTGAAGGCCATAATATAGAGAATAACAATAGGGTATACGTGAGATAACTAATGATTCTATTAACATTTTATAAATTCTAAAAGGTAAGAATTTTCTTATTGACCCTATCCTATTGATCGTATTTTATATAATTTATAATTAGTTGATTTAAACACATTAGTTATCTTATTGGAGAAATGTAGGTTATCATCGAAAATAAAAAACAAGGTTTTTAACATTATTGCAAGGAACACTGTTGATAGAATCAATGCTGACAGAAGGAAAATCTGATGATATTCTAGATATATTTCGAAGTTTAGTTTTATTCAAATTCAACATTAAACTATTTTGTAATAAAAAATTGTTAACCATTCTAATACAATCAATTAATGATACATTTTCAGATGAATTGGCTATTAAGGGAAGCTCAATATACAATTTAATATCATCAGCAACAATTTGATATTTTACAGAGGGAAAATTAGATATACTATTTTAAAGAGACAAGATATAAAGATAAAATAGCAATGGCACTAATACAGAAGCTTGATGCACTCCATAATACATTTTACAAGTAGATGAATAATGGTTATCAATTTTTATAGAAAATGTTCTTTCAGATAAGTGCGATTTAATCCAAACTAGAGGAATATATATAATACCAATATCTTCAAGACGTTTAATTAAAATAGAATGATCAATAGTATCAAATACCGCTGATAGATCTAATAAAATAAGCTGTATATTAGAATTATTTTCAAGCTCATTAAGAAAATCATCAAAAATAGAAAGAATAAGTGTTTCAAGACAACGACATTTCCTATATGCACTTTGTCCAGTGTCAAATTATGAATTGACATTTAGATAAATTATTAATTGATAGAAAATTATTCATTCCAATATTTTACTTACAAAAGGTAATTGAGATATTGGTATACAATTAGATAAACATTCAATATCCGATCCTGGTTTCTTTAGAATTGGTTTTATTATATCATGTTTTAAATATGAAGGTACAATACTAGAATGGAGAGAAATATTAATAAAATTAAAAATAATTGGAGTTAGTATAAAAGCAAGCTTATGAAAAAGAGATAGGGTTATGGATCAATAGGATAAGAAGATTTAGAAGCCACATAATATATAATACTTCAGAAAAAGAAGTAGAAGAAAATGATTCAAAATATACACCACATCAAAGTAAACTATCATAACATAAAGGAATAGAAGCCACAGTATTAGTTATAAGCTTAATTTTAGAAATAATATTTGAAAATTTATCCTGAAAAAAATAGAAAAATTAGAACATAATATTAAATTAAGTAAAGTAGGATATACAACCAACTCTGATTTAGTTAAGGAGTTTATAAAAAAATAAATCTTTCTAGTATTATTTTCAAAGGAACTAAAAATAGTATAATAATAATTTGTTTTGCAATTAGAATAGATGAAAACTCCTAATAGGTAAATAGATATATAATAAATTTAGAATAGAACTATTGAAGTAATCGAGATTTATATTAAAATTTGAAAGTGAATTGATAATGTCATTTATAAAAACCATTAATATTCAATGTTAATAATTCGAATTAATAAGATTCGAATTAATAACAATATCAGAAAATTCATTAAAAGATGTAAAATCATTATTAGGTTGACGATATATAACAATAATTTTAAAAATAATATCATTGGAAGATTTTAGAGTAATAGATATATCGGATTATATTGATATATATGGATATATATGGACTATAGTCCATCACAATATGAAAAGAGAAGACAATTTGATAATATTATACGAACATCGTTTTTAATCATAATACCAACACCACCATCTCTGCCATAAACTCTGTCACTACGAATAAAAGGATAAGTAGGATAACCTATATAAATTAGTTGAGAAATTAGAAAGCATAGTAATGATATAAATATCATTTGAAGATAACAATGTTTCAGTAAAAGCAACGATTGTCGGATTGTATTCAGAAATATAGGCTAAAATAATATTAAAATTTGTCTTAATATATCTAGCATTGGACATAACGAGTTTAGTCAATTTTGAAGAAATAAGAACTCTTTTTTTTCTATAAGCTAAAAATGAGTCAGACCATTCCTTCATCTCAGCATCGGATACTGATAGATAGTTTTCCCAGTTTATTGCAACTGTACCATCATTTATATAAGTGCTATATAAGTAATCTAAGTGATAAGCATTTGATTTATAATTAAAAATTGATTTAAATCCAGTAATAAGTTTACATTTAATCACATGATAAAAAAATCCTCCCCTTTTTAAATTCATCATCACTAATATTATTTCTGAAGAATAAGAACGAAAACTTAGATGATTTAAATATGGATCTATAGATGAACTATGGTTGAAATAAAGTTATTCTTTGCATATATATTTGAAAAATATATTATAGATCTCTTATTTTTAAAGGAAACATAATTAATACTTAGATTCATTATTTCCAGATAAATAAAAAGAGATTTTAAATAAAGAGTATAATTAATAGAATTCGATTTAATAGATTTCCAATCACAGCAATGATATTCGTACCAATCTTAGAATCAATTATAACAGTTTTGTTTATTTCATTACAACTAGAAGAATTAAGTGAAATATAATTATTTGATAAATGTAATTGAGAACAATGTATATTTTATTGTTTATCAATACCAGCAAATGATTCATTTCTAATATCAAATATTATTTAATTCTTTAAGTTTTTTAGATAAAATATTATCAATTAAAAAATCATTAATGTCTTCAATTTGTTTAGATAATGAAGTAAGTTTTATAAATAATTTACTTTAATTAAAAATCAATAGTTGAATTTAAATTAAAAATAGGTCAAATAGTATATCTGATTTATTAAAAAAATTACATATGCAATATATATTAGTAGGTAATTTATTTAACTAATATCTAATAATGAATATAAGATATAATTTTATAAATAAATTAACGGATATATACATAAATATATATATATATATATATATATATATATATATATATAATAAATATAATAAAAGTACATAGAATAAATAGAATCAAAATAAATATGTATACAAATATTTATGAATGTGACTAATTAAGTGATAAACACGTTTGTATGGTATGAAGATTGAATTAATACTGATATATATATATATATATATATATACAATTTCATATTATCATAATACTATCTATATTTAATATAAGCGTTAATATATTAGTTATATCAGATTAATGAATTTCCTATATGTAATAATAGTATATATAATTAGAAATATAATTAGAAATAATGGGCTTAATAATATCTTTATAATTAAGATGAAGCGATCGCGATACACAAAGAGGATATAGAGATTATACTGACAGCCGGCCAACTTAAGATCGCCAAGTTCGATAGGCAGACTAAGCAGCTGGAGAGATGCGACAATAATATAAAGGAGGCTGAAAATGAAATTCACCAGTCCGCCATGTTATTCATTCAAGTTAGCAATTTATAATATACAAACTATAGTATTTATATAGCCACTATAGTATTGCCAATATATATATATATATATATATATATATATATATTGGGATAATTATTATAAATAAATTATATCAACAATTGTCTAGAATTATATAATGATAATAGTCTGATTATTTTGTATATTGATACTTTTCGAAATTCTTACTAAATTCCTAATATTCGAAACATAACTAATATAAATGTAACTATTTAATTAGTAGGATCAGATAATAATTGTCAGATTATAATGTATTAGGTTACCTACTGTTAAATTAAACAACATAAAATTGAATAATTCACACAAAATTAAATGTATATTCATTATTATCTTCATGGATTTGTACTGTCAGACATTAATTATGTGAATAATTAATTGTTTTTAGTTTAATTTAAGTCTAAATTTAATAATGAAAGTGTTATATTATATGATAATTTAGATTTTTAAACAAATAATTTATATATAAATTAAATTATCTAAAATTCCTATATATATTTTATAAAATACTTAACAATCTACTCCCTAAACATCTCTCATAACATAATATATAATATGTGTTATATAGTATAAAAGTAAACTTATAGGTTGGGTTTGGGTTTGATATTTAGCATATATGCTTACACCATTTCTTTAATTTCTTTGAATTATGAAACTATTATACTCATAGTAAACCTATAAATTTGTAAACAAAATGATATAGAATAATTGCTAAAAAATTGAATTTTTATTATTATCAGATTCAGGTTTCCAGTAAGTAATCAAAGATCGTAACCAGATTACAATCCAACAAGTAATCAGATTACAATCATGGGGCTATGTATTGATTACGATCACAGATTTTTATTCGATTACAATCGTATTACAATCAATGATTACCAACTGATCGTGAATCTATGTTAGTGATCAGTTAAAAATCATTGATTACAATCGTATTAAAATCAATGATTTAGAAGTTTATTTCGTAATCTAATCATAGTTGCTTATCAATGATTTTATCTATGATTGTAATCCTGTTGTGATCAGTTAATCACAAATCATTATGATAAGTTAACTATAAGCTAACCACTATCACTGATTACTTTACTTACTGGGTTTTTACATAAATGCATTGATATAATCAAATTAGTTTATTGAGATCTATACTTGGGAATTTATATGACAAACGAACTACTATTAATATTATATTTCAATTTTTCATCACATACTGTTGGCATGTTTCATTTACTAGTAAAGAAAGTATCCCAGTATTCAATACTCGTGTTTAACTTGGATCTAACTGGGAAACTGGTATAATCTGGTCCAAACTTGGATCTAGGTGGTGTAAACTTGGATTTATCTGATCCATATTTAACCAGTTGAATCTTGGATCATTATATCCCAGTTTAATCCAAGTTATTGTTTTAAACTGAGATCAACTTGGATTTAGCTGATCCATATTTAGGATTATTATCCATAATTTGGATTTAACTTGAGTGAACTTGGATTTAACTTGGATTTATCTGGGATTAATCTCGAGTTAAACTTGGATCTAGCTGATGTTAATAGTGTTACCAAATTAGCAAGAAAAAATTACAATAATATGAACGTAATCGTACAATATATCGAGAGGAGTAAAAATATATATAATTATAAAATGAAATATATATGTTTCGAACATTTTATAATAAATTATATAACATATAAAATGTCTAAATAGCAGAAATTATTATAATAAGATAGCGAAAGGCGTATGCTCGAGAATC
Organism: Osedax fenrisi; assembly: GCA_964019155.1. Lineage (NCBI taxonomy): Eukaryota > Metazoa > Annelida > Polychaeta > Sabellida > Siboglinidae > Osedax > Osedax fenrisi. Next base: position 19,589,374 of record OZ025244.1, on the reverse strand, counting down.
TTCTTATAAAAATATATATTACTAGGTGTATTTTTTGAAACAATTGAAAGAGCATCTGGTGTTATAAATGAGTAAAGTTGCTTATATCATTAATAATAATAATAATAATTTATTTTATGTTATATTTATTCTAATAATTCATTGATGGTGCTCCAGCAATGATTGGCAGAATAAATGGAGTTTCTGCATTACTTGAAAAGAAATACAACATTTATTTACTATGCACCGTGTTATTCATAGAGATCATTTAATAGCAAAAAAACTTGATTCAAATTTGTTTGATTCACTAGATATTATTATAAAATGTATCAATAAAATAAAACAGAATAGCCTTCACGAGCGTATATTCAAGTCATTATGCGGGAATTACAATGAATACTATGATAAACAATTATTACACATATCAGTAAGATGGCTCTCCAAAGGAAAATGTTAATCCGTTTTCATAAATTATATAATACTATCTTGATACATATGAAAGATCATGATAATATTATAAACTCAAAATTTATATAATCAAAAAAAGATCTTGCCTAATTAGCAGACATATTTGATAAATTAAATTTATCAAATTAGTCACTACAAGGAAAATAGATAACTTTAATACTTATCAAAGATATTTTATGTGCATTTAAATTCAAATTAAAATTTTTTTAAATTAAACAATATAGAAAAGGGATAATTTTAATTTTATGAGATTGAAAACTTTTGAAAAAGAACTTTCTCTGGATGAAAAAATTCTGTATTTCACATATGAATAATTTAATTAGAAATAAAGATTGTTGTTTTGATGACCTATTTTTATTAAATATTCCAGATTTTATCATTGATGATCCATTTAACTGCTATATATCAAAAATAGATCCTTCAATTCAAGAAGATATCATAGATATACAGAATGACTCTGAATTTAAAATATTGTTCAAAAATAAAAGATATACAAAATGTTGGTTAAATATTAATGAAAAATATGAAAATATATGGAAATTAATTAAATTATTATTGCTGGCTTTTCCAACATCATATTTATTTGAAAAAGGTTATTATTATATTATTATTATATATTATAATATATTTATTTTTACGTTCAGTTCTGTTATACATATTTTAACGAAATATCGGAATAACTTTGATATCGTGGGAAATGGCTCAGATAACAGTAATATCCTCATAATAGCAGTATAACAGCATATTTAATAGCCTTACATGTTTTTATTGTGCTATTATGCTGCTATTATATTGCCATTAAATGTCTATTATGCTGCTATTAATTTGTCATTCTATTATTCTGCTGTTGTGTAGCTATTTAAAGTATATTCAAGGCCGGCTCAAGGGGGGGGGCCAAACCGGGCAATTGCCCGGGGCCCATCAATTATTTGAGAAACATTTTTTTACTATTTATTTTTTAAAAAATGTATAAACAATATTTGTTATACATTCTATTTTCTTAAATACTATTAATTTTAATTAAACAAATACAAATATAATAATAAATTAATTAAATATGAGTTATTTAGGCATATGTGAAAAGTGAATTTTACAAAACTTTCGAAATTTATAATGAAGATATTACGTTAACACGTAAATGAATATGTTGGAGCACATGCTAATAGTGATCACCATATACTACCTGACACATATCAGATTATCAGTTGAAATAGTATGAAACGAATTGATAAATATTTGATTGATAAACCTGGAATCGATTAATGATACTAGATAAATATATTAGAGGATGTATTAACCATGGTTAATACACTACATCGAGAAAAAAAATATTTATTAACGTTTTTATTTATTCAAATTAAAATGATTCAGATATATGTTAACTATAATTTCTGACATATTTAAAGAATTATATTGATTATAAATTACAAAAAAACGGTATTTTATATAGATGTATAATAATAATTAAGACTAATAAAATATTTTCAAAATTATTTTTCTCAAATTAATTAAATTTTCTCTATCTACGCGGGCATATTAACAAAATATTTATCTTGTTATAGTGTATATATTAATATATTTTGTAGTGTATATATATATATATATATATATGTATATAGTTCAATTAAAATATGAGTATTATGCTTTATAGTTTTTTTTTAATAATTACCTATTAATGAAATTCTGTAAAAAAAAGTATTATCTTTTTACTAGAATATTTACAGATATAAATTATATTTATTGAAAAGGATATTATTTATATATATATAAAACTAAAGGATTTTTTTTTGCAATTAGCAAACTAGTAGGCTACTTACAAATTAATTATTATATTGACATCACCCTAGTATATCTATTTACATATACACGCCCACAATGACGATATTAAAATGAGAACAGGTGAGATATAAATTATTGAAGAAATAAAAATTCAAAATATTATATAGTATATAGTATATCAGTGGACTCAACTAAATATATATCACATATAGATCAGTTAACAATCGTCATCATATATTCCATGTAAGGTATGATTATTTAATATTTATTGATGTAAGAATGAGATTGGGAGAAAAGGATAGGATATTATCCCTACCTAGAGATTAATTATCACACTGGTAAATATTTAGCTAATTATATTAGAATATTTTTTAATAATAATATAAATATAAAAGATTATAGAGCTCATGATTATAACAATATCAGCAATATGTCTGGAATATTAAATGAAATACAAAATAAACCATAGTCTATTGGCAATACGGACCCCCTGAGCTGCGTCTTTATACATACCAAATAAATATAGTTTATTTAGAAAACCTAAATATATAATATGTTAACATCTAGATTAAAGAAAGGATATACTATTTTGTATTAATACAATTTTAATTAAAAGAATTATCGAATATAATATCGTCATCACAAGCTAATGCTATTATAATATAATAACTATAGTGCATTATATTGTGGACTTCCTATTATTACATAAGTTATATAACTACGATATATATCTGATATTATATATGTACTTTACGTAAATTAATATAGTCAATGTATTTATTCAGTAAAATGCAAGAATTTGATACTTCAATATTATGAAAAAAGTGAAGCTAATTACTTTGTAGAATAAAGTCGATCATGAAAGTGTTGCAATTAGGTTCAATTGAGAAAATATTAGCGGTAATACAAAATATGTATATACTCATTAAATACATAGGCGAGAAAATAAATGATTATGAGGATTTTATTGGAGTATACAAATAAAACAAATTACAAAATAATTAGTATAATGATATCACTTGATCAAATATTGAATTTACATCATATGCAAGTTCAAAATAACTATTTTCTACCAATATTTGAAAATTTAATAGATAAGTAGGTATATAACATTTTTTTAATATATATATTATACTGTATTGATATACACCTCAAAGGAATGACTATCCAAACACTATTATATACAATATATGGTGGGATAAATGTATATATATATATATATATATATAAATGTAGACATTTTCATCCAAATATACCTTGTATTTAATGGCAAATAATTAAACTTGAGAGATAATAGCTTAAGCTTCTCGAAACTTAAACTTATAAATAATGTTCTATGACATTTTCTGACATAATAAATACTTTTAAGTATGGATACATTATCTTTATAATCAAAGTTAATTAATGAAATTTATAATTAATACATACTACTCATTTTTAGAGATGAAATCGAGTAATATAAATATTTAATTATATTTATATCATTTTTATTTTTTACTAATTAATTTATTTATTATCTTATACAATATTATATTGCAATGAATGTAAGGGTGCAACTTACTATATATCCATGGAGTGAATGAGTTCCCCCTTTATATATTATACATATCTTAAAGGGCACCTCCTTCACACGAAACATGTAAATATATAGGATATAAACCTATGAAAAAACTAGCATTTATAAAACTCCAAATTTAAATATTTTAAATATAATTGTATTATGTATTTGTACATAATTGTATTATGCATAGAATAATAATATAACCTATATCATTTATATATATATATAAATTTAATAGTTATAAATATATTAGTTATTGCTAGAAGGACCCTATTAATATGTTATAAAAATTATTATGGGGCCCATGTATTTTTTTTGCCCGGGGCCAATAGTATGCTTAAGCCGGCCCTGAGTATATTATGCTATTAATGGCAGCATATTAATAGCATAATAGACTTTAAATAGCAACATAACAACAGCATAATAGCATGACAAATTAATAGTAGCATAATATACATTTAATGGGGATATAATTGCAGCATAATAGCACAATGTAAACATTTGAGGCTATTAAATATGCTGTTATGCTGATATTATGAGGCTATTACTGTTTGCTGAGGGAGATTTAACATTACTATTGACATCGAAAGAACCAAACATAGAATAATTAATAAAGAATCATCAACTACAAGGATCACACTAATAAAAGTATAATAGCTGTTTCAATTATTATTTATTTTTATTTATTTACAGGGGGCAATTATGAAAAAACTAGGATAAAGGAGGCAATTTAAAAAAAAGGTTAAGAATCGCTGTTCTAGACCATTATAATATACTCTATGTCCTTCATCAGTATAAATGTATACAATTCCTTTCCACCTCATTTCACTTATGCCGATAATATGTCAGTTATATTTCTTTAATTCATGAGTTAATTCTGCTAATTTCTCGGACCGTTTAAAGTACTGACCTTCCACGTTCCAATAATCACATTATTCCTAGTTCGAATTCCAGGGTTACCAGTCACTAACACCTCTGTCCTATTTGGAAACAGTAGTCGCGGTCCTTGTTATCCTGGGCGATGACCGAGCAGGTATGGTTGTATTAAGTTGATCCATTCATGATGTGTATCTTGGGCAAAAAATATAGGGGAGCCCATCTCTCTCCAGACTGTTGGTCACCAAAAGTTATGAAATGAAACTACCGTGACCTGAATACTTAACCATTGGTACCCTGAGTACTCATCCGCCTTGACCGTTAGTTATACTAGTAACCTTTCTCTCAGTAGTGCAGCATTGACACTACACCCCGTGCTCATCAGCTAAAATGGTTTCCCGGGGTGTCACTTGGAGCCAGACAAAAGGGGGTTTTAGGAGATGGATAGATGACCAGTAATACTGACCATTCAAGGAATGTATACAAGCTATATCTGAAAGTGATTAAAGGTATTACATTCCCCAGAGTATTACACCCCGTATTTTACGAACTTTGTGTTTTATTTTTTTTTAATTTTACACTGTGTTTAATTTGAAAATTATTTTATTCAAATTATCGAAAATCATTTTCGTATTATTTTCCTAAATTATGTTCTAGTATTGTGCAAACTTTTTATTTTATTTTCAAAAATTTTCAGAAATTTACATTTTATTTGTGAATTATTTTCGTAAAATTTTCAAAATTTTTTGTAAAATTTCGTATTATTTTTATAAATTATTTTCAAATATGGTATACACTTCCTATGGTATACTCTTCCGTGTTTTATTTTCAAAAAAATATAAAATTTAAGAATATTGAAAATTATTTACAATAATTTTTAATATTCGTAAATAAATTACAAAAATTTTCGAAAAATTTCAAATTTTGGTTTACTGGAAAATAACTTCACTTAGGAAATGCTTACCATGATTATCAATATTAAGTTACTATTAAGTATATTCTTAGCGGTAAAATATAGCATATATGTATATTGTAGTAGGTAGCCTATATTACCTGATTTGATTATATCACTAGGAGATTAGACTTAAAGAGAAGCAGATGATTACAGAGCTAGAGAATTATTACGGTACGGCTACCATGGAAGTTATGAAAAATAGCAGTAGCATTAACGCTCAGGTAAATATGTCATGTTTAGTGTGAATAGGTATTATATACTATAGGTAATAATATATAATATATATATATATATATGTTGTAAAATATAATGGGTGATGTGATACATTATTCAATATTGTAGTATTAGCCATTTCAAAGGGATTCAGTAATAAATTATAAATGTCTATATCTATTATTAAAATAAATATCTATATATGTAGTAATAATTGATAGTGTAGATATATCTAGAACTATAGTTCTCCATGTATGACTCCTTCATTCATTTATCTATAAATATAAATATATATATATATTAAATTATGTTTATGAAAGTATATATTTATAAGCTTGTGTTTATAACCTAGGTCATACACATTATGTGTGACGCATAATATATAATATAAATAGGATATATCTATAATATATCTAAAATATATATATAAATTATAATAAATAGGATATATCTATAATATATCTAAAATCTATATATAAATTATAATAAATATATATGTATTTATATGCTATATGTAATGCTATGCTACATGTATTCTTAATAAAATTATCAGGTGGAATCAGTGAGACAAGCATGTTCTTTGGCCTCAATTATATTAGATGAAAAAGACGTTGAATTGTTATTATTGAAGAAAGAAATTAAAAATAAATTAATGAGTCTGGATGATCTTCACCTTGATAATCTTCCTTCAGTCATCTCAAAAGTAGTAATTATTACAAATAATCATTCAATTATATTAATATTAAATTTAATAATTATAACTATATATTTATAGATAATATATTAAATAAATATAGAATACAATATATTGATTCAATAATAAACACTAAAATGGTTAATTTTGTAATATTTATTTTAAATATATTAGAAGCAATTATATTACATATTTAAACCTATTACCACATGATGAATTCAGTATACACTTTAATATTATGTAATATCATAAATTTTAAATATTTTATATCTGTTAATCTAATAAATTAATTATTAATATACATATATATATATATATATATATAATATTGTGAGTATATTTGCCTAAATATATTACATATATTAAAATTTAACATATAATATTAATACAAACTTAATATTGTAATAGTAGGGGACATTTTTTAATATTTTACTTTAAATTCAATCAAATCTTGAATATATATAAGTCATTAATTTAATAAAGTATGTTATGCTCATTTTAAGTAATTTCCATACATATATTAAACTACTATTATCAGGAAGTCGTATTTATTCCCGGAGGACTAGATTTGGGATCTATTCAGGAGGGAAGTGGCACGATATTCACGAAATCATCCAGAATGCAAAAATATGATTTTATAGATAATTCATCACAAACCATTAACGAAGTCTCATACCCATCTTCTTCTGCTCCTCAGTATGCGTTAGCTACATAGTTATACGACAGTTGCTTTACATCAAAATCAAACCTATTCCACTACTTCTAGTCCTTCAATTTATTTTATTTGAGAATTTATATAACCTTATATATATATAATTAACCCTGCTCAAATATAATATCTACCATAAGTAACTTATCTAATGTGTAATAAACGATTTTATATATTATTAATGTTATATTTTGATGTTATAAATATACAAATGTATATATTTCTAGTTTGAGTGAACAAGACGTATATAAAGTGGGCTCGGTGGATGAGAAAAGGATGAATGAGAAGATTATAAGATCTAGGACAAAGTTCAACCGGCCGAGTACCCCTCATTCGTGTGTCATGCACAATATGTCGGAATATGCTTCATCTTCTTCGTCATCATCATCGTCATCAGTGGATAATAGCGATTAGGTGATATAGATGATATGTAGTGATTAAGTAATAACTTAAATTGTCTAGGTTTACTTACTTTCATTTATACAGAAATTATATGTAATATATAACTTAAACCATAATTTTAATAATTATAATATGTTTAAATATCACTCTATTTATTAATATTGTATATAAATATGTAAATATATATATATTCTAAATTTATTAATAATTTATATTAAATGATATATAATAAATAATTTTGTAATTATTTTCAGATTTAAAGAAATTAATTTTTTGAAATATGCTTTATGAATAAAAAAGGTAATATATTATATATAATTTACTTTTGACATATTTACTATAATTTCATTATTTGTTTGTAATTATATTGTGTGAGATATTTTAATAATAAATATATATTGTGTAAAGTTATCAATGTTATTAATATAATTTATAAAATTAATACAATTATGAGTAGTTAAATTAATAAATTAGAAATAACAAATTATAATTTATCAATTACTGTAACAATAAATATAATTATAATAAAGTACTGAACTATTTTAGGCTATATCACTATTACCTTAACATATATATTATTAACAAATATATGTATTTAAATAAATATTTTATAAACTAGATCAAATTAGAATATTATTTTTTTAATTTTATTATATTCATAAAATTTACAATTTTATAATGCTATAGGATAATTAAATTTAAAAATAGTAAACATAAAAATATTATTACGATATATGTTATATATGTAAGAACAATTATAAAATATGATTAACAATATAATCAAAAAATACTGATTAGTATTATACTTAAGTATACAACTAATTAGTTGTAGTTTAATATTATTTGGGAAGTTTCAAAGGCTTTTTTCTTTTCTTAGATGGAGTAGGTTTAGCGGTTACTATATTCCCTATAAATAAGTAAACAGTATAATTAGCTGAAATTATATATATATTATTATTATTATTATTATTATTATTATTATTATTATTATTGTTTTTTTGGTGGAGTCCTTTCATCCCATCCAGGAACTTAGATGAAGTTTTCACTTATAACCATATATTGCTCTAATGTCCCTTCGAAGCCACTCTTATGTTAAGGCATCCATGTTTTTAACGAGAGCCGATCATTTATTTATACACAATTATATAAGATCACTTCTAAATAATATTTTAAGACCCATTTTATAAAATTAATTAATGGTCCGGACAAGGCTCAAACCTGTGTCCTACTGCTTGTGTGTCTGACACCTTAGCCACTGAGCCACACAGACAGTTTTTGGTTATATATAGTTTTATATATATATATATATATATATATATATATATATATATATATATATACAGTAAAAGCCGCTTGTATCGACATCCCAGGAGATCCACAAATATATCGATACATCCGATTGTCGTTACATATGATGAAGGCGTGGCTAATTTTAAATTACGCCCACTTAATAGAATATGTACATGTATTATCAAATATCAAATATATGGTATCCTTAAATTATATTATATCGTTAATTGTGTATATTAAGTTAATACTATTAATGCGAGCGACTTCGATTACGTAATATCGCGCGCTCACATTCCAGAGAAGCGTGCGTTAGCAATAACAATTCATGGAATTAACCCAGCGTGGTAGGGACATTCGTATGAGTCTATATATGGGCACAAATGCTGGCATACGAATATCTACGTACGAGTATACAATACTGCGTAGTATCAAACATGATAGTAATATATATGTATATAGGGGTATATGCATATATATATATATATATAAATGGGTATGCGTGTATATGGGTAATATATATATAACAATGTGCATAGTGTATACACTATATATTCACTATAGTGAATCTACAATAATACAAAGATTAATTCTTCATATCATCATAACTTATTTGATAATATACATAAATATATGTACTATAGTCCATAGTTTATTAATATGCTCAACTCTATATCATACATACTATAGTATATATGTTAAAAATGTGTAATATTTTCATAATGTCGATACACGTGATGACAAATTCTAAATTATATAGTACAATTTTGTCGATACAACCGATTTGTCGATACAGCCGATTGTCGATACACGCGATATTCTGTAACATGTATTAGATGGAAATTCCAACAAATATATTTGAAATTGTCGTTAGAACCGATATATCGATACATGTGGCTGTCGATACAAGCGGCTTTTACTGTATATATATTTATTATGTATTTGTAAATATTTCTATATTTTCTATAAATATATCTCTTTTTATATATTCTATTTTTTTCTCGTAAAAATAAATTCTTTATAGTAATATTAATTCTCACAAATAATATGAATATTAAATTATTATATAATTATATTTACATAACAATATAAACATGTAATTCCTATATTATATATCACTATTGATTCAAACTGATAATAAACATGAAAATGATATATAATAAATTGAATTTAATAAAATGATTTTTTAAATAATTTAAATTTATAACTTAATGGTACTGGAAAATTATTGCAGTGGTAAAATGTACTCATTAGTATTATCAAGGTATTAAATAAGAGATTTTCTACATATTATTATCACAGTATATATATCATGTATGATTAATAACTATCCATTAAGTAACCTCTCAACTTTAATTCTTCGTTATCCGGAAAGTCAATAGACCAGTAATGTTCAGGAGAGCTGGGTGGTGCGTACTTTGCACGATGTCGACAAGACTTCATTCTCTGCTGTCTTTCGGCTGGAGTCATCTCTATAGTATCAAAATACTGCAACCATAGTAGAAATAAATTTTATATTCATTATTATACTAAAATATATAGATTTTTATTTGTCTTATTAAGTTTGTTAATAGCACTTAGTGTAATTTATATTATTAAATCATAAAAATTAAAATTAAATAATGAAAATAGATAAACTTATATTGTAAATATAAGTCATAGTTATAAATTATTTATATGTCAAATAACAATATTAAATATATATTTGTCATCATTATTTATAATTTAGAGTACAATGAATTTTAACCAAATACCATATATCATTAAATAAATGTATTTATAAATCAACTGAATCAAATATAACTGATTTTTTTAAATATTTTATTTTTAGTTATAGATTTTAATTGATATTAAATTTCATAAATATTCTACTCCTTAAAATATGTTTTAGTTATAATGAACCAATTAATTTTACATCCTAATATTATAAACCCTAAACATATTAATAATAAAGGAATGAAAACTTTAATTGTGAGTAATATATTCAGAAATATAACTATTGAATTTATTTATGATGTACTTTTAAAAACAAACTAAAAACATAATATTTAATAAGGAATATGAATTTGAAATTTAAATAAATATCTATATCAAAGATTTGGAAATAATCAGTAATAAAGATATCACTATATATTAAAATATCTCTTTTATAAATAGCTCTTGCTTAAGGGGAGATCGTCATGGCAGAGTAATGATGTGCAATACATGTAAAAAATATGAGACATGTAGCAGTACTTATCGTATATCTTCTACAATATTTGGAATATTGTCAAAAAAAATTCACCAATATATACTAGACATATACGCAATAATATCTTAGTTTAAGGTTTATTAAGGTTAATAGAGAAAATCACATCTAAAGTTTATTAAAAAAATGTTTACATATTTAATCAATTTCATATATAACAAATAACTAATATAAGTTTATATTATTAGAGTAATAAATAGACTATTATAAGATTTATTTATATTTATTTTATTAGAATAATAAAAATATAATATATAAATATATATATATAACCATAGTTATATTATAATATATATATATATATATATATATATATATATATATATATATATATATATATATATATATATATATATATATATATATATATGTATATGTGCAGATATACAATAATAATTAATTATAAACAATAAATAACATTTATAATGCATATTTTTATATACCCATATAAAACACTATTTTATAGCATATATAATTCATATATTTTTTTTTAATTTTGCTACAATACAAATAACATCAATAAACCTGAAAATATTATAACAAAAATTTCATAATTTATAAAAAAATAAATATTTAAGCATGACGATATCCCCTTAATATTAATAGCACTAATTTTACTTTATTTAATAATAAAATTTAAGTATTAATTCATAAATAAAATCTAATAAATTTATATTATGTTATGAATAAATATTGATAACAAGATTATTTTGAAAATATATATTAATTATATATATATATATATATATATATATATTATCTTTTAAAATGAATATCTATTTTATATAATATTAGAAATATTATATTTATACATTCTTTATTAGTATGAACATCACTATGTATGACTAATTAATATATGATATGGAGTATTGGTTATAGATAGATTAAGTATAACACTTTATTGTTATTATAATTTATTTCGCAATCTTGATTTAAAATTATTATTAATTTTTGTTATATTATAAACAGATAGTGATGGATTTATATATGTTTTTATATTTAGTTTGTCTCTGTATTAGTTATCATTATGTAAGTACACAATATAGTTTCTAATATAAAGTTTATATTCTAATTTATAATAAAATAAGATACTTTTAAATATATATATATACATAGTACTAATATAAGCCTCGTACAGATATATATATATCTCATGAACTATGTTATCTTTCATATTAATAGATGATTTATTCAAGGGACAACAATATTTATATGGTGGAGATAGGATATTTTACTAAAATTATGAAAACTTCTGAAATGTATAAGAGAATGACTATATTTTTTTAAATCTTATTAATTAAATTAAGATCTATATATATATATATATATATATATATATATATATATTAAGTTATAGAATTATATGATGCTGAGAATGAGATATACAAAACATTAATTTTAAAATAACAACATTTCCAGGAACTAATTTATAATTTTAGCTCATACCTAATATATATAAGGAGAAATATTTATTAAGATCAAGTTCAGAAAGTTTTATATACATTTATCAAGTAGATCTAAAGTTATGGATGAAAAAATAAATAAAATTAAGTTTAAAAATAAAGAGCGGTAATATCAATTTAAAAACAAATTATAAATATCTGACTATCATTTTATGTATTTTATAAGATTGTATTTAATAAATAAATTCTTATTTATAGTTCCTTTTATTCATCAAGCTGTATAACATTTTAAAGATAATATATTATATTTACTGATTTTTATATACTATCATTTGTTATAACAAATATATATTTATAGCCAGTTTAACTCATAATTTCTCATATTTTCATATTATTTAATTTTTATTATTAATTAATTGGTGAGTGCCATTTACTATATTTACATTATATTATTATAAAATTTATTATATTATTTATATTGCTGTTTCGAAAATTTCTTTAAAAGTATAGAATATATTTTGTTGATGCATTTTTATTTTTTTATTTGTAATACTACTTAATTACTATTACTACCTAGTACTATTTTAATATAACAAGTCCAATCGATCGTTCAATTCATTTCCCATAATAAAATTTCAACCGAATAAAATGATAATTATTCAGCGAGTAGAGTTCCGCCATTAACATCAACATAGATATGTGAATAACCTGTTCGCATTGTTTACATGTGTAGGCGTCCAGTTGTCTGCGTTCACCTTGTTTCCTAACGACATCGCGGTACGCGAATGAAGTCCTTGCACCGACATCCTGTTCTTTCTTAAGGCCTCGTACATCTTTAGCAGCCATCGCCATTACAGCATCACAAGGCATACGACCACCTTGTTCATTCTTACGATCTTTAGCGGCCATTGCCATTACAGATACACTAGGTATCGGTAATGGAATGTCACATCTCACCTCATTCAATGCCGCCGCCGCATTCTTTTTCTCTTCATCATACGCCATATCGGGTCTTCCACCACTACGAGTACTACGGCCTTGTTCTTTCTTACTTTCTCTCTTCTCTTGTTCCTCCTTTTCTATTACTTCATTAGCTTGGGTACACTTACCACTATGACGACTGATGCCTACCGCTGATGACACAGATGGTTTACTTTTGCTGAATACCGGGGCCTCTTTACCACTGTTTCTCATACGGTTCGCGACCTCTATCATCGCAGAAGTCGGCCGCTGCACTGAAACGTGAGGTGCTCTCTTCGCGAGAGACGCTCTCCTTCCACCCGCTGTACCATTGGATGCCGCAGCCGCTGCCGCTGCTACTGTTGCAACCGCTACCACAGCTTTACAGCGAGACGTTCGTTTACTGATACTAGGACCACTCGTCGACAGTATTCCAGCGGTACGTTTACGCGACGGCGTTCCTGGGAAATTTCCGAAAGAGACGCGACTCTTGTGCAACGGTGGATCCTTCTTTACGTTTGCGGGAGTCTTAGACAACAAGCGATCTATCGTGGTGAACAGGCTGTCGTTGGCGACGGAGGTAGCAGCAGCGGAGGGGGCCAATTTAGTTGGTGTATCAGGTTCAATAGTGGTTTCAAATCTATGAGAGAGAAAGGGAAAGAGAGTTATGATATATATATATATATATCATAACTCTCTAATATATATATATACTCATTTTTAATAGGATCAGCTATAAGTCGCACCTACAGATACGACATGTTTTAAGTATCCCTTCGGCTGATATCGTCAATCCGAAATAAACTAGCTTGGTTAATGCACAAATATTTTCTATTATTATCGATCAGTATATACATACGCATACTCTACTGTTACTATTACGAGTGAAGTTCGCGACACCATATCTATGTGTAATGCACATTGTGTATACGAACAAAGGATCTGAATCTGATGATTCGTATTGTTTACGGTCAGAGTCTGGTGGTTTACTGGTATTCAGAAGCGCCTTCGTATCGTGTAGTTCCGCCTTCAGTCGGCGTACTTCTTCGACGGTTTCATTGTATTTACTGTTCTCACCTAGTGTAGTATGGCGAGGTAACGATGGATATTGATGAGCGTGTTTTCACACATATATGTGCACTCGCAAATATTGTATGTCTCGTGTGTCAACCTCTATTTTAAATTGATTTTATTACATGTGTTTATTACAGTCGTCCGAGATTCTAGTTAAATTCGAGGGGAAACTTTTTAAGATATAAATATCTGTAAACGTCTTGACTATTTATTAATGTATTGATATTAACGTGCATAGCATTACTCAACTTGAGGAGTTACTGAAACTGTTTAAACAGATTATAATGCGTGTATACTGCGTATACTCTACACTATTAAATTACTAAAGTGATTTAAATGATAACATGCTTTTATAAACAATTAAACATTAAAATAGATGATGTACTCTCGATTATAATGACTTCAAATTTTTGTTAAATAGTTAGTATAATAGATATATGGTTATAGGTTATATATTATATAACTATATAGGTCTATAGCAAAGATTTTGCAAAGCAAAGATATAATACTCCCTATTCATGCAACGTAATTTAGTAATACCCTATCCGCTGCTAGCAGTAGTATCGAATCACTGAAATATATTTAGGTTCGGCTCTATTTTCATACAACAATGTTTTCATTGCTCTATTAAATTACATGCAAAATAAATTAGCTTTTACTCACCAAATATATACTTATAGCATTAAAACATACATATCATATTTGTTTGTTATATATTAGGAATAAAAACTTAGTTTTCATCATATAAATACTAATTTAAAGCATATTATTTAACATTTTAAAAGTGTATAGTTTGATACGAATTTACATTATAAACAACACATAGTTTCTAAAAGTAACCCGATATAGGTGGTACTGGGGTATTTTGTATAAAAATTTGAATTACACGATTTCGCGTAAATGGAATATCTTTCCTTAGAAAAATATTTGTCAATAGTTTCTAATAGATAATCTAAATAGTATTCAAAGCACCGTTGGTTCACTTATTGGCATAATCAAATCAATGTATAATACAGGTATTATAATGCAATATTACACTTTATTAACAACGATTTTTTTTGAAGCAAAGATATAACACTCCATATCTACGCAATGTGATTAATATGCAGACATTTCACTGATATCAGTAGTATCGAAATCACTGAAATAGATTTAGGTTTGGCGCGAATTCTATACAACAATATTTTCACTACTCTATTATTAAATTACTTAAATTAATACTCTTAAAATTAATACTCTTTAAATTACATTCAATATAAACTATCTTTTACTCGTCCATAGATATGTATAGAATTTAAAACCAACATATCCTATTGCCTTGTTATATATAAATAATGAAAACTTAGTTTTCATCATATAAATAATAATTTAAAGCATATTATTTTACATTTTAAATGCTTATAGTTTGATACAAATTTATATTATAAACAACACTTAGTTCCGAAAAAATTTCTGTGAAAATTAACCCTATATAGGTGGCACTTTTGTATTCAAAATCATATTAAATATTTTTCTATCTATCCTTATAAAAATCTTTGGTGTTACATTGTATTACAGTGAAATACTATTACAGTGTAATTGTATTACACTGAGTGTGTTTAAAATGATTAGCTTGTTTTTTTTGCACGCAGAATTTAAATTTATTTAAATTAAACTTGTAACAAGTGATGGGTATTGATTATTTTAGGTATTAATGACATTGGGCATTAATCTCGATCACGATCATGATATATTTACCGTTGATCCTAATTCTGGTGATCACGGTCCTTTATTCATAGCCAATACTTTTGCGATTACGATCACTATCTCTTTTAATAATAAAATATGACAATCGTAATGACAATATGTAAAAATTAACAATATATATATATATATTTATGAATATTTGTATACAATGTATAATGAATGACTATGAATATCAGTAATTTGGATGACTCTCTATAGATTCATTTTAGTGACATGTCTAATGAGTCATTAGTAATGACTCATAACTTATGAGTCATAAGTAATGAGTTGATGTAAGTATCTACTCCAGAGATACTCCAGTTGTCTCCGATATCTACTACAGTTGACTCCATTTACGTAGTTGTGTAGGCATAACTAAAATTCTCTGAATTTATATCATAAGTAAATATAAATCTAAATATCATTTCAATTATACACGTCGGGAAATAAAATCACAGAAAACAGAGATTGAAAAAATAGTGTTTTTTTTAACTACGTGTATGTTGTAATTATGGTATGGTAGGTAATACAAAATATTAATTTTATATGTAATTATATTATTCCTATATATTTATTTATGATCAGCGATCATGATCTATAACTATCAATATCGTGATCTTTTTGCCATATATCCAAATTCTAACGAACACCATCCTTCATTTTAAGACGATTCTTTCGCGATCACGATAGAACATATTATAAAGGATCTATGATAGTGAATCACTGATTCACTGAATCACTATCACACAAATAGTATCACAGTGCTATCGTGTATACACAATCGCTGCTTATAATGGATTTAGACTGACATCGTGGTCTAACATGGGGTCATTTCTCCGGTCATTTCTACTGTCAGAACTATTGGTTCACCGGTCATTTCGATTTTGAAATATAAGTTAAATAATAATCCAAATATAATACGTATATTCAAGTATAACTAAACCATTATTTTTATAATTTCACTATATATTATAAAATAAAAATCGAAATGACCGGTGGACCAATAGTTCTGACAGTAGAAATGACCGGAGAAATGACCCCAACACGGTCATACAATGTCCGTGAAAATGACCGTAGATTCGACCGGTGGACCAATAGTCGGTTGATCCTTATAATAATTGTAATGTATATCGTAAAACGGTTGTGACGATTCATCATTAATTACATGGGTAGATATATCTATAATATTCATGATTAATTATAATAAAGTATTATACTTAGTATAATTCTTAAAACAAAAATTGTAATAATAATTATTATTCAGTAATATAATTTATAGTAATCAAATAATTTATTCAATAACATATTCAATATCATATTGAATATGATATTGTAATAATATATTTCTAACATTTTATACTGTAATATTCGTTTTTAATTTTATTTAATAAACTTATACATTCATTTATGTAACTTTCCATATCATTAAAATTAATATTATTATTATTTATATGATTTATAGAATAATAAAATTAATAATATATTGAATTTTTTAAAATTAAAAAAATTATTATATTAATATCTTTGGTAAAAATCTAAGATAATTATACATATTTTACACAACCATGTAGAATAGATATTTGGTTAATGTAATTTACAGCATATTTAAAAAAAGTATATTTTAATAGATAATATTTTCTAACTATATTCAAGTAACTCCAAAACGCTGTTGTTCGCTTCGTCTATTTACTTCCCCGTCGTTCTTCTGACTCTATTACACCTCTCCTAAAACATTACATTGGCTACCAGTCCCCTACCGCATAAAGTACAAAATCTCCCTGACCATCCACAAAGCTATTCACCACAACTCCCCTGACTACCTTGCCTCCCTCCTACATCTATACACACTACACACTCCAGTTCCGTTCCTCCAAAACCTTTAAACTTACCACTACTTACCTACCCATCTCCACAAACTCCACTCTTCCAATATACGATATTTTGCCCTCTCTGCCCCTTACCACTGGAACTCCCTGCCCAATCACATACGAATAAACACATCAATTCCCTCCTTTAAACACCACCTTAAGACTTATTACTTCTCCCTTGCTTTCCCTCCCACTCAATAATTGCGTTTTTAAGATTACGTATAATTTGCATTGAAAAAGATACGATTTTTATTGTTTTTTTACCAACATATATAAATATTGGAATTAAAACACAAATAATGAATTTATTTTGATGAAACATTGGAAAATTGTTTATCATATAAATATATAATAAAATATTAAAAAATTGTAATTGTAAGAAAAAAATCCTAGAAATTATGAGAATTTTCCTAGAAAGGCAAAAATACTTGTTTTTTCCAATTAAAATATTTTTTAAATATAAAACATATATAAATACAATATCAATATGATATAAAAACTAAATAAATATTTTATTTACAAAAAAAAATAATCAGTTTTTCTTGATATTCATTTTTGCAAAAAAAATGGTTTTTTTTTTCCTAGAAATGTTGATCAATTTTTATATTATTTAAAAAAAAATTTATATCGATATTATTCATATAAATATATATTGATTACATTTCCAATCGATGGTAATTTTTATAAATTTTGTTTACTATTTACACAATATTTATTAAATATTTTTTTTATATATTTTATGTATTCCAAATATTTTAATTTAAAATAAATATTTAAATAGAAAATATTATTGAATTTATATATTTAATTTAATTTATATACATTTAATATATATTATAGTATAATGTTATTATAAATTACCAAAATTTTCTTTAAATTCACATAATATGTAAAATATAGAGAAATATAAAGAATAATATTTATTTAAAAAAATATTTTTTAGATGTTGGATTTATATGAATGAATTATCTGCCGTTCAATTAGTGTAATATGGATTCGTCCATCTCGCTCAATTGTGTCAGAAAGACACTTAGATGTATTTGATACCATTTGTATGGTTCTTTTAACCGTTTGAGTATGGCTATAGCCTATAGGATATTCCGGAAATCGAATATAACTATATTGTTCATATTGATTATATAATAATTAGTAATAGGTTGATACAGATTAACAGATGATACAGATGAACAATTAATAATAAGAAATATAAAAGTTCAAAATAAAATAATAACAATAGATCTATAGATATTCGTATACGTAATCGTAGAGTCGTAAAATGGGAAATATTTATTTCTGAAAAATGTATTTTGAAATGTTTACGAAACTTTGAAGGCTGGGCGCAGTGTCTAAAAATAAATAAAAATAAAATCCGAGATTTGTATTGTTCTTAGAATTCAAATCTATATAAGATAACAACTATCATTATTTTTTTTATTTTGTGATAACCCTTAACGGACGCCGTCTATACATTTATTCTAGACATTTATTTTAAATAATAAATAAATGCATATATCTACAATATAAATAATTATTATTATATTACTGTAAATGGTTGAAAGTCAAATACACATAATTATACATATATAACATTTATATGCAATTTATATAATTATTATTATATTACTGTAAATGGTTGAAAGTCAAATACACATAATTATAAATATATAACATTTATATGCAATTTTAATATCCTTTTATGAGCGTTTCTTTGAACGCCATTATTATGGATACACCAAACCAAACCAGTGAAATAATTATTTTAACTAACACCCACAATATTAGGCACATTAATAAACATGCCCAACTTTAACTATGATATATATCAGCGGCCAAGATGAGCATTCACGATTATTATAATGGCGTGATAAAATATAAAGATTCTATTTTAAAAAATATTCTTATATTCCAACATTTGAATATTCTAGTATAATATTATACTTATTATAACTTTATAGAATTATCATATTTATAGCGGCATAAATTTAAAAGAGAATGGCGTGAGTCGAATTCACCATTTAAAACCAATAGAGGACCTCCTAAAAAGATCGCTAAATTGCGTATACATTTTATATAATATATTAATTATAATAAATATAATTTAATCACTAAGTTATTAGCATATTTATTATAATAATATAAAAAAATATTATATTAACATAATATAATTAATTTACTTGTGAAGGGAAATTTATTTAGGTTTATTTTTATGAGAGTTATGACAATTAATTATACAACAACAGATAATTTTATTCGAAAAATTATAAAAAATAATATAATTATTTGAATATTGTAAAAGTGGTTTTCTGTAATGGCGTCAGTGGTTTTCAAATTGTTACGCTTTTGCATAGATTTTGGTACTCTGAATCTATGCGCTTTTGAGATATCGAATCACAGTCACAGACTCTGAGGGGGCCCCTTCAAAGTCTGTGATCACAGTCTACCTCACTCTAATGTCTATGTTTATTTATTACATAGATTTAGAGTACCATGGTACTCTATATCTATGATTTATTATCATTTTATTTACAAAGACTTCCGTCGTAAATTACAAATTAATAACAATTATTTTACGAAGCCAAATATAACAAAGATTTTCCGAAGGAAATATGTGCTTCTCAGTATATTTGTTAATATTTGCAATGATTTTGCGAAGCAGCTGATATTTACATATACCTTCGGAAAATATTTTATATTTGTTAATAACTAGGATTTTATTTCTACAAGGATTTTGCGAGGCAGCTGATCCTTCGGAAAATCTTTGATAACTATGGAATTATTGTAGTGAAGCAAATATATTGAATATATTGGACATATGACTTTTCTTTAACTCTCTACAAAATCTTCGGAAAATCTGTGAAGTCTTTTAAAACTATATGAACTATTATATTAAATAATGTACTATGCAAATACGTTATATATTAATATCGCTTATCCCCTTAAGTATCCCACTACCAGTATTAGATATATGTGATAGGTATATATATATATATATATACTATCAATTATTTATAGAAGTATGTATTAGGGGCAGGGCCGGCTTTAGGGGGGGGTCAACCGGGCAATTGCCCGGGGCCCCACATTTTCGGGGAGCCATGAATTATTTGAGAAAATTTTTTTTTACTATTTATATAAAAAAAATGTTCTTAACTGTATTTTTCTTATATATTATTAATTCTAATTAAATAAATAATATAATAAATTAATTAAATATGAGTCATTTAGGCCGATTTGAAAAGTGAATTTTACAAAAATTTCTAAATTTACACGAAGATATGGTGGAAATAGGCACATGAAGATGTTGGAGCACATGTGCATGCATGCAAGCATGCATGCTAATAGTGATAAACATTATTCATATCACACATATCTGCTTGTCAGATAAAATAGTATGAAACGGATTGATAAATAATTGTTTATTAAACTAGAATGTGATAAATGATAAACTTATAAACCTTTGGTTATATATCATAATTATATAATTAAGGGAATATTAACCATACACTGTTACAAATGATGGTTTTCTAGACTGATATTTACTGCAGAAAATCATAAAAAGGTATTTAAAAAAAATGTTTATTTAAAACCCTCTAAATGGTATTCTGTGAAACAAACTGTATAAAACCCTCTAAATGGTATTCTAAATTTATACGGTGGAAAACCATATAAATGGTATTCTTAATTTCTACTGTGGAAAACCCTCTAAATGGTATTCTTAATTTTTACTGCAGAAAACCATATAAATGGTATTCTTAATTTCTACTGTGGAAAACCCTCTAAATGGTATTCTTAATTTTTACTGCAGAAAACCATATAAATGGTATTCTTAATTTCTACTGTGGAAAACCCTCTAAATGGTATTCTTAATTTCTACTGCAGAAAACCATCTAAATGGTATTCTTAAATCCGATAATAGAAAACCCTTAATATGGTATTCTAAAAATTTCACTGCAGAAAACCATCAAAAGGGTTCTATTATAAGCACACCTTAAATACCATTTATTTTACAGCAGAAAACCATTTACTCTTTACAGTGTAGTTGAATCGAGTCAAAGATATTAACAATTTATAATTCTATAATTAGTTTACGAAAAAAAAGTATACTTTTTTATATTAAAATTAAATATGAGATAGGTACCTATATATAGATACTTATATATTATGATATATTTGAACTATGGTTTCTGATATTTTAAAGGATTGTATTGATTATAAATTACAAAAAAAACGATATTCTATATCGATTTATAATTGTTATAGTAATTAAAACTAATTAGATATTTTCAAAATAATTTGTCTCAAAAGAATTAATTTTCTCTATCTACTTCTCGTATAATAAAGGTGTATCTTTTTACAGTGTATATATTATTATTATTTTGTTAGTGTAAATAATATATATATATATAAAATAGTTTTAATTTAAATAGGAATATTCGGATCATAACAAGAATTCGACAGCAAGGACATGAACACATACTTGCGGGAGTTATATTTATATTACGGGAGTTGAAATATTCAAATAAATATACATACGCGTGAAAGTAGATCCGAATGAAAGTAGATCCTAGCATATAGTAATTATATATAAATGTATGTGTATGATAAAAATAAATCTAGCTCCAGCTAGAATCGAACTCAGGACTTTCGAAAGCAGATCTGCTTAGAACGCATCATTTATAGCACTG
Source organism: Osedax fenrisi (assembly GCA_964019155.1). Lineage (NCBI taxonomy): Eukaryota > Metazoa > Annelida > Polychaeta > Sabellida > Siboglinidae > Osedax > Osedax fenrisi. The sequence continues at coordinate 19,566,491 of OZ025244.1, read as the reverse complement.
AGCCACAATCCATATTATATATTATGTTATTCATTTTCCTATTTAAAAAACATTTATATATATATATATTATAAATAAATAATTTAAAAAAAAATTACAATTACAATTATTACTATCAGAAATTACTCGATTATAATTCGAATATATTACGTACGCATGAGATCGATATAGTTTTAGAATGTCCATTTAATTTCAAGTAGAATCAATATATTATATATATATATATAATACTATACGTCATAAATATGCTATCCGTTATAGTAACTGCATGTACAATGAAGTATTTGTTAATAAATTTGATTTTTAATTAAATTTAAATTATTAAATGGACATTCTAAAACTATATCGATCTCATTCGTACGTAATATATTCGAATTATAATCGAGTAATTTCTGATAGTAATAATTTAAATTTAATTAAAAATCAAATTTATTAACAAATACTTCATTGTACAGTTACTATAACGGATAGCATATTTATGACGTATATTATTATACATATATAATATATTGATTCTACTTGAAATTAAATGGACATTCTAAAACTATATCGATCTCATTCGTACGTAATATATTCGAATTATAATAGAGTAATTTCTGATAGTAATAATTTAAATTTAATTAAAAATCAAATTTATTAACAAATACTTCATTGTACAGTTACTATAACGGATAGCATATTTATGACGTATAGTATTATACATATATAATATATTGATTATACTTGAAATTAAATGGACATTCTAAAATTATATCGATTTCATTCGTACGTAACATATTCGAATTATAATCGAGTAATTTCTGATAGTAATAATTTAAATTTAATTAAAAATCAAATTTATTAACAAATACTTCATTGTACAGTTACTATAACGGATAGCATATTTATGACGTATAGTATTATACATATATAATATATTGATTCTACTTGAAATTAAATGGACATTCTAAAATTATATCGATCTCATTCGTACGTAACATATTCGAATTATAATCGAGTAATTTCTGATAGTAATAATTTATATTTAATTAAAAATCAAATTTATTAACAAATACTTCATTGTACAGTTACTATAATGGATAGCATATTTATGACGTATAGTATTATACATATATAATATATTGATTCTACTTGAAATTAAATGGACATTCTAAAACTATATCGATCTCATTCGTACGTAATATATTCGAATTATAATAGAGTAATTTCTGATAGTAATAATTTAAATTTAATTAAAAATCAAATTTATTAACAAATACTTCATTGTACAGTTACTATAACGGATAGCATATTTATGACGTATAGTATTATACATATATAATATATTGATTCTACTTGAAATTAAATGGACATTCTAAAACTATATCGATCTCATTCGTACGTAATATATTCGAATTATAATAGAGTAATTTCTGATAGTAATAATTTAAATTTAATTAAAAATCAAATTTATTAACAAATACTTCATTGTACAGTTACTATAACGGATAGCATATTTATGACGTATAGTATTATACATATATAATATATTGATTATACTTGAAATTAAATGGACATTCTAAAACTATATCGATTTCATTCGTACGTAACATATTCGAATTATAATCGAGTAATTTCTGATAGTAATAATTTAAATTTAATTAAAAATCAAATTTATTAACAAATACTTCATTGTACAGTTACTATAACGGATAGCATATTTATGACGTATAGTATTATACATATATAATATATTGATTCTACTTGAAATTAAATGGACATTCTAAAACTATATCGATCTCATTCGTACGTAACATATTCGAATTATAATCGAGTAATTTCTGATAGTAATAATTTAAATTTAATTAAAAATCAAATTTATTAACAAATACTTCATTGTACAGTTACTATAACGGATAGCATATTTATGACGTATAGTATTATACATATATAATATATTGATTCTACTTGAAATTAAATGGACATTCTAAAACTATATCGATCTCATTCGTACGTAATATATTCGAATTATAATAGAGTAATTTCTGATAGTAATAATTTAAATTTAATTAAAAATCAAATTTATTAACAAATACTTCATTGTACAGTTACTATAACGGATAGCATATTTATGACGTATAGTATTATACATATATAATATATTGATTCTACTTGAAATTAAATGGACATTCTAAAACTATATCGATCTCATTCGTACGTAATATATTCGAATTATAATAGAGTAATTTCTGATAGTAATAATTTAAATTTAATTAAAAATCAAATTTATTAACAAATACTTCATTGTACAGTTACTATAACGGATAGCATATTTATGACGTATAGTATTATACATATATAATATATTGATTATACTTGAAATTAAATGGACATTCTAAAACTATATCGATCTCATTCGTACGTAAAATATTCGAATTATAATCGAGTAATTTCTGATAGTAATAATTTAAATTTAATTAAAAATCAAATTTATTAACAAATACTTCATTGTACAGTTACTATAACGGATAGCATATTTATGACGTATAGTATTATACATATATAATATATTGATTCTACTTGAAATTAAATGGACATTCTAAAACTATATCGATCTCATTCGTACGTAACATATTCGAATTATAATCGAGTAATTTCTGATAGTAATAATTTAAATTTAGTTTAAAAAAAATTATTTATGTATAATATATATATATTATATTTATATATATATATATATATATATATATATATATATATATATATATATATATATATATATATATATATATATATATATATGAATTATATATATATATATATATATTATATATTATATATATATATAAATATATATATATATATATATATATATATATTATATACATGTATGCGTATTATATCTGAATAATCGCGTATGAATATAAATTCGTGTATACCCAATTTCGGAACATTTTTTACCAAACGTACCCAGTGCGGGCGGCGATTATATAATAGGGGAGGAGTCATAGGTTTTAGAGCGCAAGACACACGCCAAAGCATATGCCCTTGAATGTAAAGCCCTTAATATTATTAGGTGGATAGAGGGGAGTGATTTAACAAGAACAATATTAATTCACTAAGTAAATAGTTCGCAAGAAAATATATGTTAAAAATAGATAAAAGTATAGGAAGGACATACGACGTATACATACGTCCTTGATTATAGTATATCGTGTATAGGTAAATAAATCTGTATATATTATAAGTACATACGATATCAATATAGTTCCTTACAGCCTGTTTAATGTCAATTATATATAATATATAATATATGTATGATAATATACCGCAATGATGAGAAATATGTTATAATAATAGTCTTATTATAAATTAATTTATTCTAAATATTTTAGTTTTTAATTTATTCTAAATTAGAATTTACTTAATTGTAATGCGAATATTGTACGTATATAGGAGTTTTATATAGTTTCTGAAATACTGTTTAATTCCAAGTAGAAGCAATATATAATATGTATAAAATAATATAACACAACGATAGGTAAATTATTAGAGTAATGGTCCTATACGTTATTTTCCTAAACATTAATTTTCGTAAATAATATAAATATCACGTTTGAATTTACTTAACTATAATGCGAATATTGTACGCACTTAGGAGTTTTATATAGTTTATGAAAGACTGTTTAATTCCAAGTAGAAACAATATATAATATGTATAAAATAATATAACACAACGATACGTACATTAATAGAGTAATGTACCTATACGTTATTTTCCTCAAATTAATTTTCGTAAATAATATAAATTTCACGTTTGAATTTACTTAACTATAATGCGAATATTGTACGTACTTAGGAGTTTTATATAGTTTCTGAAAGACTGTTTAATTCTAAGTAGAAGCAATATATAATATGTATAAAATATTATAATACAACGATAGGTACATTATTAGAGTAATGGTCCTATACGTTATTTTCCTAAAATTAATTTTCATAAATAATATAAATATCACGTTTGAATTTACTTTACTATAATGCGAATATTGAACGTACTTATGTGTTTTATATAGTTTATGAAAGAATGTTTAATTCCAAGTATAAGGAACTATAATATGTATATAAAAATATAACACAACGATAGGTAAATTATTAGAGTAATGGAACTAATTATTTTCTAAAATTAATTACTTTCGATCATATATAGTATATAATATACATAATATTATTAATGTAAACGTCATAATAGTATATTAACATAACACAAGTATAGGTAAACTGTTGTATTACGAATTATAATAGAAATAAAAAATAAATATTAGTATTTATTAATTATTAATTCTCTATATTCTATTCACTTTATAATTAAATCATAATATTTACTCTATTATTATATATATTCTTAATACAAAATAAGACAATTAGCCGAGTACTCGGCTTGTTGTTAGACTATAAACAACGTTGTTTAGAGAGATGTGTTATTAATCTATTTTTGGCCGAATGCCGGGGTATGATTCCCCATCACGGAACATTATTATATCTTTTTTATAAAATATAATTATTTTTTTAATATATAATATTAAATTATTATTCTAAATAAATCGATTAAATCAATTGTAAATTATATTACAAAAAATATTTAAAATAGCAAATAAATTTTTTTCTTTATATATATATATAATAATTAATAGATTATACATTAATAGATTATATTACAAGAACATATTTAACAGTACATATATGTATTATATATAATGTAGTTATCAATTAATTTAAATTATTCAAATAATATTATTAATCTATTAATCTATTTAGAAGAATAATTTAGTATTATATATTAACATATATTATATATCTATATTAAAAAAATAATTATATTTTATAAAAAAGATAAAATAATGTTCCGTGATGGGGAGTCGAACCTAGACATTCAGCAAAAATAGATTAATAACACACCACTCTAGACAACTAGTTAGCCGAGCTCGGCTAATTGTCTTATTATATATAATGAATATATTTAATAATAGAGTAAATATTATGATTTAATTATAAAGTAAATCAGAATATAGATAATTAATAATTAATAAATACTAATATTTATTTTTGATTTCTATTATAATTCGTAATACAACAGTTTCCAGGAACAGTTTACCTATAATTGTTTTATGTTATTATACTATTATGACGATTACCTTAATAATAGTATGTATATATGATCGAAAGTAATTAATTAATTTTAGAAAAATAATTAGTTCCATTACAGTAATGATTACTCTAATAATGTACGTATCGTTGTGTTGCTTCTACTTGGAATTAAATAGTATTTAAGAAATTATATACATCTCCTATATACGTACAAAATGCGCATTACAATTAAGTACATTCAAACGTGATATTTATATTATTTACGAAAATTAATTTTAGGAAAATAACTTATAGGACCATTACTCTAATAATTTACGTATCGTTGTGTTATATTATTTTATACATATTATATATTGTTTCTACTTGGAATTAAACAGTCTTTTATAAACTATATAAAACTCCTAAGTACGTACAATATTCGCATTATAGTTAAGTAAATTCAAACGTGATATTTATATTATTTACGAAAAATAATTTTAGGAAAATAACTTATAGGACCATTACTCTAATAATTTACGTATCGATGTGTTATATTATGTTATACTTATTATATATTGCTTCTACTTGGAATTAAACAGTCTTTCAGAAACTATATAAAACTCCTATATACGTACAATATTCGCATTACAATCAAGTAAATTCTAATTTAGAATAAATTAAAAACTAAAATATTTAGAACAAATTAATTTATAAGACCATTATTATAACAGTTTTATCATCATTGCGGTATATTATTATACATATATTATATATTATTTATACTTTACATTAAACAGGCTATAAGGAACTATATTGATATCGTATGTATTTATAATATATACATATATATTTACATATACATATATACATATACACGATATACTATAAACTTATGTCCTTTCTATAATTTCCATTCATAAGTTTGAATTCATATATGATTCATATATTATGAATCATAATTATGTATCAAATTATTGCGCGCATCTAATTTTCTCCCGCAGAAATTGCGTATGCATATTCGTATTCTATAGCTCCTCCCCTATTATATAATAGCCGCCCGCACTGGGCACATTTGGTAAAAGCGTTCCGAAATTGGGTATAAACCATATAAATTATATTGCAAATCATTTAAATGCATAACTCATCACTGAATGTAACGAGCCTATAGCAAACTATGTTGCGCGCGCGCGCAGTATATTTAAAGTTCATGTCCTTGCATTGCAGTGTTGCTGTTGGATTCTTGTGATCATCCGAATATTCTGCTTTATGGTATTTTTAATAATGATTAAACCCATTGATGAAATGCTGTACATAAAATTGTCAACAGACTATTATTAGAGAAATAAATTATATTTATATGTACTGAAACAGATATTATTTATAAATATATATATATATATATATATATATATATATATATATATATATATAATCTAAATATAATACTAAAGGCATTTTTGCAATTATCCAGCTAGTACTAGTAACTTACAACTGAATTTTTAGAGTCACATCACCCTCATCTATATATGTATATATAATTTATATAATTTATATAATATAAATACACACAATGGCGATATTCTTATTGGAGAACAGGTGATAAATTATCACTGATAACTTAATAATTGAATAAATATAAAATTCAAAATATTATATTATATATCAGTGTACTAATCTTTCCAGATATATCACATGTAGGTACGTTAATAGTCATCGTCATATATACTAATTAGGTATTATATAGGTATTTATTGATGTACGCTAAGATTAATTATCACATTGGTCAATATTTAGCTAACGATTTAGTAGATTTTTTTTAAATAATAATATAATTAGGCTACAATAGATTATAGAGCTCAAAGTTATGCAAAATCCAGCAATATGTCTAGAATATTCAATAAAATGAAATATATCATAATATACCATAGTCCATTGTAAATATGGATCTCCATATCTTCGCTGTGTATTCCTTAAATTTGGTTGGGCAAAATGCTATTTGAATCTTCGACAATTGTAGCAATATTAATTGCTTTCATCCCAAATAAATATAATTTATTTAGCCAAACTAAATAAAGAATATATTAACATCTATATTAAAGAAGAATAGAATATGTATTATTAAAAGCATTATCGAATATAATATGGTCATCACACGCAGATTTTATTAGAGCAGTATATTGTGGATTTCTCAACTACATAATTTAAGTTATCTGATATCATATATGTTAAAATATTATTAAAATAACATTACTAGAACTATACACCACTACGACGACTGATGCCTATAACTGATGACACAGGTGGTTACGTTCGCTGAATATCGGAGCCTTCTTACCACTGTTTCTCATACGGTTCGCCACCTCTACCATAGCATAAGTCGGCGTCTGCACTAAAACGTGAGGCGCTCTCTTCGCGGGTGCCACCTTCTTCGTGCTTCTTCGCACCTTCTTCGCGGGACCCGCTACCACCGCTTTACAGCGAGACGCTGGTTTAAGGATGCTAGGACCTCTCGTCGACAGTATTCCGGCGGTATGCGAAGGCGTTTCTGGGGAATTTGCGAAAGAGACGCGTCTCTTGCGCAACGGTGGATCCTTCTTTACTTTTGCGGAATTCTTAGACGATAGGCGATCTTTCGACAATTTAGTCTGTGTAGCAGCTTCAATATTGGTTTCAAATCTATGAGAGAGAGAGAAAAAGAGAGTTATGATATATATACGAGTTTTTAATAGGATCAGCTCTAAGTCACACCTACGTATACGACACGTTTTAAGTATCCCTTCGTCTGATATAGTCAATCCGAAATCAACTAGCTGGGTTAATGCACAAATCTTTTCTATTAGTATCGATCAGTAAATACATACGCATACTCTTTACTCTTACTATTATAATAGTAACAATAGAGCAGAGTATGCGTAGGTATGCCTACCCAGCTAACAGTAAGAGCAGCATAATAGCAGCATAACAGCATATGCTAGAGCCTCAAATGTTTACATTGTGCTATTATGCTGCTCTTACTGTTTGCTGGGTATGTATTTACTGATCGAGACCCGTCTACGAGTGAAGTTCGCGACGCCATATCTATGCGTAATGCACATTGTGTATACGAACAAAGGATCTGAATCTGATGATTCGTATTGTTTACGGTCAGAGTGTGATGGTTTACTGGTATTCAGAATCGCCTTCGTAGCGTGTAGTTCCGCCTTCAGTCGGCGTACTTCTTTGACGGTTTCGTTGTATTTACTGTTCTCACCTAGTGTAGTATGGCGTGGTAACGATGGATATTGATGAGCGTGTTTTCGCACGTAGGAGTTTTCACACTCGCAAATATTGTATGTCTCGTGTGTCAACCTCTATTTTAAATTGATTTTATTACAGTCGTCCGAGATTCTAGTTAAATTCGAGGGGCAACTTTTTAAGATATAAATATCTGTAAACGTCTTGACTATTTATTAATGTATTGATATTAACGTGCATAGCATTACTGAACTTGAGGAGTTACTGAAACTGTTTAAACAGATTATAATGCGTGTATACTGCGTATACACTATTAAATTACTAAAGTGATTTAAATGATAACATGCTTTTATAAACAATTAAACATTAAAATAGATGATGTACTCTCGATTATAATGAATTCAAATTTATGTTAAATAGTTAGTATAATAGATATATGGTTATAGGTTATATATTATATAACTATATAGGTCTATAGCAAAGATTTTGCAAAGCAAAGATATAATACTCCCTATTCATGCAACGTAATTTAGTAATACCCTATCCGCTGCTAGCAGTAGTATCGAATCACTGAAATATATTTAGGTTCGGCTCTATTTTCATACAACAATGTTTTCATTGCTCTATTAAATTACATGCAAAATAAATTAGCTTTTACTCACCAAATATATACTTATAGCATTAAAACATACATATCATATTTGTTTGTTATATATTAGGAATAAAAACTTAGTTTTCATCATATAAATACTAATTTAAGCGTATTATTTAACATTTTAAAAGTGTATAGTTTGATACGAATTTACATTATAAACAACACATAGTTTCTAAAAGTAACCCGATATAGGTGGTACTGGGGTATTTTGTATACAAATTTGAATTACACGATTTCGCGTAAATGGAATATCTTTCCTTAGAAAAATATTTGTCAATAGTTTCTAATAGATAATCTAAATAGTATTCAAAGCACCGTTGGTTCACTTATTGTCATAATCAAATCAATGTATAATACAGGTATTATAATGCAATATTACACTTTATTAACAACGATTTTTTTTGAAGCAAAGATATAACACTCCATATCTACGCAATGTGATTAATATGCAGACATTTCACTGATATCAGTAGTATCGAAATCACTGAAATAGATTTAGGTTTGGCGCGAATTCTATACAACAATGTTTTCACTACTCTATTATTAAATTACTTAAATTAATACTCTTTAAATTACATTCAATATAAACTATCTTTTACTCGTCCATAGATATGTATAGAATTTAAAACTAACATATCCTATTGCCTTGTTATATATAAATAATGAAAACTTAGTTTTCATCATATAAATAATAATTTAGAGCATATTATTTTACATTTTAAAAGCATATAGTTTGATACGAATTTATATTATAAACAACACTTAGTTCCGAAAAAAATTCTGTAAAAAGGTGGCTTTGCTGGTTTTTGTATTCAAAATATTTTTAGGATATATATATCCTACATATTTTTCTATCTATCCTTATACAAACCTTTGGTGTTACATTGTATTACTGTGGAATACTATTACAGTATAATTGTATTATACTGAGTGTATTTAAAATGATTAGCTTTTTTTTTGCACGCAGAATTTAAATTATTATTTAAATTGAACTTATAACCAGTAATAGGTATTGATCAAATTGGGCATTGATCTCAATCACGATCATGATATTTTAACCGTTAATCCTAATTCTGGCTATCACGATCCTTTATTCATAGACAATACGTTTGCGATTACGATCTCGATCTGTGTGTGATCTCGATCACGATCACACTCTCTTTTAATAATACAATGTGGTAATGTTAATGACAATATGTAAAAATTAATAATATAAATAGGGGAAAGTAACCTAATACGACACTTTAACAATAAATGGTCTTATCTTTTTATGACTCATTATTTGTACTCAAAAATTGCAATATATTAATATTATATGATTATAGATATTATTGTAATTTTAAATTTTATTTAATCTTTTAATTCCATAGATAACGGGGGTGTCCGTATTCGGTACCCATTTCCGAATACGGACACCCTGTGTTATAATACGGACACCCTATATACCATTAGATAAACTATATATTATTGATGAATCAATCAGACAAATTACAATTACGTTATTTATAATTAATTTTATAAAAAATATATTGTAATTTAATTAGTTAATAATTTATTTATTTTTATTATTTTTTAATTAATAATACAATTTAAGTATCTAAATAATATATTTTTTAGAATTAGCTTTATTGGTGGTATTAATATTAAAACGCACGCGATTTTTATGAAAATCAGAATTGTTCACACGCTGCGCACTGATTGATTATAGGGTGTCCGTATTAAGACATTTAGATTATCCGTATTAGGAACTTATATGACCTCTAGATATATGCTTATAACTTAATTAATATTTTATAAAAAATATAGAAATTAAAAATACAATTTTTAGAATGCTTTATTTTTTAATAATATAGTAATATAGTAATATATCGATACATTTGTATAATCTTGAGAAGGTTTTAAGTTGACATTTTTTTTCATAAATTTAAAAACGTAATAAAAAAATCAGTTTATTGGATATATAAGCAATATTTTGAATAATAAAAAAATAAAAGATACTTTTTAAGGCTATTTTTATAATTATGAATATTTTATTCATTTAAAAAATTTTTGTAGGATTTATGGTTTCTGAGATACCGAGAGTGTCCTTATTCAGGCACTGTCCATATTCGGTTACTTTCCCCTATATATATTTCCTGATACACATATATACTTATATATATATATATATATATATATATATATATATATTTAATATATGCCTGTGTCTATATTTATATATATACCACTTTATATATTCAGTATATTGATATTATATATGTTGCCTGATTAAGTAAATTAGTATGTGTGCACTAGAGCGTGGTGTATTATTATAACCACGCCTCCCATGACCTCCCGACGCCCGCGAGCGTTATTGCAGTAGTTTATATTTTGGAAAACGCGCTGAACTTGTCTACAGACCAAAAAAGATGACGATATTGATAGTTATAGATCATGATCGCCGATCATAAATAAATATATAGGAATAATATAATTAGATATAAAATTAATATTTTATATACAAATTATTTTGTATTAGGCTACCATACCATACCATAATTACAGCATACACGTAGTTAAAAAAAACACTATTTTTCCAATCTCTGTTTTCTGTGACTTTATTTCCCGACATTGTCAACTTTGTACCATTGTACCATTGTCGACATCAAGTAAATACTATATGAAAAAAACTTAATGTGAAACAAGTTTTAGGGGCCTACCTACTTTCAGGGGGGGCTAGCCGATCTCAGGGGGGCCTTACCCCTTATTTCGTCATTTCGACATATACATCGTTGATGTATATGCACTATTTTTATTTTACATTATAAAGTTGTATGTATAGGTGGAGCATGGTGTATATGCACTATTTTTATTTTTATTTTACATTATAAAGTTGTATTTTTAGGTGGATAATGGTGTATATGCACTATTTTTTATTTTTATTTTACATTATAAAGTTGTATTTATAGGTGGAGCATGGTGTATATGCACTATTTTTATTTTGATTTTACATTATAAAGTTGTATTTTTAGGTGGAGAATGGTGTATATGCACTATTTTTATTTTTATTTTACATTATAAAGTTGTATTTTTAGGTGGATAATGGTGTATATGCACTATTTTTTATTTTTATTTTACATTATAAAGTTGTATTTATAGGTGGAGCATGGTGTATATGCACTATTTTTATTTTGATTTTACATTATAAAGTTGTATTTTTAGGTGGAGAATGGTGTATATGCACTATTTTTATTTTGATTTTACATTATAAAGTTGTATTTTTAGGTGGATAATGGTGTATATGCACTATTTTTTATTTTTATTTTACATTATAAAGTTGTATTTATAGGTGGAGCATGGTGTATATGCACTATTTTTATTTTTATTTTACATTATAAAGTTGTATTTTTAGGTGGAGAATGGTGTATATGCAATCTTTTTTATTTTTATTTTACATTATGAAGTTGTATTATTAGGTGGAGAATGGTGTAAATGCACTATTTTTTATTTTCATTTTACATTATGAAGTTGTATTTTTAGGTGGAGAATGGTGTATATGCACTATTTTGTATTTTCTCACAAAGCACCCAAATTTACAACGTTGTAAATGCGATATTTGCATACCATTTTTACACCTACTTTGGTTTCTTGGGATGTTTCTCTTCATATGAAATTATGATCTGTAACATTCAGTTTCCTTCATTATTTACCATTATAATTATACTTATCAACCTTCCACCTTCATCTAGTCTATGGAGTTTCTTAGCTGACATATATTCTATTTTAGAATATTTCACATCAGTTAACACGGTTAACCGTATAATTATATAAAAATAATTATTCTTGGTGATTTTAATATTCACATTAATAATGATAATTATGCTTCCTTATCTCTGAATTAACTTATATGTTAGTATTCCTTGACGCAACATGTTCGTTTTCCTACTAACACTAATGGTAATACTATTGACTTAGTTTTATCTTTAGCTAATTCTAATCTAATTTCATATCCCACTTAAAGTTCTCTAATATCTGATAACTTTTCCATTTTATTTGATCTGAACTTGCCGGTGAAACAAATTAATCGACCTTCTAGATCGTTTCGGAAAATCTCCTCCTACTGATAAGCCAATGTTTGTTAACTATGTACTCCATCAACTTAACAACAGTAGGCAAATTAACAACCTATATCTTCTGATTTTTCTACACTTTTTGATTCTTCTAATTTGGCATTATCTCATTCGTTTGATATTTGTGCACTATACATTACTCTTATCAACTGAACTTATTCTAAGTTGTCATGGTTTAATATTAAGCTTGTTAACATGAGACAACTACTTCGTAGACTACAACGTAAATATGCATCCTCTAAATTTGAAATTGATCGTATTTCCATTAAAGTTTTCGATCGCTTTACAAGAAAAAACTTCTCTCTACCAAATCGTTACATATAAAGTATACTTTACTGAAATGATCGGTAGTTATGGAATATCTTCTAAACAAGCTTATAAATTATCTTTCACCTTAGGGGTAATACCCAGACTAAGCATTTTCCGGACCAACCTGATTTAGTTATTTGTTCATTGTTTGCCAATTTCTTCAAACAAAAAAATGTATAGCATTATCAATGTACTTACAAACATCAACTCGGCACTACTCAATCTCAATTTAACATTCACTCAAAATCACTGTTCATGTTTTTCGCTTCCCACATATGACATTGTACACTCTTTGATGACATCCTTGAAAACTAATTCCCCTTTGATCCTATTCCTCTCAATCTACTTCGTTCATTATCACCATATTGTATTGGACTTATCGCTAAATTCATTCATATATCTCTTATATCATCTATTGTTCCACACACAATAAAATATTCATAGATTATTCCGATTTAAAAAAAACAACTCTTGACCAATCTAATGTATCAATTTATCGTCCAATATACCAATTATCATCAATATATAAGACCTTAGAACGAAGTGTGTCCACTCAACTTATTAATTACATTACGTCAAATTCTATTGTTGATAAATATCAAAGTGAGTATCTTCCTCATCGTAGTACCGAAACTGCCCAGCAAACAGTAAGAGCAGCATAATAACAGCATAACAGCATATGCTAGAGCCTCAAATGTTTACATTGTGCTATTATGCTGCTCTTAAATGTATATTATGCTGCTATTATGCTTCTATTAATTTGTCACGCTATTATGCTGCCATTATGCTGCTATTATGCTGCTGTTAATTTTAAAAGTATATTATGCTGCTATTATGCTGATATTATTATAATAGCATAAATAAAACTCCTTGGTGTAATTATTGATTCGAACATGAATTGGAAACTACATACTAATATGGTTAAATCTAAACTTTATTATGGATTATCAATTCTAAGAAAACTAAATAATATTTTACCCATCAATATTTTAAAACTAATATATTATTCTGTATTTCATTGCCATCTTATTTATTGTACACATATATGGGGGAATAATTATGATGTAACATCAAAACAAATAAGTATAGCTCAAAATAAAGCTATAAGAATATTATATCGTCAAAAAAATAGAACTAATGTGGATAATATTTACAAAGAATAACACATTTTAACTTTTAAAGAAATAATATTCTATAATGCCTGTAAAATTATGTTTAGGATTAAAAATTATCAAATTTCAACAACAATTATAAATTTATTTAAATTACAAGACTCTACTTATAATATGCGCGATAATAACAAATTTAAAATACCTTTAGTTAATACCAATGCAAAAAAAATTAATATAACTTATTATGGACCCATTTGCTGGAATAATCTACCGATACATATAAAATCATACAATAGGCAAACCACACTTAACCAATTTTGTTCAAAAATTAAATATTTAATATCATGTAATCTCTAATCTATATTAAAAATTCATATCTTTTATAATATTTTGTAATATATGTACATAAGTATTATTAATATGCGCACTATTATTATTTATATTATTATTATTATTATTATTATTATCATTTATTATTATTATTATTATTATTATTATTATTATTATTATTATTATTATTATTATTATTATTATTTTTATTATTATTATTATTATTATTATTATTATTATTATTATTATTATTATTATTATTATTATTATTATTATTATTATTATTATTATTATTATTATTATTATTATTATTATTATTATTATTATTATTATTATTATTATTATATTATTATTATTTATTATTATTATTATTAATATGTATATTCGATATAAATATCTTGTATTACACCATTTTTATTATTACATTTTCTTATTTCATAATTATTATTATATATTAAATATTTAATATTTTTGTTATAAGGATATTCTTAATATAAGCTACGTATAGCTTCTGAATATCCTTCTGTATATTAATTAAATATTCAGTAAATAAATAAATAATAGCACCATAACAGCAGCATAATAGCGTGACAAATTAATAGCAGCATAATAGCAGCATAATAGCAGCATAATATACATTTAAGAGCAGCATAATAGCACAATGTAAACATTTGAGGCTCTAGCATATGCTGTTATGCTGCTCTTACTGTTTGCTGGGTGCCCTTACCTACTTAAATTATCAATGATATTATCATATATCTTGATAACGCCCCATGCTATCTCGTACTACTATACGTATCTAGTCGTTTTGATACTCTCAATCACAATATTCATTCTATTTAACTTAATGACATTGGTAGGGGAAGGTTGGGTAATGACGCTATAGTTTTCTTATATCGCTATAACTTTTTAAATATTAATTAGTTTTTAATGAAAAATTAATAGTATATAGATAATATGATTGTTAATAAAATATCTATTTAGAAAAGTGTATATATTGTATATTGATTGCACGATATCGATTTGTACCATTAGACTGCAGTTGGTAATACACGCCAGGCTGTCGGGTAATGGGCGTGTATTATTAACTAATCATCATTAAGTATTTATTCACGAATTAGTAAGATTCATATCGAAAATAATTTTTCAAATAAATGAATATCCATTCAATTATAAATACACACGCACACAAATATATAATATAATTCAGTGAAAATCAATAACATTCTATATTAGTCATACGCGATATAACAAAGTTTAATATTGTTCTAGGCATTCTTCTAAGATAACACGAAATATTAAATATACAAAAATGGAATATAACTATAGTACTACAAAACAAATCTATGAATGTTACTGATATAAATATTGAAATGACAATATAATGGGATAATAAAAGTAACACATCTTCGTAAGTTTAAGGATAACAGAACTATATCGGGTTATTATGTAATATTATAATTTATAATTATATAGTATTTGTAACCTAATCTCAATATTAATAATTATATTCTTATAATAATACTTATATCACTTAAATATAGATTACTATATATGACAATTTACTAGATAATAATTAGCAATTAATCATGTATGATTATTAATATTATATACATATATATAAAATATAATATTTGTTGTTTTTATATATATATATATATATATATATATATATATATATATATATATATATATATATATATGAATTAGAAAAATGGTGAAAATGAATTAGCAATTATCCTGTAGGAGGGGAGGAACAGGGTATTAATATTAATATTAATATTATATACAACAAATGCTATATTTATATATATATATATATATACAATAGTAGCATATGAAAATAATGTATGTATATAAATATTTTTTAGTTTATATATATATTTTTATATAGTTTATAAACATATATGTTTATTATATATAAAATATATACAGTATATAAATAACGATTTTTTAATTTTTTTATAAAATTATTTTATACGTATATTTTATAATAATTAATCAATAATTTAAATAATATTTATAAGTAAAAATAAATTAGTAATATGAAATCTAGAGCCTATACATATAGTTATAAATACAATATTAAAATAGTTAGACAACGCGGTTATATTTATATGTCAATAAATATTTATTATATTACAAATTAATTATTATATATAACGTTATTTTAAATATAAATTCAATAATATAGGATGGTCAACTGAATGAAATTACTAAAACAGTTCATATTGTTTAGGCCAGGTTAATATTATGTAATATAATTTTAATTTGATATATACAGAATTCTATAAATAACATATATTTATCAATACTTTTATCTTGATTTTTTTTTATAAAATCAATTCATCATAAATCTTTAAATTTTAAATATAATTAATTGTATGTATAATTAAACATTATAATATATAAATTGTTTTTAATATATATTTATAAATATTATATATATAGGATGTTCTACTGATATACAATTACAGAACAGTCACGATGATTTAAGAACAGGTTATTAAAAACAGGACAATTGAACAGGTTAATATGTAATATCTTATTTTTAAGAAAAAGTATAAATAATTTATATCTAAAATAATTCATTAATTTAAATAAATATTAACAATAGTATGTTTTTAAAATAAATATATTAGATTTATTAATTGTAAATATTTGTAGGGTTTTACATTATAAGGTACAATTATTCAAATAATATACAAGTATATAATAATCACATATATATTATTTGTATTGTATATTTAGTAAATATTATTTAACTACATTTAACTAAATTATATAGGTTATTCAACTGATATAGCTAAGGAGCTCAAACAAGTGTGGACTAAAACTAGTAGAGAAAGGTTAATATGGTTTATAATATAGTTTAATACAGTTTAATGTAAGATAACATAACTAAATATTATTTTGAAGAGAATATATACAGAATTCTATAAATAATATATTATTATTGAAATGTATGTTAAATAAAACTAATAAATATATTTATTAAAATCAATAAAATCATTATTTCTAACATATTTGTTGACATAATATAATTAATTTTTTAATTAATGTTATTATTATTAATATTAATACTATTATTATTATTTTTATATAATGTGCAAAGTTTTTGTGAAAACTAAGAAAATGTTTGCTATAGTATCAATATATATATATATATATATGTATGCATTTATAATAATAAAAGTAATACAATTTGTGTTATATACCTAACTTTAATTATTTATATTTTTATTATATCGATGTATTTAATCATTAACATTAATTATATAAATAATTATTATATAAATAACCTTTATTTTAAATTATTTTAATAACATTTTACATATATTAATTTATATATAGGTAGAAAAAAGTGATTCACGGAAACTATTACTATCTCGAAAAATGTAAGTGTGTGTGTTAAAGATAATGTAAAATTAACAAAAGAAAGGAACACAAAGAAAAGTAAATATGTCATTTTAACAAAAGGTGTAATTCATTAACATATCATTTGTGAGTAATTTGTGATAAATATACTGATGTCATATTAATAATTTTAGATTATAATATATATTACTATATATATAGTTATAAGTCTGATTATATAGTTTTACATGTGTGCTTTTATGAAAATAAAATGTCCTACTAAGTATAATGTGTTAATAATTAAATAAATATATTTATCATCAAATTATTAATTTATTTTATTATTTTATATTTAAAATAATTAAAAAATATATGGAATAAAAAATAATATTTCAATAGTTATATAACTCATATAAAAGACATATTCAATATTAATAATATATGTGTATTATATCTTTATAAATAAATGTTATAATAAATCCTACTACAATAAATGAAGTTATAAAATTAAATCAACAAAACACATAAAACTTCCATGTTAACTCAGCAGGCTACGACGTCAGATATTCAGGCAGTATATTATTGGTTAAAACACCCACCAAATGGTTATTCATACACTTACAAAAAAAAAATTAAAATAAGTTGAAATAATATTTAGAAGTGAATTATATAATGGTGTATAAAGAATGTTCAGATCTCATTAATTCCTGGAAGCATTAACCTTAAATTAATAGTGGATTCGAAGGCACATTAGAGTAATCTAGTTATAGGTAAAAAAATCAGCTATGTCCATGTATGAGATGTAACGACTTCCAAAATAATAATAAAATGTAGGGTATATTACCTATTATGAATACTTTATACAAATTAATACCATAAAGAATAAATTATAATTTTTATATCTATTATTAATTAATATAATATTTAAAATTCGCTGCAGTATACTGCATATAGGTACTTACATATAGGTACCTAAATATATGTCCTAAATAATATATATATATATATATATATATATATATATATATATATATATATATATATATATATATAAATATAGGCAATGATAGAATAATACTAATATGATTACTAATAGTATTGTAAACTTTACTTTTATATCCTATAATTGATTATACACTATTACATAAGTATTAGGTAGTTTATATATAAAGTATAGTTTACAGAGTCAAAGTTATAATATAGTATATATTACATAGAGTACATTTTAATCTACGATTACATCTTATATAATAATTAGTTTATTGTGTATAAGATTGATAGCAAAATACATTTGTATCCTGCTTATCCATAGAATATTTATATCTATACTGTAATATATATATATATATATATATATATATATATATATATATATATATATTATACTTATTAATTATAAATATGGTAATAAAATGTATCTTATTTTGATCATATAAGATGAATATGATATTTATTTTTTAATTATATATATATATATATATATATATATATATTATTTTATAAATAACAATCTATAGGTTGTAACAAACTATCTATATATATATATATATATATATTTGTAATATATACTTATTAAACATATTTTTTTCAATACATTGTTATTATGCAATTTCACATTATGTATAGGTTCTAATATAAGTTCTAAAACATTGAATTAGATATTGAATTATGTAAACATATGCATATATTAAAAGCACACGCAATATATTGTATAACTTTATTCATAATAGGTGTCACTATAGTGACACCTATATATATTACATGCTATGGCGTTAATTACCCGACTTTGGGTGGGCGTCTATTACCAATATTAGGTCCTTTTTTAAAAGTACTAATATACAGTTATATACATTATTTCGCCGATATTTTTATAGAAATGTATTTATAATATATTATATTAGATATATTACAAAAATATATATTAAAATAATGATATTATATTCATTTTTATGAGTGTTTTAAGTTACAAATTGTTGGTAAAATTATTTTTGAAGACTAGATTTTTTTAATAAATATTTTCCCAGCTGGAAATAATTTTTTAAAATATAATTTGTACATGTTGTTAATAGAAATTAAATTGCGCATCTTTTATGTATACAACATTTTTCTCAATATAGTTTACTTTTCGAGATACTGGGGGTGGGCGTAGTTACCGACTCACGCCCATTACCCAACCTTCCACTGTACACGGTCAAGTCCACAGTTGATGTATGTATTTTGTTTCATCTATAGATTAGTTCTATAGAACATCTTCGGTGAAGATTAACTCCTCGTTATCTCCTCCTTACATACATGGTGTTCCACGAGGCTCTGTTATTGGCCCTATATTGTTAATTATTTATATTCTTCCTATAAAATCAATTTTTAACAAATATCCTAATATTAACTATTATCTTTATCTTCTGATCTTCAGATATATATCTATTTCCTTGTTCTGATGATTCTGTTATGATTCAAATATCTATGTTTAATTGTATTACTGATCTCACTCATTGGTTCTCTCATAACTCCATTTCCTTAAATATGATTAAAACTAATACTATCATATTCTTAAGACATAGTTCTCCTCTATCAATCACTCATCTTTTTCTACTATCTCTTCCAATTTCTCAATCTATAATATCCTCGGTTTCGCTATAACCTCTCAACTAGACTATTCTCCACACATTAATAATATGATACGCACTGATAACTATTTTCTATATAATATTAGAAAATCCCGTTATAAGCTTACCTTTTCATTACTAAATGTTAAATTCACTCGCTAGTATTCAGTAGACTTATCTAGTAGATAATAGCTACTGATGTTAGTATTGTATTTAACGTTATAACGTATACCTGTTAATATACGTTAACCTGATCCTACTGATTTTTTTTTATTATATGCATATAAAGTTATATTTATATAGTATATAATATAGGTAAGATCTACACAGTGTATTTTTATTTATTTTGTATGTATATCTTGAGTAATTCACATTGTGCGTCAATATAAATAATATAGTATACTATTAAATTACTAGTAGTGGTATTATTACAAGTATACTATAGTTTATATTCATGAATATAAATATGTAATGCATTACATTTTAGGCTTAACATTTTGTGGGGCCTTGCCCCCCACCTGGTATACATTTCTGGCTACGGGCCTGATGTGTATGTGTATGTATGTGTGTGTATTTGTGTATGTGTGTGTGTGTGTGTGTGTGTGTGTGTATGTATACAATATATTATACATCTTTATTGTGCTAACTATTAAATATATCTATTGTTTATATATATATATATATATATATATATTTAATATATGTGTGTATTTATATTTATATACCAATTCATTTATTATAATGGTATATTTAGTTGTATATATTTTAACACAATAAATATATATTTACCAGGTGAAAATATACATCAATAAGGATACATTATAGTTACACAGTGTAATACACACATATTACATAGGAATGTAACTATTTATTTACTTAGTGATGTATACAGTATACTCGGTATATTTGTATTATATATAAACATAGACTATAGTCTATGTTTTCTATATTTATAATGTGTATGTATATATGTATACATACAATACACCTATATATATATTAAGTTTATATAAGTTTAGCATACATGTATATATATATACACTATATCATATATGCTTTGCAGTTAATAGATATTTAAATAAAACCATATAATGTATTTATTATTATCAAACATATTATATAAATATTACAATCAAATATTTGTTAATAAATAATGCATTTATTAGATATGCTTTGCAGATAGAAATGTTTAGAATGTATTTGTTAGATATAATTTTAATGACATATATGATCTAATAATATATCTAGTTAATTCATTATTATATTCTACCTGTAAACCTATTTTCCTAGCATGCCTGAATAATGCCTGACTATAATGCAATAAACACCCCTTAATTTCTACTCCTGGATATACCTGCCTAATAGCTTTCCATGCTGCCTTATATCCAACATAAACCTACTTACAATATTCTCATGTAAAATTCCACTTATATACCTAAATACAGCTATATCGTATAATCTTTTGCATTCCCACTCATCATAATATAAGCTACTGGTATTTGTTTAATACAATCCCCATGTTTTATAAATCCGTTAATCACAAATAACTGTTAAAAGATATCTTGATTATATTAAATGTCCCATTTATATACCAAGTTTTAATATTCCCCAATAAACTTAACATAGCCCCTGTCCCTGTCATCAATATAATATGCCTTTAAAATGTACCCTAATATCCCTTTTATAAACCCATCTGGTATTAAACTATAATATAACTTAAAATATAAACTATCCACTTTATTATTAGTCCAGTTAGTCCTATATCGATGTACTGTTCTAATTATAATAAAAAAGTCTATATTATTAATTAAACTATTACTAATAATCTTAGATGCTGATTAATATGGTATTTTTCTACCTGTATCTTTCGGCTATGTGTCCTTAATTTCTGTTTTATTTATAAATGATGTTTAATGATAGATTTCATATTTACAAACTATTTTGTAAACTATAAATCTATGTGTTTAATACTATGTGTTTAATACTAAATATATATACACAAACACATATACAAATGCATCCAGAAACATACACACAAATAAATACACAAACAAACATGTACAAAAACACATATACACAGTATATAGTGTATATTATACACACAATCATATATCATCTTTGATTGTAATATGTTTTATACTAATAAATACATTTTATATATATATATATATATATATATATATATATATGTATATATATATATATATATATATATATATATATATATATATATATGGTAATATCTGTATGGTAATATAAATAAACTCCCAAGCATATCTAATATAGTATATATTAGATATGAAAAACGTATACATAGGTTACTCATATATATATATATATATATATATATATATATATATATATATATGAATTTGTATTATATTACACACCTATACATACATACACATTATAAATATAGAAAACATAAACTATGATACACATATACTGTACATCACTAAGTAAATAAATAATGACCTAGATACATTCCTATGTAATATGTGTGTGTTATATCAAGGACTTTGTTTTACCAAAGCCTTTGGTATATACTGTGGGCTTTGGTTATACTGTGTAACTATAATGTATCATTTTAAATTAATCTATATTTTCACCTGGTATATATTTTACATATTTATTGTGTTAACATATATACAACTAAATATATCATTATAATATATGAATTGGTATATATATAAAGAATCACACATATATTAAATATATATATATATATATATATATATATATATATATATATATATATATATAAAAGAGATATATTTAATAGTTAACATAATAAATAGGTAATATATATTGTATACAAATACATACACACACGCTCACACATACACACACATATAGGTTATATGTTATATGCAGTTCCTATACATTATATATGATACCTATTCATTCAATGAATTTCATTGGGTTAACCTCCCTGGGTTAACTATTAAATATATAATTATATATATATATATATATATATATATATATATATATATATATATTTAATATATGCCTGTGTTTATCTATACTATAAGAGCGAAGTTGTCTGTGTGTCTGTCTGTGTGTGTGTGTAAGTATTAGGAAAACCTCAGGTGATAAAGTGGGGCAGCGGGGTTTTAATAGATGATTTACTTTTTTGAATATGTATTCACGTGATACCAATAATCGTTAAATATTGTCATTTTTTAGTCGATTTACGTAATCGAAAAATTTAAATTCGACGCAAATTTTTAATAACAAACATTATCGTAGAGAATTTTATCGTAAATAATTTCGTAAAAATGAGTTTCTTTAATTTTGAATACATTAAGTAGATTTACGAAATGGTACTTCCGGTTAGAATATCGAAATAAAAATTGTTGCATCGGAATTAATTTACATGTATTATTGAGGTGAAATTCAAGAACGAGTAAAATCGAGTAAATATTAATTATTTCCTATCTACGCCATGTAAACATAAATTATTAAACATAGGTGATGCTATGGTGATGTAAAAAATCAAAATCTACAATAATTATTCGATTTCAATAATTTTAACTTTATTAAATAGATAATTAAAATAGAATATAATTTTATAAATTGGGACTTCTTATGTTTAATATTCTTAGAGCTACGGCCGAAAAAGTGAAAAATACAGGATTTTAGAATAGTCTATTTGACCGACTTCCGGTAATATTTTCGTATAAATTATGGATTCATCAGATTTGGAGTACGAAAATACATGTAATAAAATAAGAGAAATCATGAAAATATGAATAATAGGGTTTCAATCTCTGTTTTAATATTTCGACAAATGTTATCATTATATGGTCAAATAAAAAAATATAGATTTATAAAAAAATATTTTTTATAAAATCTATTCTATAATTATATATGCATTACATACCGAGTGAGACTATACAAGCATATATATATATATATATATATATATATATATATATGTGTATGTGGTCATTGATATTTGTAGTTATCTATATGAAATATATCATATAATAAGAAAACTATACTAGTAGATTGATGAGATTATACTGATTATATAGACTATAGTATGCATCTATAGATGCATACAATTATAGAATATGTAAACGTTAGATAGTCACATCATAGATATAAAATATCATAAAATGAATTACATCTGAAAACTTACATCAGAGTATTTTATAAACATATATCTTTATTTATTTATTTTTTATCTTATACATTTTTTTTCTATATTAATCTCATATTAATTATTTTTCCAATGATTATGAATGCCGATAATTCACGAAAAGATATATTTCAAAATAATTTATATAAACAAACTTTAGATAATCTCGATAATCATTTCAATTCTAGCGATAGTATTCTTTATCATCATAAAAAACAACTTTATAATAGTATAAATAATCAATGTAACTATGATAATATACCAAACCAAATACACACGAATAGTAATATATCCATCATACACTTTAACGCACGTAGTCTGATAAAAAATTTTAATTCTATTACTAATTATTTATATTCTTTACACCATAAATTTGATATAATAGTTATAAGTGAAACATGGTTAAATGAATATAATAAAGATCTATATTTTATATTAGACTATAATAATATACATATAACCAGAAATCATAAACGTGGTGGAGGTACCTCAATATTCGTTAAAAAATATTTTAAATATATAACTATTGATACACTCAGTACAACATTACCAAATAAATTTGATATAGTTACCATTAAATTAATAATTCCCAATTCTAAAGATATTATAATAAGTGGTATATATAAATGCCCCGAATTTGATATCATTAATTTTTCAGATGAAATATATAATTTATTTAATACACTCTCTACTGATAATACAATATTTCTTTGCGGAGACTTTAACATTGATATATTAAAATTAACTTGTCCTAAAGTCTCTCATTTCAATGATATACTTATTTCATTAGGTCTACATCCAATAATAACCAAACCCTCACGCATTACTAATATAACGTCCACCTTAATTGATAACATATACACAAATTATAATCATGTACCAATATCTAATGGTTTATTATATAATGATATTAGTGACCATTTACCCATTTTTTGTATTTATAAATTAAATAAATTTAACAATTCTATTAAAAAAAATAATGAATTCATATATTATATGACACAGAATAATATAAGCGAGTTTAAGCTCTATCTTCTAAATTATAATTGGTCAGCTTTATACAGAATAGATAATGCGCATCATTCTTTTGACTTATTCATTTCTACTTTAGAAAACTCTAAACAAAAATTCCTTTCTAAAAAAAAAATATATACAAAAAATTCTTATTTAAATAAACATTGGCTAATAGAGGGCCTTAAAAAATGTATAATTAAAAAAAATAAACTTTACCAAAACTTAAAAAAAAAACATTCTGTATCTAATGAAACTATTTATAAAAAATATAAAAATTGTCTTTCAAAAATCATAAATAAAGCTGAACGCTATTACTATAGTCAATATTTTATTACTAACAGAAACAACCCTAAGCAGATATGGAATAAAATAAATACTATTATACATAACAACAAAAATGGTAATATAGTTCCTAATGTAATAGAAGATAATAAACGGTGTGAACAATTTAATGATTATTTTTGTAACATAGGTGAGAAGTTAGCTTCTAAATCAGAAAAAAATTGTAATACCAATAATACATCTAATTATATACATAATAATTATACAAATTCATTATTTATTACTCCCACTAATCCAATTGAAATAACTAATATTGTTGAAAAAAGTAAACCAACAAATAGTACTGATTATCATAACTTTTCATTTAAACTAATTATTCAAATCATTTCTTCAATAAGTAATATATTATCATATTTAATTAATCTATGTATACAACAAGGTATATTTCCTAATTGTCTAAAAACTGCTAAAGTCGTAACTAAATATAAATCTGGTAATATTGATGATCCTTCTAATTATAGGCCAATTTCTCTATTATCATCTTTCATAAAAATTTAAGAAAAAGTCTTAAAATCTAGATATATAGATTTTATGGAAAAAAATAAAATAATTAATAAATCACAATTTGGTTTTAAAAAAGGAGTTTCAACTTCCGATGCATTGACTTACCTAACCGGAACCATAGCTTCAAATAAAATGAAATATTGTGCAGCTATATCTATAGATCTAAAGAAATCATTCGACTCCATCAGTCATGATCTATTAATAAATAAGTTAGAGAAGTATGGTTTCAGAGGAGTTGCTTTAAAATTATTAATATCTTTTCTTAATAATAGAAATCAATTTGTAATATTCAATAAGTCTAAATCACAAATAAAGAATATTAAGTTTGGTGTCCCTCAAGGATCTGTCCTCGGTCCCCTATTATTTTTAATATTTATAAATGACATAGTCAATATTAAAACACAAGGCCATTTTGTTTTATTCGCTGATGACACTTCTATTATATTCCGTGAAAATAATATTGATTCTATGGAAAATTCCATGAATAAAACTTTAAAAAATCTTGATATATGGCTATCATTAAATAAATTGACAATTAATTTAAGCAAAACTAACTATTTAATATTTAATAATAATAAAGCAAAATTATCTATTATATTAAATAATATTGTCATTATTCAAAAAAACTCAATAAAACTCCTTGGTGTAATTATTGATTCGAACATGAATTGGAAACTACATACTAATATGGTTAAATCTAAACTTTATTATGGATTATCAATTCTAAGAAAACTAAATAATATTTTACCCATCAATATTTTAAAACTAATATATTATTCTGTATTTCATTGCCATATTATTTATTGTACACATATATGGGGGAATAATTATGATGCAACATCAAAACAAATAAGTATAGCTCAAAATAAAGCTATAAGAATATTATATCGTCAAAAAAATAGAACTAATGTGGATAATATTTACAAAGAACAACACATTTTAACTTTTAAAGAAATAATATTCTATAATGCCTGTAAAATTATGTTTAGGATTAAAAATTATCAAATTTCAACAACAATTATAAATTTATTTAAATTACAAGACTCTACTTATAATATGCGCGATAATAACAAATTTAAAATACCTTTAGTTAATACCAATGCAAAAAAGTTTAATATAACTTATTATGGACCCATTTGCTGGAATAATCTACCGATACATATAAAATCATACAATAGTCAAACCACACTTAACCAATTTTGTTCAAAAATTAAATATTTAATATCATGTAATCTCTAATCTATATTAAAAATTCATATCTTTTATAATATTTTGTAATATACGTACATAAGTATTATTAATATGCGCACTATTATTATTTATATTATTATTATTATTATTATTATCATTTATTATTATTATTATTATTATTATTATTATTATTATTATTATTATTATTATTATTATTATTATTATTATTATTATTATTATTATTATTATTATATTATTATTATTATTATTATTATTTATTATTATTATTATTAATATGTATATTCGATATAAATATCTTGTATTACACCATTTTTGTTATTACATTTTCTTATTTCATAATTATTATTATATATTAAATATTTAATATTGTTGTTATAAGGATATTCTTAATATAAGCTACGTATAACTTCTGAATATCCTTCTGTATATTAATTAAATATTCAGTAAATAAATATTCATTCATTCATTCATTCATTCATAGTTATAGTTATTTTCACAGTTGTGGTTAGGTTGGGTTAAGTTTTAATTTTTGTAGGTTTTTTGTAGCCGCATTACTTCCCGAGTGAGCCTATAAAAGCATATTTATTTATATTGTTATTTTCACAGTTGTGGTTAGGTTAGGTTAAGTTTAAATTTTTGGAGGTTTTTTTTAACTGCATTACTTCCCGAGTGAGCCTATAATAGTATATTTTCACTGTAGTGGTTAGGTTGGGTTAAGTTTAAATTTTTGAAGGTTTTTTTTAGCTACATTACTTCCCGATAGAGACTAAGTATATTTGCACTGTTGTGGTTAGTTTAGGTTAAGTTTTAATTTGTGAGGTTTTTTTAGATGCATTACTTCTCAAGTGAGCCTATAAAATTATATTATCACGGTTGTGGTTAGGTTGGGTTAAGTTTTAATTTGTGTAGGTTTTTTTTAGCTGCATCACTTCCCGAGTGAGCCTATAAAAGCATATTTATTTATATTGTTATTTTTACAGTTGTGGTTAGGTTGGGTTAAGTTTAAATTGTTGAAGGTTTTTTTTAGCTGCATTACTTCTCGAATGAGCCTATAAAAGTATATTGTCACGGTTGTGGTTAGGTTGGGTTAAGTTTAAATTTGTGTATTTTTTTAGCTGCATTACACTCCAAATGATCCTATAAAAGTATATTGTCACGGTTGTGTTTATGTTAGGTTAAGTTTTAATTTGTGTAGGTTTTTTTTAGCTGCATTACTTCCCGAGTGAGCCTATAAAAACTTATTTATTTATATTGTTATTTTCACAGTTGTGGTTAGGTTGGGTTAAGTTTTAATTTTGGTAGGTTTTTTTTAGCTGCATTACTTCCAGAGTTTGCTTATAAAAGTAGCTTTTCACGGTTGTGGTTAGGTTGTGTTAAGTTTTTAGCTGCATTACATCCCGAGTGAACCTATAAAAGTATCTTTTCACTCTTGTAGTTAGGTTGGGTTACGTTTTAATTTGTGGAGGTTTTTTTTAGCTGCATTACTTCCCGAGTGAACCTATAAAAGTATATTTATTTATATTGTTATTTTCTCAGTTGTGGTTAGATTGGGTTAAGTTTTTATTTGGGGAGGTTTTTTTTAGCTGCATTACTTCCCGAGTGAGCCTATAAAAGCATATTTATTTATATTGTTATTTTCACTGTTGTGGTTAGGTTGTGTTAAGTTTTAATTTGTGGATGTTTTTTTTAGCTGCATCACTTCCCGAGTGAGCATATAAAAGCATTTTTATTTATATAGTTATATTCACAGTTGTGGTTAGATTGGATTAATTTTTAATATTGGTGATTTTTTTAGCTGCATCACTTCCCGAGTACATTACATCACCTCCCGAGTACATTACATCACTAAGTGAACGTTACGCGCGATCACGGGCGAAGCCGGGCCCCGACCGCCTAGTATTTATATATATACCAATTTATATATTCAGTATATTGATATTATACATGTTTCCTGGTTAATTAGTATGTGTGCACTAGAGCGTGATGTATTATTATAACCACGCCTCCCCATTGATATAAAGAAAGAACTTTCTTTATATCGATGCGCCTCCCATGACCTCACGACGCCCGCGCTG
The DNA here is from genome assembly GCA_964019155.1 of Osedax fenrisi. Classification (NCBI taxonomy): domain Eukaryota; kingdom Metazoa; phylum Annelida; class Polychaeta; order Sabellida; family Siboglinidae; genus Osedax; species Osedax fenrisi. The sequence goes on along the minus strand of OZ025244.1, from coordinate 19,536,382 downwards.
CGCGCGACGTTATTGAAGTAGTTTATATTTTTGAAAGCGCTTTCAAAAATATAAACTACTTCAATAACTGCAATAACTTCAATAATAGTTCGAACTTGTCTACACCATCGATATAAAGAAAGCTATTCTGTATACGATTTCTTTGGTGTGCTTTCTTTATATCGATGGACCACACTCGTCTTTTGCCGTCGATCCAAATGATAACGAACACCATCCTTTATTTTAAGACGATACTTTCGCGATCACGATAGAACATATTTAATATCGTCGATCACTATGATTAACTTAAAATTAACTTAAAATTAACTTAACTTTAACCATTTATTAAGTGATTAAGTGAATCACTATCAATGATAGTGAGTCACTATCATAGTGACTATCACAGTGAGCAACGATCACTGCTTATAATTTATACTGTAAAACGGCTGTGACTATTCATTGTGCATTTCATGGGTATATCATCGATTTAGAAAGATAAAGAAAGTTAAAGAACTTTCTTTAACTTTCTTTTCTTTATATCGATGGGGTATATATATATGATATCATAGCCTCCTTTAGCTTCCTGAAGCTAAAGGAGGCCATGGGTATATCTATAATATTCAGGATTAATTATAATAAAGTATAATACTTATTAAAACAATTTTAATAATAATTATTATTCAGTAATATAAGTTATAGTAATTACTTGGATTAATCCAATAATTTATTCAATAACATATTGTAATAATATATTTCTAACATTTTATACTGTAATATTCGTTTTTAATTTTATTTAATAAACATGTACTTTCAATTATGTAACTTTCCATATCCTTAAAATTAATATTATTATTATTTATAGGATTTATGGAATAATAAAATTAATAATATATTAAATATTTTTTAAATTAAATAAAGTATTATATTTATATCCTGGTTATATAATATATATATGGATTAATATCTTTGGTAAAAATTCAAATATAATTATACATATTTTACACAACCATGAATGTGTCCTGTAATTTACAGCATATTTAAAAAAACGATATTTTAATAGGTCATATTTTCTACCTATATTCAAGTATATAGGTCAAGTACCTACGTCTGTTCGCTATATCTGAAATGGTAAATATGTATACTCCTAAATATATACTTGCCAGTGATATATTTCAATGATTTCAATATATGAATAAAATATAGCAGAGATATTTATTCATATTTATAATTATATCTATATATAAATATTTTATTAAAAATACTGATTTATTGATATATTCTGTTTGAATTGTGTTAAGTTGCTGTAGAGAGAGTCAAGGTTTATGTATGTTTATTAATTAGACTACCGGAACAGTGATATGGACGACGTACACCGTCCGTACGACGTACGGCGTACGTCGTACGGACGCTGATATGCAGTGATGCGTGACAAACTATATAACTAATAACAAGAAACTAATAATACGAAATATTCATCATTTTTAAACTGTTTTTTTTCATTCTTTTAATTTAAATTAATCATATTTATGAAAATAACTACATATATGAATTATGATAGTATCTATTGATTTAATGAAAAACGTGTTCAGTCAAGACCTCCTATAACCTCAGGCCCGAACACTGAATACAAACAATATTAATTTTAAAACAAAGAGGCCCGTTTTTGTCTTCATTTATTACTTCTTTTATACGTCTTTTTTATATTAATATACATTTATATATATTAATGAATAGCAATTATCATTATTATGATTAGATACTGATACAATATATCGTTAAAATGCAATAATATAGACTTAAATAACAGATTTATTTTAGTATTTTAAATTATTTTCACTATTCTGATTGGTCAATAATGTATTTCTCTATGATAATTGGTTACATTTGACCTATTTTTAAAAATATTTATTTAAATTTATTTTAACAGATTTATTCCAATATAATATTTATAAATATTAACGCTATTTTGCACATATAGTAAGGAAATAAACATATATAAATGCATCCTACAATCTAAAGCCCCAACATTATTTAAAATAGTTCCGTGGTGATCAATGATTTGTAAAAAAAATTACGTTATAATATAAATGTTATTAAAATATTAAAAAATAATTATAATAAATCATAATTTTAAAAGGATTTACATTAAGTATATAACTATATATTAATATATATATATATATATATATATATATATATATATATATATATATATATATATATATATATATATATATATATATATATATATATATATATATATATATATAGAAGTATTAAGTCAATATATGTTCTGCATTTAGAAAATATCTATTAAATATATACCTTATCAACGAAATTATGATATTTGATATATATATATATATATAAATATACTTTTAGCTTCGCGATTGATGCGCGATTTGAACGCCCGCAAAATTGTTTATTCGAATTAGTGAATTTATAATAATGTATGATTGTTTGTACAAACATTAATATTTTTAGTTTTAGTTATTTTCGCTTGTTTGGTTTGGTTTGGTTTGATTGGGTTTAGTTTTAATATTTCTAGCTGCATTATATCCCGAGTGAGTCTATAAAACACACACACACATATATAAATATATGGTAATGATAAGCCTTTGCATGTATGATAGTCTATAAATAGACATACGTTAATTATAATGGCCAATCATAAGCTATTGTAAAATCACTAATTCGAATAAACAAGTTTGCGGGCGTTCAATTCGCGAAGCTTTTGACCATAATCCGAATATTGTACCAGAATTATTATGAGAATATGAAAAAGGTTTAACATTATATTATTTATAACACGTTGAATAACTTTTATAAATGACATTTTTCATATTCTCACAATAAATTCTGGTATAACTATAATATAATATCAAATATATAGAATTATGTATGTCCTTTATCTGAATAATTAAATAATATTATATATATGGGTGTGTATGTTTTAAGAGTGGGTTTAAACTATTATAAATTCCTAATTACAATCAGTAACTTTTAATTTATTTATGAGGTAACATAATTTTACATAATGTATGTAATAATATTTTAGCAAATTGACTAATATAGTTATTTATTTTAAAACTACAGTATTTTCAAAATCCAAATAAAATCTTAGATGATACTTAGTATTATTTTTTAGATACCTTAGATTATTAATATATAGTTATCGTATTATCATAATATAGTGAAATCTTAAAAATATAAAAAGTATAATTTTAAAAATATAATAGAGTATAAAGTTAAAATATAATGTTCGTACTATTATAATAAAGTTAACGGTTAAAATAAAGGTTAAAAGTTAAAGGTTAAAATAAAGCAACCGAACAGATGTAATAAAGTTAAAATATAATGTGCTTACTATTATAATAAAGTTAAAGGTTAAAATAAAGCAACCGAACAGATGTAATAAAGTTAAAATATAATGTTTGTACTATTATAATAAATTTAAAGGTTAAAATAAAGCAACCGAACAGATGTAATAAAGTTAAAATATAATGTTCGTACTATTATAATAAAGTTAAAGGTTAAAATAAAGCAACCGAACAGATGTAATAAAGTTAAAATATAATGTGCGTACTATTATAATAAAGTTAAAGGTTAAAATAAAGCAACCGAACAGATGTAATAAAGTTAAAATATAATGTTTGTACTATTATAATAAAGTTAAAGGTTAAAATAAAGCAACCGAACAGATGTAATAAAGTTAAAATATAATGTTCGTACTATTATAATAAAGTTAAAGGTTAAAATAAAGCAACCGAACAGATGTAATAAAGTTAAAATATAATGTTTGTACTATTATAATAAAGTTAAAGGTTAAAATAAAGCAACCGAACAGATGTAATAAAGTTAAAATATAATGTTTGTACTATGATAATAAAGTTAAAGGTTAAAATAAAGCAACCGAACAGATGTAATAAAGTTAAAATATAATGTTCGTACTATTATAATAAAGTTAAAGGTTAAAATAAAGCAACCGAACAGATGTAATAAAGTTAAAATATAATGTTTGTACTATTATAATAAAGTTAAAGGTTAAAATAAAGCAACCGAACAGATGTAATAAAGTTAAAATATAATGTTCGTACTATTATAATAAAGTTAAAGGTTAAAATAAAGTAGGCATAAAGATATAAAAAAGTTAAAATAAGAAATGTAAAATTATAATATATTAGCAAGTTATTATATAGTATACATACTATTATAATGTTTATCATCATGACATGCATACAATAAATTAGTTATCAGTATTATCAATATTTATTTAATTATCTTTAAATATTTAGTCACCTCTAAATTAAATAATAACTCGACGGCTAACTTCGATATAATCCAATATATATATATATATATATGTATACTAAACTTATATTATATGTGTATCATAATTAATTGCATATTATATTTGAATTATTTTATAAGGAACGTATGCACTAGAGAAATACTGATGTATACAATTTCGTAATAGGTATATATATATATACCATATAGCATTAATGCTGTTGAATACATATGTATAGTTTATATTCTAGGATTTATATTATGTATGTAACATAATTATTATGTTAATGTATCCTTGTATGTATATAGGTTACATTATGTAACTTACTTACTATGTATATAAACATGTGTACATGTATGTGATAAAAGTGTAACACGTAATATGTTGATCTAACAAATAAATAATATGTATTAGTAATATAAATATGGCGCCTCTAAGACATAACAACATTTTATAATACTCACGGTTATAACATATATTGTATTATTCAGATAATTAAAATGTATTTAATTAGTCACTTATTAAAGTAAATAAATATAAATGTAGGATATGATTAAATATAAGCAGTTTATTTAATATATATTGTTTTTAAAGTTTTAATAATTTATAAATTAATTTTATTAATATTTCAGAATAATAGTATATTAAAATGCGTTATTTCATTGATATTGTATATATTTAACTTATTATTTGTATTTAAATATAACCTTTATAAACTTAATAAAAGTATATATATATTAATAAATAGTTATACCATTAATTTAAATACTTAAACGTGATGATTTATTAAAATATTTTTTAAATATAAATTAATTTTATTAATATTTCAGAATAATAGTATAATAAAAGTCGTTATTTCGTTGATATTGAATGTTTTTAACTTATAATTTTTTAAGCATATAATATTTACAAACTATGAGCAAAGTATATATATTAATATATAGCGATATGCACAATATTAATCCATAAAAATGATAATCTAGTATAATATTTTGTTTATTTACATTAAATCTACAATAAAAAGGCGGGTTTATTTTAAAATCATCAGCCTGATTCTACGCCATCTTAATTCAGTGTTCGGGCCTGAGGTTATAGGAGGTCTTGTTCAGTAGAGCTATAAATATAATGGTGTAGGTGAACGCGCTCGCCTACCCTTAAGCGAATATATTTATTATTTTGTTTATAATAATATTCTAATAGTCAATATAGGTATAACAGTAATATTGTCATCGGTATTATAAGAATACGATAAATGACATTTAGAATCTCGGAGTATCAGATCAGGTATCCTCTCGGGTAGTAAAGACATTCATGTTCGATCACGGAAGATAAACGTGATACAATCATTGATAGCAGCATCAGAGATCTCCCTGGCAACATCATACATTCACAAAGGAAAAGGCATATTTCGTAAAAATGTCCAGAAAATAAAATATGCGTATTGAATTTCTCAATATAGTTTTTTAATCGCATATTATTATAATTTGATGTTGTTAATTTGACATTTAATTTTATTCCAATCACATGTTTAATTATCTTGTATTTCTTTATTTCTAACATTTTAAATTCAATAAGTAAATCCTATAGTTTATACTTTTAGATAATGATATATATATAGTATCTTATTTAGAATTCAATTCTTAGAACCAATATTTCCTATAATAATGCTTTAACATACATACATATATACATATATACATATATACATATATATATATATATATATATATATATATATATATATATATTTATATATATATATATATCTATAAAGTGAGTAAATTTAAGCTTTAAAGCTAACTTATATTGCATGTCATTAATAGAACAATGAACACTGCATCAAACAAACATTTATTTCAGTGGAGATACTACTGCTGCGCCCAGTGGCAGGGGTGACTATTAATCATGTTGTGTAGATAGGAAGTGTTATATATCCGGTTCCACAAATCTTTCATATCAAAATTACAATTAAATATAATATTGTATGAACTACATTCCTAAAAAGCTTCCTTCTTATAAGTCCAGAGTTTTAGAAAAAAGCTTACGCTCTTATCAATAAGTTTACACACAAATATCGCACTAACGATAGTCATCTAGATATGAATGAATGAGTATTAGGGCTTCCTTATTAATAAGCAATACAAGTATCCAACTACTGTACGAGAATTCATGAAACCAGTTGACTTTGAAAACAACCTTCAGGAATCTCGTTGTGTTTTGTGGCAACGTGCTTATATCAATTAAATTATAATATATACTAAATTATTAATTTTGATAGTGTAATCCTTTCCAATCTAGGATATAAAAATAAATCAATATTCTTTATAAATTCACAATTTTATTGCGAAAAATTCACTGCATATAAATCTAATAAATAAATATCGTAAACGATTACACGGAGGGGGGGAGTAAATAATGGGCGTGACGATAAATGGAATAGAACGTGTATAGTGACGAGAACGAGTTAGATGTTCAACATAGTCCATATTAGGGACCAAACGGGGAACAGAACCCCCGACACGAAGGGCAGGGTCCATACGTTATGGTGGGCGCCTGCCACCAGCGATGATAGAAGGGAGTCGCCGATAGCGGTGAAGATGTCGTGACTAGGGGAGTCGGTGGTAGTGGTAGTGGCGGCGGCGGTGGGGTCGAGAGTGTACGATCGGATCAAGTGGAATATCGCCAATAGCGATAGGGGCGATATCAACAGGGTCAATGTTGTGAAGAATGCATACATAAATCTGTGGTTGGGTGTTGGGTTTAAGAGGTGTGAAATTTAACTAGTAATAGGTGTGATATTTAACTAGTAATAGGTGTGATATTTAACTAGTAATAGGGGTGATATTTAACTAGTAATAGGTGTTATATTTAACTAGTAATAGGTGTGATATTTAACTAGTAATAGGTGTGATATTTAACTAGTAATAGGTGTGATATTTAACTAGTAATAGGGGTGATATTTAACTAGTAATAGGGGTGATATTTAACTAGTAATAGGTGTGATATTTAACTAGTATTAGGGGTGATATTTAACTAGTAATAGGTGTGATATTTAACTAGTAATAGGTGTGATATTTAACTAGTAATAGGGGTGATATTTAACTAGTAATAGGTGTGATATTTAACTAGTAATAGGGGTGATATTTAACTAGTAATAGGTGTGATATTTAACTAGTAATAGGTGTGATATTTAACTAGTAATAGGTGTGATATTTAACTAGTAATAGGTGTGATATTTAACTAGTAATAGGTGTGATATTTAACTAGTAATAGGTGTGATATTTAACTAGTAATAGGGGTGATATTTAACTAGTAATAGGGGTGATATTTAATTAATTGTAAGGTGTAATGATATTTACCTAATGGTTGGGTATGAGAGGGTGTGATATTTAACTATAGTTGTATGGTGTATTAGGGTGTGATTTCAACGAGTAGTGTAAGCAGATGTAGTAGCAATTTAATGCGCAGATAGATGGGCGGGGCCTGTGTGGAGTGGGGGCGGGGCTAACGGATTAGAAGTCCTCGTCAGTAGTACTACGACAGGGGTCCATACTATCGCGATACATATAGCTAGCGACACGTTCAGACAAGCTAAGGCACCTGGGTGAGGTAGGCAGTTTCGCAATATAGATATATATATATAATAGTAATAATTATATTATTTATTTAAATCTCATATATATATATATTGAATACAATACAAATAGCGATTACAAATGGACTATATATATATATAGGTATTAAATATTACTAATTATTACAATAATTTGACATAATTTATTAAATTTTAATATTTGTGTTATTAAGGGGTTCTTTAAAATAAAAAAATTTATAAACAAAATTTTATTTTTAAAATAGATTACTACCTGTATAATGTATGATATGTCAAAATATCATATGTTAAAAACATATATAAAGCATAAAAAAACATAATTTTATAACACTACCTATTTCTAATAAAATAATAATTAAAAAAATGGCGCAAAAATTACGGTTTACATATATTATAACACTGTTTTTCAGCGCCATATGTTATTACCAGCGCCATCTGTTGGTTTCATTTTATAAATGCTAGTGATTGGCCGTTGGATTTTTCTATAATAATAAGATAGCGTCATTTCATTATTATTATTATTTGATATGGGTCGATTGACTAAACGACAACTTTCGAGGCATAATCGAGATACAATCAAGGTTTATATTATATATAATATGTAACTATTATATAACTATTATATAACTATATAATAGTATCATATATTATTTATAAAACGTCAGATAAATGTGTTTATTTAGGAATATAATATCATAATATATTTACAATATTTCAATTTGATAATATTGAAACAAAGCAATTAGATTTTATTATATTTATGCTAATCTAATTTTATATTATATATAATATATAACTATTATATAACTATATAAAATTATCATATATTATTTATAAAACGTCAGATAAATGTGTTTATTTTGGAATATAATATCATAAAATATTTACAATATTTCAATTTTATAGATTTTACGGGTAGATGCGGCGGCTAGAGATGCTACAAGAGTGAAAGCCTCTAAGAAGAAACAGGTGACAGAATCTAGGGAAGGGAGATGGGCAAGACAAAGAAGGCAAATTTCATCAAAGGATTATGGAAGTAGATTACTTTTATAATATCTAATAAAAAAAAAATTAATCATAATTATAATAAAATTTATTTTGGGTATATTTTTATTCTTTCATATGCAACTATAATATATAATAATAATAATGTATATAGATGCAATTTATTTCAAAAGCATGACAAATTATACAAGTTATATAAATATAATATAAAAATTGTAAGAATTAGCTAAACTAACTTTTACCATAATAATAAATGTCAAAAAGCAGATAAATAATATAGTCAATCTTTAAAATCAATTATCTCAGAATATAAGTTTTTTTTATGAACATTTCTATTTCTCAATGAATAATTGACTAAACTTGTTCAAATTTTCAAAGTATGTTTAGTATTATATGTATATTGTAGCTATAGAAAATATTTGAGATTAGATATAGAGTTTATAAATAATTGATAATTAAATTTTTTAAATAAATATTTTATTTTTAAAAAAAATTTATTTTTTAAAAATGTTGATATTTTCAAAACTATTATTCTAATCATTTAGAATTCCTATAGAACAATTAACACAATATATCTTAATGTTATGCAATTTAAATTATGTGAAAATCTTAATTATTTCTTGAGTTTTTGAATTTTCAAAAAAAAAAAAGTCCTATCTAATTACATTGAAATCTAAAGACCGTGAACCCCCTTAATACACATTATTTTATTTAGATGAATACATATATTTAGTGGTAAATAGTAATTACTAAATACTAAGCCTACATCATCAATAGGTGTGTAAATATATATATATATATATATATATATATATATATATATATATATATATATATAAAATATAATATAGATAACAACAATATATAGGAACACAATGTTATAATAAAACAGCAATATTCATGCAACTCGTGGCCATAACTCTACTAGACTAACCGAACATTAGGGCAGACAATATCAAGATAATAAACTTCATGAGGATGTAATTCGGACTATAGAAACCCTGTTCTTTCAACGTATCGAGTTTTCTATTTTTCAAAAAGTAGTCGTTTATTATATATATATTAATATTATATTTAAGTTATATATTAGTTGAGATATATTTACATATTATAATTAATTTTTAAATATTTGCATAAAAACATATTTAATAAATTTTTATATAAATGAAAAAATAATTTTTTGTTACTTAATATTGGTTTGTATTTACTCTATATTATATATTTGATCGTACAACGAATAGCCTGAATGCATGTGTTAGTGTGGTGAACAGACCTCTTCAGGAAGAACGGCGTAATAAGTACGGTAACGTGCAAGGACATGGCCCCCAGGAATAGTCCGTAACCGGGACTGAGACGCAGCTGTTTAGCTAGGCCGATGAAATGAGACGGGGCCTAGAAACGGGGGTGGCGGCGGGGGTTAGTCGATACGGGTAGAGCGATGATATACGGGGTAATGCTATTACTTTCATGGTTTAACGCTATGTAGCACTACACGCAGCCGAATAACAGTTACCTCGGTCTAGGTAACCTCGGTCTAGGTCATCTCGGTCTAGGTAATCTCGGTCTAGGTAATCTCGGTCTAGGTAATCTCGGTCTAGGTAATCTCGGTCTAGGTAATCTCGGTCTAGGTAATCTCGGTCTAGGTAATCTCGGTCTAGGTAATCTCGGTCTAGGTAATCTCGGTCTAGGTAATCTCGGACGACTAAATAAGTTACCTCTGATGAATAAATAAGTTAACTCGGAAGACGAAATAAGTAATCAAGGATGAATAAAAAGTAATCTCGGATGAATAAAAAGTAATCTCGAATGACTAATAAAAATAAGTGTATTTCATAATTATACAATTATTATTCGAATATCTATAATTTAATCATTAAATACTTATAGAAAATATAATATATACATATAAATAGTATATAAATAATAACTATAGATGAGAAATTTAAAGAAGTAAAGATAACTTTACTATCAAATATATCTAGAAAACCTATAAAATAAACTACATTAAATAAGTGGTCCGAGATAACTAGCCTAATGAATAATGTCATGTGCTATGCGTACATATTAAATATCAGTGTTACTAAAATTGTCTGAAGTAAAATTTAGTTGCCGATATTTAGCATGAGTTATATAGAGGGGGAGTGGCTTATATAGAGAAGGCGTGGCTTATATAGAGGAGGCGCGGCTTATATCGGCGTATCTTATCACTCGAGTCGAGTGCCCGATGACTGTATAAATTAGCTATATATGTATATATGTTGTATAGTACTGTAACGATACCCAATGATATACATATTCAATGCAGCCGTATGCAGAATTTCGCTAGATGCGGATGGTGTTAAAAATAATAAGTAAATAAGAATGCATGTAAATATATTGTTTATCAATTGTAAACTTTATCTATCAGTGTTATCATCTTCATATCGTATTAGTTATAGTATTATTTATAGACTATAACCAATACTATGACTTATAGTATATATTGAAATTATGTTTAAATCATATATTAATGATTTCTAGTAAATAATTGTATATTATTAAATATGACTGTGCCAATATTGTTATATAAATAAAATGATAGTGTTGTGTAAATAAATACGTTTAATTAAGGAAACACAAACTATATTAGCGAGAATTCCGAACAAAGAACATAGAATTAGGTGAGGAATAATAGAGACTGCATCTTCTCCCAGCGACGTCTATGAGTGGAGGGGTCAGGGGTTATAGGTTATCAAGGTCGCAAAGTGAATATGTCACTAACCCTGTTCTCTTGTTTGCTTAAAGTTATCCACAGAGAGAGGGCGTGTTCATTAGTTAGGGAATGTTATAATTGATATCTCTACTAAATCGTAAGTTATAATTGACTACAGTTTATAAATGAAGAAATATCAGAGGGATATCTACGTAATTATATATATAAAGATTTAAATAAAAATAATTTCAAGTATGAATAGGCATATATATCAATAATTTTCATAAATGTTAGTAAAATTCATATAGATATCTATCAATATAGATATATTATATGTTAATAACTATAAAACTATAAACAATATATAAAACTATTTAAATATATATATTATATATAGAGTACAGCCTTGGTATACGCGCCCCAGTACCATTGTGTATGGTGACCTAGCCTTAACTAGGGCGGATCTCCAGCACATACAGACTGTAGCCTAGCTACCTATAACTGATGTATACCGTCACCTCGATATTACGGCTCATTTACTCGTCAGTTGTTCTGAGAAGATAAATTATCTTAGGATTATTCTATGACGATATTTAACATTACAGAGCTAGCTAAGGATTATCCTAGGACAATATTTTTCATTACGGAGATAGCTAAATAGTATCCGTAGATAATTCTAGGAAAGTTTAATTTCTCAGTATAACTTGCCCCTGGTATATTTGTGCTACACTGTATATATAGAAAGATAGATACATATTTATTTATGGGATATATTTGATTATAATAACATTGTATATATATATCGTTATTGTTATTTCGGTGGAGTCCTTTCATCCTTTCCAGAAACTTAGATGAAGTTTTCACTTATAATCATATGGCTCTAATGTTCCTTCGAAGCTGAAGGGATATATATAATAATAATAATAATATCAGAATCTAGGTACGACCAAGGTAAACGAAGCAGCGCAATGCTTCTCTAGTCGTTTACCTCATATATATTAATAAAGGGGGAATCCCACTACAAGTATTTCCAGACACTTGCCGGAAATATTTTAATTTCAAAACGATTTTCTATCAAGTTAACTACAATTTTAGTGGGAAACCACCTTACTTTCCGGAAACTTGGCTGAAATATAATCACTTTATAGGGGGTATCCCATTAGAAAATGGTTAGATAAGAAAGATAAGAAAGATAAGAGAATGAGAGATAAGAAAGGATATCTTGATGACGACCGGCACAACCGCGAATATCATCACGGGCGGCATGTATAGACCAATCGAAATGTAGCGTTTAGTTCCGGCGAGTAGGTAGAAGAAGAACGACTGGTGGAAACGCTCCATTAGGTTGTTGATAGACCGCGATAGTGAGTCGACCATACTGTAGGTGGCGTTAGCGGTAATGAATTCATCTTATCAGAGTAGAGGTGGTGTAGTGATAGCGGTAATGAATTCATCTTATCGTAGTAGAGGTGGTATAGTGATATCGGTAATGAATTCATCTTATTGTATTAGAGGTGGTGTAGTGATAGCGGTAATGAATTCATCTTATCAGAGTAGAGGTGGTGTAGTGATAGCTGTAATGAATTCATCTTATCAGATTAGAGGTGGTGTAGTGATAACTACGTACACTATCATTAATATACATAATCGTAATTACGTAATATAATGCACTATAATATAGATGGCGATAGTGATCATTATGTAGATACGGTGACTTGATCAAGTAGCTCTCGTATGTTAGAATGTATAATAGTAATATTAGCACTACATGATATTATTGTAGATGATAATGATAACTTTAATAATAATAATAATATTCAGATTGGTTCATCGTAATGAACGAGAGTAAAGCCAGTTAGATATAGAAGTTCGCTGAACTTATCGAGATATCTACCTGCCAGCAATAGGAAACATATTTATATTGATATAATGGCCGAAATATCGCACAAACACTCATGTGTTTGTAGTGGTTTCTGTACGCTGATAGGTATAATAGGTGAACGGTATGTGGCAGGTTGTAGATAATGGCGTACCGTAGAGTATAATGGTATTTGTGTACTATTAACGAGCGGGTGAACCTGGCAATTCTGTTCAATGTTATTCTATTGCCACTGATCGTGGGATGTTGAAACGTTTCTAGTGTTATTGATTCGATGTTGTAGCGTAGGAAAACTGAAATAAAGTTATGCTTTAATTCATTTTTATCAATATGTTTAATATATAATGTAAACTTATATATTTCATTATTAATATAATAACAATATAAATATTTATAATTATAGTTATACTTATATATATGTATATATATATATATATATATATATATATATATGTTTATCTTAATATTATTAACTGGATAATAAAAAATATATGAGGTTTAATAATTAAATAAATATATTTTATATATTCAAAATATTTAATATTATTATATAAGTTAAAAATGTATTTATAATGAAAGAATGTGTAAGATTAAATTATTTCTATAACGTAAGATCAGCTTTGGAAACAATTATACTCTCGTAAAAATTAAAATTATTATTATATTTAATGAGATTTAATATAATAAAACGAAAATATATTTTGATACTTTTAACACTTTTGATAAATAATATAGGCTTATAAATATAATGTACATAGTATGTACTACCTACCTATATTACCATACACACACAATCACACACACACACACACACACACACACACAATCTCATACATAGACACTCTCTCACACACACACACGCACACACACACACACACACTCACACACACACACACACACACTCTCACATACACATACACTCGCACAAACACACACATACACATATATACACACATATCACATGACTAACTGGCGTGACAGCCCGTAGGTTGTCCACTGGCCAGAGTGTGAGTCATGCTGGACATCGTGGTCAACGCTCGTAGGTAACCAGCCACTGATTCCGGCCGGTAGTGGTCACTCTGTAGGGTGGCAGGTGTCAGGTGTCAGGTGTCGGGTGATAGGTGGAAGTTGAGATGATTAGATAAGGGGGAAAATAATATAAAGAGAGAAGATAAGGGGAAGATAAGATAAGGATAGAAGATAAGATATATAGGTAATTATCGCTCTGTTAGGGGTAGAGGTAATGTATCAGGTGGTGTGTCAGATGTAGAGATGGAGTGAAGGTATATAAGTACTAATCACTAGTATCAAGTGTGGTATCATGTTTCATACATGATTAGTGATATCAGTTGACGTGATTCAGTGATATCAGTTGACATGATTCAGTGATATCAGTTGACGTGATACGTGATTCAGTGATTCACTTTAATCGTGATATTTAATAAATGAAATAGAATAATTCGTTGAGTTAAATTTTATTGTTCTCATTTTAATAATATTCATATAATTCATTTTATTAATTATTAATTTCAATAATTCTCTGTTTACCTAATAGAAATAGACAGAATAGTATGTTAGTGTTGTCAACGAATCATAATATATACATATATACATATATATATATATATATATATCAAATATATATATAAATATATAAAATATAAATCAAAGATTATAGAGAGAGATAGATCATGCTATTGATTATCACCCGCTTTCATAGTAGCTATATGTGAATAATTTAAAGGTTAAACTTTATCATTGATAGAGTGCACTGATTCTGTATCAGTATTACATGTAACAATGTAACACCTTATATACTACTTTGAATGGCACTATATATGTAAAACTAGCAAAACAGCAGTAATTTAATGAACACTATACTTGTCATATCTATAATGACACTATATGTTGTTATTGTTTTTGTTATTTTGGAGGAGTCCTTACATCCCAACCAGGAACTTAGATGAAGTTATCACTTATAACCATACATGGCTCTAATGTCGCTTCGAAGTGGCTCTCATGTTAAGGTATCCATAGTTTTAACGAGAACCGATCATTTATTTATACACAATTTAATAAGATCACTTCTAAATATTATTTGAAGACCTATTTTAATGGTCCGGACGGGGCTTAAACCCGTGTCCTACTGCTTGTGTGTCTGACGCCTTAGCCAACTGAGCTACATGGGCAGTTTATATCCTTGCTAATGACTTGTCAATATGTGATAGATGTTGGTAATGAATACATTGCAGTGACAGCTGAAACTAATCAGTGTATACAACATTATAAGTAGGTACATTAGAGTCTAAGAACATTATGTCTATAAGTTTTATACTATATATATATATATATATATTACCATCAATATAAAAAAAGTAAATAAGCAGTTAACTGTAGAGTATGCAACTTTGAGATAGGGGAACTAAAGTCAATATATATAGGTTTATACTGATAAATTTCAAATTATTATAATTTATTTATATTTATATTGATGAGTATGTCAAGTTTAATGTACTATCTATACTTCAAATAATAATCATATATAAATATAAATAAAACATATTAAAGTTCCTCATAATTGTGGTATTTAAATGTATTTGAATTGAAAATATCATACTAATTTACTAAAATATATAGTCTAACTCCATTGATTAGATATAAGTCACTTCTATCTATTTCAACGAAAATGATACAGTTTTAATATTTAACCAATGTAATATAACTAATATCCAATTAAAATCACTAATTTATCGATAAAATTGCAATTCGCATATCCATATTTTATATACATTGTGTATGTCTATTCCTTATCAACTTTCTTTATATAGATGATATATATATAAATATATGATGATAAAACTTATACATATATATATATATATAATATACATTATATTAGAAACATTTAAGGATACTTTACCTGGTATTGCACTGTGGAGTATATGTTGTTTAGATCTGCAAGCTGTACTGCAGTATTAACTAGGTCAAGGTTCGGTAGTTGTCCATTGATCCCTTCTACCTAATAGTAGTAGTAGTAGTAGTAGTAGTAGTAGTAGTAGTAGTAGTAGTAGAAGTAGTAGTAGTAGTAGTAGTAGTAGTAGTAGTAGTAGTAGTAGTAGTAGTAGTAGTAGTAGTAGTAGTAGTAGTAGTAGTAGTAGTAGTAGTAGTAGTAGTAGTAGTAGTAGTAGTAGTAGTAGTAGTAGTAGTAGTAGTAGTAGTAGTAGTAGTAGTAGTAGTAGTAGTAGTAGTAGTAGTAGTAGTAGTAGTAGTAGTAGTATGCACATATACTATAGAACACTACGGACCTTGATATTCAGGTGATTGTGATGATTTGATACCTCTAGATTGACCGCGGCCTGAATTGAACCACTCCTGGTCACTAGCTCTGATGCTACTATATCTACAGATAGGGGAGGGGGTTAAAGTGGAGTGTGTTAGTGTGTTGCGGTGTGTAGCATGTATAGATGGACAGTCTACCGCTGTATCTACGCAATCTATCACCTGACTGTCCAACTGTCCATCTGTCCAAGTGTCCTGCTACAATAGTACACCTTTAGTGTATTCGGTGGTTGTAATGTTGATTGTGATGTATCGGGGGTCATCTTCTAGCAGATATTTATCAACATGCTAGTTATCCATACATAAATCACCATTAACAAATATACCAGTAGCTCAGTTTTTTAGTAAAAATTTAAAACAACTTTATTTCCATATTGACGTAAGGTATAAAATCTGTAAACAAAAATAATCTTCCTAAATATAATTATATTTTATATTTTTTTAATTTAAATTTATCATAGAAATAGTTTTGTAATAATTATTAATAAGTTATCAATATACAAATAAATATTCTATTCCGTACAACATATTATATATATTATAGAGTTATTTATGTTTAAAAAACCAAGTTATAACTATTAACTTATTAGTATTAATTTCATTATAATTTATAATATATATTTTATATTATTTATTAAAAAAAATGTATTAATAACAAATACAAATATCTATTTAAATTTCAATATCGTATATTATGTATTGTATAATTTTTATTGTCATATATAATCGAAATGAAGGTTTTCCACATCGAAAAATGTTCTATATTATATAATAATTTATATGTAATTTTAATTATATTATATTTTAATGGCAGTTAGATCATTACCGTAGGGAGCTATCGACTTCAAACTAATAGCATTACAATAGTGATCCAGCCCATACTATGTGTGTGTGTGTGTGTGTGTGTGTGTGTGTGTGTGTGTGTGCGTGTATGTGTGCATACGTTTATATACATATATACAGTGTATATTATACACATCTGTGTGTGAACATACATGTGTGTGGGGCAATACAAACATTCGTTATGAACATAGTGGTAGGCGTTAAGCCACGCAGATGTCCCTAGCATTTCATGTTCGCTGATCAGAAATATCAGATCCTTGGCCCAGTAGTTGTGACCTAGAGGTCGTAGAGGTCATAGCTTTAGATGTATGTGTGTATATATGTAGATAGATATATATATATATATATTAATATATATATATATATATATGGTTTTGTACTTCCGTTTAGAAATTTATAAACAGTGAATTAAATTAATATCGATGCCAAACATATATTTACACCAGATAGATCGCAATGCTTTCATGTAGTAAGAGTGGAGTTAATACTACTTTTACCCACATCATATATTAAAATATAGCTGCAGAGGGGTATGACTAGAATCGTGCCAATATATGTTATATAAATTTTTAATTTAAATAATTTCCTATATAAATATGTTATTATAAAATATTGTACACTAGATTAACTATTAGCCTTTCATTGAAGTCTTATCTATATACGTATATATGTTACGGACAACAACAACAGAACAGATGCAGCTATAGCTTATTGTGAAGCACTTTAGGAAGAAAAAGCATATTTAGATTATAGACTATAAAACGAAAAATAATACAAACAAAATTCTTCTAATAAATATTATTATTATATATATATATACACACATTAAACATTTAATTGAATATGACAAGAGTAAGATTCTGAACTCGCAATAATGACTATAGTGGGGTGGTGGGGGGCGATAGGTATAGGTGTAGGTATAGGTATAGGTATAGGTATAGGTATAGGTATAGGTATAGGTATAGGTATAGGTATAGGTATAGGTATAGGTATAGGTATAGGTATAGGTATAGGTATAGGTATAGGTATAGGTGTAGGTATAGGTATAGGTATAGGTATAGGTATAGGTATAGGTATAGGTATAGGTATAGGTATAGGTGTAGGTATAGGTATAGGTATAGGTATAGGTATAGGTATAGGTATAGGTGTAGGTATAGGTATAGGTATAGGTATAGGTATAGGTATAGGTATAGGTATAGGTGTAGGTATAGGTATAGGTGTAGGAGCTATACTATAGGTGTAGTAACGTTTGAACTTCTTAGCGAGGTACATAAGCATAGCGATGCCGTCGTGTCTATCTTTAGCTGGAAGGTAGGGAGCAGACAGCACTATGGCCTCGGTGCTAGCGGTACGTGAGGCTCTTAGGATGGCGTACACGTTACGACCTTTGAACTTCTGTACGGGCAATAGTAGTGGTAGTAGTAGTGGGGGGGTGTGGTGGGGTGGTGGTGGTGGTGGTGATGGTAGTGGTGGTAGTAGTTATGAATGTGGTGGTGGTGGTGATGGGAATTGTGGTGATGGTGGTGGTAGTAATGGTGGCAGTAGTTATGACTGTGGTGGAGATGGTGGTGTTAATGGTAGTTGTGGTAGTGATGGTAGTGGTGATGTTAGTGGTGATGGTGGTGGTGATAATGATCGTTGGAGATAATGTTGATTGTGATAATGTTGATGACTTTAGTAATAATAATGATACGCTGTTACTATACTATCTTAGCATTCCTTATCCGTAATAATCACCATTATATTCATACATCAACTATCATCATAGCTGTGAGCATCATAAATAGATAAATAATTATATCAGCATCATTTCACATAGTATATGAATCCCTAATATATATTAAACAAATAACTCTTCGAATACTAAATGAATACTATATTGAACCATTAACGAATATACTGATACCAGACTGGTATACAGTATAAGGATATATAGATATAAGAACATACACATGTATACATGTATACACACTGTAAGGACATACATATGTGTACATGTATAGAGATGTAAGGACATACACGTGTGTACATGTATACAGATGTAAGGACATACACGTGTGTACAGACCTGTCCTTTGCGAATGTTGTCCGGGTAGGTGAACGTGAAGTTTTGTGTGTAGACCTCAAGACCTTCGTCACGGAAATAGTCGACCAGGTATTCATCGGGGATTCTGGTGGGGGGGAGGGGGTGATGTAGGGGTGATGGAGGGGGTGGAGGACGAAGCGGGGATTATAGTGATGCTATATTGATATATATATATATATATATACATATTAAGGCATATGCATTCAATTAATTTATATACAAAACATGTTTAAATATATTATATGCAAAACTTTCTTATACATATCGATTATTAATTAATTAGTGATAATAAGCTAGTTCGCAAAGGATGAAGAGTCTCTATGGGGGCAGGCCTAACAGACAATAACAAGGGGGGTGTAGCTAATAACTAACACTAACAAGGGGGGTGGAGCTAATAACTAACAATAACAAGGGGGGTGGAGCTAATAACTAACAATAACAAGGGGGTAGGAGCTAATAACTAACACTAACAAGGGGGGTGGAGCTAATAACTAACAATAACAAGGGGGGTGGAGCTAATAACTAACAATAACAAGGGGGTAGGAGCTAATAACTAACAATAACAAGGGGGTTGGAGCTAATAACTAACAATAACAAGAGGGAGGAGCTAATAACTAACAATAACAAGGGGGTGGAGCTAATAACTAACGATAACAAAGGGGAGGAGCTAATAACTAACAATAACAAGAGGGAGGAGCTAATAACTAACAATAACAAGGAGGGTGGAGCTAATAACTAACAATAACAAGAGGGAGGAGCTAATAACTAACGATAACAAGAGGGAGGAGTTAATAACTAACAATAACAAGGAGGGTGGAGCTAATAACTAACAATAACAAGAGGGAGGAGCTAACAACTAACAATAACAAGGGGGTGGAGCTAATAACTAACAATAACAAGAGGGAGGAGCTAATAACTAACGATAACAAGGAGGGTGGAGCTAATAACTAACGATAACAAGAGGGAGGAGCTAATAACTAACAATAACAAGGAGGGTGGAGCTAATAACTAACAATAACAAGAGGGAGGAGTTAATAACTAACAATAACAAAGGGGAGGAGCTAATAACTAACAATAAGAAGAGGGAGGAGCTAATAACTAACGATAACAAGGAGGGTGGAGCTAATAACTAACAATAACAAGAGGGAGGAGCTAACAACTAACAATAACAAGGGGGTGGAGCTAATAACTAACGATAACAAGGGGGTGGAGCTAATAACTAACAATAACAAGGGGGTAGGAGCTAATAACTAACAATAACAAGGGGGTAGGAGCTAATAACTAACAATAACAAGGGGGTTGGAGCTAATAACTAACAATAACAAGAGGGAGGAGCTAATAACTAACAATAACAAGGGGGTGGATCTAATAACTAACAATAACAAGGGGGTGGAGCTAATAACTAACAATAACAAGGGGGTAGGAGCTAATAACTAACACTAACAAGGGGGGTGGAGCTAATAACTAACAATAACAAGAGGGGAGGAGCTAATAACTAACAATAACAAGAGGGAGGAGCTAATAACTAACAATAACAAGAGGGAGGAGCTAATAACTAAATATAACAAGGGGTGGATCTAATAACTAACAATAACAAGAGGGTGGAGCTAATAACTAACAATAACAAGGGGGTGGATCTAATAACTAACAATAACAAGGGGGTGGAGCTAATAACTAACAATAACAAGGGGGTAGGAGCTAATAACTAACACTAACAAGGGGGGTGGAGCTAATAACTAACAATAACAAGAGGGGAGGAGCTAATAACTAACAATAACAAGGGGAGGAGCTAATAACTAACAATAACAAGGGGGAGGAGCTAATAACTAACAATAACAAGGGGGAGGAGCTAATAACTAACAATAACAAGGGAGTGTAGCTAATAACTAACGATAACAAAGGGGAGGAGCTAATAACTAACTGATATCTAGTAGCGGACACCTCATTCAAACGTTTCACTTCAGCGTGTAGACCATTAGAGATCGTGGTTATGTCGTTAACTCTGTGAGGCTCAGTTGTCACTAAACCTGAGGGTTAGTGGTGGTGGTTATTAAGGTTAAGCGGATGTAGTAGTAGAGGATGTAGTTATTAGACTAATTGTGGTAGGTAGTAGTAGACAAAGTTATTAAGTTAAGTGCGTATATGTAGTAGTAGTAGTAAAAGGATATAGTTATTAGACTAAGTTTGGCGGGTAGTATTGGATGAAGTCATTAAGGTTAATTCATATGTAGTAATATTCATAGTTATTAAATTGTAAGCGTATATATAATATTAGAGGGGTTGTAGCTAGGCTAAAGATGTATGTGTAGTAGCGGATGTTATCACTACGATCGAGCCTTCGATGCTCCGATATAATAATATAACAGGGACAGAAACTTAATAACTAATAATATCAACTATAACTCATTATAACTTCGTATAAATAATATATGAATACGGTATGAAATCGGCATAATGAAAATACCTCACTTACTACACCCGCCATAATAT
Source organism: Osedax fenrisi (assembly GCA_964019155.1). NCBI lineage: Eukaryota > Metazoa > Annelida > Polychaeta > Sabellida > Siboglinidae > Osedax > Osedax fenrisi. The sequence goes on along the minus strand of OZ025244.1, from coordinate 19,514,166 downwards.
AATTTCGGAACGTATTGATTTTAAATAAGTCAACGATATATATGCCTATTGTGGCGACGTATTCATTTGAACATGTGCAAAGATTATATTGAGTATCGTTTAATGTTATATTTATTAAAAATAATACATAATATTTTATATATATACTATTATATAGTATATACTATTCACATCTATATATATATATGATTGTATTTAAAGGGGTATACATTTAGTAATGAAATCTACAATATTATTATAACAATTACATTGAACATAAGAATAAATACATGTAGTATAATAGTACATATATTACATGCTATACAATATATTTACATATTACTTAAGGGCCAGTGTAACCTTGCAGTCGTTTACATGTAAAAGATAGGGACAAATTTTATTTTAAAAATCTATTTTTTAACAGGCTATATAGATATATAGACTATATACAGGCTATATAGATATATATATTTTATATTTATTAGTATTTTTTTCTAATTTTTTTTTTTAATTATCTAGATAACATTCATCTCTAGTTATATAAGTACTTCACAAAATAATAAATGTATTATTAATTAAAGAAAAGTTAATTATAATATTAAAATTATTTAAAAATAAATTTATTACCAATTTTTTTTTTTATTTTTCAAATAATTATATTACTAGATTATATTTACGTTAGCTTACATACCTATATAATAATAACCACATATTAGTTATATACTCAGAAAAGTTTATAAATATTCATATAAGTGTTCAAAAGATATAGACATTAAAAAAAATCAACAAAAAAACACCAAAGATATTGGTATCTAAAGTTTTACTTGCATGTTTTCCAATTATTAAATACCACCATTTTGAATAGGTGTATGATTAAACTTCGTATTTGAGGCACTTATGTTTAATTGTATATGATATATTATACATCATTTTAAAGATAATGAATTACATTTTAATATTTCAATATAAAAAAATATACCCTAAAAAATAAAAATTAAGGTTACGCCGGCCCTAAGTAATACATGTAATTAACACAAGTAAGTAATGAAAGCACAAATCTCAAAACAGGCCGCTGCTTATTATTATTAGAATGTGAGAGTTCACTTTTTATTTTGGGGTTGTGTGATTTCTTTAGTTTAGTTTTATTTTTCTGTTTTTTTTTTAACTGCATTATATCCCCAAGTGAGCCTATAAAGTATTGTGTTACAATCAAATATCTTATAATGCGTATACTGTGCAGTGATCAGTAGTGCATATATAAGTACCGCCCACCTTGAACTCTGCCATTATTATAATAACAATCGGCGGCTTGCTTTGAGATAATTCTAATGAAATTAAGTAATACTTGATTATATATGTATTACGAATAAATTATTAATAATGATGATTATTCTTTAAATATCATTATCAATATTAAATAATATAATAATCATATTATTTAATTTTATGATATTATCATAATATGATTATCATTATCATAATCATCATGAAATTAATAATAATTAATAAATTAATAATAATTAATTAATTAATAATAATTAATTAATTAATAATAATTAATTAATTAATAATAATTAATTAATTAATAATAATTAATTAATTAATAAATTTCTAATAAAGTACGGTGACTGGTCAAAACTAACGCACAATATTTATAAAAACAAACACGTGAGGTGGAAGTTGAATCATTGAATTGAATTTAAGTTGATCATAAAATTCGAATTTTAATTATGTCATCAAATTTATATATTATAGAAAGGACATAAGTACTTTATTGAATATATATACATATATATATATATATATATATATATATATATATATATATTCATTTGTATACGTGACTCAAGCATCTCGTTGTTTACTTTTTAACTATCGCGCGTTATTTTTAACCCTGATTCTAAAGTACTACTTAAAGTAATTTCGAGTACATTGGTAATATATAAATGCATACATAAATAAATTATATATTATATGATATTAAAAAAGAATTTATTTAGTCAAATTAAATAGTAGTAATACGAAATATTGAGTAATTAATTATTATAATTGTTATTATTAATTTTATTAATAATTATTATACCTGGCAGTAAAGAATTTTCTGAAAAATAAACTTTAGCGTTAAAAGGTTCATATGCTAAAGAAATAATCCATATCACTCCGACAATATAGGATAAAGTACAAACTAGATGACTGTACTTCGAAGCATAAGTAGTGAAATGTGCTCTAAATTTAGGATTAGAAAGAATTCCCATTCTAAATTATATACAAAATATATTATTTTTATAATTTTATACTGAATATTTCAATATTAATTTGAATATGATTTACAAAATATTACTAAATAATTGATATATTATAAATAGATCATTTATAATTAAATAATGAATGTATTAGATTATTCTAGAATATATATTTAATAACAAAATGATACGATATTTTATATTTATACATTAAATATATGATATTAAATTTAAGTAAATTCATAAATATTTAATATTTATTTGTTATCATTTTTATTTACAAAGACTTTCGTCGTAAATTACAAATTAATAACAATGATTTTGTGATATAATAAAGATTTTCCGCAGGAATTTCGTGCTTCTCAGAATATTTGTTAATATTTGTTAATAACTACAAGGATTTTCGAGGCAGCTGATCCCTCGGAAAATATTTGATAACTATAGAATTATTGTAGTGAAACAAATTAATTGAATCCATAGAGCTAGAGAGAAATTTCTATCTAGCTCTATGATTGAATCTATTGGCCATATGACTTTTCTTTAACTCTACAAAATCTTCGGAAAATCGTTGATGTCTTTTAAACTATACGAACTATTATATTAAATAATGTACTATGTAAATACGTTATATATTAATACAGCTTATCCCCTTATCATATATATATATATATATATATATACTATTAGTATCGCACTACCAGTATTAAATGTATGTGATACTATACATTATTTATAGAAGTATGTATTAAGGGGGTACTCCACTACAAGTATTTCCGGTAAGTTGCTGGAAATACTGTCCTGATATTATCTTGCTCCATAAATAAAATTTAATATAACATTTATTAATAACAATTAACAATGATTTTGCGAAGCAATCAACCGGAAAATCTTTGCAATTATTTAATAAATAAAAAAACAAATATTCTTCACACAAAAACCAACAACTCTGATTGTATAAATAGACATACTTTAATAAAATAATAAATATTATATGTTATTGTTATAATAATAAATAGATACAATTATATAAATATATCTAAATGTTAAAATAAACAATAGTTTATTTTTGTTGAAAATATTTTTTAATTATATAGGACAATAAAAAGTACTTTTTACAGAACCAATTTATAATATCTCGGGATATCGATCATATGATATAAATATGTTAGGTAATGCTACACATGTATATTTTATATTAATTATTTTATTTTTAATTATGCTCATTATAACGCATATATATATTGTTAAATCTCAAATATTTGATTTTCTCGAGATATTCAGATTTGTTATTGTTTCAAGATAGTAAAAAATAAATAATATTTTAACCAAATTTTAATATTTTCACTAGTTATAACTCAATAATATAATATATGAAAATATTTAATAGTTAATTATTAACAGGCATATGCTTAGATAAGAAATTGAAGACGGATTTCGACAACATTTACGGAAAGTTATTGTTCTATAGTTATCAACGTTTATAATAAAATGTAAACTATAAAATATACTTTATTTATTAAATCATCTTTCACATATCTGTTTAGCTGCTAAACGTTAGCATCTTTATAAAGTTATCTTTCCATTCATATTTATAAATGTACCTTTAAGTCTACTTTATTGAGGTATATGTAAGTCGTCTCTCAAAAGATATCATTCAGGTGTTGCACTTTTAGAAAAATTTCAGATATCTTAATAAGTTATCTTTAAGATATCCTTTTGCCTGGTGGGAAAGCCCTACAAAGCACTATAAAGCCCTTTAAAATTACTATATTTATAATCACAAGAAGATATCATCCAGCCATCAAAGTTTTCATTATTTATCGACCTCCTAACCTAGATTTAAAAAATGTTATAAGTGACTTCATAGAACATGTAACACCAAACACAACTCAAAATACAATCATTCTCGGAGACTTCAACATCCACGTCAACAAAATCAGTCAGGCGTCAAGTACTGATTTCCTCGATATATTGGAGAATAACAATTTGAAACAACATATTGATTTTCCCACACATACATGAGGAAATATCCTCGATCAAATCATTACTAGAACAAATAATACTATAGCATCAGACTTTGAACAATCAATTTTTTTATCAGATCATTATGCTATTACGTTTTTAATACATTCATCAAAACCATCACAAGCAAAGAAAAACATCAGCTATAGAAAACTATCTTCTATTGATATGGATAAATTTAAATTTAGCGTTGCAAACTCACTCTCTAATTCACTCAATTGAGACATTAAACTGCAGCCTAAGCGAACAATTAAATATATTTTCCCCATTGAAATCACTAAACATCACTGAAAGATATAAACATGAATGGTACGATGAAGAATGTTCGAACAATAGAAGACATCTTAGAAGTTTCGAACGAAAATACCGCAAATCTAATACCATCAAGAACCTTACATCATTCCGACAATTACAATGCCAACATAATCACCTGTTACAGAAAAAAAGATCCAATTACAACCTTCAATCGATCACAGACGCCTACAGAGATCAGAAAAAGTTATTTAAACTCGCCAATGTTCTACTAGGTAGAAATTGTAAAAATAAATTACCAAATAATGAAACTGACTTGAATTGTGCACAGAATTTTAGTTCATTTTTTAATAGCAAAATAAATATTATTATTAACTCGTTACCACATTGTTTTACGACACCACACTCATTATATGACGATACTTGCTTATTCGAAACATTTATCCCACCAACAACTGATCTCATCATAAAGTTGATTAAATCTTGCAAATCGATTTCATTAAATGATCCTCTGCCTATAAGTATTTTACACCAATTAGCACGGTTAATAGCTCCTCACCTTCAATCTATCATCTGTAGATCACTGTTAACTGCATCATTTCCCGATAGCATGAAAAATGAAAAAGCATGAAAAAACTCACCTTTTCTCACCGTATGAATGATACATTTAACCCTTATTTATTTTCCATCGTTTATATAATCCATTTAATCACATATTTTTTTATGAATGTGTACACACCTTTGTTAACGTTTATTTTATGTTTAAAAAGTGTTTAAATAAAATGTAATAATAATAATAATATTTAAGGCAAGTTGCCGGAAAGTAAGGGGTATCCCACTACAATTGTTGTTTACTTACTAGAAAATTACTTTCTAGGAAACATTTCCGGACATTATTTCCGGCAACTTTCCGGAAATATTGTAACTTTAAAACGATTTTCAATCAAGTTATCTACAATTGTAGAGGGATACCCCCTACATTCCGGTAACTTGCCTTAAATATTGTAAATTTATAGGGAGATCCCATTATAACTCGATAGAAAATGCTTTTAAAGTTACAATATTTTCGGCAAGTTGACAGAAATACTTGTAGTGTGATACCCCCTTTTTAGAAGTATATATATATAGATAATATTGAATGTAATTGTTAACTAATGTAGTATTTTATAAGGGTATTTATGTTTACTTATATATTAGTTATAATAACGCACACTAATTAATATCCTAATTAGTATGCCCTAATCACTTAAAAAGCCTTGTCATCGAATTTGAAAGTTTTTCATTTATTTTCATAAAGGAAATAGGATAGATGGGTATTCCCGATAAGTAGGTATGCTCTACTAGAATAGGTACTTACCTAATATCCCATAGGTATTTTTATTACGTTGGTTTATGTAGTCATATCATTGCTTACTCGCAATGTCCTTATATATTTCATAATAACGTATGTGAGGATATGTCCTTAACTATCCTATATTGTAAATTGAGTTGATTATAGGACACATTATTATACGATATATTCCTTTCAAGACATCTCAAATAATAATGTACAATTGTTAGATATCCCCATACAACAATAGGAACATCCCACAATAATATATGGAGTGTAGGCTATGCCTTAATTTAATGGTAATGGGATACCCCCTATATAGTTATTATACTGCAGGCAAGTTGCCGGAGAGTAGGGGGGATGGAACGATTTGTATGTAGGAGGGACCAACCAATCAAAATAAATGTTGTGGTAAAAGTAGGGGGGATCAATACATAGGAGGTTCGCCTAGATTTTAAAGTGGAGGGGACATACCCCCTTGTTGCAGCACCCCTACCGGAGAGTAAGGGGGTTTTCCACTAAAATTGTACTCAACTTGATAGAAATGCTTTTAAAGTTACAATATTTTCGGCAAGTTGCCGAAATACTTGTAGTGGGATACCCCCTTTATTGGTTTTTCTTGGGTTTGTTATATGGATTTGTTTTCACTTTTGGTTTGGGTTTTGATTAAGTATTCAATTTTGTTTTAAATGTTGGTTTTTTGTATACAAACATGTATTAAATAGTATTATCCATAACATATCACCTTGAGGAGTTAAGTGAGTGAGGGGATATAGCAAAGACCTCCTATACATTATAGGCTATAACCCGAGATTATATATAGGATGTCTTCTAGGATATATCCTAGAACAATATAAGAGATGAATAGAAATGTCTAAATATGTTTAATTTTCAATATACAAATACCTACATACCTATATACCATATATGTTATGTCTATTTCTAGTAATATAATTCATTTTATGTTTTAAGGTTTACATTATTTAGAAGTGTTTAAGATTTAAATAATTTAAGTAAGGAATTATTATAATGATATATCAATACAAATAAATACTAATATGAAAAATACCCAATTATTTAAATAGTTTATTGACTATCTAGCTCTATGAAGGATATATATATATATACTGCATAGAGCGAGAGATAATATTATCTAATATTAGAGATTCTCTCTATAGATATCTATAAATCTATGATATATTTAGACATATTTTAATAGTATTTATTAAAAAAAGTATGTTATCATATTATTGTTATCATTAAAAGTATTATTGTAATGGCTAGATTTAATATTACATAATAACACAGATAACATAACTATATCAATACCTCCTATAACCTCGGAGGTTATAGGAGTTCTTGACTATATAGGTGTAAAATATATTTAGTTATTTTTAAAGTATACTTATACTATAATACACACACATACACACACACAAACACACACACATACACGCACACACATATGTGTGTCACACACACGCAGTGTCACACACACGTGTGTACACATATATATATATATTATATATATATATATATATATATATATATATAATATATAAACATAATATTAATGCTTATGTAATCACGAATAATAATATGTTCTACAATCAAAGTTCACCTTAAATTAGCGTAATACGAGTTCACCTAATTATATTGCATAATATCGAACTCGAATAGAAACATGCCTACCCACGCTAATATACACACGCGCGCGTAAGTAGGTTATGACCCCTATATATATAGGTCATAACCTCCTATTAATGGAATTAATCATAATAGCAGCGGCCAACGCGTCATAATACGAACTTGGCGATACGCGCAAACAAACACGATCTCTGTTTACAAACGATATCGTTTGTATATACAACCAAACATACTCGTATCTTACTCGAATTCGTATTCATCTAAATTAATATCCACATCGACTATAAACTTACGATTTATACTAATTTTAATCTATAAATGTAACGAATCATTACGAATATAAATATACAAAATACAGATATCAAGAAATATATATATATATATATATATATATATATTTATATACAGTTTAGTAAGATAATTCTAGGCATTTTCACGATATATATATATATATATATATATATATATATATATATTGTATATTCAATTAATATTCGAATGAATATCATATTTGTATCACTAATAAGTATTAGTAAAAATTGTACAATATAATATATATATTTTGATTTGAATATAGTTAAAATACTATTAAATATAAATTAATCTTATAAATTCGAAATAAATTATATAAATAAAAATACTAATATTACTTGAACTCAGTTTAATTCTGTCGACCTGACCCGGAAATACTTGCATTTTCTAGAAAATCTAATCCAAACATGGCCGAGCCTGATTTATATTCGATCTTAGGTGTTAAGAAAAATGCCACTTCAGGCGAAATTAAAAAGGTAACTTAAATTTCATTACACATTTAACAAATTATATAACTTACTTATATATATATATCACTAATGATATATATAGTAAACTATTATCTATCATTTTATATGTCATTGTAAAATTTACAACAACTCATGTTTTATTATTATTAATAATTATAATCAATATGATAATGATATATACTTTTTTGTGATAAAAAATCTCACACATTTTATTATATAGGCATATTATAAGATGGCAAAAGAATTCCATCCAGATAAAAACCCTGAAGCCGGAGATAAGGTAAATAATTGAATATAGTGATGTTATTAATAAGTTATATATATTATAAATTGTAAACAATAATTTAATAAATATTGTAATATAAATTTATTTTAAATCATCATTATTAAACTACATTTATTTAATTCATATTATAAAATGTTAATAATTTTTATACTAGTTTATGATTAATATCCCAAACCAGTTTTCAAATTATCCATTTATTACCTGATATATATCATAATAAATATTTGTATTTAAAAGTTTTAAACAATTAACATCTATTTTTAATATAATATAATATAATATTCATTATAACAAATTAAAATAAATGTATAGATGTACTGTACACGAAATACATATATATATATATATATATATATTATTTATTTATAGATATAATTTTTATTTATTATAAAATGTATATAATATTATATAATTATATATTTAATATAATATTAATTTCATAATTAAATATATTTCAAAATTTGTTGGAATAGATAACAATAATGTAATTATTTTTAGTATAATGTATTGGGATTATATATTATTTTATGTATTACATTATATAATATATAACGACATTTGTTTTGTGAATTTATCACTACATATTGTTAATTATTACTAAATCGAACTTGAAAAATTCATAATAAATATTCATTCAATTCAATTAATTAAATTACATTATAATGTGTATTCATTAATGCAATCATAACCTATACAAAATAAAAAAAATATATGTTATCTATAATATATGAAATATTTAAATGATTATATTTATTATAAGTTATTGACAAAAATTATTTCATCGAGAATCTTAATTTGAATCTTTAGATGAATTTTAGATACATAATAAAAAATTACTTATTCGAATTAATGATTTTATAATAGCATTACTAAACACATAGATGTGACGTATGTATATAATATATTATACTGGTATAATATAATCACGAGAATGTGAATTCTAAATATTATTTAAATTAAAATATTGTATAAATTTAATTATTATACTAATATTAAATATTAGTATGGATGTAAAATTACGGTGCACGATATTTCTTATATTATATTAAATAAAATATATAATAACATGAATTTTATATATTTATACTATTTATACAATCACTAATTTAAATAAATAATTATGCGTGCTTTTAGAGCCATAGCCAGGGTTGGCGAGATTTGGTTTTTGGATTTACATATTGATATTTTTTGTGTTTTTTTTGTGGTTTTTGTGGTTTTTCTATTTTTTATATTAGTAAATTATACATTTAATAATTTTAATTCTAATAGATAAATATAATATATATTACATTATGTAAGTAATTCTAGATTTTAAGAAAATATATAAATAATGTTATAAAATTTATATAATATTAAAATATGAATATAATAAATAGTATTAAATCCCTTGTATTACTATTAAAAATAAAATTCTATAGAATAAATATAATATTTTTCATGAAATTTTAATTCAATAGAAAATAATTAAAATTCAATAAAAATACAATTTCATAGAAATTGATTCAATAAAATAATACAATAGAAAATATTAAAAAATTATACAAATAAGGTATTTTTATGATTTTGATATCACTGTTTTTATATATTAAATTAATATACTTCATTCTTGTGTATTATACAATAAATTAATAATAAACTATACTTTTAACATAAATTAATAATAAACTACTTTTATTAATCATTTTTTAAATTAAAAGGTATAAAATGATTTTATAAAAACTACAAAAAACTCAGAAAAACAACAAAAAACTCAGCAACATATTTTGGATTTTTGGGGTTTTTGCCATCCCTGACAATAGCGAAATATTTTATTTTTAAAATCGTGAAGCTTTTTACCATAAACCGAATATATTGCAATCAGGGTTGTTGGTTTTTTTGTGAAGAATATTAGTTTTTCATTTATTAAATAATTTGTATTAATAAATTTTATTGCGAAATAGTTATAATAATATACAGATAATATAAGATTAAAAAATACATATAAATAAATCGCCTAACGATCACAAAATGTAAATATATAATAACATTTAATAAATGTAATACATACAATGTATTTTATTGATAAGGTACGGTTTACATGCTTAAATATATTTTAATATAATAATTATGGAATAAATATTAAAATATAATAATAATTTATACTAATAGTTATAAATAATTATAAATACTTAAAATATTTAATATTACTTTATTTTTAAATGAAGTTAAATATTTTTACTCGATGATCGATTTATCAAGATGATTGCATTGTTTTGCAACTCTATTATACAATAAATGTCGTCGTACATCCAACGTGAATTATCGATTATTATACGCTGTGAGTTGTCACGTGTAGACGAATTAGTTTTAATATTAAGTATAGATGAATAATCCATTAACTAATTTATATGTCATTATAGTATCAAATCGTTTCCTTCTTATTTCTAATTATTCTAATTTAAGATTTATAAGTCTATTTTCGTAGATTTCATAAGGAATATTACAACTGTCATAAAGGCGAAGAGTAAAATATTTGTGAACGTTTTGATTTTGTTATTAATTGTTATTATATTAATAAATATTGAATGTTATTTGTTATAAATACTTGATACTATGATTATTATTAGATATTTCAAATATATAATATACTGTATATTATATTAAAAAGTATTATAGTAAGATTTAATAGTTATTTCAGTACATTCTTTTAAAATTATATTTTTATTTCGGCCAGTCATGTTTATTAAATGAATAACTTAATATAATATACATAATATATACTATTATTAATAATAATATTTATACTAATATTAAATGATAGTATATTAAATAATTTTATATAAAAAACCAAATAAACCAAAACAAAACTGAACAACATTGTAATTCACACTTATCTTAGGCAATAGTGCTAGTTTGTCAGATGAACACATATAATATGATTGTCTTTTAATAATTCAAGAAGGATATGTGTTTAACTATATTTATCAATAATTTAATTTTTTTGAAGTAAATTGTTCTTAATTGTAATTAAAGTATATATTTGTTTATATTAAACATGATATATTTATATGATATATATAATCTATACTAAAATTAAATGATATTAATAGTATTGAAATTAATATACAATTTTAAAATAATTTTATATTAAAAATCCAAAAAAAAACAATTAAACCATGGTATTTTGATCAAAAAATGCGGAAAAATAAAACCGAACAACCCTGATTGTAATATAAATATAATTAGATTATATTTAATAAAACTGCATAATTTTACTCTTGTGTAGCTATCCTCAATAATTTCACATGCGAATAGGATATAATATTAACAAAATTGTATAAATTAAAATTAATTTAGAATATAAAGTATTGATATAACATAAAATAATGTGTTATATAAGGGATTTAAATTAGAGTCTCACTGAAATAGATTATATTAATTATTTTTACTAACTTAATTCTATAATGGATCAAAATAGCATTTCTATTTATCAAATAGTATTTGATAATATTGCAATTATATATAAAAAACTAGATTTATATTCATATGAAACTATGTTCACACCAAATAAAGACTTATATCGATCTAATTTGTATGGCCAGATATCAACTATTTAAAATTATTCGTTTTAAAAAATGTACTAGATATTGGGCAAGTTAAAACTAAGATATAATATATAGTAAGGTCAATTATATTTAAAGGCACAGTGTAGGTTTGTGTCGACCTAATTAAATTAGTAAATATTTATATGTAATTTATTTAAGCCGGTGGGTTGTTCCTTAATAATGATGAAAATAGCCTCATTAATAAATCAATAATAGAATTATATAGAATTTAAACTTATAATAATAACATATAACATATAACATTTATTATTTCTAATTATATAATAAAGATCATGTGATAATTGCTTGATTAGTGGTTAAAGTAAAAAATATCATCATATTGCAAAATTTTGTAGAATATATACCTTTATTTTATACCAGATAATAACCAAAAATGCCTGATTTTTATATCGATAGATTTGATTTTATTATACAAAATCTGGTTATAAAAATGAGATGATATCTGTGTGTATTTGTTGGTGTGAATGTAGATTTATATTTTCTCAATATAAGTTTAATGTTTAATAACTGAATTGTTGTTTTCAATTAGATATAAATATTATTATATATATATTTATTTTAGTAAATCAATTACACAATTTTGTCAATCGGATATTATTTTTATAAAATTGTAATGCAAAATAAAATAATAAAAAATATGTTAATTATATTTTATTACAAAGTTTATAATTAGTATACATTAATTAATATACATTTTATGAATATACACATTTATGTAGATTATTAGATAATCATTATATAGTATTATATATTTATTATTCATTATTCTTTGCAATAACAAGATAAACATTATTATCTATTTGATGTAATCTTCTAATAATTTTAAATTAATTATATATAACAATATACATATACAATATATATATATATATATAGGAGAAATAATTTCAACTAATAATGTAGTTTAAAGAAATTAGCTTTGCATACGAAGTACTCTCAAAACCTGATAAGAGAGAAATATATGATCGGGCTGGACTCCAAGGTCTCAAAGAAGGAATGGGAGGTGGAGGATCAAGTGACCTCTTCGAAGACCTATTTGGTTTCATGGGAAGAGGAGGTGGTGGTGGAGGTGGTCATGGTTTCGGTGGATTCGGTGGCTTTGGAGGTATTTATTTATATTTTAACTAAATATTAAACGTTATATCAACATTGATATTTCTCGTAGTATATTGGTCAAATAATGAATCATACTAGTGTACTACTAATATATTTTTGATTCCAGGTGGTGGTGGTAGAAGAAGACAGCAGAGAGGTGAAGACATGGTGCATCCATTGAAAGTAAGCCTGGAAGATCTTTTCAATGGAAAAACAGCTAAATTACAACTAAGCAAGAATATCATATGTACTAAATGTAAAGGGTTTGTAATATATAATTGATATAAACATTAGTAATATGCATACAGTAATAAAACACTGCATTAATTTTTAGTATGATAAGAAAGTAAATATATAACAATGAATAGGTGATATGATGAACATTGTTTTTAATGATTAGGTAAATTATGCTATTATGCTATTATTGAATGTATATATATTAACTATACTATTGTCGATGTTACATATATTATATTTGCTATGAAATATTTATGCTAAGTATAAAGTAAATAAATATAATTATTTGTATGTCATGCAACCATTACCATCAATGTAAACATAAACGTATAATGTAATTATTAGAAATTTAAGTAGTATAACATTTTAACATATACATTTTAAAAATGATTTATTATTTCTATTTTATAAATAAGGATCTTTTCCTATTATATTTTATTATAATCATGGATTATCTAATTTAATAATTTTATGAATATTGATATTGATTAAAAAAGTTATAAAGATGTCTTTATATTTAGATTTGTTATACCTTTCCTCTATTTTTATCAGATTATATACAAATATATATGAATGTTTAGTTCATTTTACCAATAATTGAACATAGTAAGTTAATTATAGAAATATATATGTATATAGTATGTGCGCATATATAGTAGAGAAATGATGTAACTGATATAAGTGAAATGATGTATACTTGAAATAACCTATTTTAGATTTGTTTTAGTTATAAATTATAATTATTTTATAATACACTACCACCTTCATTCAATATGGATCTATGATATCATTGTTATATTATTGATATATATATATATATATATATATGTAATACATGAATATAAGTACTTTTAAATTGCAATATTATAACAATTATAGGATTTGAAAATTATATATGATTCATAACAACTAATTTTAAATATTTGTATCTTTAATGAAATACATATTATATTAATTATAATAATTTGTCATTTAAATTTATATTAATCTCTTGTGTAAATTGTTGGTGATTTAATAATGTTATATTAAATATCTTTAATCAATATTGATTAATATATCTATTTATTTGTAGACTATAATATATTTTATAATGAGATATAATTGATATATCGTGGATCTAATTATAAAATAAATATGTGAGAATAATAGAATTAGATAAATTATCAATTTTATATCCTAACATATTAATTATTTGAAACAGTAAAGGTGGAAAGGAAGGTGCCATGCATAAGTGTGTATCGTGTAATGGGCGAGGAATAAAGGTAACTCTACGACAACTAGCACCCGGCATGGTCCAACAAGTACAATCTCATTGTACAGATTGCAGTGGAGAAGGTATGTGTTGTAATATTAATCACATTAACTGTAATCAATGATTAAATATTAACTTTTGTTGTTAAACAGGTGAAGTAATTAGTGAACGGGATAGATGTAAAAGTTGTAGAGGAAAGAAGATTATATCCGATAAGAAAGTTTTAGAGGTGCATATAGACAAAGGCATGAAAGACGGACAAAAGATTCCATTCAGAGGAGAAGCTGATCAAATGGTAATTAAATATTTTTACCTAACATAATTGTTCAAATATTATTAAATATAGCCAGGAATTGAGACGGGAGATATTATAATTATTTTACAAGCTAAAGAACATACTTTATTCACTAGAAGAGGCAATGATTTATTTATGGAACACACGTTTGTATTTATATCACTTCTAAATATTTAATAGTATAATATATCATTAATTGTACAGTATTGGCATAACAGAAGCACTATGTGGTTTTGAATTCGCTATTGAACATTTGGATGGTAGACATTTAATTATTAGAAATGAAAAAGGAAAAGTAATTTCACCCGACATGATACGCTGTGTTAAAGAAGAAGGAATGCCAACATATAGGAATCCATTTATCAGAGGAAACTTATTTATTAAATTCAAAGTCACATTTCCACAGAATAATTTCACATCTGTTCCGAAACTTGAAAGTTTAGAAAAGATTCTACCAAAACGAGAACACATTACATTACCAGAAGGTGAAGACGTCATGGATGTAGATCTTTCCGAATTCATCGGTACCAGTAAAGAGAGAGGTTAATATAAATATATACATTATTTTACTTGCTTTATCAATCTATTTTGGGATAATTAATTCCAAACTAAACCAAACATAATTTTATAAGTTTCAAAATCATATAAACATTCTGATTTTTAATATCATTTTTCTTGACATTTTTAATTTTCAGAAATCAACTTATATAAAATTTAAATATTTTTCAATATATAATATAGTTTAATACATGCAGACAATTCATACCTACAATACTTATCCCTGTATATTAAGGGGACGAGCGCATTTATTTATGATTTATCATAACAAAAAAATAGAATATAATATAAATATCAAATAGAAATTGTTTATAAATATATACAGACAATTTTAAATATAGTAACATACTTTTTAGTAATTAATATAAATTAAATTAATAAATTTTGATAAATCAATTTTATATCATATTGTATAGTTTATAACATTTACTTATTATCAAACCGTCTTAATTATTATACTCACAATTATTTAATTACTAAATGTTTAATAGAAATTAATTCAAATAATTTATTTAAAATAATAAAAAATGTAAATAATTTGTTATAGGCACAAGAAATATATACGAAGATGATGATGAAGATGAAGATGATGGAATGAGAGGAGGGCAGAGAGTGCAGTGTGCAAATCAGTAAAAACAGCATTGAAGAAAATTTTTTATATTTATTATTTAGAATAAAAATATTTCTAAATTCGCTAAAATTCCTATATTACTCAATATGTATTATATTGAATTATTATTAACAAATAAATAAAAATATTAGGAACATTTATTTAAAAATTTAGTTTTTTCTATATCGATTAACTTTTCCATTCATTGATTTTTGAGGTTTTCTTGTTTTATTAGTTCCACTCTTTTTCTTTTCATAATATGATTCTCTGAAATATAAATCATTGTTAATAATATTAAAGTATTTTACCACTATAGAATATATGTAATTAGTTACATATATTCTTATTATTCTTTTACTAACCCAGCTCTGAACTTTCTTAATGCTGAGCTACTTGTATTTGTTAATTCTGAATCAAAGGATGATTTACTTTCCATCTTCTTAGACCTCTTAGGTCTAGGACCTAATAACAGATTTATATTATTGAATAGATTTAATAACATTTATTATTGTTAACCTTTAGGATCATCGTCATCTTTGAATGAATGTATACGTTTACTTCTTCCTTCTCTTTTAGCTGAACGGGCTGCAAATGCTGCAGATTTCTCTAATTCATATTCTACCCTTTCTTCTGCCTTATAACATTTAAATGATGATATATTTAAATATTTATCTATATTGAAAAATATGTATAAATATAATAGCCAGATAACAATATATTTACTAATTTGGCATATAATTTATAGACATATATTGATGTTTTTAAATTAATATAATATAATTTGTTTTAAATTTAATATTAAGAATACTTATTAATTAATATAGAAATTAAATATCACACTTATATAATATAAATTTAGGGTTACAACTTGCTCTTTGATAATGTATTGTATGTGTATGAATAATAAGATATTAATATACAATTAAGAATGAAAGTAAATAAATAACATTAGAGAATAAAACACACCAACAATCGGATGCATTTTTACCTTGAGTTTTAAATCAATATATGCTTCTTCAAATATTTACTAAAGCAATGGGAAGAACATTATAATAAGCGGCTCTTTGTAGGTGTAACTAGTGATGTAAATGATGCCGAACTTTCATTTTAGAAAAAAAAGAGCCCGAGATGAAAATGGCACACTCTTGACTATAATTTATTGTGCTGTACAAATAGGACTATTCGGGATACTTATTTACTGTGCCAATTGATGAATACACCATAACGTTGCGTTCACACTACAAAATACAGCCAGATATTGATGTACATCAAATGTGTACACTTTAGATGTGAATTTTTAAATATTGTTATTCATGAATAATAAATCGAGGACACATTGTTCTTGATAAAACAATTCTAGTTTAAATATGTTATCATATAGGTCACTTATAATCAAATTAATAATATACATTTTAATGGATATTTTAAAATAGTGAAAGAAACTTACTACATAATTATGTTAAACATTAGTTACTCAAAATTATATCCAAACCGAAATTAAATTAAAAATAAAGATTTGAGACTATCAAATATTTCCAAATACCCGAAAATTAAATATTTCAAACAAACCAAATAAAAATATTTGAAATTTTACAGCTCTAGTAAGCACCTCAAAATAGTGGTATACTAGAAAGGTGTAAACTAATTTTTATTTATCAAATATATATAATATTTATCAATATGAAAGATACTATAAAAATAATAATCTAGAATTTGTATGATTTATTCTTTCATATAATTAAAAATCCATATAAATACGTTTTTATATTAAATTATTATTCTTTTGAAAATTAAAGATCAAAGAATGTATAAATTAAACTATTTTAAAAATCATATATCCTATTATTTTATACTCTATCTTTGTACAAAATGTAATTTAATTTATATTATTAAATGATAATATTAAATGATATATGAAATTTAACAGAATAATTATTATGATTTAATTAATTATAAATATTAAAAAGAAAATGAATTATGAACAATAATATATTATGTTTATTTTTAAATTTATTGATACCTTTCATTTTATATTTTAATTTTAATATATAATAAACAATATTTCTCAATAATTGATAGAAAAACACGTTCTTATTAGTTAATATTGCATACTAACGTTCAGATAAGCAACTCTATCTACCCTACAGATACTATTACCAGTAGTTACTGAATGATGAGATATATACGACCACTATAGCTGAGTGTAGGCTGTACTAACATTGGTGGGTTTCTTTAGTTCATGCCTCTGTTTCTTTGTCTTCCTGTTACTGGGCAGCAGGGAGGCGTCGGACAATCTCTGTGCAACTTAGCGTAGTAGAAGGGGGTAGGGGGGGAGGGGTGTTAGTTATTGTGGTTTAGTAGTGGTGATATGTGTTAGTTTAATGTATGCAGTTTTATAGTATTAATTAAGGTGCCATTATTATGGTGTATTAGTTTAGATGACATAGTTAAGCTGAGCCGTTATGATGTTTTTGTTGGAATAGAAATCTGTCTCCAAAAATATATCTACCTATAGATTCAATAAAGTTAAATTAAACATTTATTTTTAATTTTTAGTTCCTTATCTGGAAGATATAAATTTAGCATTGCATAGATGCAACTTTAACATGGGCTATTAATATATTATTACTTATATATTTTTAGAATTTTTTTTTCAAAAGTACAACATTGTTAAATTCTATTTAAAATTCATTATATTATGTATAAGTATATAACTATATATAAACATATTTTATTGATTATATTTATGAAAAAATTGTAATATAAAAATCAGCAATAATAATTTTTCAAAATTAAAAAAAAAATACTCGTCTCTTAAATATAGTACACCATTATTAGCATACAAAAATTATAATTTTCAAAATAACAATTTTTACAAATATATTTATTTTCAAAAAATATATTACATTTATTATAACATTAAATTGATTTTTATTATTGATAATTGTTAATAATTAAAAATATTATTTGTTGATTATATTAAAAAATGATAGACAGATAAATTGTAAAATTTAGCTATATCTAATGTGAGATTCATTTAGAAAATAGTATGATTTTTATAAAAAAAATTCTACTTTCCAAATTATATGTAATTTATTAGCTGAACGAGACATACTATTCCGAGACAACGTCTCACCCTAGCCATAGTTAGTGTATTATTTTAGGTTCCGTGGTTACGGTGGTGCTAATAACATTGCTATAGTTACTGAGGTATTAGTATAGTATCAAGGTTACTACGTAGTAGTGGGGTTGTTTCAAGGTCGCACTATCGGTACCGACCTTTCTCTTGTTGTTTCTCCTTGCCCGTCTGGAACCAGGTCCTCCTCTGCTGATCCTGATACGATGACATCATGCCCGGTTGCATCATCCTCGACGCGGCGTTCACTTGTTTCTGGGTGGATTCTATTAACTGTGTTACGTGGAGAGCTAGTTATCGTATGGTTAGATAGGTCAGATGATAATATGAGTGGTATATGATAATGATAATATATGTTGCAGCAGATGATAATATAAGTGGTATATGATGATAATATAAGTTGCAGCAGATGATATTACGATATCACTAATCTGGGTGATTATAATGGGAGAGATTAAATTATCTTAATTTGAAGTCCGTTAGAATACAACTATATTGTATTGTTTTCTATTTATTTTATCATTATGAATAAAAAAAATTCAAATAAACGATTTTTATTATTATTATACATACTTCTCTCCTTCACTAGTTTCTATGTCCTTACCTTGTCCTCTTTTTCAGCTATCTCGATGGCTACGACATCTTTCTCGAGTTTTTCGATCCTTCCTCGGAAGCTGTTCACCACATCTGTTTCGGGCAACAACACGGGGTAATTATCTCATTAATAACAACAATGTATACAGCGAGCTGTTCGCGGCGTTACAAGGCTCGCCGTATCGAATAGTGGTTTTGCACGACAATTGGGAATGGAAAAAGAATAGTTCTATTTCATTGCCTCAAAACATGATATCTGTACTTTGTCGCGTGAAAACTTTTTGGAGGTGAGTTTCGCACAGAAAACTCTTTGATACGCCAAGCATTATACGTATGAAGGGTCTTATGAACGTTTATGTAACAGTTACGATCGCTTGGCATAAGCAATGTTTAAGTTATAAACTAGAAATAGATGCTCAAAGTTTACTATCTATATTTAACTACTGACTGTCAATCTGACTAAATCACCCGCTATGATATAACACCCTTGGTAGAGGTTAGCGCGACATTGCTAATGACCTTGAGGTACCACACGACTCTTCACAGGGTTCAGCGCTTTCTTCACTATTTCTTTTAGGAGTTTTCTCTCTTTTTCTCCCACTAAAGTCACGGCCCTGTTGAATTGCGCGTGAATTATTAAATATTTAATAGTGAATATTGATAACTATTCTCTCGGTTCGCAATGAAATAAAGATGTAAGTAATTGTTGATTTAGCGATTAAAGCCTTACGTCTATACCATACTAAACATTACTGAGGATATCTTAGACGATATGAATTTAGATACTTAAACCAGAATATTATTTTAATAAATAATAAAAATATTTCTGGTATCATATTATTTCTTTGGTAAATAAATATCCTATATTTGCAATTTTAATTATTAATATAAATTGTTTACACGATTATTAAATATATATAAACTATCATATGATGAGTAAAATAGCATGTTATTCGTACTTATATGCCGATGAGAATAGGTGTGACGGAGGTGTTGTTGTAATATAATAATGTTTGTATGTATTATTATCCTGGACGATATCACGTGAACTTAGAAACGGTTAGAAAAGATATCGTCGGAGTGTTTCGTTGTGAAATCCTTTCTCAAAAGCGTATCGCCATTAAAGGGTTCCGTTTTTACTTATTATATAACTATATTGTATTGTATCCGCATGAATTTCGTGTGTATTAATTATTTTTGGATAGTATATATATATACTTATACTTATAAGTAGAATAAATATTCATTCATTCATTGAAGATAGGTGCCACACCAAGAGTGTAATATCACTGACGATATCCTCTGTAAGGCATAGGTTTACGTATCGAGAGATACGATAGGTAATGTAGCGATAGGTAATGTATGATGTATTACACTGCACTTGAACATTGAATATATTATCTAATAAACATATATGACATGTTCACTATTAATAAATAACAGTGTACGGTGCATCAATATTGACTCCTCTAATGCAAACATATATATATAGATAGGGATCCATATTTAATAATAATTGTACTTATAATTTCAATCCTATATAAACATATAAATCGACGTTAAAATACAATTTCTAATTTATTCATGATTTAGGTGCATATCTAATGTATTTATTTGTAATTGAATTAATTAGACGTATATTAATTATATATAACATGGAAGATGTCGAAAACATATTTCTATTTTAATTAGTATACATAGGATATGTATTTACATTATTTTACTTAGTGTTTACATTATCAAAATAGAATATACATCTTATAATGAATTTAAATAAAGTTATAATATTAATGTAAAAAATTAATTATTATGTGTACATTTATTATAAAAGGGGTTTCACACCAACTCGAATGCAAGTATTAACTCTAATTATTAGAGGTTAAAGTTTAACTATATTATTTAAATCTCAGTAAAAGGGGTTTTACACCTAATTAATAGAGTTAATAATTTAATTAGAGTTGTTGTGAAACCCATTTAAGACATATTTTAGATTTTATTAATAATAATAATTTATAATATACAACATTATGTTGTCAACACATGATATCAAGAGATAATAACATATTGTTGTCTACGAGTTATTTTGGAAGAGCTAATTTAGGACAACTTTAAGTTTGGTTACAAACATTATTTATAGTAATAATTAATTCAATTAATGGTTATAGGTAGATATACTTTTATTATTTATCGATGTAATGATATAAATAACTATTTTTAATTGAATAAATCGTAAATAAATTATGGATGCATTATTATGTATTTGATTTAAAAATGAGACAGATCAAAGTAATTTCGAATGACTTGGAAAGTAATTTCTGATGACTTTATATGATTAATAAATAACTTATTTATAGTACGCTATTAGTAATAAACATTATCATAGTTAGTAATCTGGTATGACTTGAAAGTAATTTTTGATGACTATGCAATTGTTAAATATAATTATTTATAGTATGTTATGATTAATGAACTTTATCTTAGGTTGATGTATTATATTTATTTTATTTAAACGATATTATTTAATATTACAGATGATTTTATTTAAATTTAATGTAAATATAAGAGCTATATTAATATATTCTATAAGCATAACTTATATTATATACTTAATGGTAGAGACCTTTGAAATTGAGAAAAAAAATGTTTGTTTAAAATGTGTTTATATGATATTATTAAAATTCTAATATTAGAATGATACATTAAAATGATATATAAATCATGTTTTATTGTGAAGTATAACTCTAAAATCATCATTTTTAGAATATACCATTAAGTAAATTATAATAATAATTTAAAAAAAAATTATTTAATTTAATAAATATAAGATCGTTTTTTGAAATTTAAAAGCTAACATGAATGAACCTTTTATATATTTAAATAAGCTGAATTCAATAGTTGTACATCTATTTATAATAACATCATGTGATAAGTTATATACTGTTTAGTAAACAGTGTTTACATATCTCATATATTTATCATTGTTGTATATTCCATTCAATCTATTTATACATTCTTTTCATTTCCTGCTTACTATTTCTAACTAATACTTATTACTTATGACTATTATACATTAAATATATACATATTTATCATCTTACCAAAGATTTTCCGAAGGAAAGATATAACACTTACGCGAAATCGTGTAATTCGAATTTGTATACAAAATACCCTGGTGCCACCTATAGCGGGTTACTTTTAGGAACTATGCGTTGTTTATAATGTAAATTCGTATTTAACTATACACTTTTAAAATGTTAAATAATATGCTTTAAATTAATATTTATATGATGAAAACTAAGTGTTCATTACTATTATATAACAAACAAATATGATATGTATGTTTTAAATGCTATAAGTATATATTTAGTGAGTAAAAGCTAATTTATATTGCATGTAATTTAATAGAGCAATGAAAACATTGTTGTATGCAAACAGAGCCGAACCTAAATATATTTCAGTGATTTCGATACTACTGCTAGCAGCGGTTAGGGCTATTACTAAATTACGTTGCATGCATAGGGAGTGTTATATCTTTGCTTCGCAAATCTTTGATCTTACTATGAAAATAAATTAATGAAACGATTGAAAATAAGGATTTAAATTTTATAAAATAAGTTTTTTTAGGTATTTTTTATTACTGTTAGTGTGATAATTGTTCTTATTTATATCTTATATAAGATCTGTGATAAGGAAAGATATAACACTTATATGAAATTATTTAATTAGATTTGTTATACAAATATTAATAGTACTACCTATAGAGTTTAAATGTTGGGATAAATGTGTTGTTAAATTTGTATCAAACTAAATACTTTTTAAATGTGAAATAAATTATTTTAAATACAATTTTCAATATTATTTATATGATGAAAACTAGGTGTTCATTACTAATATATAACAAAGCAATAGGATATGTTAGTTTTAAATGCTATCTATGTGGTGAGTGAATGCTAACTTATATTGCATGTACTTTAATATGACAACGAACACATTGTAATATGACAATTGTGGCAAACCTAAATCTATTTCAGTGATGTGGATACTACTGCCAGCATCAGTGACAGAATTAAATATGTTGCATAGATAGGGAGTGTTATGCCTGTTTCTCAAACATATTGTAAACTACAGAATCAATTTACTCAGAATAATTATTTTTACTAATTTTACTCATTCAAACATCATTAACTCCTTCAATAATGCTTTAAATGAAGTGACATTTTCAGACAATTTAGAATATATATATATATTTACACATTAATAACATTAAAAAAAATATTAGTAAAATTTAAAATATCCATTATTTTATCTTTTATTTTTAAAATGATAATAATTTATTAGTAAAATATAATCTATATTAAATATTTTCTTTTATATCCTATACCAAATGCAATTATTATAGATCTATCGTATTTCTAAATATTGTATTGAATAAATCAATTAAAAAAAGTTAATATGATTTTAATAGATCACTATCTATAAATATTTAGAATTCTTATTTGGAAATATGATTTCTTAATTGCATACAAATAAATATGATTATGTATCACATGTATTCAAGGTGTATTTTTTGGGTTACATTTTAAATAATATAATATCTTTTGAAGGTTAATTGTTAAAGCTGAGTATACAATGTAATTTATTGTATTTGTATATATTTAATACATATGTATCTGTATCAGGGTTGGATTAAATTCGGATTTAAAAAATCGATTTTTTTGATCTAAATTGGATATTTGATTTTTATTAAAATTAAGAAATAATTACAAATAATTTTAAAATTAAATATTCTAATATGGACTATGCATTGCATTACTTTACACATTTATTGCATGTACTCTTATTACTATTATTGGTTGATGTTATTTTATAATATTTCCATATAGGATATTGCTTTATCCAGACATATTTATTATTCAACTTATTAATTTATAAATGTCTACTACTGAGTATTTTCATAAGAATAAACAATAAATTATATATTCAGTGATTAAATGAATTTAATATAGGATTTGAAGAACATTTATATTATATATTGAAAAATAGATCAAATATATAACAATGGTGAAAATATTACCATCATATTTTCAACTCTAATTCAAAATAATATTCATAATATTAATATCACTGCTTTGATCTATTTAATTGAAATTGAATTATGATATCAATATATGAAAAAAAATATATAATAATATTATATAAAATAGATCAAATATATCAGCAATTTTTCTTTACTCAACATATTACATGATTATAAGGTAATTAATTTTAAAATAAAAAATAAATAAATGAATATAAAGTTGAGATAATAAAATAGATTATCAATGTAATTTATAAAATAAATAATATTTATGAATACTCTATAATATTCTTTAATATCAAAGTAATATAGAGTACAATTTATATTATAAATTAAAATCTATATGTTTAATTATTAGCAGATTTAATATTATTTTGTGATTTAATTGTGAGATACTAATAAGATCTATTTTACTACATTAGAATTTTTTTTCATTAATTCATTTGTATTATTAAAATTAAGGGTTTCAATGATATGCATTTTTTTTTGTAATATAGTAATTGAAAGAATTAATAATTAAAAAAAAGTTAATTTAAATCATGATTTTTATTGGGTGATTTAAATCATTTGAAATAAATCGGACCAACCCTGATATGTATAAAAAATTATATTTATAACTTTATTATTTTCAAAATATTGCAATTAGAAAACTAAATAAATGTATTATAATCAACCACGTTAAATTGACAATGACAACCATGTTAGCATGCTTCACTGTGGAACACTATTAGTCTCATTAAAATAAAATACATATATATATCATATTCATATTTTCCATAAATAAATTAAAAAATGTTATCATTATATATTCTCTTATATCTACATATAAACATTAATAATATTACTATTATGAATAATTATATTTGCTATTCCTAAAAATATTCCCAAATACTTATCGCTATATATTCTAAATATGAGTTTTTCTACGCATACTATTAACATTCCTAATAGATCATCAAGTGAGTTCAAATGCTTAATGTTTAGCACACACACACACTCACACAAACACACACCACTACTCCCACTCCGACTAACCTCCCACTCTTACCAGCACGAGCAGTTCTACCCACACGATGAATGTAGTGTTGTAAAGTGTTCGGCATTGTGAAGTTGATAACCTAGAGGTCGGGGTTAATACACTAGGCGGTGGGATCAATACACTATGGAGGGGGAGGGTTAATACACTAGGGGTGGGGTTAATACACTAGCACCATTCTGGGACAGTGTTTTGAGAAAAAAGAATCGTCGAATAATAATTCGTCTTAGGACTATCATAGGACACTTTATATTATCAGAACAGCTGGCTCCTGAGGTCAGTTGATGCGATAACATACAATTATCCTAGGACAATATTAAACATTACAGAGATAGCTAACTATTGTGCTAGGATACGCTACGTTACCGAGGCAACCGAGCCCTGGTGAGAGAACGACGTACTAACAGTCTTAACGTCGCTGATGTCGAGACCTCTGGCTGCCAGGTCCGTAGCCAGGAGTACGTCTATTTCGTTGTTCTTGAATTTCTCGAGCGCGTCCAATCTCTGTTAATGGCGATGTCATGTGATGTATGTGATGTCATGTGATATATATTTAATATAATCCTGTATCTGTGAAGATGTTTCATATCATTAACGAATAACATGTATACGTTAACTAAAATATATAAATTATAAATTTGTTGATAAAATGAAAGAAATACAATTAAAATATATATACGTCGCTATGATATCATGGTTACTAAATACTTTATATGGAGGTAGTCATTGTATGATAAAGTAAGTGCGAAATATATTCATATCTAATAGATAAGAAAATACTGGCAGAGACTAGAGTTACATAAATACTGATGATAACTATTTTTTAAATAGATACTACTAATATAGATCTAGAATAAAGCAGTTTTATTTATTACATAATATTTATGTATACACATATATATTTCAATTATATTCTACAGTATAATATATTTTATAAATACTTTAATATACATTCAAGTATCGCAGTATTGTAGAGTTTGGATTTCACACGATTTTTTACTAAGAAATAATTAAAATAATAAAGCTGCATTTACATCAAAAATACATTCTGATATCTGCTAGATTTTTATAGCAAGATATCTTAGAACATCAAATTCAGCAGTTTCTGTGTGAACAGCTATAATTACAGGCCGATTTCGGGCAATACTAAAAAATGAAGGTCTAAAATTGTTGGCAATATAAAATCATATTGTTAACTTTAACCTCTATTCAAATAATGATCACATGATCGTTATTATATAAGTAGATGTTATATATATATATATATATATATTATATAATATTTAAATTAAATAAAATTCTATTATTGATTTATTAACTAAGCCATTTTTATCATTATAAGGAACATCCTACTGTCCTAAATAAAAGGTACATAATATATTTACCAATTTAATTAGGTCAACAAATAGCGTGTGCATACCTTCTGTATGTGTTTATATATTAATTACCTATTATCAAATCTTAAATATTTGATTTGCCCGATATCTACATAAATGTTTTAAAATTAATAATGTGAATCAGCCGATATCTGACAATACAAATCATGCTGATATCGGGCATATATATTTGTTGGTGTTAAATAATTATTTTCATAATATGAACAGCGTATAGAAGCTTTGTTCCGATACCGGTACAGGGGGGGGCGTGTCTTATTTAGTTAGTGGCGCCACCGCTGGCTAACCTGTAGTTGTGAGAGATTTCCGTGCAGTTCTCCGACCTTGATACCCAACAGACCGAGCAGTATGTGCATGCGATGAGCCTGGCGTTTGGTCTGAATGAAGACGATTGTGTGCTCGTGAAATGTTCTCTTTACTAGTGCTGTGGTGGTGGTGGTGTTGGGGTGGTGTTAGCGGCGCTAGTTGAACACTAGCTATGCGGGGGGGGGGGTGATAGAGGCATTACTTGATACTTCACCAGCGTGGTAAGAATGTAGTAGCTATTAAGTATTTAATTTACCCAGAAGTTATTGAGTTAATATTATTATACACTAATGTATTTATTAGCATAGATTATTAAGTGAATTATAGTTTTTAATACAAATGTATTAAGGGGACGCTATACCATTAATTTTCTCGGAAAAAAATTGAATTTCAAATTTTTTTTTTTAATGTAAAATTATAATATTTCAAATATTATCTTTAAAATGGTGTTTAAATTATGTTCATTACATTATTCATTTTGTTTATATTATATTATTTGTACCTGTATAATCATATTGTTTATATTAATATATTATATTTGAAACTTGATTTACTCAGAATAATTATTTGTGACCAATCATGCTGACATAACTAGTATTAACTTTTGTACAATAGAATATTTTTTCTTCATTTTTTCACTATAACTAGATAAACCTGTAAGATTAGTACATTAGTAATGTAAGTTATTTGTCAAAATTAAAAAATATTTATTTAACAAATTTTAATTAGCAATTTAGTTGGAAAATTAAAATTTGTTATCAGATATTTCAATTATTTTCTTTAGTAACGTATAACATAAAGATGTGTAAACATCTATAAATTTCAACATATAATATAAAAATATGGAATATAATTAATAGAATAAAAAAAAAAAAAAGTATATATTTTTTGAGTTAATAGATTTCTATAGCATTTTTCGTATCTTTTACATGTAAACCAAACGATGGTATCGCGTCCCCTTAAACATATTTTATATACTTAATTTATAAAATTTGACATATTTGACATATTATCTTTGAATGATGTAAAAATTACGATTCTACTTAAAAATAACTTACACAAAAATACACATTTATATCACTAAAATATATTTCATGAAATTTACGTTTAATTTAAAGTTTTATTAAAAAAACTTTTATTTTTAAAGTGTATACGAATTTTTTTTAAATATATCAAGGATTATTATAAATATGACATTATTATATTTGCAAACAATCATAATAATTATACTTTACTATTTTTTCACATATATATATGAACAATTTAAATAATTTGTAAATACAGTATTGTTTCCTACTCCTACATATAATTACTCCTCAATATTGCTTACTGCATACTCCATATTTTTAGTTACCCCCGCCGCCCCCTACTACTAATTACCCCCCCACACTCCCTACTACTACTACCCCCACCCCCCTACTACTAGTTACCCCCCCCCGCCCCTACTAAACACCCTTACCTGCTACGATAGCCTCTCTATCTCCTTCCCTCTGAGGCCTCACGCGTATAAACTCCTGTCTAAGGTTCAGCGCCACATCTGTAGCCTGATTCACAAACACACGGATTGGTTTGTCTAATGTTACAGCGGCTAGATCTTTCACCTGTTTAGTAAGGGAAGGTTAAGTCGTATGCTTAGCCTATATTATTATTATTGTAACTAAAATGGCAGGTTTAGTAGTGCAGGTTTAGACCACAAGCACTACGTCTATTTGCATTATTATCATATATAAACATAGGTGGTAATATTGAAAACAAAACAAACTGATACCTTAGGGACGCTGGTACGATGGTGTGTATGTAGGGGGACCAATCAAACAAAATAAATGTTGTGGTAAAAAGTGGGAGGGGGACCAATACATATGAGGTGGGGGGGGGATATAAGCCCCCCTGTTGCAGCGCCCCTACTTGGAATATATATAACGTATTTATTCATATTACATGGTTGTTTACAAGTGTTTAGACATTTGAGCATTTAGTGAATCACGCATCGTAAGGATTTCAAAATTATTAACTTTACGATCAACCCTGATCTAGTAGCTACTGATGTGTTTGTTATTATTCATATCGATATGTATATCAGTCTAAAGGAATACATATATTAAATATATAGATTATGATATGTACAATTATACATGACATAGAATATTATTTCACATTTTAATATAAGGCGATACTAAAAAAAAAAAAAAATTAATCTACAAATGTATTTTAGACTAATGATAATATAATACCTAATCCTAACGAATAATATGATATACAATTGCATATCATTGAATGTGCGCACTGTCGGGGGGGGGATTCGATACCGACTCTACTTCACGCTCGTGTGTATCCGACTCCAAACTCTTCCCATGGTGTTCGAGACAAGTACATTATACGCACGACTTAGAGATAGTTGCGATATGATTAGGGGCGCTGCAACAGGGGGGACGGGGCATGAACTTTAAAATCTAGGGGGATCTCCTATGTATCGGTCCACCCCACTTTTACCACCAAATTTATTTGATTGGTAGTCCCCCTACATACACACCATCGTTGCAGCGCTGCCCCTAGATATGATACGACTAGTACAAAGGTGTGTGAACTCTGACCTGTTCCGTCATGGTAGCGGAGAACAGCATGGTTTGTCTCTTGCGCGAACACAGTCGAATGATCTCGTTCATCTGTTCGGCAAAGAACTCGTCCAACATCCTGGAGGTCGGGTCATAGGTCATAGGGGTCACAGGGGTCATACGTGTGTTATATTTAGTAGAAGAAATCGGTTTCTCCCTCTATTGTAGTTTATATTATGTGTATTGATTTCTACTAAATTGCTTCACAATTAGATATTTTCTATTTTTGTAGCCCATAGCAATTATGAAAACCGATATAACTATTATATATTGTGATATGGTACTGATGGCAACTATATATGTGTAGAGTGAGAGCTTTATGTAGTACGCTGATGGCTGAATCATGACTGCTTTACTATATCGGGGTTTTACTATGTGTAGGGTAGGCGTCACTTATTCTATATGATAAAATAACTACATTTAAAAATAAATCATATTTATTAAATTGATAATATAGACAATATAAAAATAAGTGTAATAATATAGTATAGTAATATGAATAAATATTATATAATATATATTTATACAATACATATAAATATCATTATTAATGAATTTATAATTGTATGGATATTATATAATAATTATATATATATTATATATATATATATAATATTATATAATACTAAAGTATGCAATGATGGTGTTAATTAGCAACTATATATGAATACTTGTACAACGGAATGTGTATATGCATTAACTATGTACAAATCAATAACCTTGTAAATAAAAGTATAAAAATGTTTGTTTACTATAACATAAATATTTATATACAAATAGACTTAAATACAACTAATTTTTATTTTGTATTACTATATTAGGCTTTTACTAAATATGGAGCTTATTACCTAGAGGTTTTACTTTATATTAAAATATTTATGCTGACTATATAATTTATTTATAGCGAAAAATAAAAATAAATATAAATTAAAGTATAATTAATAATTATTGTTGTAATAATTTTATAATATTTTTAATTTTTTAATTTTTTAATATTAAATTATTTTTATTATAAATTAATTTTTATATCAAGCATCAACTCATTACTTTATTCACCTGCAACTTTAAATATTTTACATATTTTGTTCACAGATAAAACATCATTATATACAATTACTATGAGGTGAATTACTATAAGTGAATGTATTGACAGAAATATGATGTAACATTTTAATTATTAAATTATATTATTTAAAAAAATGGTACGCCTGTGTTACCTGAATATTTCACACATTTATATTTAAGAATACAACATTTCCTCACTTTTTAATTGAATAATATTCACCAAATTAAAATACTGAGAAAATAACTGTCAAAGTTCAGTGAAATATTTCGATAAAACATCATTATACTTATTAATATAGATAATTATGTAAAACGTGTACATGAAACGATAGGTACAAGTGATTATATTAATTATTTACTAGATACAATTTTGATTGTTATAAAAGTAAACTATAAAGTAGGTCATACCTCATCAGTGCCCCTTAACGAGGGGGTGTCCGGTATCCACTAACCTATCGGCTTCGTCGAGGATCAGTATTTCGATGTCGGCGAGGTCAAAGTTGGGCGCGTTGTGGAGATGATCGATGAGACGACCCGGTGTGGCCACCACGATGTCGGGGCCCATACGTAGGGCAGCCTCTTGACTCCTCATGTTTAGACCACCTGATAGAGGCGGGGGGAGGCGAGTGATGGTGGAAACATTTTCGAATATTCGAATAAATGAATATTCTATCCTTTAAAATAGTAAATTTTCGAATTTGACGGATATTCAAAATTTTCTAATATTTAATTTAACTATATATTAATACTATATTATATTATTCCCTATTAACCTTTGATTTATTTATTATTGTATTTAGTAACAATAATAATAAATATATATACAAATATTATACAATAAATGGATACTATTTACTTCCTTTTTGACTACCTCGCTCTCTAATTTTAAATATGGAATCATAATATACAATCATTTCTGACGATGTAATTATCATATAATTTATTATTTTATTTAAAATGATAGAAACACCTTTATTATCATTTCTAAATATAATTTAAATAACTATAAATAATTTTATAAATATATGTTAAATATTGTTTATTAAATAATGATGAATTGAATATCCACTCTATTAAATATAATTTAAATAACTTTATTTAATTAATTTAAGATAAATAGTGATTGTATATAAATAATGTATGAGCATAATAGATTTCCACTACCATATTATTGGAGGAGAGAGAGAGAGAGATATAGCGAGAGAGAAGGAGATAGAGAGAGGGGAGACAGCAAGGTCAGTGAAGGTCGCCGCTCACTAACCAGCAGCCAATGTGACGGTGACAGCGGTGTACTGGGCGAGACGCTTGGACACGTCGTAGATCTGGACGGCCAGTTCACGAGTGGGCGTCACCACTAGGACACGCGTACAGGACTGGTGCTGTTTAGGCTTGTACAGGAGACGTTCCAACACGGGTAACATGAATGCGGCGGTTTTACCTGGGGGTTAGAGGTCACCGGGTTATAGGTCATCGAGTATAGGCTTACTGTACCTGTAATATTCAAGTCAAAGCTCAAAATATACATTTTTTCCCAAAAAATACATGAAAAACACGTCCGAAAACTTAGTTAATATAGTTCTATTTCAACGCTGCACACGTAATACTGGATACAAAGATTGTAGAAGGGATACAATATCAGTAGAAGTGGTACAATAACAGTAGAAATGGTACAATAACAACAACAACAGAAGTTCTAACCCGTTCCAGTGGCGGCGCAAGCGCAGATATCCCTGCCCAGTAGCGCTATCGGTATAGTGGACGCCTGGATGGGGGTAGGCTTCGAGAACTCCATGGCGGTCAGTGCCTGGTGGACAGTAGTGGTTAACGAAGTTAGCATCGATGTAGTGAGAAAGTGCATAAGCAATTGAATATATATGTATATGTATATTCGTTTCATATCGTTTTGTCGTTCACTTCAATAAATGCATTATCTATCTATACACACACACACACAAATATATAAATTTAAGAGTATACTATTATTAAATACCAGTGATTTAGTGCGAAGTGATCGCATGCCCAACGATAATACACATAGTAATGTAAATAATTATTTATAAATAATAGAATCTACACTACTCACTAGTTACCCTATAACCTTCATCAGAGGTCGTGAGAGGTTCATATCCGCGAAGCTAGCGTTCTCGATACCCGTGGCGTCGATTTCCTCTGAGAATTTGATCTTCTCGCCTTCCTGTGTGCGTGATGTTGGGGTTATAGAGGTCGTACGACATCATCGTCGTCGCAGTGCTATACGGTACCTCTGGTAAGTCGTCGTCGACCTTGACCTTGTTCTTGTTGCTCTTCAGCTTCTTCTTCTTCTTGTTTCTTATTTTATCTATCAACACATACACATATATACACAAATATATGATGATGATATCAATTTATTAACACAAAAACAAAGTGATAGACACTCCTCTGTAAGAATGCAAATATACACATATATATATATACATATATATATATATATATATATATATATATATATATATATATATATATATATATATACCAGTATTATAAAATGTATCCTATAACATTATATATTAGTTTTTAAATTCACTTCATTTAATTTATGTAAACGTATTTTTATATGATATTTATAAACTATTGTTTATATTTTATTTTATTGTGTCAATTTATCAAAGTAAGTTATATAATTTTGTTAATAATTCGGATACGATACATATAGAAAATATTATTTATCTCATATAGATTCATAGTTGATACTTCTATTAAAATAGATTATATATATATATATATACAGTTATCTTATATATAACACAGTATAAATATATCTCTCTGGGGGAAATAGGGAAGAATAGAGGAATATGAATGTAGGATAGAATAGAAGAATACGCTAATACAGGGAAGAAAAGAAGAATATGAGTATAGGGAAGAATAGAGTGTATATTACCGTCGGCTACGTCGCTGTCTAAATCTGTGGACTCAGCATCGCTGATAGCATCCTCTGCATTCATCTGAACGTCGTTGTCCTGCGGTAGGGTACGAGTGTACTTAGTTATACTGCTGTACTGTGAGGGATGTTAGCACAAGCTAGCTACGGGTACACCCCATCTGTGTATTTGTATACAAGTATGTATTTTACCCTATTTCTGGATGATCTTCAATAATAATATGTATATATATATATATATGAAATATTTGGTTAACAATAATATTTTAGAATTTTGCCCATTAAGTAGGATGAATTTGGTTTTTAATTTCTAATTACGAAGCAATTTAGACCTTGTTACAATACACATTCTAAACACACTGATCATTAGTAAATCCTAGTAGACCGAGGTGTTAGGGGTAGTGGAGGTGTTGTTAGAGGTAGAGGTATTAGCGGTGGTGATGGTATTAGCGGTGGTGGTGGTGGAGGTGTTAGGGGTAGAGTGGTATTAGCGGTGGTGGTGGTGTTAGGGGTGCTGGTGGTGTTAGGGGCGATAACTAACGTCTTCGGTGGTTTTGTTAGCCTTACGGATGCGAGCGATCTTCTCGTCGAGTGAGGTGCGGTGAGCGTTCAGACTGACCTTGGCGGTCTCCAGTACGTCGTCCATGTAGCTCTGCACTCCCATCTTATCCTGCGAGGTAGCACTCGGTTAGGTTAATGTGCATTGATTTAGTATCGACGCGCGCATAACTTTATGTTAACATTTCGCTTATCTACGTTTCTTAATCTAATTTTATATTCATTTATTTATTTTATTTCGTATGTGATCAAGAATAGTATATACATAGTAGTACTAACAGTGTATAATAAATATCATCATCATCATCATCATCATCATCATCATATATATATATATATATATATGTATTATAATAATTATTATTTATTAGAAGACATTTGTTCACATATCTTTACTTTTGATTATATTATATATTAAATACGTTGAGTTCTCCTAAAGGTTTTCGAAATAAGATGCAATCTTTTCAATCGCCGACACCCTTACATAATCTTAATGATGAATGCGTGTAATACAAACTTGTTCGTAGAATTCGAAATCATCGCCGAACAGCTCATTAGACGCGAGGTTCTTCTTCTTGGAGAGCTTCTTTTGCTTGATTTGAACCACTGTCTGATCCTGATTAGGTTGAAATGTTAACATTAATTATCAATACATATTTATTAATAATCACTAAAACAATTACGCTATAAATTTTTATATATGTTATATATATATATACAGATAAATTTAATAAATTAATTAAATTATCTAATTTTATTATATGTATTAGTAATATATTTTAAAATATTAAATTAATGAAACGATATATATATAATCACATAGTTAACTCATACCTATAAAAGAGAGTTATTCTACAATGTGTAATACACATATAATGTAATAGGGTAAATAGGTAGCTGATAGCTTACTATTATTTTGAACACATTCATTACAAAATTGGGGCGATCATAAATAGATAATAATAATAATATTTATTAGAAGAATTTTGTTTTATTTCTGTTTCTATTTATAATAGTAATATTTTCCTCATAAAGTGCTTCAAATAATATACCATATTTGTTGTTGTTACATGATAATTACTATGATTCCGACCAATCACTGACCAGCAGATCCACTAGATCCAAGTACAACAGTAGCAGTATTACTTAAAGATGTATATAACACTATTCGTATACACTGATACGGATATAGAACGAACGAATGTAGCACTCTTACGATAGGATAAAAATACGACTGGGCAATTAAATAAAAGTTCTATCTCAACATTTATAAAAAATACTATATTGTGATTCTCAATAATATCGGAATATTTAATAATCGACTATAATTTACTATATCTATATTTCCTTACGTAATATACACTAATCATTAGTGACTAATGTATCAATCGCTGCATGTTTTATAGTACACAACTTTCCTGTGTACATTCTATACTTACTATATTGTATAATTATTGAGTTTACACGAAAGTGTATACGAGTAAAGAGTAGGTGTTTAGTAATAAAAATACATCGTTACTTTTACTCGGCTGTACTAAAATGAATCTGGGCAGTGTTATTAACAATGATTAGCTAACAAAACAACACTAATACATACACTGATAATACTGACTATGAACACTAATCATTTATGTAATGTATATTAAATAATGCGATTACATGGTACAATAGTACCTAGTACAATATATATATACATAATACATTTATTATGCATATTACACATATATAGTCTACATTATAACTATCAGATTTGTTATTATTAGACTATACGTATAATCCATTCTTGATGCAAATTTAATTTTAAATTACTATTGAATTCAATAAAATCACTTTCCCTTCAGAATGGCCCCGCTATGAGAATGGTGGCCTAAAAAATATATTAATTCACTGATTAACATTCACTGATATTCTTGTACTCACACACACGCATATATATATATATATATATATATGTATACACAATAATTTTCTAAACTAATAAATATGTCTATTGAATACAATACAATTTATTTGGAGGGAGTCTTTTATAAAATTTATTTGGTTTCGTTATGTTTTTCTGATTTTTTAGCTGAATTACGGCCAATTTGAAAATGCAGCTACTTTGAATCTATACCAATAAAATCAAATACCATACAATATCATGTTGAACATGGTATATTTAATTCTTAAATTAATATGACATTATATTTGTATCCCGAATAAAGGCAACAATTTGTAGAGTCTAATGTGAATAGTTCAATTATATAGGGCACTAATATCGAAAACAATATTGGAATATATACTATATATATATATATATATATATATATATATAAATTATATATAATACAATATATAATAAACGATTATATTTTAATATATAGTATGAATCTCTGAGTGTATTGTCACAATACTTGTTTTTAAGTGTGCTGGGTATAGTCACTATAAGTTATAGTTTATAAAGAATGAGTTTATATACACATTTAATGTGTATATAAACTCATTCTTTATACACTATAACTTAATGTGACATTATAAAGTAAATATTATACTTATGGTAATGTAATATTATAATAATTGTATATCGACTAGCGTCCTATGTAGTAACTCTGATAGTAAACAATATGGTATACGATCATAACGGATGGGTTGCTAATATAAATAATCGCGAAAAAGGACTAATTGAGTTTTTATGTTAAGGTTCACTTTGGGATGTAAATTACATCATGTAATGTATTAAAAAAACAAGCAGAACAAAACCAAATAAATAAACCAAATAACACTCACATATCAATACAAAATATATATATTTACATTCTCAACCCGTCCGTTATGATTGGACACCAAACTATATGAATTATTGTCTTTAGTTTGCTGTAAATTA
The DNA here is from genome assembly GCA_964019155.1 of Osedax fenrisi. Taxonomy (NCBI): domain Eukaryota; kingdom Metazoa; phylum Annelida; class Polychaeta; order Sabellida; family Siboglinidae; genus Osedax; species Osedax fenrisi. The sequence continues at coordinate 19,476,412 of OZ025244.1, read as the reverse complement.
CAGCCTGTAATAGATATTATATGCTTTATTATAAACTTTATATGAAGTTTATATTTAATATAATATTATGACGAATTTAAAAACATGGTACATAACATAGTATATTAATCATATATTACCTATTTTAAATGCATACTATTATTGATATATATATATATATGAAAGTGCATGAAAAAACGATTAGGTAATACGAATATAATGATTATAATATAATCAATTTTTAAATAATATAATTTTTTTTTACAACTTTCGTATACTATAAATCATTATTATAAAATCATAACACTAATATATATTTATATTGGAGTGAAGTATTCACTAAATATTATTTATAACATATTTTGTTATTGATTAATCATTAATTTATTGATATCAATAATATACTTAATATTTACATTTTAAATTAAAAATCATTATAATTTTGAGCGATATTAAATAATATTTATATATTGGCATATTTTATATAATGTTTTAAATTCTATATAAATATTTAAAATATTAACTTCGTCTTCGGAATTTGTGCTTTCCTCACATACTGATATTTCGTCATCGTCACCAATGGTACCGATATAATCTTTATATTCTACCATATTTAATTTTTTAAAAATAATTCCCAATAATGTTTTGTTTATGTTGTTATATTATATTCAGATTATAATTAATTTTTATAAAAATCCCTTATATATTATATGTGTATTGAGTTATTTTAGAAAAAATAGTTCAGATAAAATTTATCTATAAAAAATTATTTTGGAATTTTGAAAAATATCAATATATTTATAAATTATTATTTCTTAAAATTTAAATCCTATTTTATAGATATTGAAAAAAAAAAAAATGTCATGTGATAAATATCTACAATCACATGATAATATTTAATAATAAGAAATGGCTTCTAATGATGAAAGACGTCCTTTACTAGACCAAAATAACCCATCTGCTACTGCTCCCCCTCAATACAATCAACATCAAGGTATGTATATTACTTCGTATAAATTGATAAAAGATATGTTTTGAATTATATAGATAATCTTGTTTTTGAAATAAAAAAATTTAAATTTTATAATTTATTTTCAATCAATTGAGGTAAATTTCATCAAGGTAACATCATAATTTTATTCTTTCAAAATATATAAAATTATTTAAATATGAATATATTCTAAATTATTTAATTATATTACAATCACATAAATATGAATACAGAAATAATTTAGTGTCACTAATTTAGTGTGTAGTATTATGTTATCATATGTAAAATAATTGCTAATTGAATTGGTATAATAAAATGTATATATATATTATAATAATAATTAATAATTATTATTATTAAATTATAGATATAAAATATCTAATGGCTAAATACAATATGTAATCGCTTATAACTGATAAGCATTATCATTAACAAACACACACACATGTGTATACATATAAGTGGTCATTAATATTTAGTTATTTTCACTGGTTTGGTTTGGTTGGATTTATTTTTGATATTTCTAGGAAATTTCATTGAAAAACGCTAATTATAATGGTCAATCATACACTATTGTTAAATGAATTATGCGAATAAACAATTTTGCCTGCGTTCATCGCGAAGCTTTTAATCGTAATACTATTATATGTATGGATATTAAAATTTATATTTAATTTAATCGATAATTTATAATAATTAAATCAATCGAAACATAAATAGCATGTTTTAACAGTATTATCATTCTAATTTATATACTATTGTTCGACTAACTATACTCGAGTTTAATTTGTATTATTTATGTATTGTTTACTATTCATACTATGTATATAATTCGTAATAAAATTAATTCAATTCAATTCAATTCAAAAAGAGAATCCCATTTTTAATTCAATCAAGCAATAAAATATGTTAATCTAATTTATAAAAAATTAGCGAAGAATCATAGAAACAAATAATTACTATTACATAATTAACAATGGTAGATGTTGCCATTTACAATCTTAGACATGATATATAAGCATAATATTATTAAAGTCACGTCACTATTAAAGTATTTGTCTAGGTACCACGATAAAAGTACATTTAGCATTATTAATAAGGCATAGTTGTTATTGTTGTTATTTTATTTGGTGGAGTCCTTTCATCCTATCCAGGAACTTAGATTAAGTTTTCATCCTTATAACCATATGGTTCTAATGACCCTTCGAAGCCGCTCTCGTGTTAAGGCATCCATGGTTTTAACGAGAGACGATCATTTATTTATTTATAGTTCACTGTAATGATGAATCTAGCTGTCATACTCTAGATATCACTATTAATAAAATAGTTAGGTGAATTACCAAAATGAAAATATGAAAAGATCGTAACTGATATGTTGTTACTATTTGTAGGTATTATATACGTTTTCTATGTAAAATAAATACAAAAAAGATTATAAATTAAGTTTTTATTTAAAAAAATGCATAATTGAAATAATATTCTTTATAAGGAAATATAATATTAATAAATATCATTGTATCTTCAACAATAAATGTACCCAACGCATCATTTATTATTCTAGAATATAAAATAATTTAAAAAAATATATATATATAATATATAAAGATCTTGATTGATTTTGGGTAGGCAATAATGTAATATTAATAACGCTAGGGTGATAATAATAATCTACTAGACTTAACGACCTACACAAATATTAGAATCTTGATGAAACCATCTATAAATTAAATATAGAATTAGTTTAATAGTGATACAAATAGTTAACATTTTATATTTATATATCCATTATTATATTAGGTTTAATAATGTGTGTTATCTATTATACTGAATTGAATACTGATTAATTATCATTTATTTTGTTATAGATAAATATATATTTTTAAATTTTAATTACATTATATTCTTAATTTTTAAGTATAATTCGATCATTTTATTATTCACTAAATCGTCCAGCCAGATAATAGTTCATAAAATAAAGCTAAATTTACTGATATCAATCGTGAAATACATTACATTATTAATATTTTATTTACACCCATAATTAATATTATAGCTATTATTTTAATTCACTGATATAGAAATTACACAAGGTTAACATTAACATGATATCAAAATTTAACTGTCAACTGAATACGTATTCCGATCATCTAGAATCACCTCTCTATATCAGATTATAATCTACAATAATTATAGAATAAATATATTATGTTACTGAATTATATTTACCAATATTTAAATATAAATTATGATTTCCCATTCAAAAACGCATTCTCTATCCATCTTTCTATAAATATCAATGTAATTTTTGTATTTATTAAAATTAGGAACTATTTATCTAGGCATTATTTCATTTTGTATTATTTAAATTTAATATTGTATATTATTTGTAAATGTTATGAAATAATACTACTTAGATTGTAATGTTATACATTAGTGACTGCAGACTATAATAAGATCCTATATGTTTAATTCTAATTTATAAATTAGTCATCACGTTTAATAATCAATAATCCAAATTAGTACATATATAATCAAGTGTAATCAAGTTGAATTGTTTTATTATTGTTAGTACTAAATGTTTATCTATAACTATATACGAGACATTAATACGTCACTCGCACATACACACATGCATGTGTTAATATGTTACCCTATATCACAGCTACTCCGCTCTGCGTCTATATAAACATCCACACCATCACCACCCCACCCCTTACCACACCACCCCTGACCACCCCACCCTGACCAAACCACCCCTTACCATACCACCCCTTACCATACCACCCCTTACCACACCACCCTTACCACACCACCCCTTACCACACCACCCTTACCACACCACCACCCCCTCCATCATCGCAGGTTATCAACACTCCGGTTCCAATCCTCCTCCCCAACGTTAGTACACCACCAGTACTGATAATGTTAGTGCTATAGTGATCTCTCTTACTATTGTACCACTACTACTACTACTGTGTGTGTGTGTGTGTGTGTGTGTGTGTGTGTGTTAATGCACTATTGTTATTACTGTGCAGAGTGGCTGCGTAGGTTATGTCCTCTCCGTTTGTATCGAACATAACGTTATAGTTATTTTTTCACTCTATATATTACAGTTATCTGTGTTGAATTATTAATGATATCGTTGTTATGTAATAATAAGAATATAAGAGTGATCACTCTCGTAGTTGTAGTTGTACGTTGATATTAGGCTGTATGATTTCATACAAAGTTTCATAAGATATACAGTGATGTCATAATATACAATTCATTTGATTATTGTTAGATAACATATGTACATACCTTAAATGAGATCACATTGAACAATTATCATAATAATATTACAATAAACTACTATAAAAGTTACGATTATAGTTTTATTATTTTTTTATTTTCTATATCATTCATACATTGACCAAAGGTGTGATTTTTCTAGCAGGACGGTTGGACAGTTTAATGTGCGGTGTTTGTTACATATCACCAGTTGATACACTTGGACACTCCACTTATGGGTATACATTTATAAGTAAAGTCTTTAGTAAACATTTTAAACCACATTATATAGTAAATACATTGAATTGAATTAAATAGTTATTTATTGAAATGAAATAACTTTAATAATCTATTTTTAGATTTAATCAGAGTCATAATGTATTACTAATCATTATTCATGGTGTCATTATTCAATGTAACTAGCTTAGATAGACTATCTACCATCAATTCAAGGATATATTGAAATTCAAATGATACATTACATGGATACAATAGTAGACTGTAACACTATCCATGTTACTACTACTACTACTACTACTACTACTACTACTACTACTACTACTACTACTACTACTACTACTACTACTACTACTACTACTACTACTACTACTACTACTACTACCACTACTACTACTACTACTACTACTACTACTACTACTACTACTACTACTACTACTACTACTACTACTACTACTACTACTACTACTACTACTACTACTACTACTACTACTACTACTACTACTACTACTACTACTACTACTACTACTACTACTACCACTACTACTACTACTACTACTACTACTACTACTACTACTACTATTACTACTACTACTACTACTACTACTACTACTACTACTACTACTACTACTACTACTACTACTACTACTACTACTACTACTACTACTACTACTACCACTACCACTACTACTACTACTACTACTACTACTACCACTACTACTACTACTACTACTACTACTACTACCACTAGCCTCATTAATTGATGATGTAATACTATCTGTAAGGCAAAGTACATATAAGGCACTGTGTATGTTGTATAATTAGCTCATGACATCATTGATTATGTAACTCTACAGGATCTGTAGTATACTCCAAGATATAGATTATCATTATCATCAGTGTAATCATCATAAACATGTGAATAAGCATGTATATACACCAATATTAATATATATATATATATATATATATATATATATATATATATATATATATATAATTTATACTTGAATCTATCTTATTAACTATCTTGAATTAGTTGAAGTTTACTTTATAATTCTCTTATTATATCATTACTACTATTGCGTCTCCTTATTATCGTTGCTATTAATGCCCCTCTAGCTCACCAGTCTATAGTTCCAGTCATAGGACCAGATGAACTACCACCTCCTTACATTGTGGGAGATTCGTCTAGCATTCCTACCATCAACTGTAAGGTTTATATTAACACATAACACACAAGAAAATATACACATACGTATACAAATGTATACACATACTTATAGCACATCTAGAAATGTAATCATACTTTAAATGATGAACTTTATTCGTGAATTCTACGAATTGAAATTTTATATTTAACTATTTACTCTTTATTAGTTATTTTATAATATTTATATAATTAATATACATTTTGTGTTTAAATGTTATTTATTGTACAAATATTTGTCATTTTAGTTCACTAGCATATATCATGATTATTAATTATTAAAAAGTAATTACAACTACAATTTCAAGGTTTACTAATTTATCATTACCTTTAGAACACAATATTATACAATTTATTATTATTGCACATATCACATGATCTCGATGTTATATAACGTACTTATTCCTAAATCCTCAATAAATATTGGGTCTTCCCTATAATCTTCCTTAATCGCTATTCAATTTATCGTACTTTGACCTTATTTTACTGTATTTAATCTCGTGATCACATGATCTTATTTTGATTTCAATATTATAATATAATCCTATATACATATATATATATAAGAATAGACTATGCTGATGTTTACATAGATAATCTGTCACACTGTACACTACCACCACCGCACACTACAGGTCTGCCTTACACTCATCAACATCGATGGCAAAACTACGAATCACGTAGTGAAATGTACCGTTTGCAATGAAGCTACGGTTTGTACTGAGCCTATTATGTAATCATTGTCAGCTTATAACAATATTATTACCTATTACACTTGTTTATATGTTATAAGTTTGTATAAGCATTGTCCACAATGGTTTAATTAAGCTCGTTAGTAGAGATCACAATATCTCATGGTCAATTGCCAGGGTATGTTATTAATAGCGATGTAGATGTTGTTAGAACTTGTTATAGTGACATACGTAACAGTATTGAATATTGAACATATTTATAATACTTGGATATTATACGTCGGATATTTATGATATATTTAATAGAATATACTATATTTATAATGCTAATAATAATTAAAAAGCTGATTATATTTATAAAGTCTGTCAGATAAAGTTCCGTTGATGCTACCAGTGTTTCTTTCTTATACTAAATAATATAACACCCCTTTTTAAATAATAATTACAGCCAATCAAAGCGGCTCCTGCTGGAAAGAAGTACGTTCGATGTCCTTGTAATTGTCTCCTGATTTGTAAAGCATCTTCACAGCGTGTCAGTTGCCCTAGGGAAAACTGGTGTGTATTATTACCACTATAATATTGCTCATTCCCATTGAAGTTATCACTAATATATATATATGTTAGATTTCTTATAAATATAAATTATTGAAATATTATATTTACAAAATCCTATTCAAAAAATTGTCAAATAGAAGTATTTATTTAATATATATTAGTTGTATTACAATTTAATATGCAATACACAAATTATGGTATGTATTTTAGAAATATAGTATTTAATATCAATCATATATAATCAGGTCTCTCTAGATTCATGCATTTTGTATGAATTCTATATCCAAAAATATACGATTTATTGTAAATTCGTGCAATTATTCAAATTCGTGCATACAATATATTTAAATATTAACCATTAAATTATGTAATTTTCATAATTTAATTTACTAATATATAATATAGACTATGGAATATATAGTATAGAGTAAATACCATTTGAATGAAAATAAACTTTATTAGTATATTTTAGAAAAGTATCCATGTTTTAGTTTATTTACCAAAGATTATTATTTATAACAAATTTTAATTATTAATGTTATTTTATTTACTTTACAATTTCTCGAAATTCATGAAATAAAATACGTACTAAAAATAGTTAAAGTTATTCAGAGACTGGTGAAATTGTATCGGTGTATAAATTCTCTAGTAATTACTGAAAAAGAGAATGTGGAAGATTATATTCCTAAAAAGAAAATGATATATTTAAAATCTTATGAATATCTTTAGGAGAGATATTTATATTACCTATTTAAATATATAGTATTACAAATAATTTAGTGAATGATAATTCTTAAATTCGTGCATGTATGAATTCTATATATAAATATGCACGAATCGGGTTTAATTCGTGAAAATGTACGAATTTAGAGAGGCCTGTATATAATACATTTCAATATTATATTAATATTAATACATGATGCTTTATAAATACCCTAATTATGTCATATATGATATTTTTGTTATAAATTATATTTTCAGATTTAGTATTATGTAAATATACACTTATATATACTAGCTTTTTTATAGTTTATATATATATATATATATATATATATATATATATATATATTATCAATCCAATATTGTATATTACGTTTTACATGTTCATTTATTTAAATACATTGATTGAATAATAGTAATAATATTAATAATAATAGTAAGCATCTGATATACAATAATAACCTATAGTTCCTTTATATTTATGTTTGTAGATACTTACTTTTATTGGTAATAACTTTGTGAATATGACAACAATTTATTTGTGTACTATTAGAATTATATTGATATCAATAAATTATACGAATATTTAAACTCATTTATTGACAAAACTAAGAGATTTATTCATTTATTATTTATTTTCTAGTTATTCTTGTTTTCTCGTATCACTAATATGATATGATTTTTTGCTCGTTTATTTAACTTGTGATTATACAGGTCATATTTACATGGCGCATTTGAGATGTCAGTCTGAAATCATATATTGTATCAGTCTGTGTAGCAATAGTTTGTTATGTAATTGTGAGTGTATCGGACTAACTTATATCTGAGACACTTTCATTTAGGTCACATGACACCTTCATTAACACAAATAAGAATTGTTTACCAATAACTTATGTTATGACTTATTATTTAATATTTTATTTATTATAAATATTTTTCAATTGTGAAATTGTGACCACATCTACTATAACTATTATACTTTTTATTTACTACATTATAATCATGCGTGTATTCATGTATTCAATAATTAGGTATATATTTTAATTATCATAGGAAATGGAAATGATATTAAGTTGTATCGTAGACATATGCTTGTAGTGATTACATATGATTATTTGTCTGTAAGCTGGAACAGAGGGTTTGTCGTGTGAACGCAGACTTAATCGCATTCAGTGATAACAAACCAATCATTGCATCAACTCAAATGTTACAGTTCATTATATCATTTATCTCTAGATTTCTAAAATATTAAATAAAATAATATTTATTAACCTATGAATATGAATCACTATCTAACAAACTGTATCTGTCTATTCATTGTCACCCGATGATTACTGTATATACCTATACTACCACTGCAACCCTCCCTACCCCAGTAAGAGAGTAATCACCCTGTCCTCTTGCACGATGTCAGCACCCCCTAGTGACAACGATGTCATATGTGTACATTGCCGGCACACTTTCTACGTTAGTATGTTATTGTTATTTTTATTTGGTGAAGTCCTTTCATCCCATCCAGGAACTTAGATGAAGTTTTCATTTATAACCATATATGGCTCTAATATCCATTCGAAGCCGCTCTCATGTTAAGGCATCCATGGTGTTAACGAGAGCCGATCATTTCTTTATACACAATTATATAAGATCATTTATAAATAATATTTTAAGACCCATTTTATAAAATTAATTAATTGTCCGGACAAGAGTCGAACCCGTGTCCTACTGCTTGTCTGTCTGATGCCTTAGCTAGATGTCTAGCTAGTTATGCTTCACTACACGTACACCTCGAGATAACCTATCTATCTACCCGCCTAATCTATTTATAGTTTGATCAGCAGCAGATTGGTCTGGCGATATGTCCTCATTGCGAAAGAACGTAAGTATTATATAACCGCGTAGCTATGATGTATTTAGTTCAGGGTCTTTGTGAATCTATTTAAACTACGCATCACTTTTTTATATGATAATAATAATAAAGCCTATCTTGTGATATTTAGTAACATATTTATATTTATTATACACGTATATATTACCAAAATATATATATACTTATACTTGATTCTGAAGTGTATGTTATGTATTACGGAGAATAATATACTATGTATATCTTATGTATATCATATCAGTTTATAGTGATAATGTTGGTACAATTTAATAACAATATCGCATACTTTCATTACTAGATCTGCGATTGGAACATCGTATATAAAGAAGAAATACCTGTGGTTCCTTTACTGTGCTTTGATTATGTTTATCATATTTGTGATTGCCATTATTGTTAGTTTCTCTGCTCTGCTGCGCTTATCACTTGCATTCATTCATCCCTTTTCTCATCGAGTGTCACCTTTCTACCTCCCATTCTAATACTAATTATGATAGTGTTGATAAAATGGATGTATAATTTAAAATATCATTAATTTTAATTTAATTATGCAATATATTGTATATATCTATATATTTGTGGAAAATGTTCATATAATTATAATTATTTATAAAATTATTATTTTTTAAATAATATATTTTATAATACATATTTTATAATATTATATATATTTATATATACATTTTATATGATAAATATTTATATATTTAATTTTAATAATTTGAAATAATTCTATTAATATAATTACACATTAAATTACACATTAGAAATAATCATTACCTCTACACCTATACTTGTGTGTGTGTGATTAGTCATTGTATTAATCATGTAATGATACCTGTGAGTTATTGTTTTAAACTTATTTCCTTTTAGCAATTATAGCAGCCTTAATCTCCATAGTTCACAATTACTGACTATCCAGGCATTCATTATTAAATAACATCGGATCACATACAAATACAATCTGATTAATATATCATTATTTATTTCTACAATTTTATAATATATTAAATTTTATAAAACTACATATATATTTGATATACAAATAAAATATTAGTTTATAGAAATTAAATAATAACATTCTTTAAGCATGGTAATATCCACCTTTATAATCAAGTTATGTTAATTATATTACACCTATATGGTAAGAGTTGTAAAGGTTGCACTCTCTACCTGATATCACAGTCATGACTATATTAGTCTGTACAATGAAGTTGTTGATCATTTACTAATTTAAGATTTTTATTAATTTATTCTAAAGTTATAAAAATTGTGTATTCATTATTATTGAAGTACTATTATTATAGTCTAGACTACACCAGAATATTAACTCATATATATTCATGTAAATATAATGTAATGTCGGCATCGTAATAATCAGATATAGTAATAATATGTTCTATATGATATTGGGTAATACCCGTATATTATCAACCCATACATTATAATTTTATATTTTAAATAATTATTATAAATATAATATATATATTAATGTTGTCCCATTTATCCACTGAGTATATGTTTATACACTATATAGTAATATATATATATACAAATTTACACTAAACATAATACACATTCTCACTAATAATAACTGCCTTCACCTTTAGTGCTCAACAACATTAGAATTTGGAGGCTACTGGCTTCTCTTAGTGTATGGTTTGTATTCTGATAATCTCCCCCATTGTATGCACTTTACTACTATGTTCACTATTATATTAACTTTTATACGTTGAATTGCATAATGTTATATAATATGGAAGTATTTGACATATTTAGATATTTTACATATATTAGAATCATTTTTATATTTAATATCAAATTACTGTTTATTATATTATTTTAAAAAATAATACAATATAGATATAAAATAAGTAAAACAATATTTCATAAAATATAGAAATTAATATTCTAATTACTATAAACATGTTACATTTTTTAAATATTTATTTTATTCAAATATCAAAAGTAAACTTTTATAAGACCTTCTTGAAATCAAAAATCTTGTATATCATAATAATTGTTAATATTTTGTTTTATGTAAGTTTTTAGTTATATTTATTATTAAAATATTATATATTATTTAAGTAAATTGTTATTTTAACAATGAAAATAGTGTAATCAATATATCACATATTAATTATGTAAATTCGTAAAAGGCAGTTCTTACAGAAATTTCAAATTATATAATATCATTAAACATTATCAAATAGAAGTACATTTGGCATTGAGACACTTTATTTTACAATTTTAATAGTCTTTTTATTTTTTTTATTGTATACTTCAAGTATTCTTATTTAAAATATTAAATTATTATAAATATACAAATATATTCACTATTTTAGTAATGAAATAATCATTAATATGTATTTTAATTAAGACAATATTAAGAATTATTAAAATATATTTGCATAAAATATTTTAGAAAATTAAAGTTATAATATTAAATGTTAATAATTGCATAATGAAAGTTGAAAGTAATATTTATATTAATATGATAAATCATAACATGAGGTTTTTAGATTTAATTATTATAATATTCAATATATTTATTAGAATTAATTATTTACATTTTACTTTATTGACTAATCTTATATTCACATGTACCAACAATTTGTCATTATTAATTATTGATAGATTAAATTAACACATATACTGCTAACATTTATGTTTAAATATTAAAAATATAAACAGGAAATTATATATGTTTTCATATTTATATTTAATTTATCCTATGATATTGAAGTTATATATTTATAAATCAGCTATTAATTATATTAGATAAATTGAACTTTTATATTTTTCATTTCTTATTAATTTATTGAAATAATACACAAATTAATTTTTTCTATAGTATTATATATTTATTAGTAAACAAAATTAGTTTTTAGATTTTTGATATATATTTGTTTTTAGTTATCATTTCAAAATGGAGATTGAAATTGACTTATTTATATTTATATTATAATTTATTTTTTTAAATATATAATATTAAATTTTGTGAATCATTTTAAGATGTATTTACACCAATAAATCCAACTGAATTTGTGTAGCCAGATAACGGCTGTTTTAAATTATTAATTTTAAAGTATTTAGGTAGATATTGGGCAAGATTTAAGATTTTATAATAAGTAATTTATAATTAAACACTCTCAGTAGGCATGTGCAAACCTTGCGTTCACCAACTTAAATTATAAAATATATTGAGGATCTTTTATTTAGGCCGGTGGGATATTCCGTATAGTGATAAAAATGGCCTAGTTAATCAATAATAGAATTATATAAAATGTAAACATATTATATATATATAAAATCTAATTATATAAACTTATATTGTTATTGTTATTTTGGTGGAGTCATTTAATCCCAATCAGGAACTTAGATGAAGTTTTCACTTATAACCATCTGACAATAATGTACTTTCGAAACCGCTCTCATGTTAAGGCATTCACGGTTTTAACGAGAGCTGATCATTTATTTATACAAAATTATATAAAATCAATTCTAAATAATATTTTAATACTTTTTTATCATTTTAATGGTCTGGACGGGGCTTGAACCCATGTCCTACTGCTTATGTATCTGAAGAATTAGCCAACTTAGGCAGTTGAAATAAATATAAAAACAATCGTGTGATCATTTTTTGAATAGAAGTTAAAGTAAACAATATGAAATTATAATGCAAACTTTTTAGAACATCGGTCTATATTTATTCCCTATATCGGCATGTAATTATAGCTATCTCATCAGCACTACCTGATATTGATGTTCGATGATATCTGGTTTTATTTGTTGGTAGCTTTAGTAGACCTATTTTCCCTATCTATTACTATTACTAATAGAAGTATAATAATATAAGCAAACAACCCTACACTATTAAATGTTAACAATGTTTTAATTGCTAGTCGAGCAGATCAGTACTAATATTAAATAGTATCAATACATAGTTATTGAATGTAAATATATGTATGAAGTTTATTTTAGTTATACACTATAGTAGTATATTATTATCACTTATTTATCTTTTCGTATAAATATCAAAATAGAAATTAAAGGCAGCATTTTATAAATCTTAATTATCTACTAATTTACGACATTTCCTCTCTGCAGCTCCTCTAGCTCTCTCCATCAGCTTTGTGTGCAAATCCCTGAGGTATTTCTGCATTCCTAGGAGTAGATCCGTCACCGACATGCAAGACTGACTACACATTGACCTCTGACCTATGATACTTCACCGTCGAATCTTCTTCACTTTATATCTCAAAATGTGATTTCTGTTGATATATATACATACATACATACATACATTAATATTCAATTTATATCGTTATCAAATATAATCCCCGTATTGTCTAGTTTTACCTTATTTTTATTTTTTACACCACTCTATACTTATATACTCTATACATAAAACTTTATATTGCATAGTATTACGTAACTTGAGCAGCTTTGTCTTGGCTGCCCACCCCCCACTTGTGAGCTCATTGTATTTTTATATGAAATAAAATAATATGTACATATTAATATATTTTATTTATCATTCATAATAAGAGTTTGTATATAAAATGTAGTCTAAGAACACATTACTGCTATATTATATATATATATATATATAATTTGAATCTACTAAGTATGTATAGATGTGAGAGTGAATACAATAACTGTGAATACAACAGGGTAAAAAATAAATGTACTTTAACAAGTTGGATATCAATCGTAAATTATATAGTAATAGTGAATCGATTGTATTGTTTATTGAATAATAATGGAGAATATAGTATAGTGATTTGTAAACTACTTATTGATTACATGGAAACGGGTGATAATGTAGAGTTTAGATTAGTAATGATTAAAATCGTTTTTGTAGTCGAATAAAAAGCATAAAATAAGAATATAATTTAAAATATTTCACAATTAAATACTTTTGTATTCCGTCTGCAATATCATAATAGAATATGATATTTCACGTAATGATGATGATGATGATAGTGATTGGGGCGGGGGGGAGGGTAGTTTGTTTAGAAACTGAGGGTGCTATCGTCCCACTCTAGATTATGACGGGCGACTGAGCAGGAAGTGGCTACGAAAGCCTCGTCCTCGCTTGACTCGAAGCCCTCCTCTTCATCATCATCTTCGTCGTAGGAATCTTCTGAATCGGATCCATCAGGCTTCGGCAGAGTCTGTAGGGTATAGCAATGGTAACCTTACTCGAGTGAATAACTAAGTTTGAAACTATTAAGGGATACGCAACATTTAAAGTATATATATATATATAAGACATTTGTATAGAAATATATACACTACACAATAATCAATAGTAAACAAAATATAATTTAATTAAAAATAATCAATACAAAATATAAAAGTGTAGTCTGAAATATAGCAATTACCCCCCCCCCCATGTTTTACATGTAAACTCGCGATTTATCTTAAAAGAAACTATTATACATGTATGAATTTGTATTTAAAAAATAAAATTCTTTGTGTTGTTTTAAATTTAAATATATATAGTATATATATATATATTTATATACACAGGTTATTATTTAGTGTGTATTTCTATTGAATAGTTATTATCATACACAAATATTATCCTATTTATTAACGATTACTAATTAAGATAAAAATCTATTTAAAACATAATTGTATTTTGTCCAAGTGGCCAAATAATTACAAATATATTAATATGGACAGATATTATAAACTATTATAAATTTTTTTAATATATAACTTAAGTTTAAGTAATAATAATCTTATTTGAGAATAGACTTTTATCTAAAAAATGATACACTATTTAGATAACACTACCGATATAGTGTGGACAAATATGTATTAATATTAATAATAGAAAACATAAATATAGATTAATATTTTAAAAAATTAATCAATTCTGTATTTCTAGATTATATTAACTGAGAAAGAGTAATATACTGACATTTGTGTATCAAGATTTCATAGATTAATGGTTAAATAGGATATTAGTAATATAATATATTTCATTTTGTAATATATAATGTAATAGTATTTCAATAGCTTCAACTATTTGTATCATAACCGATGTGATTATAAATTATTTAACAAAATAATTTTGTTTATTAATTTATAATTTGTACTGTTTATTTCTATATGATATATCATTCTTCAATAACTGTCACCAATATATATATTTGATTAATTGTTAACAAAATGTGTTCTAAAGTGTATATAAATGATCAGTATCTGCAAATTCTTATAGGTGTCACATAGAATAGAAAACACCACTGTATTACGTAATAAAGAGCACACCCACGAATAGTTAACCTGATCTAAAGGATTGACGGTGATCGTTAGCGAGGAATTGTCCCACTCCATCTCGGCCTGTTTCTCATCTGTACGTCGGCCTACATAACGAGGTGGTGGTGTGTTTGTTGTTTACTTGCCGCCTGTTATCTCGCCTTATCGCGCGCTCTCTATTGTTTACAATACGATTACAATGTTTACAGGTATACTAATCTTTATATAATCTAGACTATGTACATACCCAGCAAACAGTAAGAGCAGCATAATAGCAGCATAACAGCAAATGCTAGAGCCTCAAATGTTTACATTGTGCTATTATGCTGTTATTAAATGTCTATTATGCTGCTATTATGCTGCTATTAATTTGTAATGATATTATGCTGCTGTTATGCTGCTGTTATGCTGCTATTATGCTGATATTATGCTGCTATTAATTTTAAATGTCTATTATGCTGCTATTATGCTGCTATTATAATAATAGCAGCATAATAGCAGCATAACAGCAGCATAACAGCAGCATAATATCATTACAAATTAATAGCAGCATAATAGCAGCATAATAGACATTTAATAGCAGCATAATAGCACAATGTAAACATGTGAGGCTCTAGCATTTGCTGTTATGCTGCTATTATGTTGCTATTACTGTTTGCTGGGTATATTCTAAAACACACATACACACACACTGTGTATTACGCAGTCATGTATATGTCATCGATGTAAATACAATTTGATTTACATCGATGGTAGGTACCTATATATCGATGGTAGGTACCTATTTATCTATCGTATACGTCGTAGTATAATCTTCTTAGGGGGTATCCCATTACAAGTATTTCCAGCAAATTGCCGGAAATATTGTAACTTTAAAAACATTTTCTATCAAGTTTTAATGGTATACCCCCTAAAGTTACTATATTGCAGGCAAATTGCCAGAAAGTAAGGGGGTTTCCCACTACAATTGTAGTTAACTTGATAGAAAATACGTTTAAAGTTACAATATATCCGGCTTCCAATACTTGTAGGGGGATACCCCCTTTACATTGTTACAAGAGGTTTCTATTATAGTAGATTACTACTGCCCATATATGGATTCTAGGTTGCTTACATTTAATTAAACTGAACTCGAACTGCACTCGTGATGTGTTGTGATGGCGACAACGAAGCGAGCGATCTCTATTATCGAGTGACGTCACTACTAGGCTGTCACGTGACCTGATTACGATGACGTCATCGCGTGACACGTGACTTACACAGAAGTGTATACGGTTGGATGTTTACTACGTACGAGGACGATGTCCTTGCTACGTAGTAGTAGGACATAACTAATGTCCACGAATGTTTACGTATTACGCACACTTCTTATAAGGTGTGTGCTATGAACTCGCACACGTGCGCACTGCGTGTATACGAACAACTGTGCGGCGTATGTAGCTAGTCACTCGCACACGCACGCACACTGTGCGTCGCACAGTGCGTCGCACAGTGCGTCGCACACACGCACCACGTATTCATTAGCATTAGATTAGACCACCTGTGTCTCGACATTACCGGATGTTATGTTGATTAGGTTACCATGGAGATAAGCATAATTAACACACATAATTAACACACACACACACACGCACAATGTAGAACACTAACACACACATATACACATTCCCACATACATACACGCATACACATGCTGTTAAACGGTCATACACAAATACAATGACATCACAATAACAGTTTTAGACATAATAATGTAATATATGTATACAATACGCTACATTTGATAATGTAGGTTATTTTAGTTACCATTTAGCAGTGTTACTTCAAAAATATAATAGTCGTATACTAGTGTGTGTAATCATTTATTATTAATAATCAATATCAAAATCCAACATATATATCGCTTGTTATATACCGGGTTATATATATTTGTATTAAGGATATTATGATGTATGCATGATTTTTTAAATAAATATATTATTTATTTAAAATAATATTATATTAAAATTTGTAAATTTAATGAATTATATTTTAAATAATATATGGTTATGCCTATATATAGGCATATATATATGTATTTTATATTCCTAAAAACACATAAATTTTTTTTAATAAATATTAAATAACCCAAACCCAAACATAAACTATTACAAAAATAATGATTTTTTATTTAAAATAATTCTAAGTATGCTTTCGTTTTAGATTATGACTTCTATATTATTATGATGATAATGATGATGATATTAGGTTTATTTGCACTAAAATAGGGTCATATAGACCCCTTCGATCGTGGGGGAAGAAAATAATAATAAAATAATAGTAATACGATAATAATTTAATAATAATATACATTGAATATACCACGGACAACAATACTAAATAATATAAAGGACTATTATATACTACAGTCTGCATTAATATGGTGTAGTGTTATATACTATAGTATGTATACAGTCTGCATTGATATAGTGGAGTGTTATATAATAATAAGATAATAATAATAAAATAGAAATTTAATAATGATATACATATAATATAAAACGGACACAAATAATAAATTGGATGATTTAATGATTATGGGTAGATAGAAAAGAAGAAGTAAGATTTATAAATATTTTGTGGGATCTAAGATAGAACAAATGCTAGGAGGGAGGGAATTCCATAGGGTTTTACCGGAATTTTTAACAGCTCTAGAATTTAGGGAAGTTTTACTAGAGTTCTGGGAGATAAGTAGAGGAGCATTTTGGTAACGAAGAGAAGATAATATAGTACGTTTTTTAATTAGATCAGAGATATAGCTAGGGGTGAAAGAATATATTGATTTATGGATTATAGATAGTATACGTAATTTACACCTGAGGGAGAAGGGTAGCCACATACGAGATGATTGATGTGATGTTGTTGTAGAGCGATCCAGTCGTGTTATACAGTAAGTAGTACGTATTGAGATGAAAGTTGGAGGATTTTGTAATGGATGATATGTGATTCTTAAATGGTAATTTGTCATCAAATACTAATCCTATGTTTTGGAGGAATTAGAAGGAGAAATAATCATGTTATTTAGAGTAAAGTTTGGAAAGGAAGTTTCAGAAGTAGATATGTTAAGTACAGTAGTCTTAGAGGAAATAATTAGTAGTTTATTGGAGAGGAGCCATAATCTTATAGAGTTAGCACACTCGATTAATTCAGAGTTAATGGTATTATGAGAATTTATAGGGAAAAAGGTAAACAGTTTAATAGCATCAGCAAAAATATGGTAGTGAATATTTGGAAATGTCTTAATTAGATCAGCAATAGGGCGGATATAAATAGAAAAGAGGGATGGACCTTTAACGGATCCTTGGGGAATACCGTGGTTAAGTGGAGAAAGAGGCTTTATAATATATATGTATAATATATACAGTATATATATATATATATATATATATATATATATATATATATATATATATATATATATATATAGATATATATATATTTATGATTAAAATGTTAACAATTGTTTAATCATATACATTAGAATGGGGTTCCTTCTAATGTCTATTAGATATTATACTTGCGTGTAATATATAACAAATATAATACATTTAATTTATTATAGATTGTACATTGTACATTGTACATATACATGTGTATACATGTTAAAACATATATCCAATATAACAAAAGTATTTTCTAACTGCGCATGTCTGTAATTCGTGCATATAGACTACGAGTCTCGTTATAGATTGTGTTAGTAAAGCCAATACCTCCTATAACCTCGAGGTCATAGGAGGTCTTGGTAAAGACCGTGCTTTGGTGATAGTAAACGTTGTACAATTATAGTGGCAATAATACAAATTGATATAAATCAAGTTATATATATAACATCAAGTTATATAACACCTATAGGTGTCACCTATAATACAGGTCCTATATGCTTACAAGTAACTATAGACACCTATAGGTGCGTATGTTAAGCGTGTAGCTGTTATACCTGTACGAAACACCTTCACCGTGATCACATGACGTAATCGATTACGTAATCACGATACGAACGCACGCAATACTCGACGTTACGTAATACTCGATACACTCACGTGACATCTTACGTAATGTGTACACACCGCAGTGCAGTGCAGTGTACGAGATATCTACTATGCAAACACAGGGTTTCACTTCGTACATCGTACACTATAGACGATGTATACCGACATTCAACGATGAACGTGATACCTTTCTCCACGTGACAACCTTACTATATCACCTGACAACCTTACTATATCACGTGATAATCTTACCATCTCACGTGACTACGTATATATTTTGTATATATTTTGTATATATTTTGCGACGCACACCAATCTCGTATACTACCATATACACCATTACCAACGCGCGCACACACACACACATAGCCACACCGCACACAAGTGCGCGCACACACGGCTAACCTATTGTTCTGAAGCGCATAGCCACCACTCCGACTATAGCTCCTATCAGACCCACGCACACCACTACTATGATTACTGTTCCGACGGCTGTAAATGATGAGATATGCGGGGTTAGGGTAGGTTAGGGTAGGGGAGGTTAGGGTAGGTTAGGGGAGGTTAGGGTAGGTTAGGGTAGGGGAGGTTAGGTTATAAGTTAGTTTAGGTTTAGTTAGGTTAGGTTATACGTTAGGTTATGTGTTATATTATGTTATACTATAGTATCTATAGATGATATGAGGGAATATATTAGATAATATGATATAATAGTTCATATGTAGGAAATATATTGTAGGTATACTTATACATTGACTTTGAGATAATTATAATATATGTTATTATATAATATCATATGTTGTATTATGAAATCATACCAAGATAAAACGACTTATTATAGTGTTATAACATTACCGTAGGTTATAATATATAATATTTTGTATTAACATGTAATGTTGGTATTCAATAATAATAATCGGGTAATATTAAACATACAAATATACCATCTCATTGTATGTTAGGGTAACCTACGGTAATGTTATAACATTATAATAAGTCGTTTTATCTTGGTACTATATATAGTACTTACTAAGTATATTAGTCTTTACTAAGTATGATATACAGAACACTACTCTACACTAAATGTAAGTAATTATATAATTTATTTAATATATATCTAATAAGCAGATAATTATTAATCACTTATTTATTAATAAATTACGAAAGAAAGCCAGCTTTAAGCGAATAGCTTATGAAAGCCAATGATTAATACATCTTATGAAAACGTTAATTGTGGCTATTGCATGAGATGTACACACGCCTGGTATATACACCGCACTACCTATGTTATACAGAGGGATGAGGAGGAGGAGGAGGAGGAGGAGGAGGAGGAGGAGGATGTGGGATACATGAAGTATATGTGTAATGTGCTATATAATGTACACTGTACATTGTACAGTGTATTGATGCATGTATTAGGCGGGCAGTATTAGCATCCTTATAACAATATTATATGTAAAACTCCCTATAGGGTATATATATATATATATATATATATATATATATATATATATATATATATATATATATAGCCTATAGGCTATATATAGGCTATTAATGTATAGGACATTAAACACGCATACATGCACACAAACATATACATATTATGTATACTGTCAAATATTAATGTTATATTGCAATAAACCATTGTACATTGTACGACGTACATACAAATTTACGTTGTATAATGTACACTGTACAATACACACTGTACACAATATACAATGTTCACGGTTTGTACTTGCACAAATGTACGTTGTATATTATAATACTACAGTATGCAGTGTCTACGGTACACTGTCGTATCGTATTCGAACTGTTATATTTAACAATGTACATTTAAATACCACCGAAGATTTCCTAATGAATCTTCGCAAAATCTGTAATACTATAGTATATATATACTAGTATACTACAGTGAACTATAGTTGTATGATGTACATCGAACACTGCAGTATTATCGATACTTGACGATACATCACACACACACAGCCCACGTCGCGTTCCCATGGGAGACCAGATCACGGTCAATAGCATACACGCTGTACTGTTTTTATATTTATCTGCTTATCTCATTCTGTATTTTTAATTAGAATTCTATCGGAAAACACACATTCGCAATCTGTTCACTGTACGACGTACACTGTTCACTGTAATCTATAGCTTGGGTATACCCAATACGTTAGCATATGCACGATTTCATATACGCATATACATATGTATGTATATAACCTTACATATTTATATATTTTATAAATAAAAGCGCTAGTCACATTATATATCTCGTGTTTAACACAACTACACCACGTGGTATCTCTATATACTATTGTGAATTTGACATATCTAATATAAGGGGTATAGACTTATACCCGTAGACTTAGAGTACATTTTGGTACTCTAAGTATACCCCTATAGGGTGGCGGAATACCATCGATAACACTGTCCTCCCTATAGGGTGGTATACCCCCCACACGGTTGCCCTATATAGTAAGGTTCATACGCCTACACATTCACCGCTCTCTGCTCAAGGTCAACCTAAGTACCATCACGTGACTAACGTTATCTATATCACGTGACCGCTTATCTGACCTACATTAAGCTTGTAGAAGCAGCTATATGTGTAGGCTAGCGTGCTCGTATACATCGTATATATATATATATATATATATATATACACACATTTATGCACGTATTGTTACATTTACACATACGAAACACGTAAGTATAAGTAAGTGTACAGTGTAAACTCTATTGCCGGCTAGTATTGATATACGGGGGGGGGGGGGAGGGGAGGGGGAGGGGGAGGGGGAGGGGGAGGGGGAGACTGTTAGTATTGATTACAATGCATACGCGCTAGCAATGCAGTAACTGTAGTTATAACTACCTTTGTATGAGGCTATTATAGGCTATTATAGGCTATTATAGGCTATTATAGGCTATTATAGGCTATTATGAGGCTATTATGAGGCTATTATAATGCTCGCGTATGTATAGTTAGATAATATCTAGTTAGCAACATTTTATGATTTATGTTATCATAAAATATACACACTTACACACCTATATATACACACATATATAATATATAATAAATATTATATTATATATACTTTATTATATAACATTTTTAGGACATTTTATAAAATTAGTTACATTTTATAAAATAAATGAATTTCAGTAATAGTTCACAAGAAAAATCCTCATTTCACCATTTTGTATGTTTTCGATTGTTTGTAATATACATATATTTAAAAAATATTAATCTATTATGTAGTATACTATTATCTTACGTGTCTATATTGTATTAGATAGTTATATAATAAGTATACACGAATTGTAGAATAATGATATATGTGTTTTAGAAACAAAATGTAATTTAAATACAGTCTATAATTCAGAAACTATAGTTTCTCAATTCATAAACATATATAAACGTTCTATTACATCTCTGTAATGGAACATATATACACACGCATTATGTCATCAATTAGTATAGCCGATAATGTAGATGTATTAGTTCTCGTTACGTAATCTATTGAACGCTTTAGTTAAACGTTACTCTTGCGTAATACCCCGCGTCCTGTGGATATTGCGTAACACAATATCCAGCGCCATTATTACGTAATGCCCCGACATATCGAGCGATACATTAATGAATATTAATGCAGCATCAGCAGCGGTAGTAGCAGATAAATATACATACAGGCGCTCCTATAAATAATAAATGAATTCAATCATATGTGTATCTGCAATAGGCGACAATACAAACATGTCTGACTATGATACAATGCGAGTATATGGGGGTAATGTAGGTGGCTCTGCTGGTGGTGGTGGTGCTATTGTTTTACATACATCAGCGTTAGTATACTGTTACATACCGTTAATTAAGCTGTCAATTAACAATCCTTATATTTGTTGTATACAATACGTTGTAATATGTATTTTTGTTATATATATATATATATATATATATCCCATTACAATTGCAGTACTAATTCTTGATGGTATTCTAAACTCACTTTTGGAAGCGAGTGTTTTTTTCTCCACATAATCTATTTATATAACTATACACGATTACCGCAGGCCACATAAAGAATGCCGTTATATCGAAGCCCCCCGATACGTGTATATCACATAACAATGGCTACTTTGTTACGCGATACTTTGGCTGTACATTAGGATAGGGGGGCATACACATATGTATGTATCGCCGTATGTCATTCAGTTAGTCACTAATGCTATTCATTATATAACATGTACTGTCATCGTTATATTGTATGTATTATATATATATATATATATATATATATATATATATATATATCGTAATAAGTATTCCGTCAACGGGGATGTAATACACACACACACACTCGTGCACACACACATACGCCTATAGTCGCCTATAAGCGCATATTGATTATCTTGGACTACATGCTTTAAGATATGTCTTACTTTAAGTACACCGATATCTAAATAATACTGTACATGTATAATGTGTGTATAATGTGTGTATAATGTGTGTATAATGTGCACATAAATACACATGTTACTATCCGTGTATTAAGTTGACACTAGCGATGTAAATGATGCCAGTCAAATCTAAAGCATGGTGCAGTTTCATTCTCAGTTACCTATAGGTACTTTATAAAGTCTCAACTCGGCTCGGGCTCGTTAGTCTCGGCTCGGCTCGGCTCGTTTTTTTATTCCGAAAATTAAAGTCTCGGTTCGGCATCATTTACACCACTACAGTTGGCACACACACATACACACGTTATTATAGCTAGCTCATGTTAACGATAGCATACATGTATGTATCACTAAGCTAACTTATATGTATACGCGGGTCTACACATGCACATTATACACTCTACATTATACGTTGTAAGCATACAATATGCCATGCATATATACCATATATGTACGCGTGTGTGTGGGCGTGTGCGAGTGTGCTACCGGTTATGTGTGCACACCACTGTAAGTAGGTTATGTTCTACGCGCCGCACACATTACGCTCGTGTGCGTGTGATACGATTACGTATATCGTGTTAGGTGGTGTGGTCCACGTGTGTCCATTACGCTCCATCACCTCCATCATTATCCTCAAGTTATAGCCATACACTATGGTATACGGAGACCACGAGATAACCTCGGGGAGGGGGTATAGGAGGGGGCATAGGAGGAGGTGTTGGTATACTGGTTAACACTGGTTAACATATCGGTACATTGTTCGTTAACATGTAATTAACGATGTATGTAATAAAGTATAATATAATATTAATTTATTAAATTCGTTAAATTAATGATGCAATATAATTAAGGTATTATGTAATATTTAAAAAAAAATAAACATATACACATATATATATATATACATGTTTATGTGTGTGCGTGTGTGTGTGCGTGTGTGTATAACGCGGTATCTCATGTCCTAGGGGAACACCACTTTACACACCACAAGGACAAGCATGTTCCTACACATATTATCTACACGGCGAATATGCATGTCAATAACATATCCCCGCAAAGTCGTCTGCTAGAGCTATCTGTGTGTGTTTACTACTCATTGTGTTGATATGAACATATAACATACCATTGTGGTATAGAGGGCTGTGATGGGGCAGGAGCAAGCTATATATAGTAAAAAGGGTGGTATTGGGGTATACCTCAACACACACACACCTGCCGTACATGGCATACACTGTATTACGTGTATGCGTGTGTGTACCAGAGTAACGATTACCAGCGCGTACAAACAATCATATAGAGAGCGTATATGTATTACATGTATTAGATATATATGATAATTTGGTATAATTAGATATAATGCATTAGATGTAATATGCATATATGTTATATATATATATATATATATATATATATATATAGTATATAGACTATACACGAATATATGGGATAACGGAAATATACAGGATATGTAAATATATCTCTGTGAAACTAATACCACTATATAATACTAATACATTTATGTGAAACTAGTGCAGTTATTGTATACAATATTGCATACATTCGTATATAGTTTAATCTACGAAAATAAAAGTTGTTATTTATATCTATGATGTACACATACACACGCGAACATACATACTACCACACGCATACTTATTCTATAATGCATACATTATAGTCGGTGGACAAATAGACATGCGCGCACACACACGCATACGAGCACGAGAATACGTGTGTTCTATAATGTAGTTGATGCACGTATAAACGCGATACTCCGCGATACTCGGCGATATTGCGCGAGACTTCACCGAGTCATCATGTGATGCGATAACACACACGCCAGTGAGTGACACGCGATGACGTAACTACTGAGGAACAGTCGATGACGTCACCACGCGGCCACGTGACCGCGTTACGTCACGTGCACATTACATATTACGTAATCGTAACCCGACCTCCTCACCAGTACGTGACCCGTGTGTTCTCTATAGAGGGGGTAGATACGCGCCGCGCATGCCTGTGTTATCAGTATCGGGGTGATCAGGTCATTGTCACAGTAGTGGTGGAGGCCGTGCACACCGATATCAGTGATTACCTTTTAAGGTATATTTATGGATGTATCAAATAGGTGGATAATGCCGCTAATATTTATAAAATATATATAAACGACTGTACATTGTACAGTGTACATTGTACAGTGTACATTGTTCACTGTACAATGTACACTGTACAATGTACATAGCGCGATGAACGTCAATACACACGGGGATATATACATACTACGTATTGACAATTGCAACCATTTTAACTGCACATAAATATATATTTATTTACTATATATGTATACCAAATATTTTGCGAAGTAATCATTAGAAAAATCTGTGTATATATTATAAATGCGTTATATATTACTTTGTTAGGCTTCGCCCATTAAGGGGGTATCCCACTATCAGTATTTTCGGAAATGTTTACTATAAAGTGATTTTCTAGCAAGTTGTAGTGGGATACCCTCTTTAAAGTTACTATATTTCCGGCAAATGGCCGGAAAGTAAGGGGGAATCACACTATTTGTAGTTAACCAATTGTAGTTAACTTGCTAGAAAATAACTTTCTAGAAAACATTTCCGGGAATACTGGTAGTGGGATACCCCTCTAGATTTCTATGTGAATAGTGTATACGTTACATTGAACATTGTACATCGTACACACACATACATACACACATACATATATATAATACATTTCGATACCAGGCCGACATTAATGAAAGCTTACCACACTGTAATCTATAGATTAAGCGTGTAATCTTCCATTATAGGCCCGCAGCCCTGCAGGGGCAGTACAGTACGGTGTGTAGGGTTGGGGGTGGGGGGGGATGACGCAACAGCTCCCGCGGACGTGACGTAACATCTGCATTACGTAACGCGCATTGTTCTACACTCGTAATCCACTAATTAACAATGGCGGTGTCGGTGTCTGCGTGGCGACCTGCTGCTGTAAACAACTGTGGCAACACACACACACTGTATATATACTAACACTTGTAGCAGTATATATCTACGTGTTTGTGCGAGTGTGTATAAAGTATTTATGTTTATGGAAAGCCACGGAGGAATTGCCAATCGTAAATAAGCCGCGGATAATGCATCCTCTCTCATTATACACACACACACATACACACACACACACCGCGGTGTACACACGAGCGTATTATATATGTAACAACACGTGTGCATGCATGTATTGTTTATATGTACACAGGAAGAACTACCGTATATAGGTAGTATTCATCTATAGAGGTTGTATACATATATAGAGGTCATATTCATTAAGTATTAGTAAGATAACTTAACTGTACCTATAGGATCATCTTAATAACACAGTGACCCCCCGACACTGCCGTATACACACACGTGCAATATGTACACAATGTGTACTATATATTCGTATCAGAAGAGTGGTTATAATTAATAAATAATAATACGTATTATTAATAAATCAATAATTATACTATACTTCGTATACGTGTATTCGTGTTTAGAGTGCATCTTTAACGAGGAGGAGGGGGAGGCTGACTGCAGTGATGTATCACGTGATTGCAGGTAGGTGCGAGCCGCACACCTCGAGAGAGAGAGATAGTCGCACACCGATAACATATTACGTAACACGTACTTCCGGTATTAATAGACCGCAGTAGTAGTAGCTACGAGATTGAACTATAGGTGGAGCTATACGTCGTAGGTGTAGAGGTATACGTGTACATATGTATAACAAGTGGCTGCAGGCTCTCTCTGCAACCGAGTGTATCTGAGTGTAGTAACCACCTCTACAAGTTATAGCTCCACACACGTGGCTAAATACACGTATCACGTGACTACTTATACGAGTCACGTGACTATTTACACTACTGACACGCGTGTTGTGATAACGTGACATTATACGGTGATAGTGGTAGTAGTAGTGGGCTGTTATGTTTGTTGAGTGTTGTTTACGAAGATGGGAACATGGAGTGACACCAGGAAGATGCTAAATCCTTAACCATGGTTTACATGCAGCTACTCATCAGCCCGATACTACAGTATCATCTAACATATCATATATAGATTTATACATTGTATACGCCGTATAATGCACATTAGGAGATATTGTTTTGGTAACTTATAATAACTTCTCATAATCATTTGATATATCAAAAAAACTTTGTTGAAAACCAACGAAAAATCAGAAAACGGTAATAAATTATTACTATAATACACACAAAATATTGGAATTTACATTATAAAAAAATATCGAGATAATTTAAATCACAGAAAACAGGAGAACATTTTATACGAGTACACAATTTTCTTTAAGGCGATATATCGTATACCTTATATGGTATACCATCGTTTGCTTTACATGTAAAAGATACGAAAAATGCTATTTTTAGAAATCTATTAACTCAACAAATATTCACTTTTTTTTTTTTTTTTTTAATCTATTAATAATATTCCATATTTTTATATTATATGTTGAAATTTATAGATGTTTACACATCTTATGTTATACGTTTCTAAAAAAAATAATTGAAATATCTGATAAAAAATGTTAATTTTCCAACAAAATTGCTAATTAAAATTTTTTAAATAAATATTTTTTAATTTTGACAAATATCTTTAATCTTACATGTTTTATATAGTTATATAATGAATAATGTAATGAACATAATTTAATGAACACATAAAAGATAATATATGAAGTATTACAATTTTACATTAATAAAAAATTTGAAATTCAATTTTTTTTCGAAAAAATCAATGGTATCGCGTCCCCTTAAGTACATAATTGACGGTGTAAGATGTACACATCGCACAGCATTACCTATATACCTCTACCACTAGTACACACCATCGATATAAAGAAATCTTTCTTTATATCGATGGTACACACACACCCACACCCACACTAGTACACACACTAGTACACACGAGGTAAGCGATACTGACAACACGTAATTAGATTGCGGCATTCACATGTGTACACGCATGCATAGCTGACCGTGGTCTCTATCTCTCTCCCTCTAGAGAGACAGAGCTCTATACGTATACATACACATACATATATATATATATAGATAATATCTATAATATCTAATAGATATACATATAATACGTAGTTATACAATTGTGTTGATCAGGGTGGAATAGAGAGAGAAGGGGCGACGAATATTAAATGAAGATGGTGGTGGTACTACATTACCAATGTGCACTATAGGGTATGTACAATACATAATAGTAAACGAATATATACATATGTATAATATACATTGTATATATATACAATATATTAAATATATATCACGTGTATTTAACTTACATTATACATATAATACATCTAAGATATGTGACATATATATTTATAAATTTCTTATAAAGTATATATATATATATATATATATATATATATACACCATATTAATATACGAATACATATACTATTTCGTATACAAACATATATCTAATAAATACACGATATATACACTAAACATAGTAACGTGAATCTATTAATAGATATTACGCAATAGTTGTTATCGGTTTCTATAGGAATGTGGTAAGCATACTAAATACATAGTTAATGGAATGATGTCTAGTTTATTTCACGGAATTATTCTAAGCAGCACTCTGTCCATATATTTAGAGTTTACAATGTAAACTATAAATCTATGACTATGTCTCTATGGCTCACTAATATTTCTTAATGGCTGGCAAAACTTTCATTTTACTGTTTAGATTGTTAAAATAAATTCATGATAATTAAAATCATGTATAATATGATATCAATATGATAACCATGTACGATATCATATATAAATAAATATAATTGATTAATAAATATATATATATATATATTTTTTAATTATAAAAATAAAATCCTATACAAATTTTGTGAAATATTTAACATAAAGCAAAAATGTAATTGTATACAAATAAAATCCTATACAAATTTTGTGAAATATTTAACATAAAGCAAAAATGTAATTGTAATAATATAGGTTTATTATTATGAAATTGTTTCTAGTATATAATCATATTATAATAGAAATATTTTACTGTACAAAAGGTATCACTGTATTATACAATGAATGCACAGATTAGCATTACGTTAAGGTATGTTTATATAACAAGGTGAAAATAAAAAAAATGAAAAAAAGAATAATTGAAAAATAACAAATTGCCTGGAAAAATGTATCACATGTGTGAACGCCTGATTACATTTAGTATATTTACCACGTGTTAGGCTCTAATGGTATACCATTAGGTATAGGTAAACCAATTACATTTGAATTATTTCTGCTTAGAATAGTATTTCTATTAAATCTATTATTAAAATGATATACAATATTACTAGGAATTAATTTATGGTAGAATTCATTAAGGGTGTGTTCGCGGTTGCCTTTTACTATGTAATTAAGGGGATCCCGCACATAACACGCAATTTGTCAATTTCGTGTATAAATAGATAGGAAAAACATACACAGTAAAAACTAAACGTTCATTAGACACATTCAGAGTATAATGAACGTTTAATATTATAAAATTTAACCTAAACGTTCATGAAATATAGTTGTGTAATGAACGTTTATAAATGGTGTATAAACGTTCTTTAGACATTTCAGAGTCCAATGAACCTTTAATATTATAAAATTTAACATAAAAGTTCATGAAATATAGTTGTGTAATGAACGTTTATCAACGGTATATAAACGTTCTTTAGACATTTGAATTCCAATGAACCTTTAGATATATTATTAAATACAGAATTATTTTTAAAAAATTCTTGCCAATAATATTAATTTTCGCCTAGATTATTTATTTATATATAGATACAATATCATATTTTAATTTTTCTTTATTTTGTTAAATTGATTTAATTTAGCACTAATGGAATTAAGTATCAATTATTATTTTATTTCTATATTTAAGTTGATATTATGATTTAATAAATAAAGTTACTATTTTAAAATAATAAATTCTTTAAGTATCTATGTTATTTTGATATCATCATAATTTCATTTATGTATCAACTTAATTATAATAATCAACAATAATTATAATCATAATTATATTGATAATTAAGATAATATAAATTTGAAATAATGTTATAATGATCTATCAATATTAAATATTGAAACATTGTATTTAATATTAAAAATATTATTAATGTTAAATTCATGTATTAAATATAACATATATGTAATTATATAATATTGTAATATATAAGTCATTACAAGTTAAATACTAATATGAACGTATCTCCGCTAATACATATATAATTATAAGCATATTAATAATATAAAATATTCAGAATATAGAGTCTAATGAACGTTTTTGCATAAACGTTCATTATAATATAGAGTCTAATGAACGTTTATACAAAAACGTTCATTAGAATATAAAGTCTAATGAACGTTTATACACAAACGTTCATTAGAATATAGAGTCTAATGAACGTTTATGCAACAAAGTTCATTAGAATATAGAGTCTAATGAACGTTTATGCAAACACGTTCATTATAAACTGGAGTCTAATGAACGTTATAAAAGGTTCGCTATTTGGACCACCCAATGAACGTTTAAATTGAGTCTAATGAACGTTTAGTTTTTACTGTGTAGGTCCACTAAAAAAAATAGAACTGATATTCTATTCATTAAATTAACCTAATTGTTTTTGTAATATATTCATAACATATACATGCATAGGAAAATAGAAAGTTATTTTTAATATTATTATTTATTATATTATATATATATCTAAATTAAAAATTATCGATACTAAAATGATGGTATTTCTATATAAATTATCATTTTATACGATGAATTCTATACATTTTATTAATTATCTCTCTATTTTACTATTCGCATAATTAAATTCTATATAAAGCACACAACAATAATATTATAATTATAATAGTTTTCATGTTCTATATTTTTGAATGCACATACCTAGCGCGAAATAATTATTCTGAGAAAACAGCGTTTGAAGTTTGACAGCATAACAATATAATATTGAATAGTATATAATATAGCATTATCTTATCGTCATAAAACACATTTGTATGCCATTTCTAGACTGAATTTATGTCTAATTTTTTTACAGATACTAAAAAACACTACAATAAGTATTATTATGTAATAAATAAAAATATAAAAAAAAATAAATTATCATCACTTTAAATGTGCGGGATCCCCTTAAGGGCATGTCATACGACGCCCACCATTATATATATATATATATATATATATATATATATATATATATATAGATAGCAAATAATGGGTCTACACAAATTAGGCGCGCAGAATTATATTCATTGAATCAATATGTTTTTTTGTATTATATTTATAATATTTATGTACACCCGAATAGACATATATTTATAATATTTATATAAATATAGCCTATTGTGTAATATATAAATTACCATTTTAAATTGTTATTTATTGTAATTTATTCTATATAATTTGTATTTTTACTATTATTAGAAAATAATATTTATGAAAGATATCTCTATGGGAATATATAAACATATGGTATGTGTATAATACAACAAAAATTAACAATATTTTTTATAATAATAGACTTTATACATGAACTGTTAATGTGAATTCATTATTTATAGAAAACAGCATTTAAATATAAAATCAAAATTTTTGGTATTATTTACATCACTAGATTAAATTTACATTATTATTCACTGAATCGCGAAGTTGGCGCAGATAATTTTGTTAAATTGATGTAAATGTGAAATATATAACAATTATTAATTTCAAAAAAGCATAATTTCGGCACAATCATGTTTTATAAGAGTTTCAACTCGGCTCGGACTAGTTTGACTATAATCTCAGCTTGGCTAGGGCTCGGGCTCATTTGGTTAGAATCTCATTTCGGCACGGGCTAGTTTTTTTTCCGAAAATAAAAGTCTCGACTCGGAATCAATAACCAAAATTCTTGGCTCTGCATCATTTACATCACTAATCTATACTATTGAATATAGTCTATAGTATACATTATAACTAAATTTTTATACCATGTTAGATTAGTATATCTATATATATATATATATATATATATATATATATATATATTTACATTAATCCATATTCTAACCAATCAGATGAGAGATAATGATGTCATAGATACGTTATTGATACTGATATCTGTCGGAGGCATGCACGCCAAGTTTAATTAGGTGAGCTATCTGTTATATATAAAATAACTATACTATATTACCTATACGCATATGTAAAATACATTTATATAATATAATACATACATAAACATATTTATTGTGCATTCACACACACATATAATATATATATATATATATATATATATATATATATATATATATTATCTAATATGATCACCACCACTAGCACATCTATAGCGATTAGTTTTCATGGCCGGATACAATCGATATTTCTGTGAGAGAAACCGACCCAAGAATACATACAAACACGCACATACACACACATACACGCACATACACGCACATACGTATGCACAGTGTGCGCACACATATACATGCGCACGTTGCATCGCGGCATTGATTTCAAACGTAAATTGATCATCATTATTATGATTAATATAAATCAGCGAGCGCGCGAGTATCCAGGGGCCATCGAGGCACGCCCACACACACTACAGGTGGTGCTGCGTATCGGCAACTGACCACACTGTCAGCTATCATGTACCTGTGGTATTTAGTGGTCAGTTGTGCTGAGAAATTGTATTGTCCTATAGCATTATTCTAGAACAATATTGAACATTAAGGATTGATAGCTAAGGATTAATCCTAAAGGATAATCCTATAGGACGGTTTATTTTCTCGGAATAACTGAACATATCGAATACCTCAGATTCGATGTGATTCTGATATAACATAACCCGGATACAGCATAACTATAGTTATTAGTATACAATAGCAATGTACTATATATAGTATACAACATAACTTCGATATAATCTAATCATTATAGGGGAAAGATGGGTAATGTGGCCATGAGGGTAATATGACCACATTACCCAGCGTTCCCATATATAATTACCTGAACTCTTATGTATATGAATGCATGAATGAAATAAGTTTATAGACAACGTCTAAGGAGGATAAGTGAAAGCGATAAGAGTATATAACGTCATTATCTCAGGTCTAAGTTGTATCGGTAACAGAGCTATGTAATGCTAGTAATGCTATCTTAATAGTGTAAACATCGGCTATATCAGTAGATGATATATATATATATAATGTATATAAATTATATACTATATACTGTATAGTGTATACACATTATATATACATTATACATTATAGAGATATATCTCTCGCGAACAATGTATGTGATTCCTATATGTAGTGATGACGTAATGTATTGTATGCCCGTGTTACGTAATACGTTATATTCTATCGCTTACGTAATTATAGCTATGGATAATTATATTTATTACGCATTCCATACATATATATATATATATATATATATATATATACTAGTGATCATATAGGATATAGGATCCTATATATATATATGTATCACCACCCGGGCGTTGGTATCACTATGCATTACGCGCGGTCAATACACCTCTTATTAATAAGTAATATTACATTGTCGGTAATATAGATACTAAACAATTATTGATTAATATATTATTTGAGTGACGTGAATGCGTGTATTATTCTTAATTAACTGAACGAATATACTACCTGTGCACTGTGATATAGGAATGTAACAGATATTTATATAAACAGATATATTTTTTCATTATTTTCCGATAATATATATACACTATATTATATCAAATTATAGTTAACACAATATATTGTATTTACTATACTATAGTGTATATAATTATATTATATATTAGTATTATATAATATAACGTTATCCCTGGTTATATTTACCTATAGAGTGTATAATATTAATAAATAATAACCAATACTTAGTTATTTAGTAATATTATATACTATATACCATATAGAGTCTATATTATAGACCCTATATTATAGGGTATATAGCCTATAGGTTATATACTATATAGTATACAGGTTGTACCTATAGGTAGTATATATATATATATATATATATATATATTATGCGCCATGAATACTGAAGGAAATACTGAGTTTAGTAGTATATGTGCATATATATATATATATATATATATATATATATATATATATTTATATATATATATATATATATATATATATGTGCATATATGCATATACATGTATACATGTTTACACGTATACATAGTAATATTTATAATTAACATATTTGCACACGTTAACACATACACATACAAATGCACTAATATACGTATATACATGCATAATAAATACATATTATACATGTATATCTACACGTGATAGGTGAACTCATGAATATAATTTGAAGGCCATGTGCTAGAAGACTTACAATTAGTACACATTTGTCATACGTGAACACGCATTTCTCATGCATGACCTCACGTGACCTAACCATTCATTACATGTACACAGATTATTACTACTTGTAATTCAACGTTCTAACATCGATAACGATCATTTTCAATAATATAACTAACGAGGTTAAGGGCAACACTAATACTAGCTACATATATATACGTCAGACACACAATCAGTAGGTCACGGGTTCGAGCCTCGTCCGGACCATTAATTAATTTTATAAAATGGGTCTTAAAATATTATTTAGAAGTGATCTTATATAATTGTGTATACATAAATGATCGGCTCTCGTTAAAACCATGGATGCATTAACATGAGAGCGGTTTCGAAGGGACATTAGAGCCATATATGGTTATAAATGAAAACTTCATCTAAGTTCCTGGATGGGATGAAAGGACTTCACCAAATAACAATAACAATAACAATAACGTAATCGTACGTAATCGTTTTTATAAACCGATTCTCAATAATTAGTTTTAGAATCTATAATATCGATTCCTGCACAATAAAATATAGTAATCGTTTTCATAAACCTCTTTCTAAACAAAATTTACAGGAATCTGTTTTCCAATTTGAATCCGATTCCTATAATAAAATCGTCGTAGGAATCGGATTTTATTATAGGAATCGGATTCAAATTGGAAAACAAATTAACAATTAAAATGTTAACAATATATATTGAATTACAAATATTCACTCATACACACATACGTATGTATACACATGTACACTATAAATGAATAACATATTTTAAACAATATATATATATATATATAATACATTAATGTTTGAATTAATCACTAGTTATAGATACTGTTAATTTAAAATTAACTATATATAAAAACATAATCTAATACATACTATAAAGTATATATTTATATATATATTAGCGGTTTCGAAGGGATATTTGAGCCTTATGGTTATAATTTCAAACTTTATATAAGTTCTTGGGTGGGATGAAAGGAATCCACCAAAATAAAATAACAATAACAACAATATATATATATATATATATATATATGATCACCTATAGGATATATAAAATATATTTTTTTTAATATAAAATGGAATTACCATATCAATTACCTCGGCATTATGCATGTTGTGTAAAAATGCATTTTTTTGATTTTATTTTTAAATTAATTTAAATTAAAAATAAAATCAATAAAAGAAGATATTGTAAACAAAATCAGTTCTCATTGTTTATAATAACCCTTGGATAATAACTATTGTAATTCTAAAATACATTTTCATAATTAATTTTATTGATTTTATTTTCAAATTAATTTAAATTAAAAATAAAATCAATAAAAGAAGATATTGTAAACAAAATTATTTCTCATTTTTATAATTACCCTTGGATATAAACTATTGTAATTCTAAAATACATTTTCATAATTAATTTTATTGATTTTATTTTCAAATTAATTTAAATTAAATATAAAATCAATAAAATAAGACATTGTAAACAATATTTGCTTTCATTTGTATAATAACTATAGTACTTCTCCCGGCATCTACGTAGTTAGTATACTTATTACATTTAACTATGTCATAAGATTATTATAGACCATTTTATACATCCAAGTAAATCTTAAAACTAACATCGAGCATGCCCAAAAATTACATGTTATATATATTGGTATACCATTTATATTATATGGCATTTATATATATATATATATATATATATATATATTATATATAATATATAATATATATATGAATGCAAATTTTAACAAACCATGATATGAATTTAAATATGGATGTAAATATAAATACAATTATTTATATAATTAAACTTATAACATTATATAATGAGGAAATTACACATTTTGAATTATAAATATATATATGAAATGTTTCATTTTTTATTTATTTACCCAAATTATAATAGTAGAATGGAATATATATTCGTATATAATTAAAATAATATTTATACTGTTAAATATATAAGTCATCAAATAGTATCAATATTGTATACACGTACAATGTGCATCGCACATACACACACCAATACAAACACACACAAACACACACACACACACACACATACACACACACACACACACATACATATATATATATATATATATATATATATATATATATATATATATATATATTAGAGACGTAATAACCTATAGGGGCGAGCATCTTAATTAATATGAAAATCTGACGATCACGATGTTAAATCTATTGTTTACTTTACAAAGTCCGAATCTCAATCTATCTACAGTAAGGAAGATGTTCTACTGAGTCGTTCTATATATAGATCAGGTGTGCGATTTCCGTATTGTTTCGCGATTCCGATACTTCTATAGAATCTATTCTATTCTATATGTGTTTTATATCAGCGGTCTTTCTATCTATCTCTCTATTCTTCTCGGGTTATCGCTACTAGAGTATATTACGCAACGTTATATTTCTATTGTTATATTGTTAGTTATTATAGATGTTATTGTTTTACGCACGTAAGCGGAACTAAGGAGTTGAGGAGGCAGTGGTTCGAGGTGCAGGCGATATCCCTACGACACGCACACGCACACACACACACACGGCATCCTCGCCAGAATGATTCCGATTGGACGAGCGAGATGCGGGGCGGGCGTTATAAACGATGAGTCACGCTGTGATTCACGGAATGCATACGTCACAGCGTGATGTGAATATATAGGTGGCGCATTTATCGGAATCACTGCTTTTTATCGTTTACGCACATATATATATATATATATATATTCGAGTGCATATCCACTATCTTACATAATAAGTGCAATCTATGTAAATGTATTTATATATATATATATTCTAATAATGACTTACAATAAGTTATAGTAATGTAGTAAATGATGATTTAACTGGGCTAAAGTACAATATATGCATGCTAGTATTCAATGATATGGTTCATATATAAGTATTGCCTTAAATCTTGACTTCATTTTACATCGCATGAATCGATGTTTCGGATGACCTACGAACCCACGGGTTATTAATATCGACTATAGTGGAATATATCGATTAGTACGATACGTAATGTTGTTACAGTTAAACTGTTACACTTAACCTCGGTTAACAGCCTTAAATAACCCATACACGCGTGTATAAAGGTATACACGTATACGTGCTGCGATCAAAGTATGAATAAAGTGTGCAGTTTCGCTATAGGAAACATTCTAAAGTGTGTTTACTAAACATGATACCCACACTGCAAGTATTATGTTGTTTATAAAAACTACAACACTATTTCCCTAGTGATTCCCTACATATATTTAATTACGCATATGCGTATCAATATTTATATATATATATATAATATATTATATATTATAAAAAAGTATGCAATAAACACAAGCCATATGTATATTTGTACGTTATATATAATATAATACATATATAATAGATTACAAATAATAATACTAATAATTATAATATCCATGAATATATATAGGGGTAATTGTCTGGATAAGAAACACTGCTTCTATAATTACCCTGGAATTGCCTAAATCTGATAATAATAATAATATATATATATATATATATATATATATAAATATATAAATATATAAATATAAATATAAATAAATATATATATATATATATATATATATATATATATTATGTATTTGATATACAATGACTAATATACATAGGTTTAACGGACTATATTTGTACTAGTATATGCTCTGAACATCTAGAGATAGCGGGAAGTCCTGTAACAGGGCGGAACGATGACCTCTATAATCTCCCTCCCCCCTTCCCCTCCCCTCCCCTCCCCTCCCTCGTCTAGCCTATACTCCCGGTGTGCACATAGTATACCAGTCCGGATTATAATCCGGTCTACAAGATACGACTACAAGATCACTGCCACTGACTACTATAGTAGTACATATATGTAGTACATGTTCTGTCTGAAGATACATGTTTGTTATGTAATATGCAAGGGCTTCATCGTCGATGTAAATAAAGGCTTTCTAAATATCGATGACGTCATGTACGTCACGTATACAATGTATACAATGTACACAATGTATAAAATGTATACAGTGTACGGTTCGTGGTATGCTGCATTCATCATACATGTCACGTGATGTTTATATGGCGTAACCGGAAAGCTGGAGATACCCCCCGCCACACCGGTTATTACATCATATCACAGCATTATGACGTCATTGTTCCTCTTCCGTTTACACCACGAGTACTAACAACGCGTTTATATTAGGTGACTTCATTCACAATTTTACTTTGACTTTTGTATTCAAAGTTGAGTCAATTTAAAGAATTTAGTGACTTGCATAAGTAAAATAATATTAAATACATGATACTATATATATAGTATATATGTATACATATTATATATGTATACATATTATATATGTATACATATTATATATGTATACAAATTCAAAACTGCCTGTGTGGCTCAGTGACTAAGGCGTCAGACACACAAGCAGTAGGAAAACGTGTTCGAGCCTCGTCCAGATCATAATTAATTTTATAAAATGGCTCTTAAAATATTATTTAGAAGTGATCTTATATAATTGTGTATATATAAATGATCGATTCTAGTTAAAACCACGGATGCCTTAACATGAGAGCGGCTTCGAAGGGACATTAGAGCCATATATGGTTATAAGTGAAAACTTCATCTAAGTTCCTGGATGTAAGGACTCCACCAAATAAAAATAACCATAACATATTAGTATACATATTAGTGAACAACACATTTAATTTAAATTTATTACTCTATAGAGTCGAATCATTTGGATATGCATTTAAAAAAAGTAAAAATAATAGGAACATATATATATATTGAAAAAATATAAACTTTTTCAATGAGGAATTAAAGTAAAGCTTTAAAATTATCAATGTATCTTTCACTGTTTTACATTGTATTTTGGAAATATCTTTGAATTTAGTATATGATATTACCACAGATTTGTTTTCGCCACATCTTTGATATTACCAAATACTATTTAGTAAATAGGTATATGCTATTAATTGGAGAACTGAGAATAAATTTCAAGAATTTCCTATTTATTTTTTATTAAAATTAAACCAATTTTTATGATTAAAATATAAATGATGAGTTTTCTGTATTTTTATATTCTTAATAAATATAAATATATAAAGTGCATATATGGTCCTAAACATGTTTTATTAAAATATTATATATATACATTTTTAATTTCTGAAATATATTTAATATAGGTTAGAAGTTTCTTCCTATCCAATGTTAAAATTGGTATGTATTCCCAGATTTAAATGTTAAGGTAAAATCAACAACAATTTTGACTTTTGTTTAGTGAGTAAATATTTATATGTCTGTGAAGAGACAATATTGAAATCTAATAATAAACTTGCCATAACTTACTTAGGATACTTCGTACATAATACACCATACCTAACATACAAACTTACCAGACCATACATAGGCAACACCATCGTATTGTATACATTGTTTAATGTACCCTTTATATACACTCTATATAATATATAATACATGATATAGTGTGTGGTGATCAATGTATATTATGAATATCATATACACTATCATAATATATTACTATATATAATACTATATACTACTATATATAATATTCTACATATATGTAAACTATATACAGTAGTATATATATATATATATAATATATATTATATTTATTTATTTTATATATTATATTATTTTATATATTTATTATTTTATATATTATATTTTATTGTATTATTATTATTGGTATTTATTGTTTACCTACTTTTATTATTTGTATTCTATTATATACACCTTTGAGAAATCATTTATGATTTATTTAAGTGTCTAAATAAACATTCAATATATATATATTCTATTTATATAATTACTAAGCATTTTATATAGTTCATTTATTATCAGTTTATTAGATGATGGATAAATTCACACATGATCACACAGAACACCTCATGTGCTACTAATAATATAACACTACTACTACTACTACTACTACTACTACTACTACTACTACTATTACTACACTATATTCTACTACGCTATATTCAAGGATATGTCCTCACGCTGCATGCATATATGCACCTATAGGCCATAACCATGGCTATGGCCTATATGCTATATGTATATTGCCAGGCAGGATGTGCCACTACGTGTGAAACATTACAGATTTGGTTGGAAATTTATCTTTTAAGGAACAAATATTATTTTAAAAAATGAGTTGAAATCAGATATAATAAGTTATGATTAATAACTAAAATAAATATTTCATTTTGATGACATTTTATACTTTTTTAAAAATTCTAAT
Organism: Osedax fenrisi; assembly: GCA_964019155.1. Lineage (NCBI taxonomy): Eukaryota > Metazoa > Annelida > Polychaeta > Sabellida > Siboglinidae > Osedax > Osedax fenrisi. Next base: position 19,434,327 of record OZ025244.1, on the reverse strand, counting down.
ATTTTCAAAACTAGTATTCTAATAATTTTAAAATTCTAAAGAATAAATAACATAATATATATTAATGTTATGCGATTTAAATTTTGTGAACATTTTATTTATTTTATGAGATTTTGAATTTTCAACAAAATAAAATGTCCTATTTAATTACATAGACATTTAAAGACAGTGAATCCCCTTAAGGATGTTTATCTTTATTAAAGATACAACAACATATATTATATAACAGTGTTTGTAGGGAACTGAAGGAGGTACATTACGCCCATAATATACCTTATATACACTGATGTATAGTTAACACATTGTTGCCATACACATTCTCAATATTACATTACAACACATATGAATACCATTATAAAGTTTATTATAAACTTTAATTGTTCTATAGTTATTATATTAAATTTAGAATAAGTGAGTAATCATTGAATAGGGAGCTTTGTTTTTTAATTTTAAATTTCATTAACATTTATTTAGGATAAGTTGCCAATACCATAAAACATAGAGGTCACTAATGAATGCTACCTGACCAGTATAACAGTATTGAGGGATGTTGTTGTTGTTGTTGTTATTGTTGTTGCATAACTTACCTCAGTTATATAAGATGAATTATGGGCCATGAAGTATAACCATAACTAGTTAATTATTTATAATAAGTGTACTACTTTTATATCTTATTAATCAATTAGATTTATATTTTATTATAAATATAGGTAATATCATATATATATATATATATATATATATATATATATATATATATATATATATATATATATATATATATATATATATAGTGTTACAGATAAATCATATATATATATATATATATATATATATAATATATTTGTATTATATAACATGAAAGTTTTATTGATATATAATCTATTACTGGGGAGTGATAACACATTATAATACTTCACATTGATATTATAATACTTTACTGCTATATTATAATGCTATATCTGAAGAGGTCAGAGTAATAGAAATACAATAAATAAGAATAGATATTCTCATTATATTATTATCATTTCTTTATCTTTGTGTTAATAGGGATTAGTAGTAAATATGACATCTTATTAATTAAAGTGTAATTATCTCTGATAAGCTCTGCTTCTATAATTACCCTGGTGTAAAAACCTAAATATGATGATAATAATAATATTAATAATAATAATAATAATAATAATAATAATAATAATAATAATAATAATAATAATAATAATAATAATAATAATACTAATAGCATACATATTATTTATAAATACCTATATATTTATCTAACTAATACCTATAAATTTCTATAATTTGATGTATGTAAATATTAATGAAGTATAGAAGTTGGAAACACAACATATGTAAGTTAATTACATAATCGACAAACACAAATGTATTGCATCATATTAAATATTGATTATTTATTCAGCAATATGCACTGTATAAGTTTCATATACTACAGTGTACTTTAGCTCTGGTGAGATTACAAACCTGCGTTACCCTTGGCGACGGCGTTACCTTTGACCTCTAGCGTGTTCAACACGTTCATTTGCGGCTGATCTATCATCTTTGCGTGGATAGCGTTATCGAAGTCGTTTAGTTCGTGACTTATTATGATCTGAGAGAGAGAGAGAGAGAGATAATAGAAGGTGGAGAGACAATAGGAAGGGTGAACAATAGAAAGATAAACAATAGTTGTAACCTTTCATTGTTTTCATTGTCATTGTTATTATATTATTATTGTGATTATTATTATTATTAAATTTGTCTAAAGACTCAACAAAGTGTACATATTTTGTATGCTTCATATAAAGGAAACAAAAAGTATATAAATGAAAAACAAATGAATAAATGAAATCTATGTTATTAACTAATTAATTAACGTTCTAGGTAATATTACCAATTATTACTATATAGTTGAAAAGTCAACGTCTAAAGTAATAAAGTTATCATGCAGATATGTCAGTTTACTAGGTAAACATTATTTCTAGTAAATATAACTTCTCCTTTAATATGATTATGTAATGTCTAAAACTATTACTTTTATCAGTAAATATAATTCATATATATATATATGTCTTAGATTCAACACCTAATTTTAAAACTAAATTAAGGCCCACTTTAGTTATTCTATTTATCAAAACATTTGTTTAAAACATTTCATTAAAATGTTTTTAATTGTCTTTAAAATGATAAATAAAAGTAACTTTAAGTGCCTCACATACACATTACGAATATAATGTGTAAATAAATTGGTGAGACATAATTAATTAATATCAATAATGTTATAGATTTAGCTAATGCAGTTCTAATGAAAAACTGTATTAGAGCTAGCTCAAGTTATGCAGCAGGGAGTGAATCTTTGTCATGTTGTTGTGTATACTTGTTTTCGTTTTCAGAATAATATTTAATTTTTTATATAATCTCATTCTATTTATGTATATTTGTATTACTATATTAATATATATTAATATAATTATATATTATTATATATATATATTATATATATAATTATATATATATATAAATATATATTTATAATATAATAATACCTATTACTACTATTTATAAATAGTTATAATTGCTAGTTATAATATTATTGTTTCATTATATTATAAATATTATATCTATTAATCAGTATTATTTGTGATAATATTATCATTGTATTCAGTATTAATTATATATTTCACACGAAATGCAAGTAGAACTTCATAATCTTATATCACTTATATTTTTTAGAACTAAATAATTATTTATCCATCGCTGAATCTTTAACATTTCCTACAATATCATAATATAAAGTTCTAATATATAATTATATTTTATAATAAATATAATAAATTGTATAGATAAAGTTAAGTTTCAAAAATCAGGCAAACAAATGAAACTTGAAACTACTATATAGTTTAAATCAGAAAGTTGGTCTATACTTTTAATTACTAATTAAGCATAAGTTAACAAATATATATATATATATATTTATGGCACCAGCATTCTTTTTTATTCATTTATTACTTATTATAAAATTATAGTTTCATGTCATTTTGTGTGTATTTATCATTAAATAAGCTATATATCTATATTTACATATATAAATATAAATATAAATATATATATAAATATATATATATATATATATATATATATATATATATATATATATATATATATATATATATATATTCGTACAATAATTATAAAATTCTCTTGACAATCGAATTCATTTACCATCTATTCCTACGATTGAATAACACAATTAATACATCTCGAAATTAATAAAACTTCACATTTCTATACCTTTACGACGAGTCGATTGCTGACGAACTTCCTCGAGTCCTTGGAACACGTCAACACCACGCGTTTCTCTACTAACTCGGCGGCCTTCTTGTTCACGTAGTGGATGTTACGCAGGATGTGACGATACACCGACACCGGAGCTTCACCTGTCAATCAGCGGAGGCTACTTTGTACACATCGGGGTACTTGGTATACATTATGTACACATCGGGGTACTTAGTATACGTTGTGTATACATCGGGTAATCGGGGTACTCGGGGTACTTGGTATACATTGTGTACACATCGGGGTACTTGGTATATGTTGTGTACGAATCGGGTAGTTTAGACTTGATGTTTACATTTCTAATTATGGATTTGGAAAGTTCAGATTACTCGGTGTCCACTTCGATAATTAATTCTCGCTTACACTGCGCGTATATATCGCGGCTCGCTTCACGCCGAACCTGAAAACTCGAAACCGTGATCAACGATACTAGAAGTGATGTCGTGCTTGCGCAGGTAGTGTTGGACGGAGAGGTCGTAACGGAACACGTCGTCTACTGTGATGTCTACGGCGTTCACTCGACACTTGTCCAAGGTCATCTCGTCACTGCTGTATAACTTCTGTAAGGTCGCGCGTCGATGTCGGGCGTTAAGTAAATGTATAGTCGATGGTATAGAGTTGAAATATTCTAAAAATAAACTCTGTTATAGAAATAATTATTTCTGTTTAAACTACTAATATATTTATTATCTCATTATACTCAATAGAAATCTAAGAAAACTAAGAACTGTAATAAGTAATAAGTAAATCTAATATGAATAATCAGATTATAATTACCTAGAAATAGATTTAATATCATTTATTGTTACAATGAATGCTGATTATAATTTTCTAGGAACTAGATCACATAACACTTTAATTGATTTAACAAAATCATATTATTTATAATATCTATTACTGTGAATATAATAAGCATTATGGATATTCTATATTAAGTAATGATTTTCTAAGTTATTCAGCGAATCAGTAGACTGAAATAGATTCCATATAAGTAACAAGATTTTGTAGAACTAAAACATAATTCTTTATACCACCTACATTAATTGATATTTTTTATATGAACTAAAAAATATATTAATTTTGTATCTAACAGACAACTTAAAAATGTAAATTATAAATATTTAAATATCTAAGTTAAACATTAATTAAGTTAATCATTTGAATAATGTTTACATTTTGAATTATTCATTGAATACCATTTTATTACTCTATTCTATCAATGTTTAACTATTATGAAAACAAGCTTCTCCTAATCCTACAGAGTATATAGAGCACGATATATCTTTTCTTAACATATTTTAAGATATTACTTTACGCGTAATTCTGTGTTAATGTAAAACTAGGCCGTTTTTAGAACAAGACAGGTAAACTATCTGATACCCAATCGAGTAACGACGTTATATTGGTATAAATACATACTCGTACATATATTTATACTCTTCGCGTGTTTTAGGCCATAATTATTCTTACCTAAGATAGGCAAGTATTGTCACTAGCCTAAATATTCATTATATTAGAAATACGGAATAACTTCTCCTCTGAACTTTCCGTAAACTTAACTCGTAACGAACTGATCTCGATCCTTCAACAAACATACCTGAAGACATACCTAATTCACAATATTAGAAGTAATGGTATAGTTTACCCCTCCTCCTAATCATCGTATGAACTCCACCGCCACGCTAACCTACACCGGTAAGATTATATCAACTTTACCGTACTACATTTATGCATGCTAAAAGATATAATATTATATTCGTAACTATAATTGTTCTCCTCCCCTTCCTCCTCCTCGTCGCGTGACCTCTACCGTGTGACCTCTACCGCGTTAACCTTGCCGGTGTGTCGCTCCAACTCGTAGGATTCTGTGGTGACGTCTACGAGCAGATGACGGAACGGTAGCGCGTCAGACTCCAGTAGACCGGCCACCGTTCTGTCGCTTACGTACAGACGGCCCGGCGATGTCAGTATTATTACCTGTACGAGGGCGATGGTATGATAAAAAGAGTATGATATGCGTACAACCCCCCCCCTTATATTCATATTGTATAATGGACACATATAATATAACATAAATATGACTAATACCCTGGCAATAATATTAATACTTTAATCTAGGGTAATTGTGATCTTTTACATTCTTTATTTTGTTAATTTCATTTTATTATTATTTTATGATTATTTTATTTCAATAATATACGCTACCGTTGACATATATTTAAAGTTTATAATTTCGACTATAAATTTGCTTACAAAATTAATCAACGATTTATAAATACATATTTATTTTTAATTTATTACTTTACATATAATTATAATATACTTGTCTCTCTATTCGTAAATATATTATAATTTAGTATTATATAAAAATAAAATATTATACGGTTATAAATATAATTATAAATTGCGAATATATCGATTTAATAATACTGAAACTAACCGGTAAATTAGTATTTTTCACGTGGATGTTGATCTTTTGATCCGGTACCAAGCTCATTCCCTTAGAACATCTACGTTTCGTATTATTTATAAGTGATGAGTCATATCTTACGACTAGTGAAGTGTACGATATCTTATTTCATTTATAATTATAATTATGTAATGGGCAACAACAACAGAAAATAGGCATATTATTTTGAAGCCCTTTAGAAGAAAACATTATATAAATATTACTATAATTCAAAAGAAAAAAAATTATTATTAAAATTCTTCTAATAAATATTATTATTATTATTATTATTATTATAATTATATTACAGCAGTCAGGGCTGCTATATCTATTATATTCGGTGTCAAAATGAACTAGTTCATTCATTCAGTAATATTCGAATGCAATATAATACATGTAAACATATATACACATTATAATTTCAATAATATTATTCACCATAAAAAAGTATTTATTAATTTATTTATTTATTAGATGTCATATTAAAGTATTTCTATTAATATTACCCATTAAAAATTATAAAATATATGTCTATAATATTTTATAATTTTTACTATATATAAATGTTTAAATTATATATATATATATATATATATATATATATATATATAGAGCTACTACTAACGTAACGGAAGTGGTTATTTTAACTTCTCTATCACCATGCGTAGGGTACAGTTTAGTATTAGTGTACGAGATCTTCGACAGTTCATGGCTAACATCCCGCGAGTTCTTGCCGGTAATCGTGATGCGGGTGTTCTCGTGGTTTGTGGTTATTGTCTTTGGTAGGCAACGATTGCAGAATTATTACGGTGTTTAGGAAGAACGTGAACATTGGATTTTTAATAATATTAATCATTCATTGAATATAGTGCATATTATAGTTTACTATAGTATGTATAGTTGTAGTATATATATTGTAGTGTCTAGAGTGATGTGTATAGTATTGTATATCGTATTGTATACGACATATTTAATAGTGGCATATATAGTAGCATAAATAACAAATTTATAAGCATATCAGTAGAATAAAGTCAACTACATAAATGAACCGGGAAATTCCTACTTTTATCTATTAATTTATCTCAAACTCAAATATATATATATATATATATATATATATAATAATATAATCGTAACATTTCGATGCTAAATGTATAGTACTTATGTTGACCAATAAAATGACGGGATGATAATTAATGACTATTCAATTAAATTTCTCAGATTAACGAATCAAATTAAATGGGATCATTATTATGTATTATGAATCGAATTAATATAATATATATATATATATATTACAGTAATAAATATTTACATCTTACATCTACTTTGAAGACTTATATAATGACATAATTCTTGCTGCATTAAAAAAAACACTAATAAATTATTATAATAGATACTATATAACTAATGAGGGACCCTGGGCAATTTATAAATAGTCGTGACCAGGATTTTCCTGAGTATCGGTATTTTACAAATATTTATTCTATATATATATATATATATATTCATAATGATATAATAAATGTAAATATTAATAAAAATGATTCAATATCTTTGAATTTTTAAAAATTCTTCAAATAATAAGATGTATATCATTGACATCACCCTAATAATATAAAGTATTGTCAAAGATTTTGAATTATTATCGAAGCAAATATATAACACCCCTATCTACGCAAATTAATTAATAAATATTCCCAGCTGCTGGCAGTAGTATCTGAATCACTTAAATAGATTTAGGTTTAGCGCTGGTTCTATACAAAAATATTGTCATTGTTCTATTAAATTATATGAAATATAAGTTAGCTTTTACTAGCCACGTAGATATGTATATTAGTAATGAAAACTTAGTTTTCATCATATAAATAATAATTGTAAACATATTATTTTATATTTTAAAAGTGCCTAGTTTGATAAGAAATTACATTATAAACAAACATTTTTCTGAAAGGTGACCCTATGTAGGTGGCGCTATTCATTTTTTGTGTACATAACTCGAATTACCCGATTACCCGTAAGTATTATATCTTTCCTTAGAAAAACCGTTGGTATTAGTAATAGATTTCCATCGTGGACTACTAATAATTACTTATAGTGATCACTTGTTCGATGTGATGGCTAATATTACTATTAAAAAAAATATTTAAATATCTTTAAAAAATACAATTGTTATATAATATATTATGCATATGGCATTAGTAAGGTAAAATACTTCGAAATTCTTCCGACTATTTTATGTGTCCATTTATTGTTTTTCTTTTATAATGATTACAATAATACAATTGATCTTATCTAATCTTATATTAATAGGTATATATGTATGTATGAAAAAAAGTCTAAATGTTATCCTTTAAATGTAGATTTTTATTTTATGTTTATACCCAAACATGTTCTTCATATTTCATATAATGTGATAGAATATTTTCATATATATATATCATATTTCATATAATTCAATACTTATCTTATCTAACCGTATTGCTCGACGTCCGACCTCCTTCCGCGGCGTCCATCTTTAACGACTCGGCGCACGCCGTAATACACTCTAGGACGGCGGGTCGTTCCCTCGCCCCCGTCAACACCGTTAACCCGGCCAGCGAGCCGCGGAAGTGTCCCCGGACGCGTTGAGCACGCGCCGCCCAACACGCTCCCAACACGAGTCGAGTGAAGCGAACCCGACGGGTGCGGTGTAGCGGCCAGTCGTCGACTACCTCGTCGTCGGCGTTCCGGTGCGAGGAGGCGGAGTCTGCTTCGTGCTGGGCGTGTCTTACGCCGTCGACGTACAGAGTCACCTGGTGATGGGGCGGTGGTGACGGTGTTTAGTCAGGGGTTTTGATATTGATACGAGTTCTAATAGAATAGTATGAAGTAATAATAGTAGTACCCAGAAAACATTAATAGCAGCATAACAGCATGACAAATTAATAGCAGCATAATAGACATTTAATAGCAGAATAATAGCAGTATAATAGCACAATGTAAACATTTGAGGCTATTACATATGCTGTCATGCTGCTATTATGCTGCTATTACTGTTTGCTGGATATATATATATATATATATATATATATATATATATATATATATATATATATATATATATATATATATATATATATTAATGTATATTAATGTATAAAGACTTCCCAATTAGTCTCAAATCAAATATAAAGCATATCCTACGAGTATATTTCAGAACCTCGCACAGATGCACTGGCACATTAACGCTAGTACTACTTATGGGTCAACTTTGTATCACTCAAATAGGTATGAGGGGCTGAATACATAGCATACTTGCAAGTACTTATAACCTAGTACATAGTAACTAGTATATAGTACCTTTTCCATTATTATAAAATAAATAGTGTGTTAAAATTTGATAACAAATTATTCATTACAATGGTTTAAAATACTTATTTTTTTATAATTTATTTTATATATAGCAACATTTGTATCTAACAACATGTTAAACTTCACGAGGCTGTCGTGTGAGCTTAGATTAATAAAAATAAAAAAAAATGTGTGTGCTTCATTTTAAGGGTATATTTATTAAGAAAAACATAGTCCAATGTTAATCTGTTAATTTTCAATATTCTATGATCGCACTAGCGTGTGTGAGGTGGCGCCACCTACCTGCGGAAAGTTAACGCTGACCGCGTAGTGATGCCACTTGTCGTCGCACACCTCGGACAGAGGCCAGCGCCACTCAGCCGGCTTGAAGATGTTCATCTTGTGCTCAGCATTCTCGGTACCTGCGTGTGCGTGTGTGGGTGTGTTTGTGTGTGTGTGCGTGTGGGTGTGTGAAGGTTATTGTCTCGATAAGCGGCTATGCTTCTACAATTACCAGGTACTTATACCTAAATCTGATTATAATAATAATATATATATATATTTATATATAAATATATATATATATATGTGAATATTACGAAAACAAGGAACAGATGATTGTTCATCAACGGATCGTTAAATCGAAGGGTAATATATATTGAAAAGATCGGTAACAAGAAATGGCTTTACCCAACGATGATTACAGTTTAGTAATACATTTTTACTATATAATTAATGTATTATTGTTTCAATTTTTATTTATTGTATGTATTATATGTAAGGTATTATATCTGTTTTATATCAGCGAGGATATATATCTTAATGTATTGTGTTTAAATAAACTATTTAGTAACTCTTCAGTAACCTGTTGACTATTCGATGTAATTCAATATATATATACATATATATAATATAGCGAAACCTTTAGGAATTGGTTCTCTCCTCAGTAAGAATATAAGTTTGCAGTTGTGTACGAATAAAGAGTAATGATGACGACTCATTGCTAGGGTAGATTAGTATTATTATTAGCATTATTATTATGTTTATTATTTATATGGGTATAGAATAATGTTATTCGATAATTTAGTTGTTGTAATAGTAAGAGAAATCAATGTTTATGCTATTTTAATATATATTTTATAATTTATTATTAATAATAATTTTAAAATAACAAAATTTCATTACCTAATAATAATATTGTATATTTTTAAATACCGATATATAATTTTTATAAAAATTTATTGTATATTATATTATTTAAAGTAAATTATAATAAATTTGCATCTAGATTGATTTATTATATAGCACTTGAGAATATATAGTGTTCTTTATTTGTACAAGAATAGACTACGAATAGACTACGAATATGTAATATACATGCTTACAGAGTTATGGTAATTGACCAATCAATAATTCTAAAAATATGGCAGACTATAAATCAAATATTTAGCTGAGTTCTGATGATTTCATAAATAAAAACTGTGAAATAAAACATGATTTATCACGGGGATATATCACGATATTATATATTTAAGGAACTCGTAAAAGTGTTAAATTATGTAAAATATGCTTAACGGCTATATAGAGTAGATTAGAGTAGTTTAGCCTACTTTTGAACAGTACTTTCAATCGCATCTATTTATATATTGCAAATATTAATGTTACGTTTATATATGTTATATAATAATTAATTATTGGTGACCCAATAAAAATGCCTAGAATATTAATTATAATATATTTTCATGAATATATTTTTTAATCATATTTCATTTAATATTTATAACAGATAAATCAATAATTAGAATATTTGTTAATTTTAATAATAAAATGAAATATATTACATACATATTAAACAATACACATATTTATATTATAGATATACAATCTACTACCTTCTCCATCTGAATTGCAAAGAATATGATATTTCTTAGATTTTTGTTTTCTTTTAATATCCCATCTAGAGTTTTCGTTTACCTAATAAATTAAATATATATATATATATATATTATGTTTAGGAATATATAAGTAATGTAATTATTGATTGATAGAAAGTGACGAATAGTTATGAATTCTATGATTCTAACATTATGAAACACAAATATTATTACATAATCACTTTCACGTAATAATATAATATAGTATACTTAATAATACACAATATAAAGCCCATATAGGGATATATTATCTACAAGTATTTCAATATAATATAAAATGTACGATAACTGAATACATTGGCGTAATCAAGACTGGTAATATTATTATTTCGGTGGAGTCCTCCTCATATCCCCCATCCAGGAACATAGATGACTAAATAACTTTCCCTTATAACAGCTCAACATTCATATTTATTTAATAATAGAATTTCAGCGTACGGACGACTCCATTACTAATACCTACCCACATAGGTAGTGAGAGTTAGGTTAACACAGGTTAGGCAACTACTCGTGTAGGTTAGAATGCCCTAACATCAACGATTGGTTACCTTATAGTAGTGTATATGTTTATACAAATTAAATTAGAATTGCATCTCTTTTTATATTAAGTGGAAGCACTATCTTCTCGCGAACGCATGTAAATATATTCGAAAACGACTAGATTTTAAAACTCTCCAACTTGAAATATTTAAAATTTTTTACATAATTTTTGCGCAGATATAATAATAATACTTCATTAATTATCCCCTTAAGTACTGATGATATTATGGGAATTAAAGGTATGTTGATGATAATTTTATAATTACATACAGCAATAACTTAACACAATACATTGATAGGGGGGGAGAGATTACCTCGTTGTCAAACAGCATCCACGTTGAGATGGTGAATTCTTGTCCCAGAGTGTGATTGAATCTATTTATAGAATAGAATGTATAAACACTATTGTAGATACTACGCAATATATACGATAGCAGAAATTAGATATTTTGTAATATTAATTTTAATTTACTATATAGATAAATATGATTTAAATTATTCAAATTTTAATGATCGTCTAATATTATTTTATTGAAATTTAAACTTATATATATATATACTGAACGATATGTAATATATACAACTTACATATATAATGTATATTATAGGTACACACACACACACAAACACACACACACACGCACACACACACACACATACACGCACAGGCGCACACACACATGCACACACACACACACACACATACACACGCACACACACACAGGAACCTCTCTGAAGGTATTCTTAGCGCCGTGTTCTTTCCGTCGAACCTATAGCCCCCATTACCATCTGTGTGTGTGGACGGTACGCGATATTAATACTAGGCATGCGTAATGGTATGATCTGTTAATGATAACATATCGTACTTTTTAATATTTCACCCGATCTGAAACTTTTGTGTTCGTTTATATATATATATATATATATATATATATATATATATATATATATATATATATATATATATATATATGTATATATATATATTGTTATATATGCATATATATTTATATTTATATATACATAGATATATATATATATATGCATACATATATACATATATATTTATAGTTATATATATATATATAACTATAAATAGCATTAATCAGTAGAATGATAGCATTACCACAGTTCTAGTATCGGTGGACATAGTACCAGTAACTCGATTACCTACACGGCTATGTCCCCTAAAGGACGGGACACGATGTCCTTAAGAAAGTGAACAATACAATCATGAATTGATTACGTAACGTCGGGACGGGGTGATGCCCTGAAGGACGCGTTATGTCCTTATGAATGGCAGCTGGCCGGCCACTACACAATAGAACACCGTAATTAACAGCTGATGAGATCGTGTAACTGATTCTACGAGGCGATCGGACGCAATTTAATTAAGCGTAAAGCAACGATATTCTATATATAGACTAAATGTTTTCACGGAAACGTTCCCGTTTAGAGTGCTTGTTGTGGTTACCTTTCACTTCGACGATTACATTATAAATGGTAATCGTTCAGTAGTTTGATTGAATTTAAATTTTATTGATCGTAATTAATCTTTGATTTAGGTTTAAACTATAATGATTAAAGATATATATATATATATATATATAGATATATACTTATTATTATTTGTTTATACTTTAATTCATATAATTTAATATTAGCTGTTATTCAAATATGCGTACCTAATCAGTTAATATTCAATGTAACATAAATGTTAAAATCTATAAATAAAATATATAAAAAATGTGTTAGATTTATTTTAGTAGATACCCAATTGATTATATTTAAACCTTCGACTTATCCCTTAGCCTATCACTAGTTAACCTATTAAAAGTATGTATTAAACACATTAACCTATCAATAGTCAGTGTTGGGCAAATATATAATCTGTACTTACTCTAGCTCTTTATACACTATATAAATAGCACTTGTACTTTATATAACATTTAATTGTATTTGCACATTGCTGAGAATTAATTTCATCTTCAAAGGGACTATATTTTTCGAGACTAAAATTATTATATATTTGAATAGTTGAACTTATCGAAAACTAAATTTTCAATATTTGAACTTCTCGAGCTCACTTTGAACAATTTTACAAATGGTGATTACACTCCGCCTTATTAGGCGCTACGATACTATCATGACTCACAACTTATGACTCATGGGTAATTAGTTAGATAATATTCACAAGCCGACCCCCCCCTACACATATAATCCCACCACACATTTAGCCCTCGCCCCCAGTATAGTCCCCCCTAATGGCTGTCGTGGTGAGCTATTAATAGACATACGACCTTGATCCTCTTTCTCCGGTAGCGTGGAGTCGGCCATATCGTGAGGTACGGTACTCTGCAGGGTATCGGTGATTAGCTCTACGGTATTAGCCGAGGTTCCTGTGTAGTTGTGTAGCGCTTATATTGTATTGTGGTATGAATGAATCGATGAATTAATGCTTATTTAAACACACGCATAACGGTAAACGTTCACTATATTGTACGCAGATATAAAAATAACTAAACATATAAAAACAGTAGTAAAGTAGTAGAAAAGTGTAGATTTAAAAATAATACTAATTATTTTTACGAATTAATAATAATAGATTAGAATTAAACGAAGAATAATTGAAATTAGTTCTTAAGGGCATGAGTGACTACGTATTATAGTAAATTATATATATATATATATTATACTGTAGTATATTATCTATATTGTATTGTAGTATATTATATATATATGATATCTAATCTAACTTACTATCTGTGATATACGATGCATATCTAAGCGTAGCGGAGAGGTACTATATGAATTATTTATATATTCCGTATAAATAATTAATCTCGGATCTTAAGTGGAACCCTACTGTTGTGACCTAAACTGGTCGACCTTGACCTCTAAAATCGTACTCACCATACGCGCGTATAATATATATTACGCGCTCGTTCGAGTACTAGAAGTTCGATATAATGAACGTCGTATTTCATTAGAATATATCGTTTATAGTTTATCATGAATAGCATCTCGATCGCGTTACATATCCATAAAAGTGCACCTTTTATGGATATGTAACGCAATCGAGATGCTATTTCCGCTATCGCGTGTCTCATCGCTATAGCGATAGTAACGCTATAGTAATATCGCTATAGTAACCGCAGAACTTGCGTTGAGCCGCCAGAGAGTTGTGGTGTCGGTCGCAGCCGTGCGAAATGTGCGCGGCGTCAAGCTCCACCGTGGTTTGTACCTATGATGGGGTGGAGGAGGGGGGGGGGTAAGTTAGGGTGGAGGAGGGGGGGCCTAAGTTAAGGTGGAGATGGGGGGTAAGTTAGGGCGGAGGAGGCGGGGGGGTAAGTTAGGGTGGGGGGGGGGGGGGGTAAGTTAGGGTGGGGGGGGGGCGGAGGTATTCTTGGATTGCGGCTACTGGAATGTAGTTGCACTCCGCTCGATTAATATCAATCGTTATCTGTACGCTTAACCCAGCGTAGTATGTTAGTCGCGTATCTCTCGATATCGTGATCTTATTCTAACTAAGATGCGAGTTAATGATAGAGGACTGGGCGACGATGGAAGTATTTGTGGAATGCAGCGTTTTTAGTGGAATACCAGTGTGGATGATCCCTGGTATTGAAATCAATAGAATATCGCTATACGCTTGAATAGACGTAGTATTCTGTATATTGACTTATATGAGTTATATCCATTAATAAGATTTCAATATCTAGAGTACACACGATAATATTGGCAGTCTTTGGCGAATACTTTGGCATATACTCTCCACATTAAAATCTTATTAATGGATACAAATAAGTAAACAAATTGAACGGATCGCTTATGTAAGTGCGCTAAACTCTAATGTTGAATGGCGGCGTAAAAAATGAATACCGCTAAATATAGGTTTAAGCGTACCTACAAACGATAATTAATGAGCTACATCGATATAGGAAATCCACTACAATCAGGGTAGTTTATTAGTAATCATATGGAGTGAATAGCTTTGATGTTATAGTTATACTGGGGCTTTCCTGTAAATAATCGTGAATGCTAGAGATATATTGCAGATAATCATAGCACAGATAGTATAATTGCTGTAATTATAATATATGCATAATTATATTCTGATAACAATCATAGTAAGGTAACGAAACAACAACAGTGGTATAACAATAGTTCAGTAAATACTCTCCAGGTGATGTTGGTATAGCTAGTAGCTGTGTAAGTTGTGATGTAACCATAACCTACTGATTTAGTAAATGTGGAACAATAAACCTGATGAACACTTTACATTGTACAATGTACATTGTTCATTGTACAATGTAAATTATTCATTGTACAATGTAAATTTTTCATTGTACAATGTAAATTGTTCATTGTACAATGTAAATTATTCATTGTACAATGTAAATTGTTCATTGTACAATGTAAATTGTTCATTGTACACACTGTACATTGTTCATTATAAACACTATACACTGTACAGTGTACAGTGTACATTAAGAGTGATTTTAAACATGCTATTGGGTATCGATTCCTTACCGGCATTTGGAACATCAAAATATGAGTATAGAGAATACACAAACATTTTTTTTTTTAATTTAGGTCAATATTGTACATGCGCCAGGCTGGTCAAATTTAACAACATTTAACATGGGAATAGATAGGAGAATACCAAAAAAACATAAATATGTATATTTTTCACAGTTATAATTAAGCTACAATCATGAAATTTTCAGAATATGTGTAATGTGTATAGTTCCTTTGAATAATATAAATTCATAACAAAATTAATTTTATTTCTAGGATTTTTTTTTAAATTATAGGATTTTCCAGAATTTTTTTTGACCTCTCATAATTGTGTACAGAATTGTTATATTTTATCAATTTATATTATATATAACAAAAAAAAACAATTAATTAATCAATATATATTATAATTTGGCCGAAAAAATAATAACTACCCTGGTATTTCTTTAATTTTGTTAAAAATAATCAAAAAATGACCATTTTTTCTGTGTATTGGTACCTTTACACATTTTAAGATTTTTTTTTTTTTTTTTTTTTTTTTTTTTCTACTTCATCTTAAGATGTTATATTTTAACGTACAAGTATTATAAATTTAAAAAAATAACTCTTTATAATTTTAATAAATAGTCAAAATGGCCTAATTTTTTAGAAAATTTTTATATATATAAAATTTATTTTATTGTTTAAATTAATTATCTAATAACTAATATTGTAATTAGGGATACTATAGATAATATTTACTATATATTAATGTTATCTATTAGAAGAATATAGTATTTAAAAAAAGTACTTATTATTATATATATCCATTACAATACAATACAAATAAAATGTACAGAATTCAAATAAATATCCTCAAGGACATTTATTTATAAACATATACAATACAATTACATAGGAATAACGACATTTCGAGATTTTTTTTTTTTAAATAATTTTGTTTTTTAAAACCTCCGGCGCACCACCAATAATGAACCAAAATGAATATGGTTTAATAAAATAGTATCATGAGCATCATATCTATAGAATCTACTATGCCGGTTTAGGATCTTTAAAATTAAATCACTCTTAGTGTACATTGTAAATAACAATGATTGATAAATGTAATTAAAACAAGCTAACCATTCAGTCTATTAAATAGGCCACTGTGTGGAATATGTATGTTTGTCAAATGTGATCTCTACTTATATCTACTTGTATTCTAAATAATATATATATTTTTATTTATTAATTAAAAGTAGTGATTTTTGAAGTATTCGTCTTTAGTTTGGAAAGCTTAACGTATACAACACACACACCCACACACACACACACACACACACACACACACACACACACACACACACACATACCTTTAGATCTTTCTCAGCATCGCACTGATGCCCGCAAGTGTCAAGATATTGATGTCCATTGAACAGTCGAAGTCGTCTGCTGGAACTGTAGTACAGCCTAGAGTCTACCACACCTGGGGGGGGTGTAGGGTAGGTATGGGGTGTAGGGGAGGTATGGGGTGCGTGCATATTAGTGTTTAATTATATGCCACCTACTATGTATCATACATCTATGGAGGATCAGTGAAAGCCTAGGATAGTATTACTGCTATTATATAACAACAGGTGTATAATGAATATAATGGGTAACTACAACATAAAATAGGCGTATTATTTTGAAGCCCTTTAGAAGAAAACATATAAATATTATTATAATTAACAGAAAAAAAAATTATTATTAAAATTCTTCTAATAAATATTATTATTATTATATATAAAGAAGAGTAAGTTATAAATGAAATATGTGATTATTTCGAAGACGAAGAATCAATGGGGACATACATCTGTAGAGATAGTTGTGTTTTAATTTTAAGTTTGAATTTCATCATTCTGGTACATTTATTAGAGTTCCTATGAGAAAGAGAATATTCCAACTTTTTGTATTTGGACGGAGAACAATTTATTTGGGCAGTGGTTATAACCACTATCTATAGATATAATAGGAAAGAGGAATTAATTAGTTTGGAAGAGATATAAAATGCATACGCATGTAGGCATGTATTAAAACAGTTGAGTCGGAAAATAATTAAGCAAGTGTGGCATAGCTTAGCCGTTGGGAGTTACTATTAAAGTTCTGATAGCCCGGCTAGTTAGACTACAAGAACAACAAGTTTGGCATAGCTTAGCCGTTGGGAGTTACTATTGAAGTTCTGATAGCCAGGCTAGTTAGACTACAAGAACAACAAGTTTGGCATAGCTTAGCCGTTGGGAGTTACTATTGAAGTTCTGATAGCCAGGCTAGTTAGACTACAAGAACAACACACGTTATGAGATAAACACACATGGTACAGGTAGAATTTGATCAAAGGGTATCAAATGTTATCCGCTATCTCTGACTTTATCATAGTAGGGAATTATATTTGTATTAATGTAAGTAGTTTTTGGGAGGAATTTATTAGAATTATATATGTAGTAAACATTGTGTACTATTGGAAGGTCAACAGAAGGTCATACGCTTATATTTAGAGTATACATTTATATACTTTATTGCATCAAATACGTACACTATACGACGTACACTGTATACTTCATTTACTACATGGTAACCTATTAACCATAATATTACTACCTGCAATATTACCCCTACTATTACCTGTTACCTGTTCATTACTACCTGTTACACTATTAGCCGTAGTAAGATATAACACCGGTGGGTTGTCTGATTCGGCTACCCGCTATATCGCTATACAGCATAATACAACACGTGATGTACACGGGCGATGACGTAACGCTAATGAATGACGCAATCGTTATCGAACACGTGACCGTGACTACACACACGTGACGTGACACACGGTTACGTAACAGGTGACCATTGATTCTAGCCAGCAGCGGTCACTCAGACCAATACATTATATACTTATATTTGCATATATATATATAGCACGCATGTCTGACGGACATTGTCCGTCTTAAATAGACTATATTCTATATATAGAAACATATACACGAACATTGGGTGTCTATGTATAGAAAGACCCAAAAGGTCTATATCGCATATAATATAGTATATAGTATATACATATTATACGTATACGTATATAGAGTATACTCTATATATTATACATTTTACACACTATATATATATATATACACATTTATTGTTATAAATATAATGAATAGTATGCATAATAGATACGCTGTAATCAATATACGAGCTAGGATGTCAGACAATAGTTTAGATAACTTTTAATCTATAGCCCCTTAAGGCTCTATAGAGCAAGGCTGCTCTAGCATTACCAATAAAACTACGTATACGTATTCCCTATAGGCACATTTCATAAACCGTAAACTATATATATATATATATGTATATGTATATATATATATACACACCACATACATTAGCGAGTTACACGGTACCTACCTTTCCACTGGGGCACGCATTGCTTCACCACGTTGACCTTGACCTCTACGATATGACGTAACCGCTTCTGTCCGCAAGACCACACGCTCACCGAGAACTCGTATCCGCCCCCTGGTGCCGACGCCACGAACAACGGACTGGTCACGCTGACCACACCTGTCAATCAAAACGTACAGCTCGTTATGTGTATAGGCGTGGCGTAGATTGATAGATTAATATGTATCGATGGGATATAATCGATTATGTAACAATACAAATAATATTTTGTTTGATTTATTTGTTTTTCTTTGGTTCATTAATCGGCTACCAGCAAGTAACACACTTTTTAATGGATACCTTAAGATACTACAATGTATAATTTAAACTGTATGCATATAAACCAGTTATATATAAAAACACATTTCTATTAAAATTATACTTTCGATATGATTCTGAAGGTACCTTATTACAAATATAATGAAGATAATAATGACTTATTTCAGGTGGACATAGATACCCTGATACTAAATAGGTACTACATCTACTACTTCAAGATGACCTTGGTTATTGACGGCGAAGGGCATCGGCTCATCGTCGTCGTGGTGTCGGTTAATGGTGAACTCGCAGTCACCCCTAGCTCGGCTCAAGGTCATCAGGTCACGTACGACGCCCTCCTCGAGATCGGCGTATCTCACCCGAATGGGGGCGTCTTTAGTCGACTCCTCCCCCGCGGTGGAGGCGTGTTCTAAAGCGGACGGGAACGCCCCCTTCTGATCGGTAGCCGTCTTCACT
>OZ025244.1:19404026-19409026 GCA_964019155.1 Osedax fenrisi | reverse complement strand
CCGAATTGAGACTTTAGGTAACCGAGACTGAGACTGTACCATTCTTTAGATTTGACCGGCATCGTTTACTGCATCACTAGTTGCAACACTAATACAGAACATGCCAGTGTGTTCGGTTAATAACGCCTACTACTAATATATGTAATGGAAATTGCACGCGATACATATATATATATATATATATCTAAGTAACATATATATATATAGGATATTAATATACAGGTAATAAAGTACATATAAGTTCGTATACGTACGTCATTCCGTAACTATAGTGTTATCTAGTGTCTTTGGTAATCGAACGCGATTGGTCGTTATACTGTTACTTCAGTGTGTACTAGTGTTATGATCGCATGCATTACGTGTAGCACCCTCACCCCTCTCTATCTATCGTCAGCTGATCATCCAATTAGGTATGAGTCATAACGTATGACGCATGCGCGTGACGATTACGACATAAGACCACGATGATGACGTCATCTGGTCTATAGTTGACCTTGACCTCGAACACTCTAGTGCGTCATCGGTAAACACTCGGAGGCTATTGTCTCTATTGTGTACGTGACGTTTGCTTAGTATTCGAGGTAGGCGATAATTGGCAGCTCGATTACTTTATTATTACGCCATTGTTATGTAATAATATTATATATTTGTAGATTTCGGTAAGTTCAATAGTAATTATGTTGATTCATTAAAATTGGTCTCAAAATAATAATTAGAACTGATCTTATATAATTGTGTATACATAAATGATCGGCTCTCATTAAAACAATGGATGCCTTAACTCGAGAGCGGCTTCGAAGGGACATTTTATATAATGGCTATTGCCATATATGGTTATAAGTGAAAACCTCATCTATGTTCCTGGAATGTATGAAAATAAAAAAATTCTATTTTGTTAGTATCGCCAATTAATGTAACCATTTCATAACAACATATGCATATACTGGTCTATAATGTAGAATGTTTTAGTATTTTATGGTAAATATATTGTCTAAATAATACATTATAATGCATATATTCATATAATATATATAGTATACATAGTTTACTTACATTTTAATAATATAAGCATGTGACTGCATTGTAAATAGAAACGATAATAATAAAAGAGCATGTAGTTAATAGAAATTACTTTGTTTATATATTCGATATATATATATATATATATATCGCGCCTAAAGTCAACACTTGTGACTAATAATTGAAATGTTAAGTAGGTAATAGTTTTCTACATGTAGAAAACTATGTATATATACAACATGAATATAATTATGCGTCATGGTACTTTTAATTAATGAAATTTCACAATTGTGTATTTTAGAATATATATATTATATGTATATAATATTGATAGGATATATCATGGTTATTGATTTTCTAAAATTCAGTTAGTTGTATAGTTCACCTAATTGTAGGTACATATTTCATAGTATAGCCTATATACTATACCCATATACAGTATAACCTATATTACATGTAGATAACTTTACATATAGGTATTATCACAAGTATTTGAACATTATAATACATAATAATTTAAACTTTATTATCTGAATTAATGTAGACATTGTCATAACTTATATACTGTACCTTATTAATCTTGTACCTTATTGTACCTTATTAATATAGCGAGGTATCAGACCTTACATACCTTAGCATTATAACCTATATGGTATTACATTGCATGATGATCTATACCTTATAAAGCCTAAGTATGGATGCAATCTAACATCAATAGTATAACTTATAATCAGTGATCTCTCAGCGACATCATGCTGTCCTTCCTGTTTGTTAACACTATAACAAGGACATATCCTTGAGTATATTGTTCACTAACTGATAGGCGTTTGTATGCATATATAGAACATAATAACTCGCTAATCACATTCAGTCACACAAACGTAATATGTGTGTGGTTGTACTATCACACACACGCACACATGTACGCATGTACACGCACAGTGTGCGTCGCACACACGCACACACGCACACACGTGTCATTGATGCTAATTCAGAATGTGGACTTCATTATAAAAAGAACGTCGGTCACTCGTCCTCGCCGGTGTTGACCTCTACGATGACCTCTACAGCGCCCTCTATCCGCAGCGAGTACTGACCTTACGTGCCTGTGATCGTCGTAGTCGCACGGACGAGCCTCGATTTCGAACTTGTACTTCCGCTTAGCCACTTCGCTGTGAATCACGAGGCAACGATAGATTAATTATAATAATAATATTAATAATTAGAATATCATGATATCTAGAATTATGTACCTATATATATATATATATATATTTTCGTATGTATTTGTTTATTGTAAAGTGTGAAATGTACAATTTACATGTAATAATAGGGCACTATTATATGTACATATAAATTGTATGTCGTTATAGGTATATTTATTATATATAATAGGTATAATAGGTATAATAGTAGGTATATTTATTAGTAGCTACTATTAATATTTCAAAGTACTTTATAGTGTTTTATACAACAAAATCAAGATTTTAAATCAACGTATTATAAATTATATTTCGCGAAGCATCCTTAAACAAATATTTGATATTATATATAAGTATACTATAAGTATACTTATAATTTTAAATTATTTAAATGTAGTCATATTTTTACGATACCACAACACGATACTAAAATCATCAACGACAACATCCGTACTGTTTATAAACTAGCTACATCTATAGATGTAGCTCTGTAGCTCGATAGGTTGCAGGTTAACATGGTGTTAGAGGTTACATGTTAACATGGTGTTAGATGTTACATGTTAACATGGTGTTAGATGTTACATGTTAACATGGTGTTAGAGGTTACACGTTAACATGGTGTTAGAGGTTACATGTTAACATGGTGTTAGATGTTACATGTTAACATGGTGTTAGAGGTTACATGTTAACATGGTGTTAGAGGTTACATGTTAACATGGTGTTAGAGATTACACGTTAACATGAGGTTAGGTGTTACATGTTAATATGAGGTTAGGTGTTACATGTTAACATGAGGTTAGAGGTTACACGTTAACACATGTATATTACTAACTACTCGCGAGTTATCGGATTAACATGTTAACACTATTAAGTTAGTAGTAAGGGGTAGAGGTGTAGCCTTCATATATATATATATATAATGGGTCTATGTCTCAGTGTAGCAGTACAAATCTAGAAAGCGATGTATCCCTAGTTGTATGCCAGGTGGTTTTTGTTTGTTCTCTTGTTTTTATCAAGAACTTAATAAATTATATAACAACAAATTATAAACAAATGTTACTATTTGCATTGTACTCTTCAGGCCCGTAATTGTTATTTACAACATTTATAATGACTTATCTAGGGGTCTATTTATATAAGTGATTCAATAAATAATAATTATATATATATATATATCCTCTTATATGGCTTCGAAGGGTAATTAGATCCATTATAAGTGAAAACTGCATATAAGTTCCTGGATGGGATGAAAGGACTCCACCAAATAACAATAACAGTAACAATACACACACGCTGCGGTACCGGTGATAGTAGGGGGACACGAGTAGTAAGAGGTATTAGTATCATCTCTATAGATGTAGTGGTATTAGTGTCATATCTATAGATGTAGTGGTATTAGTGTCATCTCTATAGATGTAGTGGTATTAGTGTCATATCTAAAGATGTAGAGGTATTAGTGTCATCTCTATAGATGTAGTGGTATTAGTGTCATCTCTATAGAGTTTAGTGGTATTAGTGTCATCTCTATAGAGTTTAGTGGTATTAGTGTCATCTCTATATATGTAGTGGTATTAGTGTCATCTCTATAGATATAGTGGTATTAGTGTCATCTCTATAGAGTTTAGTGGTATTAGTGTCATCTCTATATATGTAGTGGTATTAGTGTCATCTCTATAGATATAGTGGTATTAGTGTCATATCTATAGATGTAGTGGTATTAGTGTCATCTCTATAGATGTATTGGTATTAGTGTCATCTCTATAGATGTAGTGGTATTAGTGTCATCTCTATATATGTAGTGGTATTAGTGTCATATCTATAGATGTAGTGGTATTAGTGTCATCTCTATAGATGTAGTGGTATTAGTGTCATATCTATAGATGTAGTGGTATTAGTGTCATCTCTATAGATGTAGTGGTATTAGTGTCATCTCTATAGATGTAGTGGTATTAGTGTCATCTCTATAGATGTAGTGGTATTAGTGTCATCTCTATAGATGTAGTGGTATTAGTGTCATCTCTATAGATGTAGTGGTATTAGTGTCATCTCTATAGATATAGTGGTATTAGTGTCATCTCTATAGATGTAGTGGTATTAGTGTCATCTCTATAGATGTAGTGGTATTAGTGTCATCTCTATAGATATAGTGGTATTAGTGTCATATCTATAGATGTAGTGGTATTAGTGTCATCTCTATAGATGTATTGGTATTAGTGTCATTTCTATAGATGTAGTGGTATTAGTGTCATATCTATAGATGTAGTGGTATTAGTGTCATCTCTATAGATGTAGTGGTATTAGTGTCATCTCTATAGATATAGTGGTATTAGTGTCATCTCTATAGATGTAGTGGTATTAGTGTCATCTCTATAGATGTAGTGGTATTAGTGTCATCTCTATAGAGTTTAGTGGTATTAGTGTCATCTCTATAGATGTAGTGGTATTAGTGTAATCTCTATAGATGTAGTGGTATTAGTGTCATCTCTATAGAGTTTAGTGGTATTAGTGTCATCTCTATAGAGTTTAGTGGTATTAGTGTCATCTCTATAGATGTAGTGGTATTAGTGTCATCTCTATAGATGTAGTGGTATTAGTGTCATCTCTATAGATGTAGTGGTATTAGTGTCATCTCTATAGAGTTTAGTGGTATTAGTGTCATCTCTATAGATGTAGTGGTATTAGTGTCATCTCTATAGATGTAGTGGTATTAGTGTCATCTCTATAGATGTAGTGGTATTAGTGTCATCTCTATAGAGTTTAGTGGTATTAGTGTCATCT
>OZ025244.1:19311526-19399026 GCA_964019155.1 Osedax fenrisi | reverse complement strand
ATATATATATATTACACATTTGTTGTTGATGTATCTGCATTACCCGTATACAGTTATGCAAAACCATATATTCATTGTAATATATTACATCTATAGATAATACAAATAATATAGACATTCTATATATATATATATATAGATAATTATTTATTTTTAGATTTGGATTTTTTAAATACGAATATAATTATATAGTTTATACGTTAATTATATTTATGTATGCGAAAAGTTAGATACAAATGTCAAGGTTAAGTTATTAATAATTAATATCGTAAACAATATAATTGTAGAGTAAATATATGTATATATATATATATATATATATATTTATGTATATGTGTATGTGTTTACGTGTATATATGTGTTGTTATATATTACGCGTATGTGAGTGTATTATACATATACACTATTATATATATATATATATATATATATATATACATATGTGTGTGTAAGTGTAAGTGTATGATATTATAATTATCATTAACTTACTAACTTTAGTTTGTATCCTTTAGCGACCTCTAGCCTGGCTTGACCTTTGACCTTATCGGTCACGTGAATAACAAACGGAATCACGTTATCGTGACCTTTCAAGAACACCGTGTACCCGCATATGTTACCTATGTCACGTGAGTGTTGGGGTCATGACGTCATTACGTTATGGCGGGGTATTGTTATAGTATAGTTATTATCGAGGTTAGATTGAAGTTTACACACACTCGATCGGTATACGATTATCAATATATCTAATGATTATATTACTACAATAATTAAATACGTAAACAACTATAGTTATATATAAGATATTATATATAAGACATGTTATATATATATATATATATATATTGCTATAGCAAGGATTGTTTATATATTCCGCAGATAATTCGAATAACCCGAAACTTAATAACGAAACAATCAAAACTAGGATAATACAGATTATACATGTTTTCGACGGCCATTAGACAACAAACATATATATATATATATATATATATATACTACATGCTTCTTATAAGTATATATATATATATATACTATAGTATTACATTGTAACATTAGTAATGTTACATTACATACATTGTAATTAAGTCTGTTATTAAGTCGTATAATTAAGTGGTTTTATGACACCATATAACATAATGACTTTATTAACATAATATCATGTTATTAGATATGTGTATTATTTATCAATCGTGTATTATAATATACGTATGTGTGTGTGTGTGTGTGTGTGTGTGTGTGTGAAGATACATATACAGAGGTATTATGCACACACTTACCCACACGCACACACACCAGAATACACACATAAGGGGATACATCATATAGGGTATATCTATGAATAGTTGATGGTAAATTAATAACAAGGATTAGGCTCAGAATTATTCGGAGAAATTATTCTATTATTATATATTGCATTGCAAATATACTATATATATATTATACTATATATAATATATAGTATATTGATGATTATTGTATACTTGATATACTATTATAAGTTCAGAATGTTATTCGACTATAGTAGTATACTATTATAGTATTGTACTATAGTACAATACTATAATAGTATACTATAATAGTAGTCGACTATATTCGATACTATAGTATTCGTGCAGACAATACTTTCGGCAGAAAGTGATGTAATTGTAATGGGTTACTCCTATATATAGGATTAACCCATTACAATTACATCATCCTATAGGCCTAGTGGTCCCCCCCCCCCGATAATGGGTTTCCATTACACGAGTATAGATATAAAACAGTCTTTATATTTAAAAGTAAGTTGAAATAACAAACTCAGAATATAGTTAATCATTTATATCGTTGACACTTTACTTAAATACATTTAAATAGATATGCTATATATATGACTTATAAATTGCATGTTATGTTAGAGTGAGATAGACTCTGTTAGCATGTCGTACATCGTGCGCTAAGCCAATATTTTGTTTGCAGACTTTGTATATATGTATATACTATTCTATCCTATAGGATAGATATTGAAATTATAATCATAGATGTATATGTCAACTATATGTGAGTCATTTTTTGTGAAGCAGTAGACAGTTAAAGATACACATGTGCATAGTATACTATATATAATACTATTGTGTATACATTATATTATAGGTATACCTATTAGTATACGTATTATTAATCAGAAAAAATATCAACATTATCTAATATGAAAAAAAATATAAAAAATATTGAACAATGCATGTTTATAAGATATAGTATACTAAATGCAATAACATATAATAATTATGTATATAGAAATATAGTATTACAAATATTCAACAACAAAATCAAAAAATAAAAATAAAATTTAATTTAATTAAACTAAACATAAAATAACATTTTAATTAAAATGTGACCATCGATTAAACAAATAATGATAACATATTGATTAAAACTATAGTATTATAATACTAAAATATAATTTTGAAACAAAAATACATTCATAAAAATTATTGAGTACAAAAATTGACTATATTTTTTTGCCAAAAAACAACTAAAGTTGCAATACATATTTTGGATAGGGATTGTTTTGTATACAGAGTACGTATATTATCTTAATATAACATGTTTATTTTGGAAAAATATATATTTATATTTAAAATATATTTTAACTTTGATAAAATTAGGATTTTAAACGCTACTAACTCTTAACCTAAAGTTAACCTAGACTTGATCAAATACACAACATTGTGTGTGTGATTATGTGTATACAATATAGTGTATATTTAACAATAACATCACTTTCCATTGATCTGTTAATTCTGATGATATCCAATGATATACCTTAACCTAGCCACTTGACAGCTTTACAGCATGATGTACAGTTAGGTACTTATAGGTAGAGTTAGATACTTATAGGTACAGTTAGGTACTTATAGGTACAGTTAGGTACTTATAGGTACAGTTATGTACTTATAGGTACAGTTAGGTACTTATAGGTAGAGTTAGATACTTATAGGTACAGTTAGGTACTTATAGATACAGTTAGGTACTTATAGGTACAGTTAGGTACTTATAGGAACATTTAGGTACTTATAGGTATAGCTAGGTACTTATAGGTACAGTTAGTTACTTATAGGTACAGTTAGGTACTTATGGGTACAGTTAAGTACTTATAGGTACAGTTAGGTACTTATAGTTACAGTTAGGTACTTAGAGATACAGTTAGTTACTTATGGGTACAGTTAGGTACTTATAAATGAATGAAATCAGTTTATAGAAAATTGTCTAAGGAGGATCATTGAAAGCTATAAGTAGCTTTATTAAGTCGATACCTCCATAGTATATGAATATAATAGCTTTGGGACATTTATACAATAATAATAAGACTTGTGTACTAGAATTCAATATAATAAGAGTAAAGAAATATATATAAAGAGAATAATAATAATAATAAAAATAATGTCCCTCAGCGTATTTCATCATGTTTCATCAATCCATTAAATAAACAAATAAAATAAAATGTGTTAAAACTTGTGCAAACAAATATAAAACAAAAAGTGCGAATAAAATAATAAAAAAATATTGAAATGTAATAACATAAAATGATTCAAATGGTTTAATATATACAAATTAAAATAAAGTATGTTTAAAACTTGTGCAAACAATTATATAACAAAAAAGTGCGAATAAAATAATAAAAAATGATAAAAATATAATAACATAAAAATGACCCAAGTATTTTAAATATAAAAATTTTAAAAATTGACGAAGATTAAAAATATTAAAAATTATTAAAATGCTAAAATATAAAAACTAATATTTATTTAAAAAGTAATTCTTTAATACTTTTTTTAATTTGTGTATATTATGTATATTTTCAGATTTTAATATATTATTACTCATTATATTATTATAGTAATTTGGGCCTTTAAAAAAAATTGTGTTTTGAAATTTCGTTGTTTTCATTAATGGTAAAATAAATCTTGTTTTGTCTTTATTATAAATAAAAAATGTATCTAGATTAATGTTATAGTTATTATGTAAAAGGTTATATAAAAATAATATTATTCTAAAAGTTATGAGTTCATTCAATTTTAAAATAGAATTATATTTAAACATATTATTAGTGTGTGATAAACGAATCAGAGGTAATTGAGACTTGTCTATCATATTTTTATTGATAATTCGAATTGTTTATAGGTACAGTTAGTTACTTATAGGAACAGTTTGGTACTTATGGGTACAGTTAAGTACTTATAGGTACAGTTAGGTACTTATAGTTACAGTTAGGTACTTATAGGTACAGTTAGTTACTTATAGGTACAGTTAGGTACTTATAGTTACAGTTAGGTACTTATAGATACAGTTAGTTACTTATAGGTACAGTTAGGTACTTATGAGTACAGTTAGGTACTTATAGGTACAGTTAGGTACTTATAGGTACAGTTAGTTACTTATAGGTACAGTTGGGTACTTATAGGTACAGTTAGTTACTTATAGGTATAGTTAGGTACTCATAGGTACAATTAGGTACTTATAGGTACAGTTAGGTACTTATAGGTACAGTTAGTTACTTATAGGAACAGTTAGGTACTTATGGGTACATTTATGTACTTATAGGTACAGTTGGGTACTTATAGGTACAGTTAGGTACTTATAGGTACAGTTAGGTACTTATAGGTACATTTAGTTACTTATAGGTATATTTAGGTACTTATAGGTAGAGTTAGATACTTATAGGTACAGTTAGGTACTTATGGGTAGATTTATGTACTTATAGGTACAGTTGGGTACTTATAGGTACAGTTAGGTACTTATAGGTATAGTTAGGTACTTATAGGTACAGTTAGGTACTTATAGGTACAGTTAGGTACAGTTAGGTACTTGTAGGTACAGTTAGGTACTTATAGATACAGTTAGGTACAGTTAGGTACTTGTAGGTATAGTTAGGTACTTATAGGTACAGTTAGGTACTTATAGGTACAGTTAGGTACTTATAGGTAGAGTTAGATACTTATAGGTACAGTTAGGTACTTATAGGTACAGTTAGGTACTTATAGGTACAGTTAGGTACAGTTAGGTACTTGTAGGTATAGTTAGGTACTTATAGGTACAGTTAGGTACTTATAGGTACAGTTAGGTACAGTTAGGTACTTGTAGGTATAGTTAGGTACTTATAGGTACAGTTAGGTACTTATAGGTACAGTTAGGTACTTATAGGTAGAGTTAGATACTTATAGGTACAGTTAGGTACTTATAGGTACAGTTAGGTACTTATAGGTAGAGTTAGATACTTATAGGTACAGTTAGGTACTTATGGGTACAGTTATGTACTTATAGGTAAAGTTAGTTACTTATAGGTACAGTTAGGTACTTATAGGTACAGTTAGTTACTTATAGGTACAGTTAGTTACTTATAGGTACCCGTATACATTACACGTGACTACATTCTAGCACACTCACGTTGATGTCGTATAGCATGCGCGTGGATAGTTCTAGAACACTTACACTAACGCACATGTAAATATCATATTATTTAGTACTATATGTATATATTCTGTACAATATAGACACACATTGTTGTATGTTGTACGTTGTATACAATATGTATGAATATGCGCGTGCGACGTGCGTATATGAATGCTAATGCGTATGTTTATGTAACCGTGAAGTGACCGGGTGTCCTTGACCTCTATGCCGTGGTCAAGCGTGACCACATCCCCTTCTCGTCCGTTGTCCTCTATTATACCATGGTAGGAATGCGTATCTGTGTAACGTAGTAGTATAATATTAGTAACATAGAATTAGTATATATGTACATGGGGATGTGATGAACATAATTATAAAGTCTATATGTATTTTCAAAAGTACCAGATCGGATTCTTGTAGTTATAACTTCATATATGAATACACAATTTTGAGATCGGGTACAATATTAAAAAGTATCAGATCGTACACGATTAAAAGCTCGTGCTATTTATAACAATAGGTACATACTCAAATATAGTACACGCACACACGCATATCCACGCACACACACACACACACACACACATACAACTCGGACACACGTCTATCACACTTTTATATAGTGATAGCAAAGCCCGGCGGGCTGTGGTGACAGTGTGATCCTATGATAGTGTAAGAAAACTACCAACAATTAGTATTATAAAAGTGAATCTATTTGTAAGTAATCTACGAATAGGAAATTGTAGCACATCATTATATATTATCATAACTTAGTTAAATATATATATATATATATATATATATATATATATATATATATATATATTATAACATATATGTGTACTTAGTAACAATACAACATGTCATACACTTAGTATACGACAAGGTATGTAGACACGGTATGTAGACATAGTATGTAGACATGGTATGTAGACATAGTATGTAGACATGGTGACTTTTGCCATACGTGATGGTGACTTCAGTTGATTGACTCAGAAACATGCAATAAATTGTATTTTAAGAATTCGATTATTTTAAACGAGTTAAGTCATCATAAATGTTGTATTATATATAATGTATAGTGTATAATGTACATTATATATATATATATATATATAACTGTACAAAATATATAAAAAAACTTATATAATATGCATATTCATTGCATGCAATGAATATTATATGTTCATCGAGTAAATGTAAGCGAATGAATAACAAGACAATATATAGGTACATACACATACACAAACACACACATACATATATATATATATATATATATGTGTGTGTTTATGTGTGTGTATGTTGGTGTGAGGTGGTGTGTATGTGTATGGGTATTATGTTGTTGTATGTGTGTGTGCGTGTTTATAAGCGTATGTTCGTAGGTGTCAAATATAAAATTAAATTATTATATATATATTCATGCAAAATAAATTCAAGTTATACAATTACATACACACTCACACACACATATATATATATAATAGAGCGCCAATCACACACTATAGTGTGTATATATACCTTAAATTAACCTTATTTATAGATATAGATATATATTATTATGCGTATTTACTAAAGATATATATTAACTATTGCCAATTGTTGAACAAAAAGTACTTTTCAACGTATACGCTGTTGCAATATGTAATATGTTTACAAGGATGTGCAGATAATAAAGATAACAAAGATAATAAAGATACTATATATATACTAGATTATAATATACAATACGTACTAAATAAGATACTAGATGGGTTTAGACTCTAACATTTGATAGTATATACTAGTGATGTATATGATGCCAGTCAAATATAAAGCATGATGCAGTCTCAGTCTCAGT
This sequence comes from Osedax fenrisi, assembly GCA_964019155.1. NCBI lineage: Eukaryota > Metazoa > Annelida > Polychaeta > Sabellida > Siboglinidae > Osedax > Osedax fenrisi. The sequence goes on along the minus strand of OZ025244.1, from coordinate 19,391,756 downwards.
TACCTAAAGTCTTAACTCGGCTCGGGCTTGTTTTGTTAGAGTCTCGGATCGGCTCAGTCTCATTTGTCAGGAGTCACATCTCGGCTCGGGTTTGTTTTTTTTTCCGAAAATGAAAGTTTCGGCTCGGCATCAAAAAGCTCGGTATTATTTACAGCACTTGCTCATATTTACATTATTATTTACTGAATCGCGAAGTTGGGCAGATAATTTTTTTTAAATTGATGTAAATGTGAAATATATAAAAAGTAGTATTAAAATGTAACTTCAAAAAACATATTTTCGGCTCGGTTATGCATAAATTTACAAAACATGTTTTGTAAAAGTATCAACTCGACTCGGGCTCGTTTGGCTAGAGTATCAGTTCGACTGGAGCTCGTTTTAGTTTTCCGTAAATGAAAGTCTCGGCTCGGCATCAATAGCCTAAAGTCTCGGCTCGGCATCATTTACATCACTAGTTTAGAGTGATCATTGAGATCACATCAAGTAATACATTACTTCTGAAATAACATTCCTAAAGGAATAGAAATGTTATGAATATTCATATTCACTGATGTAGATACTTAATTTATATAGTAAAATTAGTTACTAATTAATTATTATTATAACGTTCGTATAATATATAATATTTAATATAGTGTTATTCCTTATCCATACGTTGATATCGCATAGCATACATGCTGTTGAGTCGATCATATACGTATATATATATATGTGTGTGTGTGTGTGTGTTTGTGTGTGTGTTTGTGTGTGTATTTGTGTATGTATGTATGCTCGACTTACCGATAGTTATCATTTAATATATTAACATATATATATATATATATATATATATATATATATATATATACATTTACACGTAAATAGATAGAACAATAGATATATTATAAAACATTTCTCCCATAGCATGCATGCATGCATGTGCACTCTCATCAATTATTCAATATTAAATATTTACGATTATTTATGTATAAATCTGTTCAGAATATATAGCTATATTTAATGTTTGTTTATAAAATATGAACTATATCAGTAATACATAGATGACAAAGTAATGTATACCTTTATAAATGTGTATATGAAGTATATGTTAAATATAGTGTATTTATTATTTTGTATTAATACATTTGGTTTTTAATTACTTGTTAATTACTTAGATTCTGAAATGTAGAACTTACATTCTATCTAAAATGTGATAAAATATGATAAATATTCGTTATTTTCAATTTTAGATATAAATAATATAATATTTTAAAATTATATATATCAAATGTATAAAAATATAAATATTATATGTGTCAAATATAAATATTATTTTCTAAACACGCGTTTAAGTTTGTTTACCTGTTTACTCGTTATACGTGTATGAAATATGACAGACAATAAATGTATATTTATAGGATCTTTTACGAGAAAATACAATTATTGTCGGTAATAGCGACTATATCGTCATAGTATTGTCACAGTTTTACTTGCTACACTTATAAATGGTATTATAGTACACCTAGCGAGTAAAACAATTATCACGAAAACGTCATTAAACGTGTAATATATTAACGGGTATCCCACTACCAGTATTTCCGGAAATAATTTCCGGAAATGTTTGCTAAAGTGATTTTCTAGCAAGTTGCAGTGTGAGAAAAATGCAGTCCCTTTAAAGTGACTATATTTGCGTGATGTTGCAGTAAAGTAAGGGGTATCCCACTACAATTATAGTATGTATACAACTATAGTTAACTTGCTAGAAAATCACTTCTATAGAAGTGATTTTCTATGCTATAGCATCTATGCTATATATAGCATATATTCCCGGATATTATTTCGGTAAATACTGGTAGTGGAATGTGACCCCCTTCACAAGCTTACGTTGTGTTACTATCACTTCATTTTTATATTATAAATAAATCATAATACAATTGTATATATTACACCTCAATAGTCGTTAACCTTTTATATATCGCCTATAGGCGCATAATAGTTAAACTTTAACCGATATATAAAGCCGTATCGGGTGTTAAAACTACCCGTGCCACGCTGTTCAAGCACTTGCTGTGCGAAAATAATGTCAGAATATATAATATTATTGACGAACGGAAAAGATAAGACGTACGACATTATTTCACGCAGCAAAGCCGTGACTCGGTCGTGATTGTCGACGTTTACGGATTGTTTGAACACCCCAGCTACGGGTATTTTAAATGTAATTAAGATTACTTCGTAAACCCTGTATGATATATACTTTTACATTGTGCTCATTACGAACATTTAGCAGCAGCGTATATAATATAATATCGTTTTCAATGTAAATATATAAAATCACTATATTATATATATATATATATAAATATTTAATTCATTTACGCATATGTAATGTTTATTTATTTATTTAAATACATAGAAAATCGTATGCACGCGATACAAACCGCTCGACACACTCCGATGTGCGGTCACACACGTGTGCGCATGTCATTAATAAAGTAGTGCGGTAACCATGGTTACACAATAGCACCACGATGGTGTCCCCCTAACGGGTCGATCTCGCGCGGAACCGGCCTATAATCTATAAATAGATATCGCCCGCGTCGCCTAGTAATCTGAGGCTTTGGTCTTAGATGTGGCGGGCTTAGAGATGTCACGACAAGACGTTCTATGGATGCTAAGACCCCCCCCCCACTCGCTCTCTCATTCAGCGATGATGATAATCGTCATTACGTAAGCAATTCATAATATTATGGAACATATATACGCAATATATGCGAATTGTATATAATAAGTATACTTATATTGTATACAATATATTAATATTTATAGTACAATGTACTTATTATATATATATATATATATATATATATATGTGTGTTGGTACATTTAATTATATGCATTGAATAAATAAGTTATATTAATAGTGATATCTAGGAAGGAATATATTAAAATAAGTCTTAAAATCATACATTTTCCGTTACACTCAATCGAGTATTTAACCAACGATCGGCTTTAACAATTTGTAACGCGCATTCTTTCATTAACCGTTATACACCCATACATTGTACAATGCGCTTTGTACAGTGTATACTTAAATTGTACCATTTATATTGTACAATGTACATCGTAAGTATATGCATGGTAGAGTGTACCGCGAACAATATATTGTGCAAATATAATGTATAATATGTAAATAATGTATACATTTATAATACTTGTTCATTGTACATTGCACAGTATACATGTACAATGTACAATGTACTCATACACGAGAGGCACACATAACACACGTATGATGTACGAACATACATGTGTATCAGTTATACACTGAAAGCACTGGCCATCTCGAATAATGAATAACTTAGGTGTGCTTGTTATCATCATCAATAGTTCTTATGACGAAATAACGACCTACATATCGAGTGTTTCTAATAATAGATAATTATCTTTTTAAATATATACATTACGTTATATTATATATATATATATATATATATATATATATATTTATATATTTTAATATGTGTATTTAGTAAATACTATTTACTGACGTATTAAACAGTAGTTACGCAGTACAATTTACTTTGTAGTTACTCGTATTATTACGTAACTCGGTACTACTATAGTATGATGTCATCACAACAACACTATATATACTAGATACTATAGTAGTACCGGAAGTAGATATAGTGATACGTATCACGACTATACATATATAGTAGATATAACGAAAGTAGAAGTATCACGTGCTATATAGAGCGAAGTGTCACGTGATGTACACAATGCGTGTCACGTGTGTCGGTGATATGTCACGTGGTGATTAGGTACTACCGGTCACCGACCACTACAGTTATAACTACACACGTACACATTCACGTGTGTGTGGTTTGTTGATACACATCTCTGAACGATAACTCTACAGGCGATGACGTAGTGGTCATCTTAAAGTGACGTCACGATGACAGTAGGTTATCTGCATTAGTCCTTATACGGGTTAACATACGTGGATATCGCGGTAACCGTTGTTACCGTGGAGATAGATGACACATTATACCACTATAGTATACTATAGTATTACTATAGTAGTATTACTAGTATAATAGTTATACTATAGTATAACCAATGCCATGTCTGGGCGTTGGGTATACCTATACATATAGTTAGCAACGCCCACACTATAGTGTATAGCTCTATATACATATTGTATAGGTAACTAATAAATTAGTTGTGTATACATAACATACATCAGACAGGAAGTCGGATAACATGGTTAAGTGTACACGGGTAGTGATTGATTAGTGGTACTGTTACATGTGAGCGCGTGTGTGTTGTAGACACGTGTAGACTATTGTCTACTACGGGTACGCACACACATATGCGCGTGTGTGTGTGTGTGTGTGTGTGTGTGTGTTGATACTGGTGCGATATGCCCGCGATAGTACCCGTATACGCACTGGCAGGGGTGTAGCGGTGGGGTGTAGCGGTGGGGTGTACTGGCAGGGGTGTAGCGGTGGGGTGTAGCGGTGGGGTGTAGCGGTGGGGTATAGCGGTGGGGTGTAGAGGTGGGGTGTAGAGGTGGGGTGTAGCGGTGGGGTGTAGAGGTGGGGTGTAGCGGTGGGGTGTAGAGGTGGGGTATAGCGGTGGGGTGTAGAGGTGGGGTATAGCGGTGGGGTGTAGAGGTGGGGTATAGCGGTGGGGTGTAGAGGTGGGGTGTAGCGGTGGGGTGTAGCGGTGGGGTATAGCGGTGGGGTGTAGAGGTGGGGTATAGCAGTGGGGTGTAGAGGTGGGGTGTAGCGGTGGGGTGTACTGGTGGGGTGTATCGGTGGGGTATAGCGGTGGGGTGTAGCGGTGGGGTGTAGAGGTGGGGTATAGCGGTGGGGTGTAGATGTGGGGTATAGCGGTGGGGTGTAGAGGTGGGGTGTAGCGGTGGGGTGTACTGGTGGGGTGTAGCGGTGGGGTATAGCGGTGGGGTGTAGCGGTGGGGTGTAGATGTGGGGTATAGCGGTGGGGTGTAGAGGTGGGGTGTAGCGGTGGGGTGTAGCGGTGGGGGTTAATTAAGTCATGTGTGTGTTGTAGACCGTGACGCCGGTGCGATACTGTAGGCATGACGAAATGTATATCTAAATAATAGTAATCATAATATATTGTATACTATATATATAGATATATTCTACTATTCTATAGATTAGTAGAATACTACAATTATATATATATATATATATATATATATATATATATGTGTGTGTGTGTATGTGTGTATGTGTGTTTGTGTGTGTTTGTGTGTGTATGTATATATTATCATTGTAACACTTTTAATAAATATAAATTCGAACTTAATAGGCAATGTATACTTTTGGTCATGTGTACATGTATTATTATATGTGTATGAATGTCTGCATGTACTGCACGAATTATACCTAGATACGATTACAATCTCTCTCTATACATAACGCTTGATTTTGTTGTATTGTGTAGGCGCATATATGTGGTACTATATTAGTATATAGTATATAGTATATACTATATACTATACTATATACTATAGTACTCTATATATAGTAGTAGTAGTAGTAGTAGTAGTAGTAGTAGTAGTAGTAGTAATACTAGTATTATTAGTAGTAGTTGAATTACCCAGATATCACGTGACTATAGTATTCAGGTAAACATCGAAATACGGAGGATAACCACGCCCCTATTAGCACGCGATCTCGTGGCGTGCGTTCTTCAATGCTCAAGTATTACGGGCGCGCTCGAATAGTAGGCGTAACGGTAGGCGTAACGATGGGCGTACCGGTGATTTACACTGATGGAGGTCGCGTAATTATGCGCTACCAGTAGAAGGTGAAGATAATTACTTCCGATTCATCATCTGTCTCGAGGTGTCGAGGCCCCCTCGTATTACGTAATAACTAGGTTATGCAATATCGACTGCGGCGGCCATTACTATTACGTCATTACCATTACGACAGACTATATAAGCATTGACGCGCGAGAGTCAAGATGATGTAATCACGAATTTTCGATTAATATAAATGTGATATTAATATTAAACGATATATATATATATATATATATATATATTTTATATAAATATTAATAGAAATATGCGATATTAATATAAATATATTTACATACATAAATAACAATGATGTATTACATTATATTCTATAGATGTTGCAGATAGATCTTGTAGATCTTGTAGATGTTGTAGATATTGGTGGTATTATTCACTCTAGAGTACAATGCGATACATCATTATTATTCATGCGTGTATGTAAATATAAGTACATCGTGTGCGTAAGACAATATTGACATAACAATAAACGCGATGTTAATGCTATTAATAGAAACCGTCACGATACCCGTAGTAATAATAATCATACAAAAGAAAAACGGAACTAAACGATGCTAAATTATCACAATGTTACTATTTTACTAGAATATCATAAAAAGAGCGAATGCTAAACACTACCGGAAACGTACGCGGTCATTGTACAGCTGTAAGACGTATGTATGTATCACTAGTGCACTAAAGCTATGTGCCCGTTATACAGAGGAGACACGTGACAGGCTGATACGGACTCACGTGACATGCTGATACAGACTCACGTGACATACCGGCATGTCACGTGATATACCAATATACTGTACTGTTGAAATGTACACGTGGTTACAGTGAAGTGGTCGCAGTGGTCAGTACTGGTAGTGGTCAATACTGGTAGTGGTCAATACTGGCGGTATAGTAGAGAGAGGGGGGGTGCATACATGTCGGGTTATATTGTTACCCTCCACGTAATACCGGGTGATTAGATATCTCAGGGGAAGTAGGTCATCAAGGTATACGTCATCGATATTATGTGCGGTGTGCGGTATGTGAGTGTGCGTGCGGTGTGTGTATATACACACATATATGTGTGTATGGGTGTGTGTATGTGTGTGTATATGTGTGTATGGGTGTGTGCATATGTGTATGTGTGTGTATGTGTGGTTAGCATATATATGTCCAAGGATATTGTCCGTAGAGGTCAGTATAGAGGTCAATAGACTCCGTACATCACTGACCCCTGTAGTACTGACACGTGTCAGCCAGTATTACTACCTTGTAGTTAATATTAGCTGTGACCATTACGGTCAGCTACAGTGTTACCACTACACTGACCACTACACTGACCACTAAACTGACCACTACACTGACCACTACACTGACCACTACACTGACCACTACACTGACCACTACACTGACCACTACACTGACCACTACACTGACCACTACACTGACCACTACACTGACCACTACACTGACCACTACACTGACCACTACACTGACCACTAAACTGACCACTACACTGACCACTACACTGACCACTACACTGACCACTACACTGACCACTAAACTGACCACTACACTGACCACTACACTGACCACTACACTGACCACTACACTGACCACTACACTGACCACTACACTGACCACTACACTGACCACTACACTGACCACTACACTGACCACTACACTGACCACTACAGGGTATCTAATAATGATACACCTATTATTTCCTCACTGAATACTGATACACACTGTTTTGTCCACCTACCTCGGGATGGTCTCCATCTCGGTGGTGGAATCGGACTACTTTATAACAAAAATATCAAACTGACTAACAACAAAGACCTGAAACAAATATATTCCGAAGCCTTATCATGCACTTTCCACCCCACTAACTCACAGCCCATTACATTTATCACAATATATAGACCACCACATCAATCTATCCCTCTCTTTATTGATGAACTGAATGAACTACTCATAACAACGAATAAGCACACTATAATTCTAGGTGATTTTAACATTCCAATATCACCTTCATCGCACTATTCCAAACTACTCAATCAAACTATAAACTCTCACAACTGCACACAATATGTTACATCATCTACTCATTCATCAGGCAATATTCTTGATCTGATCATAACACATAATACGAATACCTCCATCACAAATACATCCGTTAATAGACTTATCACAGATCATCACATTATTACATTCATTGTTAAATCTCCCAAACCTAAACGACAATCACAAACTATACATTACAGAAAATCTAACAACATAAATATTACTGATTACATGCGTGATTTTACTGACCTACTAAATACTTCCAAAGACCCTACTGACACTACCAACCTTGATATAGTTCTTCTTAAAACACTGGACAAACATGCACCCATCACAACAAAAATTATCACTAAACGTAATAATATAAAATGGTTCAACCCCACACTTTCCTTATACAAACGTAAACTCAGATCCGCTGAAAAAACATGGAGAAAGTTCAGAAGCCATGACAACTTAATTTCTTTCAGGCAACATTCCAGTGAATATAGGTTTATGATAAAGAAGGCAAAACATGATTATTACACTGACACAATTAAAGCTGCTGGAAACGACACAAAAAAACTATTCCAGATATCAAATTCTCTACTCGGTCGTATAACCCCCCGTATTCTCCCAGAGGGCACCCTATCTTCCTTACCTGCATTATTTGATATATACTTCAAAAACAAGGTACAGATAATAATCAATTCCCTTCCTCCTCTAACGCTTCCACCACTAACAACATCTATATACAAATTAGATTCCTTTACCATCCCAACTGCAACAATAATCGACAAGCTTCTTCAAGCCGTCAAGTAATCATGTAAACTTGATCCAATACCAACAACACTACTACATAAACTATCCACTCATCTCACTCCATACTATAAAAACATAATAGACAGGTCTCTTATATCAGGTATTGTCCCCTCCTCAATGAAACATGCACATGTAACTCCAATAATAAAGAATTCATCACTAGATAAATCAGACCTATCAAACTACCGCCCCATATCAAACCTATCGTACATTTCAAAAACTCTCGAAAGAGTAGTCTGCTCCCAACTTTCAAACTACTTAGATAAACACAAATTATTAAATAAATTTCAAAGCGCCTACACTAAAAATAAAAGTACCGAAACTGCATTAACCCACATATTAAACAAAATAAGACTGTACCCAACACAATACTGCTCCATCATCATCCTACTTGACCTATCAGCTGCATTTGATACCATTAGTCACAACATCATGATTCATCGACTGGAGTATATCGGCATAACTGGTACGGCACTCGCATGGTTCTCTTCCTACCTTAGCGACCGTACCTACTCGATCTCCATCGAATCACACACAACTGACCCCAGACTTATATCACATGGAGTTCCTCAAGGCTCCGTTCTTGCTCCCATCCTCTTTAATATTTATATATCTCCCCTATTAGACATATTTGATAACTACCCTGACATTTACTTCCACACCTACGCTGACGACTTACAAATTTACTGCAACTTACCCAACCCATCAACAAACATAGCCACACTAAACAAATGTCTAGAAGACATTCGACTATGGCTCTCAACCAACTCGCTATCACTAAACACCCACAAAACACAAGCAATACTAATCAATACTACTAAAACTGTTCCAATCGTCCCACTCATTCAGATAAACAACCATAACATAAAATACTCCCCCTACGTAAAAAATCTTGGAATTACCATTGACCAATCACTGAATTTTACTCAATACACAACAGACTTATCAAAATCCATTAACCGAACACTACACACAATCAGACTAATAAGACCATCTATAACCACAGAACTATCAAAATTACTAGCAACATCCCTCATACTTCCACGACTTGACTACTGTAACTCTATACTTCATAGACTCCCCAAAAACGCACTAATACCACTCAACCGATTACTTTATTCCACTGCACGAACTGTCTACAGAATCCCCAAATACTCCAGGACTCACATAACTCCATACCTAAAATCTCTTCACTGGCTTCCCATCACACAACGTATCCAATACAAAACCTTACTGATATCCCACCAAGTCATTCATCACAATCACCCCGACTACCTTACTGACATACTAATAGAAAATAAACCATCTAGAATACAACGTAAAATCAATAAATACAAATTACTTATACATAATCCAAAACACTTATCACGCAAACAAGAAACCGCATTCTCAATTTCTGCCCCAAAATTATGGAATAACCTCCCTTACAATATAAGAGAAATCACCTCAACCCCACTCTTTAAACGTAAATTAAAAACACACCTGTTCGAAATTGCATATAAATAACCCACGAAAACACGGCCGAAAACTCACACGATGTTGATGGCAGTGTATAAACCATTAGGTTACAAGGTTACAAGGGTGTTACATAGGAGCTTAAGTTGCTTACGTAACATGCATACAGAAGTACCACCCACGTCGTATTGTAATTAGGCGATACGAAACTGTTATTGTTGTATCAACATCAACATCATCATCAGTATCATCATCATCATCATTATCAACATCATCAGTATCATCATCATCATCATCATCATCATTATCATCATCATCATCAGCATCATCAGCATCAGCATCATCATCATCACCCTCATCATCATCAGCAACACTCCACAGAGGAGGTATAATGGCGGATAATGAGTAGATGGATAGAGAAGAAAGATACCTACCGATACATGTATAGTGAAGTGTATTACACATAGCTAATAACATATGTAGCGATGAACTGGATACTAGTAACAGTAAACAATACCTGTATTGTATTACGTAATAGTTCAGCATACCTGCAGTGACCTCTCTAACCATTGCGTAACGTTATATCATACATACAGGTGTGAGGTTAACTTAGGGTATTCGAAATCATGAAATATATCGTTAAACAATAACTGTCTTCGTGTTAATTTCCAAGATTTACATATTTATTACTTAGCTCTATTACTATATATATAGTAGGCTTTATAGTAGGCTTTATTACTACAGTAATAAAGCCTATATATGGTAATATATGTACACATTCGAATTTTATAGTATATATATATACACGTATACGCGTGTATGACAAGGTTATATATAACACTGTAATACCATGTATACATGTTATACTAACTGCTACAAAAGTGTACCTAATAAACAACGTAGACATACACGTCGTGCACCACACTATGTTGTGTGTATTTCATTTAAGTATAATAAAACAATTACTTATCGAGTATAATACATGGTTGTATTTCTAAAAGGTGACGGGTTTATAGATTACTGTAATAAATAGTGATATACGTATACTATAATATAAAGTACTGTTATAACCTGTGATAGCTAACGTAGCTGCAGGTCGTACGACTATACCATTATATGAATGAATGAATGAATGAAATCAGTTTATAGACATACGACATACTATGTATATTATACGTCTACGGAGGATCAGTGAAAGCCTAGGCTTTATTTGGTCGATACCTCCAATATGTTCATGTAAAATATACATACTATATATATATACTTATTCAGGTACATATATGCACACTGTACGAGGTACAATGTACAATGTACGTGTGGTATCTGATATATTCACGACGTACTCGCATCTCACACGTATCAGGGATACTACAGGACACAGCATACATTAACCGTGTATTGAATATTGTTTATCATCGATACATTCTCACATATATGTACTCTGTAGATGTTTTATTAAAATAATGGAAATATTACTATATTCCTATACAGTGCACTGTATATAGAAACACTATGGTGTTTCTTCTTAGTAATACGTTAGTACAGCGATTTTCTTTTAAATAGGGTTATTTTATGATAAAACATACAAGTAAAGTGCACTTCAAACCTATAAAATGATATTTGTTCTTGTAAAGGTTTTATTATAACGAGGGTTCTTATATATATATATATATATATATAAGAAACCTCGTTATAATAAAACCTTCCTATAGGAGATAAGGTGTATGATCTATAGATATATTTCATTATTTTATTATTTTGTAAACATTTAAATATCGAGGATTCAATGTATACACTGATATAAACTTACACATATATGTGTAAGAAAAAAAGTTTGAATAAAAGTGCAGAATGAAATTTGAAAATGTGAATATTTGGCTTTTTTTTTGAAATTGAACATTTATTGAAGTTATTCATCTAGTTCTATTGTTGTGCTATTTCCATTGTTAATCACAAGTTACGTTAACTGTAAACAATAATTGTATTGTACTCGTTGTTTGTAATTCTCTTTAATTACGTATATATGTTGTATATCAAGGACATGCCTTTGTGTGTACTCTCTATGTTCTGTACTGCCCAGTGTACATCAGCATACGTGCAATGCATACTGTGCACGTATATTACAAATGGCATATACGTGCACATTATATATACATAATTTATAGATTTGTAATTTACTGTAAAACAGATTTATAATGTTGATGCCTATATATAGTGGTGTTTTGAAGACAATTCGGGAAACTCAACAACGACCACGATGTATACATTTATAAGACTGTATACATCTTATAAGACAGCTAGTCTTTAGTAGCGTGGTCACTACTGTTGTTGTCGAGTGCGGATCACAATTATTTTAAAAATATCGATGTTTCGCGATATAGAGGGATTTCAATGACAATAAATATGGACAAATTTAATTTTACGATTTATGGTATACCATAATATATCATATACAAAATGTATAGTATACTATAAATCTATAGTATATATATACCACAAGTATATATACAAGTTTATAAGTATACTTATAGTATTCTATAGACTATAAATCAATGGTATAGTGTAATAAGCGGAGAACTATTCGCACTGATAATAATACGCCTAATCCACACTTAATAATAATAACAATACCAGTAGCAGAAGCGATATTCTCGTCTGCGAACATTGCGTGGACATATGTTCGCTGATTGCTGGCCACGATCGGTAGCCACATCTATTAGCGGTGGCCGACATCGTAACTATGACAACGACAACAACAACAACAACAACAACATCAATAACGACATCATCTCTCCGTAGCGTAGTTAATTATTAATACACCATCTCCTCCGGCTCCGGCTCGGCGGGTACGCTGATTACCCCGTCACGTGTTATATAGGTGGCGCCACCTGTCTCAGCGCCTTGGTAATTACGTAACTACCCGTGTGATTACGTAATGAGTCGATTGCGTCATTATCTCGATACCAGGACGTCATATTATGAACGTTACCGTGGTAATATTAACCGTATGGGAAATATATTTTAAACGAAATATTTAATTATTTGTTGTGACAATATTCATGAATAATACATACCTAGTTTAACGTATATCCGTTATATGTTAATATGAACATGTGTTAATGTATTCATATTCTAAGTAGTCATGTTGTGTCTATAGATTGAATAATAGCACTAGCGAATATATTAATTAGTAGAATTCAAAATTCATAATAAATTAATAATTTTGAATATAATTTTATTTTTAAGAAATAATGCTTTTATATATTTCTATAAAATCAAGGTACACAATTACAAAGTTAACTTAAAACTCTACTACTTATTAATTATGTACATTGAATATTATATAATTCAATGAAATACAGAAAATTTTAAAAATATGAGCGATAATATGTACAGGTAAAAGTTGAAGGTCGTTAACACCTAGCAGTATCGTCCTAAATTGTTACATTGTTACGTAAGCAAGAATTAATGAGCAATTAATACATACACGTGTATGTATGCGCGTGCGAATGTGCACGTGAGACATACATAGTTGCACAATAGAGACAGTTGTACATTGTATACAACTGTAACTGTACAGTTGCACATGCGCACACACGCTGTATAAGTTATTAAAGGGGGGCGGGCGAGTGATTAACGCTAAGTGATCTCATCACTGCAGCGATCATTGCGTAACTACTAGTGATGTAACCATAGCGACACGACTATGACGTAATACCGTCGCTTCCGGTATACTTGATTGCGGCCCATCTCCCTTTCTCTATCCTCCCCTCCCCCACACATACCCACACACATCCACACACACCCACATACATATGCCCATACACACACCCACACATCTCGACAGTTCTACTACATAAGATTAACAAAACTCGATACATGTGACCTCCGAAGGTCAACGCTCTTGACTGAAACTATATCTTCGATGTAGTGTATACACACACTGCACTATGGTCTATTACATTATATTTCCCCCGCGAGTGCGTGAGGCGCGGCGCAGTCATTTTACATTAGTTGTATTCGCGTGTATTAAATTTCAATTCACACTTAGTGCATTCATATTTGTATTATATATAAATATATATATATATATATATTATATATATATATTATATTATATATATATATAGTGTATAGTTCAATAATGTCAATAAATTTACATATAACGTTAAATCACTATAACGAGACATAACCAGACGACAATAATTATTTCAAAATTCACTCCATTCTATATTATATATATAGTCTATATATATACCCTAACTACAATACAATGTGTTTATTGACTATTTCGATAACGCAGTGTTTGACTCAGCTGAGTCTCTAGAGACACATTCAGCGCATGCGTGTATGTATACCGTACAGTGTATACCGTACAGTGTATAATGTAGGTGTACGACGTGTGTAGATGTAATGTCGGATGTTGAATACACAATAGAGAGATATACATTGTACACCCGTGTACACGGGGGACTTGATGCTCGCGTGAGATAGGGGGAGGGCAGGGGGCAGGGGGCAGGGAGGGGAGGTTAATATAGTGCACGAGGTTAGATCTAGTAATATACTACTAGCGCTAACCTCGTGCACTATATGAACCCCCTCTTCCCCCACCCCTCTCCCCCATCCATGTAGGATGTAGGAATCCCCTCTCTATAGTAGTAGCAAAGCCCTTCGGTAGTAGTAGTAGTACCTAGGGCTTCGGTAGTAGTAGTACCTAGGGCTTCGGTAGTAGTAGTACCTAGGACTTCGGTAGTAGTAGTACCTAGGACTTCGGTAGTAGTAGTACCTAGGGCTTCGGTAGTAGTAGTAGTACCTAGGGCTTCGGTAGTAGTAGTACCTAGGGCTTCGGTAGTAGTAGTACCTAGGACTTCGGTAGTAGTAGTAGTACCTAGGGCTTCGGTAGTAGTAGTACCTAGGACTTCGGTAGTAGTAGTAGTACCTAGGGCTTCGGTAGTAGTAGTACCTAGGACTTCGGTAGTAGTAGTAGTACCTAGGACTTCGGTAGTAGTAGTACCTAGAACTTCAGTAGTAGTAGTACCTAGGACTTCGGTAGTAGTAGTACCTAGGGCTTCGGTAGTAGTAGTAGTACCTAGGGCTTCGGTAGTAGTAGTACCTAGGACTTCGGTAGTAGTAGTACCTAGGGCTTCGGTAGTAGTAGTACCTAGGACTTCGGTAGTAGTAGTAGTACCTAGGACTTCGGTAGTAGTAGTACCTAGGGCTTCGGTAGTAGTAGTACCTAGGGCTTCGGTAGTAGTAGTACCTAGGGCTTCGGTAGTAGTAGTACCTAGGACTTCGGTAGTAGTAGTACCTAGGACTTCGGTAGTAGTAGTACCTAGGACTTCGGTAGTAGTAGTACCTAGGGCTTCGGTAGTAGTAGTACCTAGGACTTCGGTAGTAGTAGTACCTAGGGCTTCGGTAGTAGTAGTACCTAGGGCTTCGGTAGTAGTAGTACCTAGGGCTTCGGTAGTAGTAGTAGTACCTAGGGCTTCGGTAGTAGTAGTACCTAGGGCTTCGGTAGTAGTAGTACCTAGGGCTTCGGTAGTAGTAGTACCTAGGGCTTCGGTAGTAGTAGTAGTACCTAGGGCTTCGGTAGTAGTACCTAGGGCTTCGGTAGTAGTAGTACCTAGGACTTCGGTAGTAGTAGTACCTATGACTTCGGTAGTAGTAGTACCTAGGGCTTCGGTAGTAGTAGTACCTAGGACTTCGGTAGTAGTAGTAGTACCTAGGACTTCGGTAGTAGTAGTACCTAGGGCTTCGGTAGTAGTAGTAGTACCTAGGGCTTCGGTAGTAGTAGTAGTACCTAGGACTTCGGTAGTAGTAGTAGTACCTAGGACTTCGGTAGTAGTAGTACCTATGACTTCGGTAGTAGTAGTACCTAGGGCTTCGGTAGTAGTAGTACCTAGGACTTCGGTAGTAGTAGTAGTACCTAGGACTTCGGTAGTAGTAGTACCTAGGGCTTCGGTAGTAGTAGTAGTACCTAGGGCTTCGGTAGTAGTAGTAGTACCTAGGACTTCGGTAGTAGTAGTAGTACCTAGGGCTTCGGTAGTAGTAGTACCTAGGGCTTCGGTAGTAGTAGTACCTAGGGCTTCGGTAGTAGTAGTAGTACCTAGGGCTTCGGTAGTAGTAGTACCTAGGACTTCGGTAGTAGTAGTACCTAGGACTTCGGTAGTAGTAGTAGTACCTAGGACTTCGGTAGTAGTAGTAGTACCTAGGACTTCGGTAGTAGTACCTAGGGCTTCGGTAGTAGTAGTACCTAGGACTTCGGTAGTAGTAGTACCTAGCCCTTCGGTAGTAGTAGTACCTAGGGCTTCGGTAGTAGTAGTACCTAGGGCTTCGGTAGTAGTAGTACCTAGGGCTTCGGTAGTAGTAGTAGTACCTAGGACTTCGGTAGTAGTAGTACCTAGGACTTCGGTAGTAGTAGTACCTAGGGCTTCGGTAGTAGTAGTACCTAGGACTTCGGTAGTAGTAGTACCTAGGACTTCGGTAGTAGTAGTACCTAGGACTTCGGTAGTAGTAGTAGTACCTAGGACTTCGGTAGTAGTAGTACCTAGGACTTCGGTAGTAGTAGTACCTAGGGCTTCGGTAGTAGTAGTACCTAGGGCTTCGGTAGTAGTAGTACCTAGGACTTCGGTAGTAGTAGTACCTAGGGCTTCGGTAGTAGTAGTAGTACCTAGGGCTTCGGTAGTAGTAGTACCTAGGGCTTCGGTAGTAGTAGTACCTAGGACTTCGGTAGTAGTAGTACCTAGGGCTTCGGTAGTAGTACCTAGGACTTCGGTAGTAGTAGTACCTAGGGCTTCGGTAGTAGTAGTACCTAGGGCTTCGGTAGTAGTAGTACCTAGGACTTCGGTAGTAGTAGTACCTAGGACTTCGGTAGTAGTAGTACCTAGGACTTCGGTAGTAGTAGTACCTAGGGCTTCGGTAGTAGTAGTACCTAGGGCTTCGGTAGTAGTAGTACCTAGGGCTTCGGTAGTAGTACCTAGGGCTTCGGTAGTAGTAGTAGTACCTAGGACTTCGGTAGTAGTAGTACCTAGGGCTTCGGTAGTAGTAGTACCTAGGGCTTCGGTAGTAGTAGTACCTAGGACTTCGGTAGTAGTAGTACCTAGGGCTTCGGTAGTAGTAGTACCTAGGACTTCGGTAGTAGTAGTACCTAGGACTTCGGTAGTAGTAGTAGTACCTAGGGCTTCGGTAGTAGTAGTACCTAGGACTTCGGTAGTAGTAGTAGTACCTAGGGCTTCGGTAGTAGTAGTACCTAGGGCTTCGGTAGTAGTAGTAGTACCTAGGGCTTCGGTAGTAGTAGTAGTACCTAGGGCTTCGGTAGTAGTAGTACCTAGGACTTCGGTAGTAGTACCTAGGGCTTCGGTAGTAGTAGTACCTAGGGCTTCGGTAGTAGTAGTACCTAGGGCTTCGGTAGTAGTAGTACCTAGGACTTCGGTAGTAGTACCTAGGGCTTCGGTAGTAGTAGTACCTAGGACTTCGGTAGTAGTACCTAGGGTTTCGGTAGTAGTAGTACCTAGGGCTTCGGTAGTAGTAGTACCTAGGGCTTCGGTAGTAGTAGTACCTAGGACTTCGGTAGTAGTAGTAGTACCTAGGACTTCGGTAGTAGTAGTAGTACCTAGGGCTTCGGTAGTAGTAGTACCTAGGACTTCGGTAGTAGTAGTAGTACCTAGGACTTCGGTAGTAGTAGTACCTAGGGCTTCGGTAGTAGTAGTAGTACCTAGGGCTTCGGTAGTAGTAGTACCTAGGGCTTCGGTAGTAGTAGTAGTACCTAGGGCTTCGGTAGTAGTAGTAGTACCTAGGACTTCGGTAGTAGTAGTACCTAGGGCTTCGGTAGTAGTAGTACCTAGGGCTTCGGTAGTAGTAGTACCTAGGGCTTCGGTAGTAGTAGTACCTAGGGCTTCGGTAGTAGTAGTACCTAGGGCTTCGGTAGTAGTAGTACCTAGGACTTCGGTAGTAGTAGTAGTACCTAGGGCTTCGGTAGTAGTAGTACCTAGGACTTCGGTAGTAGTAGTACCTAGGACTTCGGTAGTAGTAGTACCTAGGACTTCGGTAGTAGTAGTACCTAGGACTTCGGTAGTAGTAGTACCTAGGACTTCGGTAGTAGTAGTACCTAGGACTTCGGTAGTAGTAGTACCTAGGACTTCGGTAGTAGTAGTACCTAGGACTTCGGTAGTAGTAGTACCTAGGGCTTCGGTAGTAGTAGTACCTAGGGCTTCGGTAGTAGTAGTAGTAGTACCTAGGGCTTCGGTAGTAGTAGTAGTACCTAGGACTTCGGTAGTAGTACCTAGGGCTTCGGTAGTAGTAGTACCTAGGGCTTCGGTAGTAGTAGTACCTAGGACTTCGGTAGTAGTAGTACCTAGGACTTCGGTAGTAGTAGTACCTAGGACTTCGGTAGTAGTAGTACCTAGGACTTCGGTAGTAGTAGTAGTACCTAGGGCTTCGGTAGTAGTAGTACCTAGGGCTTCGGTAGTAGTAGTAGTACCTAGGACTTCGGTAGTAGTAGTACCTAGGACTTCGGTAGTAGTAGTACCTAGGGCTTCGGTAGTAGTAGTACCTAGGACTTCGGTAGTAGTAGTACCTAGGACTTCGGTAGTAGTAGTACCTAGGGCTTCTGTAGTAGTAGTACCTAGGACTTCGGTAGTAGTAGTACCTAGGGCTTCGGTAGTAGTAGTAGTACCTAGGACTTCGGTAGTAGTAGTAGTACCTAGGGCTTCGGTAGTAGTAGTACCTAGGGCTTCGGTAGTAGTAGTACCTAGGGCTTCGGTAGTAGTAGTACCTAGGGCTTCGGTAGTAGTACCTAGGGCTTCGGTAGTAGTAGTACCTAGGACTTCGGTAGTAGTAGTACCTAGGACTTCGGTAGTAGTAGTACCTAGGGCTTCGGTAGTAGTAGTACCTAGGGCTTCGGTAGTAGTAGTACCTAGGACTTCGGTAGTAGTAGTACCTAGGACTTCGGTAGTAGTAGTAGTACCTAGGGCTTCGGTAGTAGTAGTACCTAGGACTTCGGTAGTAGTAGTACCTAGGACTTCGGTAGTAGTAGTACCTAGGACTTCGGTAGTAGTAGTACCTAGGGCTTCGGTAGTAGTAGTACCTAGGACTTCGGTAGTAGTAGTACCTAGGACTTCGGTAGTAGTAGTACCTAGGGCTTCGGTAGTAGTAGTAGTACCTAGGGCTTCGGTAGTAGTAGTAGTACCTAGGACTTCGGTAGTAGTAGTACCTAGGACTTCGGTAGTAGTAGTACCTATGGCTTCGGTAGTAGTAGTACCTAGGGCTTCGGTAGTAGTAGTAGTACCTAGGACTTCGGTAGTAGTAGTACCTAGGA
Source organism: Osedax fenrisi (assembly GCA_964019155.1). Classification (NCBI taxonomy): domain Eukaryota; kingdom Metazoa; phylum Annelida; class Polychaeta; order Sabellida; family Siboglinidae; genus Osedax; species Osedax fenrisi. Next base: position 19,372,311 of record OZ025244.1, on the reverse strand, counting down.
CTTCGGTAGTAGTAGTACCTAGGACTTCGGTAGTAGTAGTACCTAGGGCTTCGGTAGTAGTAGTACCTAGGACTTCGGTAGTAGTAGTACCTAGGGCTTCGGTAGTAGTAGTACCTAGGACTTCGGTAGTAGTACCTAGGGCTTCGGTAGTAGTAGTACCTAGGACTTCGGTAGTAGTACCTAGGGCTTCGGTAGTAGTAGTAGTACCTAGGGCTTCAGTAGTAGTAGTACCTAGGGTTTCGGTAGTAGTAGTACCTAGGGCTTCGGTAGTAGTAGTAGTACCTAGGGCTTCGGTAGTAGTAGTAGTACCTAGGACTTCGGTAGTAGTAGTACCTAGGGCTTCGGTAGTAGTAGTACCTAGGACTTCGGTAGTAGTACCTAGGGCTTCGGTAGTAGTAGTACCTAGGACTTCGGTAGTAGTACCTAGGGCTTCGGTAGTAGTAGTAGTACCTAGGGCTTCAGTAGTAGTAGTACCTAGGGTTTCGGTAGTAGTAGTACCTAGGGCTTCGGTAGTAGTAGTAGTACCTAGGGCTTCGGTAGTAGTAGTACCTAGGACTTCGGTAGTAGTAGTAGTACCTAGGACTTCGGTAGTAGTATTACCTAGGGCTTCGGTAGTAGTAGTAGTACCTAGGGCTTCGGTAGTAGTAGTACCTAGGGCTTCGGTAGTAGTAGTAGTACCTAGGGCTTCGGTAGTAGTAGTAGTACCTAGGACTTCGGTAGTAGTAGTACCTAGGGCTTCGGTAGTAGTAGTACCTAGGGCTTCGGTAGTAGTAGTACCTAGGACTTCGGTAGTAGTAGTACCTAGGACTTCGGTAGTAGTAGTACCTAGGACTTCGGTAGTAGTAGTACCTAGGACTTCGGTAGTAGTAGTACCTAGGACTTCGGTAGTAGTAGTACCTAGGACTTCGGTAGTAGTAGTACCTAGGACTTCGGTAGTAGTAGTACCTAGGACTTCGGTAGTAGTAGTACCTAGGACTTCGGTAGTAGTAGTACCTAGGGCTTCGGTAGTAGTAGTACCTAGGGCTTCGGTAGTAGTAGTAGTAGTACCTAGGGCTTCGGTAGTAGTAGTAGTACCTAGGACTTCGGTAGTAGTACCTAGGGCTTCGGTAGTAGTAGTACCTAGGGCTTCGGTAGTAGTAGTACCTAGGACTTCGGTAGTAGTAGTACCTAGGGCTTCGGTAGTAGTACCTAGGACTTCGGTAGTAGTAGTACCTAGGGCTTCGGTAGTAGTACCTAGGACTTCGGTAGTAGTAGTACCTAGGACTTCGGTAGTAGTAGTACCTAGGACTTCGGTAGTAGTAGTACCTAGGGCTTCGGTAGTAGTAGTACCTAGCCCTTCGGTAGTAGTAGTACCTAGGACTTCGGTAGTAGTAGTAGTACCTAGGACTTCTGTAGTAGTAGTACCTAGGGCTTCGGTAGTAGTACCTAGGACTTCGGTAGTAGTAGTACCTAGGACTTCGGTAGTAGTACCTAGGACTTCGGTAGTAGTAGTACCTAGGGCTTCGGTAGTAGTACCTAGGGCTTCGGTAGTAGTAGTACCTAGGACTTCGGTAGTAGTAGTAGTACCTAGGACTTCGGTAGTAGTAGTACCTATGGCTTCGGTAGTAGTAGTACCTAGGGCTTCGGTAGTAGTAGTAGTACCTAGGGCTTCGGTAGTAGTAGTACCTAGGACTTCGGTAGTAGTAGTACCTAGGGCTTCGGTAGTAGTAGTACCTAGGACTTCGGTAGTAGTAGTACCTAGGACTTCGGTAGTAGTAGTACCTAGGACTTCGGTAGTAGTAGTACCTAGGACTTCGGTAGTAGTAGTACCTAGGACTTCGGTAGTAGTAGTACCTAGGACTTCGGTAGTAGTAGTACCTAGGACTTCGGTAGTAGTAGTACCTAGGACTTCGGTAGTAGTAGTACCTAGGACTTCGGTAGTAGTAGTACCTAGGACTTCGGTAGTAGTAGTAGTACCTAGGACTTCGGTAGTAGTAGTACCTAGCCCTTCGGTAGTAGTAGTACCTAGGACTTCGGTAGTAGTAGTACCTAGGGCTTCGGTAGTAGTAGTACCTATGGCTTCGGTAGTAGTAGTACCTAGGACTTCGGTAGTAGTAGTACCTAGGACTTCGGTAGTAGTAGTACCTAGGGCTTCGGTAGTAGTAGTAGTACCTATGGCTTCGGTAGTAGTAGTAGTACCTAGGACTTCGGTAGTAGTAGTACCTAGGACTTCTGTAGTAGTAGTACCTAGGGCTTCGGTAGTAGTAGTACCTAGGGCTTCGGTAGTAGTAGTAGTACCTAGGACTTCGGTAGTAGTAGTACCTAGGACTTCGGTAGTAGTAGTACCTAGGGCTTCGGTAGTAGTAGTACCTAGGACTTCGGTAGTAGTAGTACCTAGGACTTCGGTAGTAGTAGTACCTAGGGCTTCGGTAGTAGTAGTAGTACCTAGGACTTCGGTAGTAGTAGTACCTAGGACTTCGGTAGTAGTAGTACCTAGGACTTCGGTAGTAGTAGTACCTAGGACTTCGGTAGTAGTAGTAGTACCTATGGCTTCGGTAGTAGTAGTACCTAGGACTTCGGTAGTAGTAGTACCTAGGGCTTCGGTAGTAGTAGTAGTACCTAGGACTTCGGTAGTAGTAGTACCTAGGACTTCGGTAGTAGTAGTACCTATGGCTTCGGTAGTAGTAGTACCTAGGGTTTCGGTAGTAGTACCTAGGACTTCTGTAGTAGTAGTACCTAGGACTTCGGTAGTAGTAGTACCTAGGGCTTCGGTAGTAGTAGTAGTACCTATGGCTTCGGTAGTAGTAGTAGTACCTAGGACTTCGGTAGTAGTAGTACCTAGGACTTCTGTAGTAGTAGTACCTAGGGCTTCGGTAGTAGTAGTACCTAGGGCTTCGGTAGTAGTAGTAGTACCTAGGGCTTCGGTAGTAGTAGTACCTAGGACTTCGGTAGTAGTAGTACCTAGGACTTCGGTAGTAGTAGTAGTACCTAGGACTTCGGTAGTAGTAGTAGTACCTAGGGCTTCGGTAGTAGTAGTACCTAGGGCTTCGGTAGTAGTAGTACCTAGGGCTTCGGTAGTAGTAGTAGTACCTAGGACTTCGGTAGTAGTAGTACCTAGGACTTCGGTAGTAGTAGTACCTAGGACTTCGGTAGTAGTAGTACCTAGGACTTCGGTAGTAGTAGTACCTAGGGCTTCGGTAGTAGTAGTACCTAGGGCTTCTGTAGTAGTAGTACCTAGGACTTCGGTAGTAGTAGTACCTATGGCTTCGGTAGTAGTAGTACCTAGGACTTCGGTAGTAGTAGTACCTAGGACTTCGGTAGTAGTAGTACCTAGGGCTTCGGTAGTAGTAGTAGTACCTAGGGCTTCGGTAGTAGTAGTACCTAGGACTTCGGTAGTAGTAGTACATCACCGCATGTATACTCGGTAATGTGGGAGAGGGAGAGAGAGGAGAGCAGGATTAGGAGGGATATAGGGGAGGAGAGAGCGTGTGGGCGTGATGTAATAATGCAGGATAATCGTAACTGTATCGCTATTGTTGTATTATATAATAGACATATTGAATATGGAGATATGCATACATCATAAAATACACAATATAACAATATAATCGCTTCGTTAGAAAATAAGTTATAAATATATACTCGCATCGCTAGAAAAGCAGATATATATATATATATATATATATATATTATAGTGTTGTAGAGGTCGGTAACTACAATGTATTACGTAATTTATCTAAATCTGGGTATAAACTATCCTCATAGCTTCATCACTGTACTATATTATACTTATATATTGTTATTGTTATTGTTATTTTTATTTGGTGAAGTCCTTTTATCTCATCTAGGAACTTAGATGAAGTTTTCACTAATAACCATATATGGCTCTAATGTCCCTTCGAAGCCGCTATCATGTTAAGGCATCCATGGTTTTAACGAGAGCCGATCATTTATTTATACACAATTATATAAGATCACTTCTAAATAAGAGTAAATAGAGTGTGACGGAGAGAGATCTCCTGACCACACACTCTCTCTCTATATGGTAGGAATACTGCCGCGCTTATGTTGAACTAGTTCTAGGACAACGTATAGTCATCGTAATGACTGGTGTCAGTGGTCTTCAACATCGACTTCCGGTGGATTTAAGTGGGCGATAATGAGAGAGTATACCCTGATTACTGATACGTTACATAATTTCACTATGTAATTAGTATATTTATATGGTCGATACTATTAATCCATTAATGTATGCCTAAATAGCTAGGTAGATACATGTAATATAACTAGAACAAGGTATGTATGTGGTATGTGTATATGTCTCCCCGTGCTAAACAAACGTTATAGCTCACTACTTCATCCGGGTAACATAATACTTTCATCATTTGTTGATTATTAAGACAACGTGAAGACCTGCTTGTATATTAGTGTATATAGTTAGTTTATATATAAGCATATAAGCAAATATATAGAAGGAGATGAGATAGAGAAGTGGTCGGTGGGGGAGGAGGGGATGGGGAGAGGAGAGGAGATAGAGGAGGGGGGGAGGGGGAGTATGGAGCGACGTTAAATTAGCGAACTCCCGGAGCGTGTGGGCGTGATGTAATAATCATAACTGTATTTCTATTGTTGTATTATATAATAGACAGGCTGAACACGGAGATATTCATAACTAACACATACGTGAACACATCGTACTACTTATGTGTATGTACGCGTATACCCATTACAGTGGTGTAGGGGCTACACTGTAGGGGCTATGCGTGTTGGGGTGTAGGGGCTACACTGTAGGGGCTATGCGTGTTGGGGTGTAGGGGCTATGTATATTGGGGTATAGGGGCTATGTATATTGGGGTATAGGGGCTATGCATGTTGGGTGTAGTGAGTGCTAGTTATACGAGTGTAGTGTTATACGCGATACTCTATAGAGTTACCTCTATAGAGTGACCTCTATAGAGTGACCTCTATAGAGTGACCTCTAGCCTTCTCCTAAACGTGTATTATACCCGTCTTACTGCCGTCGTAGGTTACCTATAGGTAATACTCCTGCAGGCTGAATAGTATATATATATATAGCTACTCTCTGTAACTACTCGACTAACGAGACTATAGTTACCATGACTACCTGGAGCTATAGCTTAATCGTATACCCACGTTACATCTACCCACGTGACCTCTACGCCACGTGACATCTACGCTCGTGCACTGTAACCAAGGACATGGCCTTGTTGTAACGTTAGCGTGACACTATAGCGTGACCGTTGATCAGTTACTAACCCACTCTATAGTGTGTATGTGTGTGGAGTGACTCTATAGTGTGTGTGTGAGTGTGCGGAGTGCACTAATCAGTTGTGCGACGCCCTGTATCCGGGTGCCGTGGCCTAATTCTAGGACAACGTATACTAATGACTATAGTCTACTATAGTATCAGTCGGTTATTTAATATCCTTCAGGTAGATTAAAGTGGACTATAGTTCGAGGGCATAGAGTGTCAGTCAATACGTTAGTCAGTGGTAATTGTTAGGGTTACCTCCATGCTATCGGGTTATCCGAACCCTATATGGTATACCCTATAGATATCGGGGTTACTAGTTATAACTTATAACCCTAACATATATATACGCATTATTCACGATGTATATAAGTATTTGCACGTATGCAATACCTGATTGTATTCCTAATTGACATAATGCTGTATCGAGGTGAATAGTATACTATATGACATATATGTCATAAGTGACATATATGTCATAAGTGACATATATGTCATAAGTGACATATATGTCATAAGTGACATATATGTCACCGAGTGACTGCCGACTAAACCCAGCCGACAAGCTACCCTTGCAATAGGTTTACCCCCGAGGGGTATTGACCGTAAGCTGATGTCTCTACCCATTATAATACCCCCACCACTACATATCAATACACACATCTAAGTATACAACTATAGTCGTAGATACCTATCTATATACATATGTACTGTGTATAGTGTACTGTGCAATTCATAGTGTGCAGGTACTGTGTATAATTGACATTATATAATATATAATATATATATATATATATATATATATATACCTTTAGGTAACTGTATACAGTATATACACATATATGTGTATACACCTAAATACACGTAACTATAGTTAGCTACATGTATACATGTGTGTGTGTGTGTGTGTGTGTGTGTGTATGTGTGTGTGTGTGTGTGTGTGTGTGTGTGTGTGTGTGTGTGTGTGTGTGTGTGTGTGTGTGTGTGTGTGTATTCAATAGTGCACATGTACAGAGCAAAGATAATACGGGTTATTATTTATATCTAGTTCATGATGAGTGTAATTACTGTTTATGTTATATAATTACTACACGTACTGTGCGCGCACACATACCCGCACACCCGCACACACTACTGTACGCACTCACACACATACACCTATACGATGCATTAGATGTACGCTATCAACAGATCTGTAGAGATAGTGATCGCGCCACAACACAATAACATACGCTCTTAATAGTAGTATCATAGCTAGAGACAATAGCGCATCGTCACTACATCCGGGTGTCTACTACATCCGGTAGGTTACGTAACAACACACACGCGGTGGGCGGGGTCACGTGATTATGTTACGTCACTATCGTCCGTAGCGCAACAGCGGAGGAGGAGGAGGAGGAGGAGGAGGAGGAGGAGGAGGAGGAGGAGGAGGAGGAGGAGCGACCACACGATGGTAATGGAAGCGCGTGTTGTCGTGCGTTAAGAGTGATTTTAAACATGATATTGACGATGGATTCGACTGCTTCATTTCATGATTCATAAACATTTTAGTATTGAGAATACCTACAACCTTTATTTTTGATGTAGGTCAATATTGGCTATGCGAGGCCATGGAAACTTTACACAAATTAAACATGTGAATAGATAGGAAAATTCCAAAAAAATAAATATGTATATTTTTCACATTTACAATTAAGATACAATCATGACATTTGTGCGAGGTGCGTGGTATCGCAGCGTGTAAATAACGCATAGAACATGTATAATCGCTACTGCTCGTCACTACGCGTTACTTTCTAATGTACTTAAAGTACTTAAGTAACGTGGCGATTACACCCGAGGAGTGGTGTAACGCACGCGTTAAGTAGTACTCACTAAGTACCCACCTGTGGCGTGCACTGGCGCATGAGTATTCACGTACCGGAAGTCCTGTATACGGTACTTCCGGTAGTACTGCTGTAGTACTGCTGCGCGATAACTGCGCCGCCACGATGAATCATACGGTATCACGTGATAACGATAGATCACGTGATAACGATAGATCACGTGGTGTTAATGAATGTAGCCACGAGTTATCGCCATAGTTAATGTAAGTGTTCATAAATATGATATACGTGTGTGTACTCTGTAGGTCCTATAGTATATACACATATATGTGCAATAGTAATTACATTATTAATAATATGTTAATAATTGTATATACATGTGTATGTTTACTATATACTATATATATATATATATATATATATATATATATATATACATGTGTATTGAATATATATATTATAAATATATTGTATATAGTGGTGATACTGGTTATGCATAATAACTACATACAGTATTACTAGAGCCCAGGGCTTTGGTAATACTATAATATACCACACTATTAGTGAGAACTAGAAGATGAACCCAGTGAAGACGATAACCCCACGTGCTATTCGACACAGAATATTCTAGATTACAGAAATCGATAGAAACCAGCGACATTCCGCGTTGGTAACGAGTGAAGTAAATACAGGTCGCGAGGCGAGGCTACTAGAGGTTATGTCCTTAAAGGCTGGATGTGTTCGTCATTAAATATAGATTGCGTAAAATAAGTATACATTTTATACGCTTTCACACGTACATTGTACACTGTGTGTACATATGTGTGTGTGTGTGTGTGTGTGTGTGTGTGTGTGTGTGTGTGTGTGTGTGTGTGTGTGTGTGTATAGTGTGTATACACAACGCTATAGTGTATACAAACCATATTGAATCAATATATTATCTATGTATCTCTATTGAGTTTGCCCTAAACATCAACGAAACTATACTTATTATATTGTATATATTGTATAGGCATTGGTGTGCACATAATACAGTAACGTATACATTCATAGAAAACAGATAATCCATAATAAAGCATAACTAAGCATACTCTAACAAATCATTAAGTATTATGTAATATGTAATAATGATTAACTGTTATATCTTATTATAATGAGGTCAGCAGTATGCTGTTTAAAGGGGCGGTGCAATACTGTATTATTAATACGTATTCTGAATAAATATGCAGTTCTGGTGATGGTGATTCGGGCGACAGCATAGAAAATATATCGATCTTTATCTGAAGCCCTTTAGAGGAAATAACAATATCATTAATTTAAATACTTCATACGAAAAAAAATGTACAACTTTCTTCTAATAAATATTTATTATTATTATAATTATTTATTATTCAGGGACGGATACAGGAATGTTAGTACGATTTTACGAGTACCGGATTCGAGTGTGTCAAATATCACGTGATATCACGTGATGTCTATTATGAACAAGAGCACATGTGATACATATGCTGTGTATGGTGGGATATCTCATGCCGAACGTGATATCTACAACACACACGAGCACGTGATAAACACACGCGCGTACCTGTGTGTGTAACGTAACGTTACATCATAGCTGTATGACGTAATCAGTGTATGATTCATACTTGCAGCGTGATGTTTTATACAACACAGAAAGTATAGTGTGAACACTGATCTAGTACTATCAATAGTACTGTATATATATATATAAATAAAGCTAGTATTTATACTTGCTAGTATAATAACTTTATCTGCAGGTGTTTAGAATGTAAAATCTCTATTCAGCATTCCCCGTGTGAGTGTATCATCGATATACAAAGAGAATATATTTATTTACATTGATGGTATGTGTGTGTATAAATAAAGTTGATAAATGCGACAATAAATATCATAATTAATATATATATATATATATATGTATGTATATTATATATTATAAATAATATATTATAAATACACCTAGGTATGTATGTGTGTGTGCTACTCCAGTGATGTCTACTGAAGTGAATATAAAGCATCATTAAACCATGGTCTAGTCTACTATAGTAATACGTGTATACACATACTCTCGAGACAAACAGGTATATCACTCGCTACCCTCGATACGGTATGTCTGTAGAACCGTATTCTATATATATATATATATATATTATACACACACATATATATATATATATATTTGTTATTTTTATTGTGGTGGATTCCTTTCATCCTATCCAGGAACTTAGATGACATTTTTCACTTATAACCATATATGGCTCTAATGTCTCTTAAAAGACGCTATCATGTTAATGCATACATGGTTTTAACGAGAGCCGATCATTTATTTATACACAATTATTTAAGATCACTTCTAAATAGTAATACATATTGTAATGGTCCGGACGAGACTCGAACTCGCGTTTACTGCTTGTGTGTCTAAAGCCTTAGCCAACTGAGCCACACAGGCAGTTATATATATATATATATTATAAAATTATATAATATAATTGTATATAACTATATAACTACAGTACACTAGTTATAGTATACTGTATAATATATATATATATAGTTCTATATACTGCAGATTGCCCTGTTAGAGGTATATCGGGTGTAACTGAGTATAACCAGCCTCACGTAAACAACAACAATGAACGTAACAATGGTCGTGTTGTTCTACAGAGAACACACGACTGACAACAATAGAAGTTCAGTTATGTCAGTAATTGTCTGCGAACTTTTCGTGTATCAAGTTATTCATCTAATATCACATTTACACATACGCATATATATATATATATATATATAATCGTATACTATATATATATATATATATATATATATATATATGTACACACATATATGTATGAATTATAACACCGCAATAATGACAAGTAGCCTGTGTATATCTGCGATGACGAATACACAGAAGATGGCCGCCTCCACCACCGCCTCTGCCCAATTCGCTACGGCAGTAGATCACGAAGGTCCCCCCTGGCGAATAAAAACTGAACTACTACGAATAACATCCGGTAGCTGCGGGGTGGAGGCTGCGCTGCGCTGCATCAATTATTCACGCGAAGACGATGCATCACGAATCCGATGCAGCAGCAGCAGCAGCATTCGAGGCAGCGGGGTATTGTTCTCAGGGGGGGGGTGCATTGTCGTGCGTTGCCGTGCGGAATATGACTCATAGTATAAGAATGAACAGTAGTGTGTATACGCAGTACTATACTATAGTAAAGACAGCACTAGTAGTGGGTTAACTATATATAGACTATAGGCTACCGTCTATAGATTTATATATAATAAATAACGTGTATTGACATAATTTACTTGTATAGGTTTGTGTGTGTGTAATAGCATATCACAGTTATATATATGCAGTATATGCTGGTAAGGTTAGCGATTCATTATCGTACATCGATTACATCATACACGTGTGTATATCATTACGTAATAGTAAACAACAGCCACCGTGTAGTGGTGTAGTCGTGTATCGTACAGCAGTACCAGCCTACGTGGCACCCTGCCGGATACCACTGATAACATTACCATATATGGCATATTAAACTATAATAATATAATGCGACTACGCTACGTATAAGATTACGTCACACCGTTTCACGTGTGTATACAACCCTATAATCCTACAGGGCCTATAACCCTACAGGGCCTATAACCCTATAGGGTTTCTTCGGTATCGATACCATAGTTACTAGCGGTGTGAGCTTATAGCATGCTGTAGTGATGTACTATAGAATATAATCACGCTCACCTATCTATTCTATATGTATGTGTGTGTGTATGCGTGTGTGTGTGTGTGCGGGGTACGGTGTGTGCGTATGTGTACACATACTCGTGTGGTCAGCATTGCAAGCATGAACGAGAGCGCGCGTGTGTAGATATTACTGACGTTACTTTAATAACTTGCATAACTTCCCGGCATGATGTCACACGCACACACACCCACACACACACACATATATGCGTATACGCATTTTATAGATTAGAGATACAATGAAAACGACTTAACAAAATCATAAACCAAACATGCAGACTCATTTTTAAACCACATAAATGAACACACAATACATACTACCTAAAAAAACTAAACTGGCTTACATTTAAAAAAAGATCTACCTATAAAACCCTCAATATTATACATACTGCCATATATATCAATCTTCCCAAATACATAGATATTATAGATTCAATTAAACTTAAAGAATTACATCCGAATTTTGTTGTTGAAAAATATGATTTTTGTGAATAATTCATTTACTATTACTACAATACACCCGTAGATGTATTAATGTTTCATAACTTGTATTTAATATTAATAAATAAATAGTCGCTAAATAAGAATCTATGTTAAATTAGCATCGCTGATATACCAGCGTGTATATAAAGCGTAGCATATATATATATATATACGACCGGAAACGTATGATTAACGATGACATTGTTTACACATATACAATTAATCATTTATTAAATATCACAGTCACATTACACAATACGTGTTGACATCTTGACGAAACGCTTTAAGCACTTTTAGCAGTTCAACTTTAACCTTTTGTTTATCATCTACCGATCTATGTCGTATATTATAGTATATATCATATCATCTATTATAGCGTATATTATATCATCCATTATATTATATATTATTGATTATTCTGTACACATTAATGGTAAGTTATTGTATTATCTTGTGTAGTATTACATAATATTGACGATAACGGAAGTTATGGTTAGATAAAATATGTAGATATCACCAAAAGATAGATATATATATATATATATATATATATCGACGTTATATTAGCATGTAACCACGCAGTACACCAGACTTTGAGACCCCCTCAAAGTCTGTGCGCAGTACGGTATGCAAGCACACGTGTAGGATACACGTGTAAGTAGGCAACTAACTTGAAGTATACTTATAAGTAATCATGTATGTATACACCGAACTTGACCGCGCGTGCGTGTGTGTGTGTATGTGTGTGTGTGTGTGTGTGTGTGTGTGGGTGTGTGTGCCATATACTATATATGCGAGGGTATACTTCTACTGTGGATGGTCAGGTTCGATACCGGAAGCGTGTGGCGGCCTACATCCGCCGAGTGGAACAATACCCCTCGTTACGTAACAACAAGGACATCACGTCCTCGAATGTAAACAATAGTTGTATAAATATATCAGAGTCCGATAGGAATACAGACTGGTGTACTTACTAAAGGCGTATACGCCCAGCAATATATATATATAGAATATGTCAGATTTTAAAAAAAAACTCAATTAACCTGATTATAATGAAATGCATGTTATTCAAAATAAACCCCTCTCCATTTTATTCCCTACCCCCACCCCAACACATTCATGGTTATGCCTACGTATTATATTACAACTTACCTATATACGTATATATGTATATATATATATATATATATATATATATATATATATATATATGTGTGTGTGTTTATACACCAATAATTGTATATGGTTTACCAAACCTCCTAGTTATAAAATAAATATATTAAAAACAACACTATGTTAATTTATTTAGCGATATCTCTCTCTCTCTATTCACTCCGTCTCTTCCTTCTCGCCTTCACCCCTATGCCGCTTATGGGCGTATATTTCCATCGTGACTCATTACCACCAGTGGTAGATCTATTAATAGACAGCCAATCAATAATGATTAATACACGTCCCCCCCCCCAAACCTATAATTATTCCCGCGTTAATGTAGTATTCATTAGGTGTGCGTTAATGTTCATTATCGCACCGCACCGCACCAGTGTGCGTGATCGTACCGCACCAGTGTGCGTGTTCACACCGCACCGCACCAGTGTGCGTGATCACACCGTACCGCACCGGTGTGTGCGTGATCATACCACACCGCAAAAGTGTGCGTGATCGCACCGTACCGCACCAGTGTGTGCGTGATCACACCGTACCGCATCAGTGTGTGTGATCACACCGTACCGCACCGGTGTGCGTGTTCACATCGCACCGCACCGGTGTGCGTGATCATGTATGTATACAGCACCGCATCAGTGTGTGCATATATATATATAATATTTCGCGCACTGTGCATCTCGTACACATACATGGAGGCTATAGCCTGTACCCAGGTATAGCCTGTACCCAGGTATAGCCTGTACCCGGGTAGAGCCTGTACCAGGTATAGCCTGTACCCAGGTATAGCCTGTAGCTGGGTATAGCCTGTACCCAGGTATAGCCTGTACCCGGGTATAGCCTGTACCCGGGTATAGCCTGTACCCGGGTATAGCCTGTACCAGGTATAGCCTGTACCCAGGTATAGCCTGTACCCAGGTATAGCCTGTACCCGGGTATAGCCTGTACCCAGGTAGAGCTGGGATCATCACAGTTATTCACATGTACGAGACAATCAGACTTCCCGAGGACTCCATTCTATAACTACACACATGTGTGTCCGTTATTCAATACGTATTACTCTAAAGGTGCACCAGGCTATACGCATGCGTTCACACCAACAATGTCCGCTGGAAATTTATTATTATTATTTTCATCATTATTATTATAATAATGATGATTATTATTATTATGTACACGGCGTCGTATACGAGAGCGCCTATGTAATTACATACTGTGGGGGGGGCGGGGCTACGCATGCGTATGATTACAGCGCGCACGGGTCACGTGATGTACAGCGTGGTGGTCACGTGTAAGGACAGACAGACAGCCTAACGGTAGCGAGATACAGACTATACATGTCCGATGGGCATTGCCCGTGTACGCCGTATAGCGTAGGACCTATAGTGTAGGTCGTATACGATATATATATAGGGGCTATATATTGTACACTGAGAACAGTGGAGTGGCGGAAACGTAACAATGGAGTGGTGACTGTGTTATGTAATAACGGTCGCACCTCTATATATAGACACTGCAGTGCACTGTATACACTGTGTACGACCTGTAACAATGGAGCGGTGACTTCCGGCGGTATCACGTCGCCCCGGACACTTTGATGTTGCTCGGCTCGCTGGCGTGTTAGCTGATTAATGAATAATGCACGCGTTCATGGGAGTGTGTGTGTTTGTATGTGGGTGTGCGGTTTGTATATATATATATATATATTTGCTTATATGTGTTTGTTCGGTGTGTCTATACACAATATATATAGGATATAGAAGTGGTACACATACACGAATAACGTAACGGTGTATGATGTGACGGAGAGATAAGCTATGACGTCATACAATAGATAACACGCCGACACGTGAGCACAACACCGGCTAGAGAGACACAATGCACTCTATTGTTGTGCTATCTACTGTTGCTCCACCACGCACAGACAGTGCCGCGGCATGAGTCACGAGAGAAGGTTGCCCGCCGCACAGTAACAACTATCTCATCAGCATCATCTATTATCATCATCTATTATCATCATCATCTATTATCATCATCTATTATCGGTCACATCCTGTTTAATATTACCCGCACACGTGTGTGTGTGTGCCTACTATAGTGGCGGTAGTGATACCATAGTGGGGGTGGGGTGGGGGGTGATATGGGGTCGTAGTGGTGTGGGTGTACTGATTAAGCTATAGCTTAATTTGTATAGCTTTATCTGTGGTTTGAGCATGTGTGCGGTTATTTGTTTTTAATTTTTGCTTTTTTAAATAAATATATATATACATATGGAACGTTAGACTAATGTATTGTTATCAATAATTAATTATAAAAAATACAATTATAAGGTATACTTTATAATTGTATTTTTTATACTTAATTATTGATATATATAGAGCTTTGATTGTACGTGTGTATACAATGCACTGCAGTGATGGTGTGCGCTATTAACTACCGCACTATTAACTAATGTATACACACACACATACACACACATATATATATATATATATATATATATATATATATATGTGTATATATTGCTAGATATATTCGATACGTATTATGAATGCACGAATGCACCCGAGTCAATAATAAGCTATGATATCAGGCGTTACAGGCAGTTATATAATACCCCCATATTATGCACAATATGATATATTACTGTTTACTATACCTGTGGGTGTTGTCAACTATGTGTACATTGTGTACATTGTGTACATTGTGTACATTGTGTACATTGTGTACATTGTGTACATTGTGTACATTGTGTACGTATGATACTAAGTTACTGTGTTGATTGATAATTATGTTACCATAACAATGTCTATAGATGGGGTATCCCCAGTTACTTATATTATTATACGCGTATACATACATATATGTATGTATACACTAATACTACTACGACACTGTGATAGGGTAACAGATAAGCACACGTGTGTAGTATAATAGCTACTAAGGTAATATCAATATCGGATAAACGCGCCGCACACTGCATTGTTTAGATGATTTTAATTTGCTTCGCACGCTATTAATGCGTATATTAAAACACGAATAATTTAAAGCAACCGTTATATGGCTATACAAATAGGGCCCGAATTGCTGTTTATATATATATATATATATATATATATATATATATAGTATACTAGTATACTAGTGAGAAATCACATGCAATCGAGTTGCTTACACTCGTGGTCTATTGCGGTGTCATTATTTATACATATATATAAATAATAGTATACTATCATTATAATGTTTGTCTGAAAACAAATAACTCTTTATTTACGGAAACCTTTCATTCAACTATTTACGTAATTGTCATTTGATTCGTTATATCTGATATTTAAAATAAGTGTCAATTGACTGAGAATTATTCATAGTATATAAAAAGTGAACAGTAAAGCGACTATAAATATAATATATTATAATATATATATTACATTATCGTAGAGTATTATAGTTATTGTAGACATCATCAGTTATAAGCTCGAGTGGTATAACAACCCTATAGGGTGAATCACTATAACATATATGAACATATAGAACATTATATCACACAATAGTGCTTTGTTTACGTGTATTACGTAACAGCACTGTAACGCTATCGATAAACCACGTGGAGCGTGACGTCACGTGTACATGATGAATCATCACTAACTTAACGTTAGTCAGATAGTAATTATTATCAATGATATTTGTAAATCGACTTATAAATGATTACTTAAAGGTACATCGATCATAATGAACGCACACCCGTATCTCCTAATAATACCTTTACTCGGTAAACCATATTTGAATATTAATAATTCATTGATGATTTGTAGCAATATTTAGCAATATTTCTAACAATAAAGAAAAGTAAAAAAAAAATATTTTCTGGATAATTTGGTATCATATCGTTTCTAAGTGTGACCTTGAAGATAACCTCGCCACCCTATACGTTAACTATGTTGCACATTGTTACGTAACCCCAACTGTATCATCACCATTAGTTTATAATCACCGTGAGGAATTGCATCATATGGGTAAAAGGTAGAGACGGATTTAATTTATTTTATTATAATATTTTATTATTTGTTTATTATACGTGTAACAACTAATTAGCCTACGTGTATGCATACCATATAAGGTAATGTTGTCACACACATACAAACACACACACACAAACAGATACATATAAACACACACATATATATTAACAATTATTGCAATAATAAGTAAATCAAATAAACTATTATAAGTGGATTGAATAAAATTGCTCACATAATTCTACCATTAATAATACACTGCAGTGTGTATGCGATCACATGACCTATGCAGGCACGTGATACCGTAGCCTATGTAGACACGTGACCGCGCATCATCTGTAGTCACGTGATATCATAGCATACGTAGTCACGTGGTCACATAGCCTATGTATACTTCAGCTGTAACTGCATCGCTATTCCAGTAGATAAGTGCGCACAGATACGCACTAGATAGCCACACTATAGTGGTCAGCTCTCTCTCCGGAGGGACACACACACACGCGCACACATCGACGTCAACACATTATAAGTGTTTATAGCTTTGTTTATATCGATAACGTACACGCGTTCACACACATACGCATACGTCGTATACGTGTGTGTGTACAAGTGTGTGTACAAGTGTGTGTACAAGTGTGTGTACAAGTGTGTGTACAAGTCTGTGTACACGTATACTGTGTGCGGCACCGCACAGTGATAATGTTAAGATAACGAGGATGTTGGTGACCTTGATATCGAATATCGATAGGTAGGGTGAAGGTCGTGCGCGCGCGGACTTTGATTACCGATACCCACCGGAAACGCTTGATCGGAAGACGAGGATGATGAGGACGTGTCCTGTAGGACATACTTATCATACGATGACGTCATAGGGTACAGCGCGAGAGCATGCGCAGTACACTTCAAGTGGTTTAGAGACCCACGTAAATAATAATATATCTATCTCGACCATATTATAATGATGATATATCATCATTATAATATGTTTGAGACCTATATATAGGTGACTTTTAATCATGTCTTGAATATATATATATGTGTGTGTGTGTGTGTGTGAGTGTGTGTGTATGAGTGTATCGATTATTTAGAGAACATATTTGGATATATCATATATGAAGAAAAAAGGGTCAACCACTATTATCCAGTTCTAAATTCACCCACAGGTGACATGTCTTTAGGATATAAGAGATAACGCAATAATTTTCGAATTAAAAATAGAACAATATTTGCTAATAATGTATTTGATGATAATTAACAACCACATAATATATATAATACTGTGATCTGTAATAATGTTGTCACTATACACGGCGTATACGGGAAGCCATACTAATGAGCACACCATGCGGTGCATTACACGCACGCTCGTGTATGCGTGTGTGCTAGTGATGAGAGCTTCACACACACACGTGCGCTAAGAGTGATTTTAAACATGCTATTGGTTATCGATTCCTTACCGGCATTTGGAACATCAAAATATGAGTATAGAGAATACACAAAATTTTTTTTTTTTAATTTAGGTCAATATTGTACATGCGCCAGGCTGATCAAATTTAACAACATTTAACATGGGAATAGATAGGAGAATACCAAAAAAACATAAATATGTATATTTTTCACAGTTATAACTAAGCTAAAATCATGAAATTTTCAGAATATGTGTAATGTGTATAGTTCCTTTGAATATTATAAATTCATAACAAAATTAATTTTATTTCTAGGATTTTTTTTTAAATTATAGGATTTTCCAGAATTTTTTTTGACCTCTCATAATTGTGTACAGAATTGTTATATTTTATCAATTTATATTATATATAACAAATAAAACAATTAATTAATCACTATATATTACAATTTGGCCGAAAAAATAATAACTACCCTGGTATTTCTTTAATTTAGTTAAAAATCATCAAAAAATGACCATTTTTTCTGTGGATTGGTACCTTTACACATTTTAAGATTTTTTTTTTTTTTTTTTTTCTACTTCATCTTAAGATGTTATATTTTAACGTACAAGTATTATAAATTTAAAAAAATAACTCTTTATAATTTTAATAAATAGTCAAAGTGGCCTAATTTTTTAGAAAATTTGTATATATATAAAATTTATTTTATTGTTTAAATTAATTATCTAATAACTAATATTGTAATTAGGGATACTATAGATAATATTTACTATATATTAATGTTATCTATTAGAATAATATAATATTTAAAAAAAGTACTCATTATTATATATATACCCATTACAATACAATACAAATAAAATGTACAGAATTCAAATAAATGTCCTCAAGGACATTTATTTATAAACATATACAATACAATTACATAGGAATAACGACATTTCGAGATTTTTTTTTTTTAAATAATTTTGTTTTTTAAAACCTCCGGCGCACCACCAATAATGAACTAAAATGAATATGGTTTAATACAATAGTATCATGAGCATCATATCTATAGAATCTACTATGCCGGTTTAGGATCATTAAAATTAAATCACTCTTAACGTGCGCGACGGTCATAGGGCACGGTGTGTGTGAACATTAGTGTGCGTGTGTGTGTGTGTGTGTGTGTGTAATCAGTTACGCGTGAACGAGTATTTAATAGCGGCGGAATATCACACACCTGTATACATTGTACATACTATGATTGTATTATAAATTATATCTAATTATGCATGATTTTACCTATATATATACGGGGGGGGGGTAATATTTACGTTACGTAAATATACGGCATATATATATATATTATATATATATATATATATATTGTATATACATATATACAATGAATATGATGTATTGAAGATACTCCTATATATATATAAGAATACTCCTATACCTATACACATATATATATGTGCCAATAGGCAACATACCGAATACTAAATTCACCGTGTCCTTGCTAGCAACAGGTGAACATTACCGTACAGGTAAACATCGCATAACACGCGTGACATTGTCCGTATGGGTTTCTGACTTTAGTAGAGACGATGCGAGCGATTCGTGATGCTGATGAAAGTGATGAATAATTAACGCTAATTTAAACACGCCCCTTTTTCTGCAGGTCACGCCCATATCTAAATTACATATAAGTACTTACAACTGTGATATATAGATAGAGAGTATACATTAGCATATTGTTATCACACATCAGTGGAAAGATAAGTTTAAGCTAGAGGTATACAGGTAGATAGAGCCCGCGTGGGAGGGGGGTTAACATTATAAGTTGTCGGAGTGTGTACAGAGTAGGAATGTAAGTGCCGCCGCGTATACGCGTCATGTATACATTCGGGTTGGCTCCATGGGGTAGATAACCTACTATAGTTAACCCTACTAGGGTAAACATTGCAAGTAAGTATTACATGTATGAGACTTAACGAACACTAAAGCGATATTTAATTACGGCGTCTTGTCGGAAACACTTTTTTCGAAGACGTTTTATAGAATATATACACTATATGTACACTATACGTACACTATATCGTATACTATATCGTACACTATACACTACATTACGCGTATAGATTACACGTATAATGGTTATGTAATGTCGTGTAATCAATGTGAATAGATTCTCATCGGCTATATTACACTATATCATACTACGTTTTTATACTGTTTCATATATATATATATATATATATATATATATATATATATTAGAAGTTATGCTCCCTATTTATATACACCATAACATGTCAAGGTCAAACAGATAACGAAGTAAAGCTCCTTATTAGGAAGCGATCACGTGTGTGGGCGTGTCTAATTAACGGCTAGGCGTGTTACGATGAATGCATCGCTTATCGAAGCGCAATTATAAGTACAATAGATACACGTGTGTGTACGCTATTTAGTGATGACCGTGGTGATAATAACAGCTATAACTTTGTGTTAACTTAAGTATCTCTATGACGAGGCCGAGCTAGCGAGTATTCGCCCGAATCTGCGAATGTTAATATAGTCGCGAATATTCACTATTTGCGAATTATAATCGCGGTTGTTATGCAAAACGTGGATCGAACACGTTAGATGTGTTCGCCTGCAGTATGTCCTATGTATGTCCTCCTCAGCTTCATACATCATCATTGTTATGACGAGTGTGTGTGTGTTATATAACCAACGTTTATGTGTTATATCTTACAACGTATATTACAGTTGATTCAACTTACTTAATGAACCTATAATCACTTTACAATACCTGTAGGTATACTAATGTAATACGGCCTTAATGCTATGTGTATAGATCACATCGAAACTATACGAATATGTATTATTATTATTAAATTTTATTTAAACACTTTTTAAACATAAAATAAACGTTAACAAAGGTGTATACACATTCATAACAAATATGTGATTAAATGGATTATATAAACGATGGAAAATAAATAAGGGTTAAATGTATCATTAATAAGGTGAGAAAAGGTGAGTTTTTAATTCTCTCTTGAATTCAGTTCTTGATGTGGTGCACCGCAGAATATCGGGAAGTTCGTTCCATGCCTTTTTTCATGCGTTCCATGTATATGTATAGCAGCCACTGAAATATATATATATATATCTATATATTATCAGTGCCTAATGGGACATGTCTTATTTTCAGGATCGCGATTCTTTAATTTCCTCTGATATGTCATCCTTAAGGAATCATGCTACCGATTTTGATATCAGATTTGCAATAATTTCATTATGTATATATTCACATATATGTACATTCAAACAATGTATATTTACTTAGTATGATATGCGTCTATATACTCTATATAGAGTCGGGCTAACGTTAATTAAAACTTTGAAATTCACAAGGTAGTATTTTGTTGGTGGAGTTTTCCTTTCATCCCATCCAGGAACTTAGATGAATTGTTAATTTATAACCTTAAACCGTTAATTTATATGGCTCTATAGACATTATAATGCCCCTTCGAAGCCGCTCTCATTTCTCATGTTATGGAATCCACGGTTTTAACGAGAATCGATTATTTATTTATACACAATTATATAAAATCAATTCTAAATAATATTTTAAGACCTATATTAATGGTCCGGATGAGGCTTGAACCCGTGTCCCACTGCTTGCGTGTCTGACGCCTTATCCACCTGACCTACACATAAAGTTTTGAATATATATATATTGTAGTAGTTTTCTAGTAAGAAATTCTTCCTTTCCATCTCTTAGAATCTATGTTTCTCCTCTTTACCCTATATGGTATACCCATATTCTCCGTTTCACAAAACTGAATTCTCGGACCATTATTTACATTGTAAATATATGTATAAGCTATGTAATTCACTCCCACCCTCTATTAAATACACGTTCCCACAACATGAAATTCAATAAGTCATCTAAAGGTTTCAACATATGATATATATATATATATATATATATATATATATATATATATTGTTTGTCATTAATTTATTTTATTTCCGGATTATTTTAAATGGTATGTCTGTATTACTAACTTTTATTATTTTTATTTTATTCTACTTTTGGGAAATCATTAATCATGTATTTAAGTGTTTAAATAAACATTCAACCAATCCACCGATCAATATATACATATTAATGGCGAGTATCGGGCTGAATTATCACGTGATCGAGTCACGCGCTCACTCGGTAACGATGTCACGTGACTATTTAGCGATGATCAGCAATGGTCAGCAATGGTCAGCAATGGTCAGCAATGGTCAGCGATGGTCAGCGATGGTCAGCGATGGTCAGCGATGGTCAGTAATGGTCAGCAATGGTCAGCAATGGTCAGCAATGGTCAGCAATGGTCAGCAATGGTCAGCAATGGTCAGCAATGGTCAGAAATGGTCAGAAATGGTCAGCAATGGTCAGCAATGGTCAGCAATGGTCAGCGATGGTCAGCGATGGTCAGCGATGGTCAGCGATGGTCAGCGATGGTCAGCGATGGTCAGCAATGGTCAGCAATGGTCAGCAATGGTCAGCAATGGTCAGCAATGGTCAGAAATGGTCAGAAATGGTCAGCAATGGTCAGAAATGGTCAGCGATGGTCAGCGATGGTCAGCGATGGTCAGCGATGGTCAGCAATGGTCAGAAATGGTCAGCAATGGTCAGCAATGGTCAGCGATGGTCAGCGATGGTCAGCGATGGTCAGCGATGGTCAGCGATGGTCAGCAATGGTCAGCAATGGTCAGCAATGGTCAGCAATGGTCAGCAATGGTCAGCAATGGTCAGCAATGGTCAGCAATGGTCAGCGATGGTCAGCAATGGTCAGCAATGGTCAGCAATGGCTGCTGCGTTGTAAGCCGCGGCTACGGAAACAATGGCGGCGGAGGAGGAGGGGACGCGGTTACGTAACAACGACACGCCCACGCCGTGCCCGGTAGCGCCACCTAGGTCACGGCTCGTTTCCCACGGGTCCACGGACCGCCGCCGTCAACCCAACATCGCGATATTAATCTCGATAATCCACCATTATCAACGCCACCACCATTATCAACGCCACCATCATCAACGCTACCACCATCATCGCTACCACCGCCACCACCACCGGCATTAGTATTCGATATTACTATTACCGCGGTTATTAATATTGTCATTATTATCGCCTCGTTTATCGTCACAACCACTCGTTATTGTTATTACTGGTATTATTGTTGATATTAATATGCATAATAGCTATAGCTATAGAGTATATATACTACCATATAAGGAATTTATATATATATATATATATATATATATATATATATATATATATATCATTAGAGCCATATATGGTTATAAGTGAAAACTTCATCTAAGTTCCTGGGTGGGATGAAAGGACTCCATCAAATAAAAATAACAATAACAATATCAATATATATTTAACGTTGGATTGTTCGGGATTTCCTTATAAATTTGTTGAAGAGAGATACGATAAATATGTGAATATATATGACCATGTATGTTCGTACTATATATAGCATGATATATATATATATATTAATATATATATATATATATATATATACGATGAATCTTCTTAGTATTTGTATGACAACATTTCACTATAGATAACGCTATATATATTAAATATATCTTATATGTAGATGAAACATAAACAATTTAATTTTAATAATAACATATATATATATATAACTACATATAAGTTATATTAAATGTGTGATATATATGATTATATAGTATTAAAATATGTAATCATAACAAATATATAACAGGATCTACCTCTAATATATATATGTATGTGTGTGATATAACCATAGATTTATAGTTTACCCGTAAAATGCAAATCTATGGGTATAACCTAAACAATGTAAATCAGGTGTTAGTTTATTATGATGATTTTAATATAATAAATATATAAATAATGCATTTAATAATTAAATCTGTAAAGGTTATAGATAAATCTATAATCGGATTATACCGCAAATATATTAAAATAACTCATTTCACATAATAGCAAATATATTTATAAATAACACCTGGTAATCTATAATTAACGTGATATAATGCAACCTCGTAGGATATACTACATATTATTTACATACACACATAGTTTTCAAGTTTATATAGAACACATTTATATACATATACATTAGAAAATATACACTATTATCGGGATAAGAATATATAATATATATATTCTGAAATGCAATCATGCATGACGATGATATGTTATACATATATGTGAGTATGTATCAGTATAATATAGTTTATTTACATAGTATATGTTATATTTGAATATAGTATACTGTATCATGTTATACATTTAGTATTAATACGCAATATATATTATAAATATGTGTATATATGTTAATGATGTTAATAAAAAGATATATATTTAATAAATTGTATAATGTAAAAATGTAAAGTGTGCGATTATTTATATATTACTGCATAAATCAATACAATAACCTTTGAAAGATGTTGGTAATATGGAATGTAACGAAATGATAAATAATAAACAAATATATTTAAGCATACTTTAATAATAGGAGACTATTCCCTACATGTGTATATTTTAACAATTTTACTCAAACATGGATTGTCTGTGATTGTTTTGATTTGGTAATTATGCAAAATGATCACGTGATAATTTATCCAATGAGATGCAGTACATATAATGTTTTATATTTTCATAATATTATCAATTTATATATTAACCACCATTATAAATACCCATTATAATCATTATTACAATATTTAAAAAAAAACTATTAATACATAATGTTATAATAATATTTTTTTATATTATTAATATAATACAAATATGATAAAATTGGATCATTTCACAGTATAAATGCCTTATATATAATTACTTGAATAATATATTTATATTATTATAGTTAATTTTAAGGTTTTAAGTATTACATTATTATGTGATAATGAACGAATTATTTAACATATTAATTTGATTAAATAGGAAATAATTAATAATTAAAATTGAATAGATTTAAAAAATATAATGGGATGTCAATCATTTTCTATTATCTTTGAAATGTCATAACCCATAACAAAGTAAATTGAAACTAATATTCATTAAATTTATGTATAATTTTAACATATAATTTACATTTATTAATACTTCAACATTATTTTATTAATTAACATGTAGAGTATATTTTGTTTTTATGTTAATTTAATGTATTATGATGTGTTTGTGTTATGTACGTATATCGTAATATTCAATTTCGCAGTTAATATATAATTTTGTTGATATTTTTTAAAATATCTGGTTTCAACTAGAATTATACAATCTTGAATAATATGTTATTCCGTGATAAGTATATTATTATTTTATATTTATGGGTTACTACTCTAAGTGTAGTTAGTTCTACGCAGAATTGCAAAATATGTTCATATATTACTGACAAAAATGACCATCATTGTTCATGTAGCCACGTAAACAACGGTAGCTTAGCGATAACATGTTCTTTCAAAAATAGTGATATTAAACGCACGAATGAAGTATACGTCAATCATAATGAATATACGATTAGAAATCCATCCAATTTAGTGGAACACGGCACAACAGTCGACGTATTAGCATCGTTTAAAGGTTGCGATATAATCTCGCTAACGATTAACGATATCTTCTTCAACGCCACGCACCTGTCACAATTACCGGCCTCCATCGTCTATCTCGACCTAGCGAACACGTCGATGAACGCCGAATCCGTGACGTCACTCGGCCACCTAGCCAACCTCACGAGATTATCGGTCACCGGAAATCGGAACCTAACGTCTATAGGCGTAAACGCGATATCGGCGCTGCGGCGACTAACCCGAGTCGACCTCACCGACAATAACATATCGTATTTACACCCGCTCACGTTTCGTCGGCTAGCGGTACTGGAGACCGTGGATTTACGCCGAAATTCCCTGCGATCCATATCGCCGAACACGTTCGCCGCCGTCGTCCGCGTTCGGCTCGGCGACAACCCTTGGGATTGTAACTGCGCGCTGCTTTGGTTGAAATGGAAGACCGCCGACGATAGGCTCCGATGGGATGCCAATGTCACGTGCCGGTACCCCGACCGGCTGGCCAATCGGCTCATTCGAAGCGTCGACGACAACGACTTCGTGTGTAAACAGCTGAACTTGAACGTAACCCAGAATATTACGGTTATTAGCGAATGTAACGCCTACTCATTAAAACATTAGCCAATACGCTAAGATAGAAATAACATGATTTCGTGCGCAATTATTTCATGGGCAGTGATCTCATACGGATTGGTGATATCGTAAGCTATAATAATACATATTAATGTCAATCATTTTTATAAATAGTAGAATTTACACTACCCCGCACGAAATCACTCCCCGCGATATCTCTCGTCGCATTAAGGTAGTGGCTTACCTTTGTATTTTATTCAGTTTGTATATATGTACGTATATACATATATATATATAATTCAGAATTTGGTATAAGAAACTGGATAGATATTGAAGCAAAGCTTATGATCATCTGTTAAATAAAAAATGAGTAGTAATATTATATTACTAATATATATATATATATAAATAAGTATGTAAGTATGTATGTATATATGTACATATATTCTTGAGATTAATAAGCCTAGTTACGTTTAATTTAAAGTAACATTAATTAGCATAGTTTGACCTCCTGTCACAACATAGTGTGAGTGAGATAAATTACATTGTTATTTTAATTCGGTGGAATCCTTTCATCCCATTCAGGGACTAAGATGAAGTTTTCACTTATAACTATATATGGCTCTAATGTCCCTTCGAAACCGCTCTCATGTTAAGGCTTCCATGATTTTTACGAGAGACGATCATTTATTTATACACAATTATATAAGATCACTTCCAAATATTATTTAAAGTCCTATTTTAATGGTCCGGACGGAGCTTCAACCCGTGTCCTACTGCTTGTATGTCTGACGCCTTAGCCAACTGAGCCACACAGGCAGTTTATATATCATATTAACTTAAATAAAATAGTGCGGCGGTGTATAATTATTTATCTAAAGCTGGGACCTGTGTGAACATTCTCTCTAAACACTCGCATTCACGAATATTTGAAAACAGCTAATAAGTTTGACCTAGAAAAAGCGCATTTATTCACGAATAATATGCCTTCTTTATTGTTTCCGATTGAAATCAATAATATCATATATATATATATAGTATACAAAATAATTAAATATTGTTATATATATGCATGTGTTTTGTTAACCAATGGTAATGTAATGTATTAGCTATGTGTATAATGTTACAGGCATACGACGGGATTCATTATATAGATAATTTGAAATTTATTTAATTTATATAAAATCCATGCCACAATCGAGGTTATCCTCAATGTAAATGGCCAAACCACACCATAATTATAAGTATATTGGATGGTAGCTTCGGAGCTTGTTTAAGTTAATTTATTTATTAAACAAGTATTATTCAATAATAATTAATTTTACTTGCAAGCATATAATATTGATAGAATATAAGGAGCAACAACCACAGTTTACGATAATATTTATATTCTATAAAATTAAGATAAATGATTTATTGCGATATGCATTACATTATATTTAGAATAACTTTCGATATATAAACATCTTGATGATTAATATGTATATATACTGTACTGGTTAATGTGTCAATAAATCATTAATTGTACAGTGAATATTTAATATTCAAAATAATATTCTTATATATAATATTATATATGATTTATATACGGATTCATTTAATTTGTCAATAATTTTCTAAAGTTTGTATTATTTTTCTAATGTTACATCTCAATAAGTTTTAGATTCTCTCCGTAACTATATATATATATATATCTCCCTGCTCTAGTGATATAATCTATCTCCCTGCGTCTAGTGATATAATATCATATATCCAATCAATATACCCTCCGCATTACATAATAACTCCACCCTCCGCATTACATAATAACCCCCCACCCCCCACAGGTGATAAGTTAACAATATACTGCCCCCATTACATAACACCCACCATTACATAATACCCGCCCCCACCCCAACAGGTGATAAGCTACCTCCACACGAGAACCATACACTGCCCCTATTACATAACCCAACCACCCCACACAGGTGATAAGCTACCTCCACACTAGAACCATACACTGTCCGTTGATGGCTGTACCCGCGCCCTCCGTCTACTGGGTAACACCTCGCGGTATCGTCGCCAGCTCCCAGATGGCGCTGTGGTTCCCTGACCACATTCACGATCTCATCGCTAACGGTCAGTGTAGTAGACATCGGGGTACGAACGCGCACCCTATTAAGCAAATATAGTAGACATCGTATCGCTACGACGACCAAGTTATACGATTAAAGATTAGACATCTGAAAAAGGTAGATCTTTTAGCGTAACCGCCCCTAATAATTTGAACTTGCTTCCAATTGATATCAGAAATTTAATAATAATATTATTTTCGGCGCAATGTCAAAAAATTCTCATATCTATTTATTAATTGTGTGTTTATTTATTAGATTTTATAGTTTCAGTATGAAATCTACTTATATACATATATTTTATTGTTTTTTTTCGCCATTATTATGTTCTTATTATTATTATTACACAGAGTTATATAACTATTTACGTTAGTACGCTGTTTAATAAGTACACTAACTGTACGCTTGCATAATTGGTTAAATATATAATATATCAATCGGTATTTCAATTTATTCTAATCCGAATTCGCATTTCGATATTAAACGACTACTACGTAGAAATGCAACGATTATAGATGTTCTGTAATCGTATTACTTCGTTGCCACGGTGATTTAAGATCAGCTGTAATGTTATTACACTAACTATAGAATATTATCATCGCGTTATGTTCGTTAAATGCCTCGATTTCATCGCTAAATGCCTAATTAGTTAGTTTGCTTGGCACTCACACTTGTACGGTATTGTAAAGCACGCGTGTATTCGCTATAAGTTAATTATATACATCGAGTGCGTGTCTACCAGCATCCTAATTGTCATCACATCAAATACTTTGTTATTAGATCTAATTCATATAATTTCATATATTTTACTTTTTATAAATACACGCCATAGATACTAGCTCACTCATGACACATCTATTTATAGATTAATAATTAGATTAATAATAGAATACCTTTGTCTATATATATAATATATACACAAAGTTGTATTCTATTATTAACCTATTTTTTAATATATTATATATTATACAATATATTAGACACGTATTTATCATAATTAGTTTTATAATTTTCAAATCACTTCTAATATATATATAGATATATAAAAGTATATATTATACAAACACTGGTTACTATTTAATTATCTGTACCTGTTAATAACAAAAACAAGCTATTATTAATTAAACTTTAGGCACCTTAAATTTAGCTTAAAATAGATATAATTAATATATTATAACATTATTAATACACATCACTCAACAATATATAACTGAGACTGTAACTATACTCATGAGTATATGTATCGCTATATATATATATATATCTACTATATAAATATGTTTTATATTGTGTATTTATAGAATGTTATAAATTATCTTTTTTCTAGTATAATTGAAAAACGTTCATTACATTTTATAAATGCTATCTTATCTATCTTAATTAAGTAATACCATAAACTTAACATTAATTTGTAATAATCATCGACTGGTATTTCCACTAAATGTTCGCCTCTAAAAATACCTCGATATGATTTATATTTCGATGTATATGATTAATAGTAATAGGTTTTTATATATATATTTACCACAGTAATGTTATCTAGATTGTTATCTATGTTGATTATGATGACATAGTTAGCTGTGATGATGAGTCACTTCTCAATCTTAGACCTGCAGTGTGTGTATATCATATTACCGAACTGAACAAACCTGTGTAATAATTCAGCTAGTTCGTCATCGTGGATAGCTAAAGCTGACTCGTGAACTTGTTATATCGAAGCACTAGTATACAAAAGCTAACTTAATTACTAAACCTACTAACTTAACTACTAAACCTAACTAACTTTTATAACAAACTCTCTAGTTTAACTATTCGTACACTCACAGCTGACTCACAGCTGACTTAGACAACACTCCGATACTAGTGCATGTGTGTGTGGGGGGGGTAATATCAACCATTGCGCATACGCATACATGCGTGCTTGGGTTGTCATAGTATAACTCTCATGCGCGCGTGTGTGTGAACACATGTCCTTGTGTGTGCTCGTCGCATTACCAGTATATAATGCATGCATGTGCCTAATATCACAAATACACAATATACACACTACACACTACAAGTACCCATACACGCACCTTTATATATGTACATGCATACACACCCATGTTACCAGTATCATACATGCATACATGTGTGTTGCACAGTAAGGCGTAGGTTCTCTCTCCGCATTCAGCTTCAGACTAACTTAATACAACATTAGATTGTAGTCGTAGGTTACTATAGGAAGATCTCTCAGTATAGTTTGTAGTACGCATGCCATAGAATTACTTGAGACGAATTCAGTGTAGAAGTGAATAATAATATTTATTAATTGAAATCTCATATATATATTTAATACAATACAAATAGTGGATACAAATGGACCCCTCAAGAAGTCATATACTTATACATGTTATAAATAATTGTGAGGAAAAAAGAACTGCCTGGAGTCAAATTAGGGACCTCTGCATTACTAGCTTTCGGTTGTCCCACTGAGCCATAGACCCCAGACAAGTACAAATTTATCTAATACCTTAGATATTATATCTAATATTACAAATTAATATTATTAATCATCTAATATTTATCTAAATCGATGATGTTTACGTAAACAGAATGACATAATCAGTATTTTTCTGGCAGCTTTTTGATTGGCTGTATTCATATTGATTGTTGACCTATTTATCCTCGATTAATATTAATATTACGTATAGATATATAGTTACCTAGATATATAGTTTACCTAGATTGGTAGTCATGTGATTTTTCTTCAACTATCCTGGACACTAGATTTATGTGTCCTAAGATGGCCGACCATCACATATAAAGTATTATTTAATCAAATTTATATAAATTTTTATTTTGATATCATCGAATTAAACCTCATAAGAATATATAGAGAAAAAATCAAATATATTTAAAAATAAATATTATTTGTTTGAATATTTGTTATTAAATGCATGTGTCATGTGAATGTCGGCCATCTTAGGACACATAAATCCAGTCATCAATCATCATCAACACCATCAACATCATCATCATCATAATCACCATCACCATCACCTTCATCACCATCACCTTCATCATCATCATCATCACCATCACCATCATCAACATCAACATAATCATCATCATCACTTTCATCATCATCATCATCACCATCATCAATTCTCTTATTAGTATACTTAATATCCATGCGCCTATAAGTAAGATAACAATTATTCCTGGCCTAAATCACCTTGGTTTAATTCGACATTAGCTTCAATTAAAAGATCATACCGTAATGCGGAAAAGAAATATAATGCAAACAAGTCTTTAAATAATTATACTTATTTTATATATTTATGCACATTTTATAAGCACTCAATATCTAAAGCTAAACAAATATACTATAGGAATAAAATTGTTAATTTATCTGGTAATTCTAGAGCTTTATATAGTATGACTGATACTCTACTAGGTAGACAAAAGATTAACAATTATCCAGATATTCCTATACATATATTATGTAATAAATTTGTAAAGCATTTTTCTGGTAAGTTAATTAATACTTGTAATATAATACATAATAAACTATCCCAATATTCTAATTTTCAAATTTCTTTTTCTACTAACTCATATGATACTATTAACACCAGTCTAAATTCATTTTGTCTACCTACAACTGTTGAGATATATTACCATATAATAAAAACGAAATCCAGTTCGAAAAATGATCTTCTACCTTTATCCTCTATTAAAAATATATTAAATACTATTTCTATATTTGTCATCAAATTATATGTGACTCAATTACATCCAATACATTTCCCCAATGCTATACAAAATCTATGATTATTCCTATACTTAAAAAACCTACCCTTGACACTAGTGTACTATTAAATTACAGACCAATATCTCAACTGCCTATAATTAGTAAAGTTCTAGAAAGAATCATATGTAAACAGATTACTGAATATCTGGTTACAAATAACCTCTATGATCCCAACCAATCTGCTTTCAGGCCCTCCCATTCAACAGAAACTGCATTAAATATGGTAACTGATTGAACAGGGGCCCTGGACAATACAATCAAAATAGTAACATTTTTTTTCTTGTGTTTTGATTTTCGTTTATTAAGTTCTTGATAAGCACAAGAGAAAAACAAGAACAGCCTGGAATAGAATCTGGCACCTCTTACTAGATTATAGTTGTCTCACTGAACCATCGACCCCAGACTATCACAATAGTGTGTGTGTGTGTACGCATGTTGTAATACGTACAAACGATTACACTATATAGCGGAGCTTACTTTTAATTACTTACATGGTGATTACAATGTGAATACTGATGACCTATGACCTAATTAACGGACACCCTTAGATTAAAGCTAATGTTATATATATTATATAATATAATATATATATATATATAATATAATATATATAACTTATGCAATTGTTATATTTGCTTATTCAGCGTATATGGTGAGTTTTTATAAATATAGTAGTCGATTCGCCGCGAGTTAATGCGTATTATATAATGTTCATAGATATTATAGTGCATGAATATTATATATATATATATATTATAATTAATATAAATAGTGATATAATTCCTGTTTATCTACTTAAATAGAGTTTTAGTTGACCCGATCAAGCCACATATGCAGTTAACACACAGCTAGTAGCTATTAGCTAGTGCTGGTGAAAGTTTATTCCACCCCTAACTGCGGATATGTTAACATTTTCACGTGGAACCTACTTATTAACAACGACATCCTCAACGATTTAGAAAAATTTCTAAATTCACGCGACATCGTCGAATATAAAACTATAAATAAACACGCCCACATAATCACACCCACATACTCACACCAACACCCACCTGTCACTCACGCCAACACCCGCCTGTCACTCAGGTACGATCAAGGAAGAGCTATCGTTTAGGGGAAGACCCACATTCTACGAGGCTAAGGTTGTGGCCCTACCCAACGGTTCCCTTCTGATCAGCAGACTGCGCAGTTACTTTGTGGGCAGCTACACGTTAGTACCGTTACTATGGTTACTAATGCTACCACCACTGTTACTATGGTTACTAATGCTACCAGCACCGTTACTATGGTTACTAATGCTACCAGCACCGTTACTATGGTTACTAATGCTACCATCACCGTTACTATGGTTACTAATGCTACCAGCACCGTTACTATGGTTACTAATGCTACCAGCACCGTTACTATGGTTACTAATGCTACCATCACCGTTACTATGGTTACTAATGCTACCACAACCGTTACTATGGTTACTAATGCTACCACCACCGTTACTATGGTTACTAATGCTACCACCGCTGTTACTATGGTTACTAATGCTACCACCGCCGTTACTATGGTTACTAATGCTACCACTACTGTTACTATGGTTACTAATGCTACCACCGCTGTTACTATGGTTACTAATGCTACCACTACTGTTACTAATGATACTACTACTACAACCTATCTATCACTACTACGTATAACTTAGAGTAACATAAGCGATACACCTATGCATGTGTGCTTGTATTAGATTGTGTGTATACATATGTGTATACATATGTTTGTAGTTAATGTTGCATTAGGTTGCATTAGGTTGCATAGCTATCATATACGTAACGTATTATATGAATGCAACCTACAGCTAACGATTAGTATAGCATTACTTCACTGTTGACTTTAGTACAACACAACAATATGATTACTTGTCTGATTATCGTAGAATACCACGATGCTATAATGTCTATCCCCTCCACTCATTCTATCCCACTCCCATAACGTTATCATCTCTATATCTCCACATTATAATCACATATACCCCGTCAACACCGGCATCGTAACCATCTCACCATTATTGATATCAGTATCCTATAGCCCTATCTTGGTTACCCGTACCCCATAGCCCTATTATTCATACCCATAGCCCTATTATTTACACCGATTTACCACCCCCGTTATTAACACCGATCCTCTATCGGCTAATTATTAACATCGCTCCCCACACCCCATTATACCATTACTAACACCCGCGCACCCCATCACCCCTACCCCCATTACCCCTACTCCCGTGCACCCCATTACCCTTACCCCCACTACCACACAGATGCGTAGCTATAGCATCGGACGGCAGTACGTGGAACACCACCATGGCTGTCACCATCACATCGGCCGTGTCCACCTACCTCACCTCCGCCTGTATCATAGGTGCTTTCACCGCTTACGGACTCTCCATACTAGCGGTTAGTAGCGCTAACCGGTGAGTCAAGTAGGCCGTGGGTTCGAGCCTCGGCCGAGGCGTCTATTGATTTCATGAAGCTAATATATCGTATAGTATTTATAAAGTTAATATAAATATTATGTATAACGATAATTCGCGACGTTTACTTTTGCATTCGATCGCGTGCGCTATGATTGGGTCGATTCTTATTCGCGTTTAATAGTTATATTTTATAAAACATATATATTTTAAAACTGAAACATTGTCTACGGATATTACGTGTACTATACGAATGATTATTTCATTTTAAAAAGTTGTATTCTATTGCGACTTAGATTTCATATTGAAATCATTATTTAAAAAGTAAAAAGTATTTCATTTATTTTATTATTACATTCGAATATGAATTCCTAGATCATAAATATGTTATTAATACATTAGCGGGAGTATACCTTGTTGACAATGTGTACTACACCTTCAGAATTGTTTTCTAAGTTAAAATATCTACAAAATCTCATTTATCATGTAAATTCATGTAAATTTCAAATTATATCTCAATATATATATATATATATATATATATATAAAGATCAATTTATAATATGTTATATAATGATCTATATAAACGATATTTTATAACATATATGAAATAATTTACAACTATAATATAGATAACTATAGAAATATAGATCATCTCCTGCAATCACAATGTGACCGTGATTCACATTCAATTACGGTAAATGTAAAAAGTTGTAAATCTTTAATATTTAACATCTCATTATTCTATGTTTATTTCTATAGCGTATGTTTGCGTTAGGCAATATTTATACTTTCGACTATATATTTGCTTAGCTAAATTATCGATCAATACCTACCTGACCATCAT
Source organism: Osedax fenrisi (assembly GCA_964019155.1). Classification (NCBI taxonomy): domain Eukaryota; kingdom Metazoa; phylum Annelida; class Polychaeta; order Sabellida; family Siboglinidae; genus Osedax; species Osedax fenrisi. The sequence continues at coordinate 19,336,987 of OZ025244.1, read as the reverse complement.
CATTATACTACACACATCACCAGAACTATATATATATCCCACAGATGTGTGTGCTATCATCAGCATACTACACACACACACACACACACACATGTTTACACTACACACACATCGATGCCAGCCTAGTATTAGTGTTACCTGTGTGTGTGTGCATCTCCTATAATTACAACAGCAGCCACAGCAGCAGCTAGCACCTCAACGGTGGTCATTACTTATATTTAGAACATCTCTAGTGCTACCTAATAATCCATATTCTACTGCGCAGCTACCGCTGTATGTGTTAACGCGCATACCTATGTATGTGTGTGTGTTTGTGTGTGTGTGTGTATGTGCTCGTGTGTGAGTGTGTGTGTGTGTGTGTGAGTGTGTGTGTGTATCGCGAATGTAGACAGTTGCCGTGCAGGTAAACTCAGCTCACTAACGTTTAACATGAAATAAACATCGCTGTAAAGAAAGTGGACCTGTGCAATTGACACACGCATGTAAAATATAGATACGCGAATAGCAACGTAATCGATAAATTAACAAAATAGATTTTAATATTAGTCATACTCTATAGGGGTCAAATATTAAAATTAGGATTGTCGTCGAAACGATGAGTGACTTTTATTTATTTCTATAGATTTTGATCATCTTCATTTAAAATATATTTAAAATACCAAAATGAGGAATTTATTTATATTATATATATATATATATTATATACAATATATATATATATATATATATATATATATATATATATATATATATATAATTATTTGTGTATCACAAAGTACATTAAGCTTGATCATAAGTATCAATATAAATATAAATAATAATAATGTAGTAGTAGGTTTCGACTGCAGCACCTCTATCGTAAAGTGTCATACACTACATGCAATTGCTTACCTACTTTCTCACTACATCGATGAAGATACCTATCTCGTTAGATTCTTACAGCAGGCAGTTCCTGTTTATCTTCAGTTTCATACTAACCACTGATACTGATAGTTAAGAGTGTGATGTTGTAGCAGGAGAGTTGCTCGTACAGACAGACAATGATTGATTGATAACACTTTATTTAAGAAAATATAATCGAAAGTATAAAGTATACATATTTGCTAACGATAACATACCATATAGAAATAAACAAAGAATAATCGGAAATTGTTGCTAAATTATTACTGTTCTCTCTACCCAATGTCTTGATGGCCTACTTTCCTCTCGTACAAGCAACACCCCTAGTTCACACCCTAACCCCTGATACTACCACTGTACCCTACATAGACACTACAGCATACTAGTGGTGTATGGTGATGTCTGCACTGTATTGCTCTAGTTCATATGAACACACCTATATTTCATTGAAACCTATTTTGTATGCCCATTTTATTATATACATATATATAAATAATTATAATATAATATATATAAGATATATATAAGATATATATATATATATATATATATATATATATATATATATATATATATATATATCTTATATATATTATACTATATATATATATAAGATATATATATATATATATATATATATATATATATATATATATATATATATATCTTATATATATATATAGTATATTTGTGTCATATTATGTGTGCATAAAATGAATGTAACAATTGATATCTAATCTTTACCTACATTAATTATTCACAGCAGCAGCAGCACATGTACATCATAATACCTATTGATTGTGTAGTTATAACTAGACTGATGACTCACTATTAGTCATCAATGTATTCCACATGTAACATTATTAACCTGTACACCTATAGGTAATACCACTATTGTATTGTATGTTATTGTATTAAAATATCTAGGTGTTGTAGCCAATCAGTGATGTTAAAACCATGTCAATAGTAATAATACTACTAGGTATTGAAAGTTACACTATATTATACATGTAAACCTTGATGCATCGGCCTATCTCCCCTATGCACTAACTCTGCATAATACATGTTATCTGCTCTTATTACATGTGAATCACGCTTATCTAATATAGAGATAACACCATCTATAGGCTTCGTTTTTATTTATTATCAAACATATTATTTTATTAAATGTGTAAATATAATTATTTCTCTTTAAAATTATTTAGAATATGTCATTTAAAAGTAACTATAAGTGCATAAATTATGCATTATGAAATATGCCTGTAAAAAAAGATTTTTAATATTTTAAATATTGAGTACCTTTAAATAATGTTAACTTTAACATATTATTAGAGCATAGACAATTATAGTAGATATAATATAGTATGAACACATATTATTATTCCATACTCAATCACAAAGTGTACATTTTTTAGATTAACCATTTTTATAATTTAGTATACATCACATAAAAATAATATTTTATAAGCTTTTATTTCTCTTGACTTTTGTCCATTATTATGAATGTAATGCTACACGGGTTGTTCATCAGTAATTCTGAGTCAGCAAGCACTGGTTATCCTATCTCCTCTTGCTACACGGGTTGTAAGTAATGATGCGATCGAGCCGAGTAATTTTCGATTCGGTTTCGAGTTATATCGAGTATTTTCGAGTATTTTTCAAGTAATTCAGAATTTACATTTAAAAATGAAACTATGTTAATATATTAAATATATACCGAATTTGTATTTGTTATTATATTTTTAATTTAAACTTCAATACTAAACTTTAAATTATTTGTTTATTATTATCGAAATAATATATTGAAACTGAAACCGTTTCGAAACCTTTGTCTTTGAAACTGAAACCGTTTCGAAACATTAAAATTGGGTTTCATCCCATCACTAGTTGTAAGCATATCAACCACAGAGATAGCACTGCAAACATCATCAGTAATGCTGAGTCAGCAAGCACTGTTTAGCCTGCACTGTGGAGTGTGTGTGTTCTATTCTGCAGCCTGTATGCTATATTACTATTGTATTGTATATGAGCTGCAGGGTTGCCTGTATAGGCTAGGCTAGGTTATTGCATTCAGTGCAGAATATGTGTTATAGACTTCTATTATCATTCATTTGAACATATGTTATGTTGTTTTTAAGCATTATATTGATGAATTGTATAATCCAATATTTAATTAATATATATGTATATATATATTGTAAGAGATTGTCTGATTATTATAATATAGATATAAATATATATATATATATATATATATATATATATATATATATATATATAGTAAAAGCCACTTGTATCGACAGCCACATTTATAGGTTCTAACGACAATTTAAAATATATTTGTTGGGATTGCCATCTAATATATGCTACAGAATATCGCGTGTATCAACAAATCGGCTGTATCGACAAAATATTACTATAATATTTATAATTTATATATATATAAATATATATACTATAATTATGGATATGTAATTTGTATAATTATATATATATATATATATATATTGTAGTACTTTTCTAGAAAACCGACCTACCTTTCCATCTATTAGACTCTATGCTTCTCTCTTTACCCTGTTATCCGTCCCTCAAAAATGAATGCTCAGACCATTAGTTATATATGATATATATATATATAAATTAACTACAATTATTAATTAATTATATTCACAGATTGTATTGATTACTTTTTGATACATACAAATCATACCTAACACATATTATGTAATAAATGTTTAATGATGTAACATTATTTATAGGAAATAATGAAGTAATATTAGATAAGTTGATATTTTATAATGATAAAGAACATAAGAATCATACCTATATCATATACATACTTGCTGAACACACATGTTATGCTTATGATATCATAGTAAATCATTTAATATTATAGACGTACATATATATATGTATATATATATATATATATATATGAACATCTAGCTCAACATAATTTAGGTAGTTAAATAATATATAATATATTGTTAATTTGTGCATTGCAAACATGTTTTACATTACAGAGTTATATCATTACATCATATCATTCACAACATCATCTCATTATGTGTGTGTGTGTGTGTAATTATCTGTGTGGTATTGTATTACACATATATACACACTCACACACATATACACACATACACACACACATATACCTACATACATACACACACACACACACATATATACACATATACACACACACATACACATACAGTGATCACTCTCTATATAAACCTATAATAGTATAGCATGTTATGTATAGATTGCTATTACTACTTTCCTAGTGTGCTTTACCTATTGTGGTCTACATACACTATTGGGGTCTACTTGTAATGGGCATTACATACTGATCTCTTATCAATATTGGCTGCATTCAATAATCATTAATTATTAGAAGTTTTATTGTGTATATAATACAATAAATTAGAATACATTGTGTTTGTTATCACACTAAAGAGCTTCAAGATAATACTTTAATTGTGTTTATTGTTGCCTACTGACTTGTATTGTATTCATACTATACTACATCATAGCCCACCTTTTGTGAAGTAGCACAATCATTGTGAGCAACATCATGCTGCACTGTTGTACAACGAAACCACTCGTTCACAACGAAACCCTACCTCTTTAGAGCTATTATCATTGGTGTGTTCCCGAATATTAACACCATTACTCCATTATTCCATTACAGATGTGCATCTGCCTGCTGACTATCTGCATCGAGAAGAGATGTCTGGTGCCAAAGTCACACGTCAAGGTCATTACCCCACCTTACACCTCGGCCCCATACTCTAATGGCACTATTCTACTTCACTACATCTAGCAATCACCCTTCCCCCCTCTCACATGTCAAGGTTGTTACCCCACCCCCTCTAACTCACCCTCTATATCACTCTGTGTCACGATTACATAATAATCTCATAGTTCTGCTGATAACAATAGAAGTGCTGATAACAATAGGAGTGCTGATATCCTAATTACATACAAGTAGAATAGTTTGTTACATGTATACGTTGGTATCATATAGTAACAGTATGGGGTGACTCATGCTGACTCATTATGACTCATTATGACTCAGGCTTCATCAGCTTTACGTTATCAGCGTAATTATCATTAATTATATATATATATATATATATATATATGTAAAGCCTGTAAATATATATATATATTACTATTATCTATCGGTGTTGTATTAACAAACGTAATAACAGCAATATCATCAATCATTAATTATCTTGTGAAGTAAATAAACATCAGGAGTGTGGATTATAACGTAATCTTAGCTGTACTAAGGTAAGCTGGTACAGTTGTGTGTACACATAACATAGCCTTATAGTGATTAGACTAACCTATTAACTATGTTATATCAACAGTGTTCATTCAACACATAAACTTACTATACACTTATATATACTTTGTAAAAATTATAGTTAGCTAGACATTTACTAGCTCTCTCTCAATAGGTAATGGACACTTGCCCACCTGCTTACTCGTACACTCGTCCACATACCTATCCACTTACCCACTAGCTTACTCCAACTAGATTTTGACTCGACATCTCCACCCACTTATCCTAATAGCCCCCTTCACCTACCTGTCCACTAACCCCCTCCACTCACATACACCTTACCCACCTCCTCACTTATCCATTAATACCCCTTTCCCCCAACCTGCTCATTTGCCCTCCCCACCCACAAATCTACTATACCACTTGCTAACACGTACCCTGCTCTCTACCCCCCCATACCCCCCCTTCCCCCCACCTGCTCTCTACCCCCACTAACCCCCCCTTCCCCCCGCCCCCCAGGTGCTCAGTGTAACAATAGAACCGCGCGGCTACCGAGATGCTAAGCGTATGCTATCAGCCTCCGCCGCATCCCTCAAGAAGAAGAAGAAAGCATCTCTGTGCGGCTGCGGTCTGGGCGGCGACCTCGATCGTAAGATGTCTACGGGAGGCTGGCACATCAAGGGCGCCACCCTAGGGGGTATGCCCCCTCCTCCTCCCGCGCCGCCCCCGCCTCCACCCCCACCGGCGATGCTACAGCCACTGTCCGTAAGACTGTTAGGAGTGGACGACGTGGAGGGGGCGGGGCCAGACCGTAGTCTTGTGGGCGTCGTCCTAATGGCGGCGCACCCCCGGCGCGTCGAGCTACAGAACGAGGCTATCTGTCAACGGGTTATTATCTTTAGTAGTAGTAGGCGGAGTAGTAGTAGTAGTAGTAGTAGTAGTAGTAGTAGTAGTAGTAGTAGTAGTAGTAGTAGTAGTAGTAGTAGTAGTAGTAGTAGTAGTAGTAGTAGTAGTAGTAGTAGTAGTTGTAGTAGTAGTAGTAGTAGTAGTAGTAGTAGTAGTAGTAGTAGTAGTAGTAGTATTAGTAGTAGTAGTAGTAGTAGTAGTAGTAGTAGTAGTAGTAGTAGTAGTAGTAGTAGTAGTAGTAGTAGTAGTAGTAGTAGTAGTAGTAGTAGTAGTAATAGTAGTAGTAAAGCCCAAAATACATGTTCGCCTATTAAGTGTTATGAATTTATATATGTCACTTCACTCAACGAATAGGAAACATCGGTATTTATATCATAGATATTAATAATATGTTAATGTCTTTGGTAAATAGAAACCAGATATAAATGTGTTTAGATTAAATGTATTAACATTAAGTTAATCTCTTGGTTATGTATTGTATATTATGTGATAAATTGTGTGTAAATAATAAAGACAATTATAAAATGACCACTTAAAAGTGGGCGAGTCTAAATAAATCATTAGACCGTGAATACAATGTTTGACAGTTATTGGTCGACCGTGTACTAGGGCTTTAGTATTAGTAATATTTAGTTAGTTACAAAAATCCAATTTAATTAAATTGTTCGGAAGCGATATGAAAAGTTACGGCGATGTCCATTATAAAACATATGTGCATTCTATCGTATGTGCATTATATTGTTTGTGTAGTCTATTGTTTGTGTATTCTATTGTGTGTGAGCTTTATTATGTGTGTATTCTACTGTCAGTAAAGCGACCATTAAGCATAATAAGCACTAAGTACACGCGCACTCGTATTGTTACGCCGATTACAAAACTTAACGACGATTTACGAAAGTAGGTTAACGTGACAGCTTATCTATTTATAGATATTTCTGTATAGACACATTCGAATAGCGTAATAACAACATTATATAGCGTGCGTCGACATCGGCATCAGGTATGGGGTACGTAGACGTTCTGATTGGTTGCGTAGCCAGATGTAGGCGTGACAACCAGACGTAGGCATGACAACCATTACCCTCTGAACCCTCAGCCATCATGACTGCGACCATGTCAATAATACACTACGATGAAGTAGTCGAAGCTTAGCTTACCTCTCGCTCCTATTGGTCCCTAGCTGTTCTCCTAGTAGATGTATAGTATCCAGGCGTACAACCCGAACAGTATTAGTCTACTTATTGTGTATTAAGTCGTAAATAGAAATATGAATATTATAAACTGCAGTATGGCGAAAGTTGTGTAATGACTACTTCACTACTTATAATGATGATGATGATGATGATGATGATGTTATAAGTTTATTAGGCACAGGCAAACAAAGTGATAAACACTATTCTTAGTGCATGTAAATGAACGATAATAGAATAATAAAAAAAAAATAAGAATAATAACTATAACATATAAACGACTACATCAAAGTGAAAAGTTAAATAGTAATGCCAGAAACAGATAAAACGTATAGTATGTAAGTAGAAGAATTAGGGGGCATTAAAGTTTTGTAGTAACGAAAGGGTAAGAGGGTACTGGCGGGTGGATATTGAAGGGAATTCAGTGATCGTAGGATAATATATGAGAATGTGCGATTCTGGAATTCTAGGTAAGATGGAGCTAAGCAGACGAGGGTGACCCGACTGAAGGGCAACTGATGATGGGGAGAGTACAACTGATGACTAAGAGGGAATAGAGGAATGGAGGCTAGATGTTGGGGTTAGGGAGAGGAGGCTAGATGTATGGGTTAGAGAGCCTAGATGTAGTGCCTAGATGAAAGAGGAATCGGTTAGGTAGCGTTTGTAGGGAGTCTGCAGATGAACGGCGGTCACCAATACGTATAGTAAATAGTACGAACACGAGATCTAATTATTCTATTTAGAAGAGAAGTGATGAAGCAGAGAGGTAGTGAAGCAGAGAGGTGGTGAAGCAGAGATTCATTACTAATGTATACTCGTCGAAGATTACTATAAGAAGTGAAAACCACGTTAAACTACTGTTATTCACCGTAGTGGAAAGTGAACTATGATGTAATAGATATGTGTTTTATACATCAGGAGCGTGTCGTTCCGAGAAGATAAACTGTTCTAGGATTATTCTAGAACAATATTTAACATTACTTAGATAGCTAAGGTTTGACCTAGGATAATCCTAATAAAACTTATTTTCTCACAACAACTAGCCCCTGTACTAAGTATCGATCTTATACACGTAGGCTGCAACATTGATGTTTCAATAATTTAGTTAAAGTAAATTATGTGATATACATGTAGATATTATGAACTAACTCGACTTTTTATTTAATATCTCATGAAACATTTTTTAAATTAATTAAATTTGATATAAATTTCAAACAAGATACTATTCACTCCTATGTATATTATTTGTTTATACATATTTTACAAATTTTAATTCATATCCATTTTATATTTATACTAGCTCAGTTTGCATATATATTATTGATTATGTTTAGTACATATGTAGCATATTGTATACATGTGTGCTATATGATTATTTACTGCATATTAACTGAAATGCGGCGTATTGATGATGATTCGATTCTTTTTTATATGAAATATTTATATTGCGAAATAATTAATTATAGTAATAGTTAATACTAGGTTAATTAATAGTAACTATATAAATAGGTAAATTTATATTTATTAAATATATTGAATAGATTTTCCAATAATTATTGTAATGTTATTTTAATGATTATACAAATATTATACATCGTGAGGTTATATTAAATAAGAAATAACTAAAATTTCGTTACTAGGTCAATAACGATCAAATTATAGGCAATTTTTCTATAAACATGTTTAATATTATTGTGAATATTAATATAGATATTTATATAGATGTTTAGATTAAATAGATTTAGAATAAAATAAAATGGATATCAAGGCTAGAATTATGTGTGTAATATATTATTCTATTTCTCAATATATCTATGCCTTAGCTTCTAAGGGCACTGACAAATGCATACAGAAGGATCATAATTGGAAAACTAATATTTACGTGATAAGTGAGAAAATCTCACATGATAATGTTCTCACCTCCATATTACACGTGAAATAATCTCTGAAATCCCCGTCTCTTTCGCATATATATACATCAGATAATTATTATTTTCTCTATTTATATATTTCGCTACCGAAACGATACAAATCAGAATTACTTTCCCAATGCAGCGTAATACTGAATAGTCGACGCCCCCTTACATTAATGATTGACAGCTGAACTTCATTCTCTCACACACAGAAAGTAATCACTACGGTATCGATGCCCTACCTGAGGACTACGCTGCCATCGGGGGAAGCCACTCCCATGAGACGGCCCTCCACGCCTCCAGAATAGTTTGTACACGCCCCCTTTCTCTCGCTCGGCATGTTATTGTATTATACACGCATACCCTACACTACCTACCCCCCTACCCACCCCATAGTTATGGCTACCTAGTATACACGTGAATAACCCACGTATAACCCCCGTGATGTCCTATACTAATAGCAACGCCCTTGATATGAAGTCACCTATTAAGCATATGTAAATTGTAATATATCACTTCACCCAGCGTATATGAAACATGGGTATTTAATGATATCATAGATATTAATATGTTGATGTCTGGTAAATAGAAACCAGATAAAAATTCATTTTAAAATCATATTATTATTTTATATATTTATTACAATAGAGATATAAAATGTATGCATATATGTATTAATAATATTAATATTATTTAGAAATATTAATATTGATGCAATATTAATTTGGTAAACAACTAATAGGCACATTTATTGTTATAATAAATTCTATTTTTCATAATAATTATAATTTATAACAATCATAAATATAAGCAATCAAATTTTAACCACATTTTTGATCATAACGTTTATTTCATTACAAATTTAAAAACCTAAAATAGTACTTATATTATAGAATTTAATAATCTTTCCAATGGTACTAGTTTCATTATAATAGCACCAGTATTGAAAATCTCATCTCGTAGTTATTAGTTTATCATAATAACAAAATATATATATATATATTTATACAAATATACATGCAATTTATATAAATTGTGTTGTATTCAAATGTTTAATTTGAAAATAATTTTAAATTAATATTAAAATATTTAAAATATAATACATTTTTTAAGTATTTAGCATTAAACGAATTTAAAAGTAATAATTTGATCTAATAATGATTATAATTATTAAATGTACTAAATTAGAATATATATATATATAATTGTATATTATATGACAAATTTAAATAAATTGTGTGTAAATAACAAAGAAAATTATAAATATGACCAATTAAAGTGGGCGTATCTTAATAAATCATTAGACCGTTAATAAAACGTTTGACAGTTATTGGTCGACCGTGTATCTTGAGCTTAGCTAATAGCCCCCGCACTACCAATTTAATGTCCTATACTGATCACTCTAACCCCATAGTTCTGGCTCCGAGACCCCCACTAAACACCTAAACAACCTATGCGTCACTCCTGCCGAAGGTACTCTAGAGATACGTGTGGAATCCACTACGAGTTACACTCGCAGCACCCTCGAGAGCGTCAGGTTAGCGACATCTCCTAGAGGTGAATTAGAGGTCGTAGCCCTCCTAGAGGTGAATTAGAGGTCGTAGCCCTCCTAGAGGTGAATTAGAGGTCGTAGCCATCCTAGAGGTGAATTAGAGGTCGTAGCCCTCCTAGAGGTGAATTAGAGGTCGTAGCCATCCTAACAAGGGATGAGGTCACACATACATCGTATGTATACGTGCGGCTAATAAGTAACATGCACGTATAACCTAGTGCACCTAATCAGTGAGACACGTTGACATGTTCTCTCCCCTACGATGCCTTCGTCACGGGACTAAGTAAGCGAGTGAGTGAGTGAGAGGACAGAGTAATATAGTGTAACATTGCGTAATATAGTGTACTATTATATAATATAGTGTAACATTGCATACTACCGCGTAATATTGCGCAATAGACTGTAACATTATGTAACATAATGTCATGTAATATTACGTAATATTAGCCATTCAGCGGAATTATTAATAAGCGTTCCTCACTCAGTGAATTATACTTAATTAACCACTAACTTCTCGCATGCCCTATACTTACATGCTACACATAAAGTATACATGTATGACAGGACTACCATGGTACGATGTTAAGGGGAAAGAGACTATCAGTTATACCTATTTGGTAGTTATGTCCTCGCATCGGGCTATGTTCCCTTGGACCCTATGTACTTCAACAGCCCTATGTCCCTCGGGATATGTTCATACACCTTTTACTTCATTAGACGTACATCAAAGCTTACATTACATTAGTATGCGTGTCGTTTTGTCACAGGAGTATTTGCAATCATAGCTTACTTTATTTGTAACTAAATATAATTCTAAATATAACCCGACATTTATTATGTACATTTACACGAGTAGATTCAATATATTATAAAATATTACAACGATATATTATAATATAAGAATATAATAATAATAAACTAATTATTTATCTATTTATTCACACTTTTTAACGTAATTTAGAGCTAGATATTTCACAATAACACGAACCACAATAACCTGAACAATACCTAGTTGCTTTATTAGTTACGACTTTAATTTAATGTTTTATATATAGTATCGATAATTGTGAGATTTTACAATGCACTAGAGTTTAATGTAAGATGACTCCCTCGCTTACTTACTCATTGCTCCATACACCCACCCACACACACACACACACACACACACACACACACACAGTGCGAGACTGGAGAAGTCGATGGCAAACATCAAGGCTAACTCGTCGAAGAAGCTGCAGGTAACGCCCTCTTTTTTATATTTCATATGACATATTAGTTTGATTATTTATTAAATCATATATACAGTGTTGGGCAAAGTTCCTTTTTTTAGCGCTATCCGTTCCCGTTCTATTAATTGTATCCATTCCCGTTCCTTTTAATTTATCCGTTCCCGTTCCTTTGATATGTAACGTTCCAGTTTCAGTTTTTTATTATTCATAAAATACAGTATACAATTTATACTTCACAACGTACACTATACAGTACACAATGTACAGTACCTACTAATCATTTTATAGTGAATATTTTACGGAATAAGTCCAACTGTAAGTACACGATATTCCGACTTATCCGGTAATACCGTATACTAATTATACGGTAATTTGTACATGGTGTAAAATATACATAATATATACAGTATAATCTAAAATGTACAGTATACTGTACAATGCACATTATCCATATTACAAACTATATAATAATCTATTTATAGTTAAATATAGTCTATAGTTCAAACAAATTAATTAATAATACATGAATCAGTATGATTTGAGTCTTTCAAACATAATAGGTAAATTACCAATTAATTTATTACCAATGGTAATAAACTCAATTAGTTTGATTATCCTTTTATTATCAGTTGATTATATTATCAATTGATAATTATAGTGATCATTTAAAAGAATATATAAAATTTATATAAAATTTATATTATAAATACTATATAAATCTCCGTACTTGTAAAGTAACGCGTTCCACTACAACTAGTTCCTATATTTCTGTCTAAGCGTTCCCATTCCTCGTTCCTGTTCATTATTCTGTATCCGTTCCTTTCTGCGTTCCCGTTCCTATTTTTATATCCGTTCCCGTTCCAGGAACGTGAACGACGCCCAACACCGCATATATATATATATATTTACGTATATCTGTATAAACAAGCCCATTTACCTGCGAGAATGTACATCCGTGTGAATATATCAATGTGAACAGTATTCCATTAGAAATGTGTACAGCATTCCATTAGAATAGCTAATTATAATTCTATTCATACGTAATTGTATATCATCATTCCTCCGAAGCGTCTGTCCAATGAGAGAAAACACAGAGTTATTATCTCTCGCTGTAGTAGTCAGTGTACTTCACACTCACACACACACCCACACACACACACATACACACACACCCACACACACATACATAAATACATACATACATATATACATACATACCCGTAAAGAAGCACACAAACACACACACACATAAGTACATTGTTTAGATAATCCACTACGTGTCTGCACACTAGGGGACGGGGCTATCTCTTATAGTAACCTACATTTATATTTATGTCGGATACTTATCTGTACCCATGAGGGAATATTGCTTCCTAGGCGTCCGTATCGACTATATCTAATAACTCATCGCATAAACTTGTATACATCATGTCTAAATAAGATAATTTGTGAAAATAATTATTAAAATAATTAGAAAATGGGTTGTGAAACTGAAATAGTTAATAATATATTTGAATGAATGTAAAGAAAGGTAAAAGAAAGTAATTAGTTATATATATATATATATATGTATTACTGTATATATACTGTATATTTATCACTACTGAGATAGTGATTACACCCAATGAAATGAACTCTTGTTACTATCTCTATTTACTAATGCTGATACTATTTTATTTTTCAGATTTAAAACTTTTTTCATTATTTATGTATAATTTACCGAAATATTAATTATTGTTTATTTTTATTATTAATCGGGGTTTCTATAAAAACGAATATTATAAAAAAACATGATTTAAATTGAGGAATACAACTGACCATGCTATGATATATGTAGATTTAGCTTTCTTTGTTTTTATATATATATGTATATATATAATAATTATCGTAGATGAATAATTATATAATAGAAATACACTATATAACCTAATGTATAAATGATATATTTACAATATAAGTGTGAAATGTGTACTTGAGATAAACTTATTGGGTACTAGTACCCATGTACCTGTTGAAGATGTAATGTTCAACCTTTCACAATATAGTTGATGTATTTATTGTTATTTTAATAAAGAATATTAAAATATTTATATTATTAGATATAAATAGACTTTATAAATAAATAATTATAATATAAGCGCATTACATTATAAATGTATACATTTCAATTATCATAATAATTGAGATACAACAAAATCGTGAAAAGATAGATGCAAATAATTAAAAAAAATTAAAAACGATATGATTACCTATATTTAATTATGAGCTACTTAAATTAATGCAGTGCATGACAGACCATTAAAATAGGTCTTCAAATAATAATAATAATATTTATTAGAAGAAATTTGTATATATATATATATATATATCATGTGAATTATTAAATTCATTATATTATTGTTTCCTCTAAAAGGCTTCAGATGAAGATAATTATCTTTTCTATGCTGTCGCCTGCTAATCACATTTAGAAGTAATCTTATATAATTGTGAATAAATAAATGATCGGCTCTCTTTAAAACCATGGATTCCTTAACATGAGAGCTGCTTCGAAGGGATATTGGAGCACTATATGGTTATAAGTGAAAACTCTAAGTTCCTGGATGGGATGAAAGGAATCAACCAAAATAAAATTACAATGTTAATCCCTATCTATTAACATCACGAGTGTGTGTATTATCACACAATCGAGCCCCTTCCTCCTTTAAGTAACCACACTTCAACAACAATTATGAAAATTACATTTTTCTCTATTGTATTTACACACACACACACATGCATTGTATTTCATTAGATATTGTTCACTTTCATTGATTTCTCAACTTGAACTCTAGCCCCATTCGTTCACAATGCCCCCGTGAACTATGGTCTACTTAATGAAGTGAATGTTTTGTGTGCGTCTGTCACGTATTTATTGTTGTCGGGTGTTACACCCACACCCCCTACATCCCTAGAGCTACCTTCAGATCCACTTTATCCCCACCCAACTACCGCATTATAGAGATTATCTTATGACTCATCAATAGAACTGTAATTATTATTGTTACATATCGAATTACTATATATTTCTATACATCATTTCTCTTCCTCTTTCTCCCTCTCTATCTCTCTTTATCTATCTTTCTCTCTTACTCTCTCTCTCTTTCTCTCACTCTCTCTATCTCTATCTCTCTCTATCTTTATCTCTCTCTCTCTCTCTCGTATACCAATTCACTATTTCTATTTGATTTATTAACATATGTAGTACACATATATAATTACATATGTAATTAAATCCTCACATACCTCATTACATATACTCGAAACTTTCCATTAAGGTACTGGCTCCTATATAGTTCACAATCACCCTACCCCTTTACTGCTCCCCTCTATCATAGAGCATCCAAACCTAACCCACTCTACCGTAGAACATCCTTACTACACCTCACTTGACTTACCCCCTTTTAATACCACAACCATACCCCCCTATAGCATGAAAGAGAGTAACTTAACTCTACCCCTACCCCTCTTTACTACCCCCCTCCCCCCTCACCAGAGTATCAAGGAGAGTAACCCTGTTCCTACCCCTCTTCACTACCCCCCACCCCCCACCCTATAGAGCGTCAAGGAGAGTAGCCGCGACTACGTGCAGAGCATGCGCGACTCGTCTGAGATGTACGCCACCCGCATGAAGGAGTCTTCCTCCCGTTACATGTCCACTATACTGGAGACCACTGGTCAAGCTGCCCACAGGATGCGGTCTGGGGTAGCCCACTCCGTAGAACAGGTAGGCGAGAGAGAGCGAGAGATGTTACCCCCACCCTCTAGGATGAGTGACGTAGGGTGTAAAGGGAATTAAACGCGGAAACGATGAAATCATCGTAGTATAATTAATTCAGTAAAATAACAATGTTTTTAAATTATTATATTTCGATACAAACTATATTATAACAATAATACAATATACCGAGCAGATGCTACTTTTATTGACTAACAAAGTAATATTATATATATATATATATAATAAAATTATATTACTAAATGTGACTCTTATAATACTAAATTTGAGACTCCCTACAACCACCACTACTGGCCATTACTACTGATACTGGCCATAACTACACTGACCACAATTACTGATACTAACCACTACTACACCGAACACTACTAACACCGACCACTAAACAGGTGAAATATCACATGCAATCGATGAAGGAGCTATGCGGTACCGGAACCCTAATACAGACGATATCAATGGTGTCCGTATCCACTGATATCGACTCCAATGTCAGACTAGAGGTCGTTAAGACAATAACATTTGTCTGATACATTCAACCCTAAAGATCACCACAAAAACTGGTTTCGTGTGACTTTTCTTATATACACACACCACATACATCCATGGTTTTTAATACAACATCAACATCTTCATTATTATCATCTTCATCTTCTGATCATTATCATCATATTTATTACTATTATCTTTGATATTTAATACACATACAACGTATCGGTAAATTTGTTTTAAATCGACGTTTTACACTTCAACTATTACCCTCTCAAAATCTATTTATTCGTACATACATACATACATACATATTTATACATATACATATATATTCATTATACACTATATACATATATATATATACCTATACATATACCTATTTATATCATACCCATATTATACCTATATACTTAAGTGAGTGTGTACATATCAAACAAAAGAGTAGAATTACTGTTAATTGTTTTCCTAGACCACTGTGATAGATATCGTTTTCACTTCTATTATTATCCACTATGGTGTTATTTATTTATATATAGACCATGGGGCTGGAGAGGGGGGGCTACAATGACCCCTCTACGAGCCCCATCGAAAGACGCGGGATCTTTATTTATTCAATTATATGTATATTATTTTTATAATCATTTTTTCTTATATATATATTCTTATTCCCCCTGATTGTTCATGATACTACTGTATAATAAACGAAAAATGTAATACTATTTGTGTGTTTTTTAATATGAAAATAATTATAATTCTACATAATATATTTGAAATTTCGTGTAGGAAAAATATTGATTTTACATTAATAAAATATGTATACGATATTATAAATAAACGGAACGATTAATACGAATACTTTAATAACAATAATGAAACATTTATGCTTATGCTTATACCTCTGATGTTAGTTGTGAATACTATCATAGGCTTCATGAAGGAGAGCATTGTGATCGGACAATGTCCGACTGACGTATATAAAAGGAGTTTGAATATTATAAAATGTAATTACCTGTGATGATCTTGTATATGATATATTGGAAGTTCGTTCATTATTTTATGATTATTAGTATAGTACATGAGAATAAATATTATTTGAATTAAACCTACATACGTTTCCTATGCATGTTTAGATATAAACAATAATATGTTGTGTAGTAATTATATGCTGATTAATGATCAATTATAATATTATTAATAATATTCATAAATTTAGATCTAGATATATACAAATATATATATATAGATAGTTTGGGATTAAATAATGAACAATATAGGGCCAAGAACAGAGCCGTATGAACATCATGTATGTTAACATAAGGAGGAGACAACGAGGAGTTAATCTTCACCGAAGATCTTATAGATGAAACAAAAGACATAAACCAACTGACAGTTGGCAACTGTGGACTTGACCTTTTATACCAATTTCATTAAATCTAATGGAAAGAATATTGTGATCTAGAGTATCAAAAGCATTAGATATATCTTATAACTTATAAGTCAAGTAGTACGAGAATGCTATGGAGTTATGGGGCTTTATTATCAATAGATATGAGAATATCATTAATGATTAAAGTAATGGCAGTTTCGGTACTACGATGAGGAAGATACGCACTTTGATATATATCAACAATAGCATTTGATGTAATGTAATTAATAAGTTGAGTGGACACAACTCGTTCTAAGGTCTTATATATTGATGATAACTGGGATATTGGACGATAACTTGATCAATTAGATTAGTCAAGAGTAGTTTTTTTTTAAATCGGAATAATATATGAATATTTCATGGAGTGTAGAACAATAGATGATATAAGAGATATATGAATGATTTCAGTGATAATTCCAATAAAATATGGTGATAATGAACGAAGTAGATCAAGTGGGGAATTAGTTTTCAAGGAGGTCATCATATAGAGTAAAAAGGCATGTGTGGGAAGCGTAAAACATGACCAATGATTCACATTGGATGTTAAATTGAGATTGAGTCGTGCCGAGTTGATGTTTGGAAGTACATTGATAATACTAGACATTTTTTGTTGGAAGAACTGAATCAGATTGGTCAGGAAGATGCTTAGTATGGGTGTTACCTACTAAGGTGAAAGATAATTAGTAAGCTTGCTTAGAATATATTCCATAACTACCGAGCATATCAGTGAAGTATGACGATTTGGTAGAGAGAAGTTTATTCTTGTAAAGCGAGTGACAAACTTTAATTGCAATAAGATCAGAGTCAAGTTTAGAGGATGTATATTTATGTTGTAGTCTACGCAGTAGTTGCCTTAGTTATATAAGATCAGTATTAACCAGGGAGACTTAGAATAAGTTTGGTTGATAAGAGTAATGGAGGGTGCAAAAATATCAAGCGAATGAGATAATTCCAGATTAAAAGAATCAAAAAGTGTCGAAAAATCAGAAGATATACTGTTGTTAAGTTGAAAGAATACATAGTTAACAAACATTGGTTTATCAATAGAGGACATTTTCCGAAACGATCTAGAAGGTCGATTAATTTGTGTCACCGGCAAGTTCAACTAAATAAAATGGCAAAGTGATCAGATATTAGAGAACTTTGAGTGGGATATGAAATTAAAATCAGCTAAAGATACAACTAAGTCAATAATATTACCATTAGTGTTAGTAGGAAAATGAACATGTTGCGTCAAGGAATACTCAAATATAAGTTCATTCAGAGAAAAGGAAGCATAATTATCAGTATTAATATGAATATTAAAATCACCAAGAATAACCGTGATAACCAATGTGATAGATTATAAGATATAGGCGAGGTCAGTTAAGAAATTTCGTAGGCTAGATGAAGGTGAACGGTATATAAGTATAATTACAATAGTAAATAATTAAGTAAACTGAATATTATAGATTAGAATTTATCAACCATTAGAAAAATTTAGCAAACATTAGAAAAATCTGTGGTGTCACTGTGAATACTAAATATCATTACACTATTCAGTTTCTTTAGTACCATTACATTTATCATCCAATTCTTAACAATGCAAATGTTACTCAAATGTATTTCATTGTCAACTTAACATGTTGGTCTACAAATATCAGAAAATTAATGTTATTTTCAAATTAGTAAAGTATTGAATTATCTGAGTAATTATATTTGTAATTAAATCAACATTTATTTATAAAGGTAAATAAATACATAACATTAAAAAGCTAAATAAAATGTATTAAAAAATAAAGTTTTAAACACAATTGTAATACATATAGTTAATATTAGTATACAAATTCATATTATATAATATTAAAATATAAATACAATTAATATATCAAATGTCCTCAATATTAACAAATAAGGTACATTTTCTAGTTAGAATAAAAATATTATTATAAACGTATATAATTATAATATATATCTCATAAAATAAAGTATCATATATAAATAAATATTATATTTAAAAATAATTTAATTTTTATATTATAAAAGTTTATATAAATATTTGAATTTGAATATTAATACAATGTTAGTATATACTAATGATACTATTTTGTAATGATAAATTCTACATCAGAATAAACTTAGATGTTACACGGTCAATGATTCCAATATTAGAATATTTCAATATGTTAGTATAATTATCTAATGAAATACAATATATATTACTATCTTCATACATATAAAATAAACGTTCATTATTATCATAAACAGTATTGTCTTTATGTATTCCATTGAATACGTCAGTGTTTATTGTATTCCACTGATTAGTTTTTATATTGTAACTTTCTATACTAGTAACTGGTTTAACACCAATAGCATAAATACTATTACCAGATGTCACTGTAATATGTCTTTGTCTGCCATGTTCTAAAGGTGCCATAGATTCCCATACATCATCTTTATAACGAATAACTTTAGTAATACAACCAGTAGTACTATATCCACTAATTACATATATACCACTATTATCAATAATTGTGGCATGATTAGTAACAATGTATGGTAATGTTGGACCTGCTGACCATTCATCAGTACGAATACCAGTAAACTCGGACCAGGTAAACTCGGACCACTTTTGAGGTAAACTCGGACCACTTTTAAAGTAAACTCGGACCACTTTTTAAAAACATAAAGTTAACTCGGACCACTTATTAAAAACATAAAGAAGATTCGGACCACTTTTAAAATAACTATATTTTGTATATTTCTATAATATAATATGCTTTAACTTACTTCCACCTTATATAATTATATTATATCTGTTAAATAAATTATAAAAAGAGTCATTTAATATGATATTTTTGTGGAATTATATACTTAAATAGGTAAACATTTAATTTGAACTCGCACCATTTTTGAAGTAAACTCGGACCACTTGTGAAGTAAACTCGGACCACTTGTGAAGTAAACTCGGACCACTTATTAAAATAACTTATATATTGTATACTTCTATCATAATAAATATAGCTTCTATCGTGGGTCTCGTCGTGATATACATAGAGCTAGAGAGAAATTTCTCTCTAACTCTGTGGTGATATACGACAATTTAAATTATGTTAAGTTATTAAATGTTATTAATGTTATTAAATGATAAATTATGTATGTGTAGTAATATCGGAATACTCGCAATTATATACAGTGAAATTATACTTTTAACTTATAAGTTAAAGAATATTATATGTTAGAAATATACAATATATAGTTTATACGGTTGGTCCGAATCTTCTTTATGTTTTTAATAAGTGGTCCGAGTTTACTTCAAAAGTGGTCCGAGTTCAAATTAAATGTTTACCTATTTAAATATATAATTCCACAAAAATATCATATTAAATGACTCTTTTTATAATTTATTTAACAGATATAATATAATTATATAAGGTGGAAGTAAGTTAAAGCATATTATATTATAGAAATATATAAAATATAGTTATTTTAATAAGTGGTCCGAGTTTACTTTATGTTTTTAAAAAGTGGTCCGAGTTTACTTTAAAAGTGGTCCGAGTTTACCTCAAAAGTGGTCCGAGTTTACCTGGTCCGAGTTTACCTGGTCCGAGTTTACTGGTACTCATCAGTACTAGTGTTATAAATCATTACTTTATCTGTTCTACATTTAGTACCAATATATACACCACCTATAGTAATTAGATTACCATCACACATTTCATTAATAGTAGGTGGATAGGTTTCATTACATAAATAATCATTAGGATAATGGCAGTTGGTTATAGTATTAGTGTACTTATTGTATTTAAACATTTTACCTATAATACAGCATAATATATACAAGTTATTAGATTTTGTATAAATAACATTACTGACACTACCAAAATCATGTTTAATTAATGCATTATCATTTTTTATATCATAAATACTATCTGTGCTTACTTTGTATAATGAATATTCACAATATTGTATATTATTAAATGTAGTTTGATGACCATACATATTTAATAAATCTAATGTATCAGCATTATTATGTATGCTATCTCTAACTGAAATATTAATATTAATATCTTTAATTATTTTATCTTGATCAATATTACCAGTATCAATAATTTTATTAGCTAGCATTACTTTATTACTACACAAATGTATATTGATAAATTTAAATAATTCTTCTGCATACTTCATTCTAATATTTAAATCATACTGTAGCCACATTGTCAATGCTTTAACAATAGAATATTCATCTTCTATTGTAAATACATGTTCGTTTAAGGATATTTTCAAATCTTCAAAAGTATATTTTAAAAATATATACTTTTCTATCGAATTATTAAATATGGATTCTAATTTATTTTTAATGATAATTATATAATCCTCTACTTTTAAAGATAATTTGTATTTATAAATAAGTTCCAGTAGTTCACTTTCGGGATGTTCAGTTAGATATTCAGTAATGAATGCGTCACAGAGTCCTGATAATTCCTGTATCTGATTAAATTAATATTTATATTAAAAAATATATATTATTTTATATTTACACAAAATAAATTATAATTTAAAGTAGACAATTTAAAAAAAATAAAAGAACTATAATTCTCCAAAGGGGACGAGCTTAACTGAACACTAAAGTGAATATTAAACATTTAAACATATTTATATATGATATAAATAATGTTGAACAATTATATGTAATGTATATGATATTTATATTAATACAACTATATAACAAATTAATAATATATATATAGTTGACATTTTTAAATAGTTATAATTTATATATAATATATGTGTATGTGTTTTTTTTTATTATATAAGTTATATCAATTATTAAAATATTTGTCTCAGTCTATATACATTTAATAATAGTTAATATTAGTTTATTTTAATTATCAACATATTATAATTATATGTGGAATGCCTATTCTATATAATGTCATAAAATATTTAAGATACTAATTATTTTTATAATTAAAAGTTTTATATATTCAATATAAATATATTCCTTTGTGTCCAAGTGTTTAGAATTTATGTATTATAATTATTATTATTGTTCTATATACAGAAATATATTTTTGTCTCTAAATACGTCATTAAAATGTTAGTATTGTTTATCTATGATAATTAAATATAATCATTAAACTAAATTTAAGTTAGTATACTTAGTTGAAATTATATAGTCAAGTATATTATTATATAAGTTAAATTAATTGAGAAATTTATAAATTATCTGTTATTATTATCCTATCTACATTTCGATTAAATGTTTATTGAATTTTTATTAATAATAAATTATTATAATAACTGTCAGCAAAACATATGGTGGAATAAATGTATGATAACTTCTAAAATAAATAAGAGAATGACTAACTTTTTTTATGTCTAATCAAATATGTATAACTATATATATATATATATATATATATATATATATATATATATATATATATATATATATATATATATTTCATTCGTGTATTTGATTTCGTGCTGAACGGTTGTGTTTATTTTCCATTGTATTGATATGGCTATTTCGAATAAAAATATTCTAGACAAACTAAATTCTTTAGAAATAAATATATCAAAATTAAACGATATAATCATTTATCAAACTAAAATTATACAAGATCTACAGGGAGACAACATAAAACTCAACGATAAGATTAGTGGTTTATTTAACAATATTGATAATTCAAATATTATTCAATCAAATAAAATTGATAAAATTATTGGTAGTAATAATAAGATAAATTCTTCCAATATCAATAATTCGATTGTTTTAACTGATCATAATATTGAAATAGATTCAATTGATTATTCTTCCAAGGATAAAGTAATTGATTTATTTAAAGATTTAGTTGATATAGATATATCTGATAATAATATCGTTGATATACAAAAATTAAATAATAAGGAATCGAGTGAAAATAAACATACACATTATATTATTAAATTAAGTGATATTAAATTAAAATCTAAATTATTACATAACAAAAAAAATTTAGTAAATACTAATTTATATATACAAGATTCGTTATCGAAATACAGTAATAATCTATTTTATATCGCTTGAACTTATAAAAAAGCAGGCAAGATAATAGCTACCTGGATATATAAAAGTCAGATATATATAGAAACAAATAATAACAATACAATTTTAATTTTAAACGAAACACAGTTAAATAATTTCATTTAATTTTAATTAATTGATTTTATTTTTTATTTTTATATTTCTTTTAAATTTTTAATGAATACATCACTAGAAAATAACACTTTTACTTATTCTAATTCTAAACAAAATTCTATTCATGACTATTATAATAATGACGATTCTGATGTTAATTTCACAGATGATTGCTTTTACTACGATGACATAAATATAAATTCATTTAAATATATTCACAATAGTTTTTCTATAATACATATTAATTCTAGAAGCTTAGTTCGTAATCATGATCAAATTAATATATTTTTAAATAGTATTATACATAAATTTTCCATAATTATAATTACTGAAACATGGTTAAAACATTCCAATCAGAATATTTATAATTTCGATAATTACAATCAAATCAATACTATACGATCTGTAGGTAGGGGTGGTGGAGTCGCTATATTTATATTAAATAGTTTATCATATACAATTATTAATGAATTAAATATATAAATATCAAATTTTATTGAAATAACAACTATTTCATTGAAATTTAATAATATCAACTATATTATAAGTGGTATATATAAAACTCCTACTGCAGATATAAAAAAAATTCAGATTTCATTGTAAACTCATTTGAAAAGTTGGCAAGCAATTGTAATCGTTTGTATTTATGTGGTGATTTTAATATTAATTTATTAGATCATAATTACCCAGCATTCAACTTACATCAATAACTTAAGTTGAACTTAAGTTATGAACTTAAGTTCAACTTAAGTCGATGGTAACAAATAAACTTAAGTTGAACTTAAGTTATGAACTTAAGTTCAACTTAAGTTCATAACTTAAGTTCAACTTAAGTTCATAACTTAAGTTCAACTTAAGTTCATAACTTAAGTTCAACTTAAGTTCATAACTTAAGTTCAACTTAAGTTCTAAACTTAAGTTCAACTTAAGTTGTTGAAGTAAGTTGAACGTAAGTTTATATGTAAAATAAATAATAGTATATTAGCGTATAAGTATTACCATAGCAAAATATTAACTTATATATTATAATATATTATATAATTTCATTTAAGTTAGATTAAAAACTTAAATTCAATAATATAATCATTTTAATATTGAATACAATATTTAATCAATATGCAATTGCTATATATTAAATATTGGGCAATTATTTCACATGATTTCTATTTGTATTATCAATATAATTATGATTAAAATTGTAGTTCACAAGTCTCCTGAATTAGATTTTGATAATATATTAAAATACATAGGATTACTTAAATAATTATAGGTTTTAAAATAATATTTTATTTATTAAAAACAGTATATTTACTTAAATATTAATTTAAAATAATAATTTATAATTAATTTGCATAGATAAAAATGAAATCAATATTTCAAAATAATTAAAAAGTATAATATTTTATTCTTTCTATAATAAAATAATTATATAAACTTAATAATAATACTTACATCAATAACTTAAGTTGAACTTAAGTTATGAACTTAAGTTGAACTTAAGTTATGAACTTAAGTTGAACTTAAGTTATGAACTTAAGTTGAACTTAAGTCGTTTAATATAAGTGTATAATATATTATTTATTATTATTATTATTATTATTTATTATTATTATTATTATTA
>OZ025244.1:19241526-19306526 GCA_964019155.1 Osedax fenrisi | reverse complement strand
CAATAGATAAAACTGCACAATTATTAGTATTTTCTAACTCAGCACATACTGTTTCTGATAGGTGATGTAATGCATCTTCTGTTGAATAATTTTGTCTGAACCCAAATTGATTGTCATTCAAAATTTTATATTTATTAATGAAACAAAGAAGTCTTTTTTTAAATAATTTTTCATAAATTTTTGAGAATTGAGGGAGAAGAGATATTGGCCTGAAATTATCTAATATATTTGTATTACCCTTTTTATGTAAAGGTATAACCTTAGCAATTTTAAAACAATCAGGAAACAATCCTTCATTGAATGATTTATTAAATAGAGAACATAATATAGGACTTAATTCTGTATTAAGTTGTTTTATTAAGCTCATATTTATATTATAAATATCTGTACTATCTTTATTGTTCGTATGAATTATTATATTAAATATTTCGGAATTTGTAACTGGTGCAAGATAAAAAGTATTTGTGTTATGAGAAGATAAATAATGTACATGTAAATTTGAATTAAAACCAGAGTTAGAATTAAAATCCTTAGCAAGATTTTTTCCAACATTACTAAAATATAGATTAAAATCATCAGCCGATAAAGTTGTATTTAAATAATTTGAAAAAGTACTTCCTTTAATTATATTATTTAAAATAGACCATGTTTTTTTTGAATTATTACAACAATTTGAGACAGCTTTTTTATAAAATAATTTTTCGGCATTTCTTAGTACTGAAGTTAAAATATTTCTATATTTTTTATATTTAATATGATTAAAATCATTTTTATTAGCTATAAACAATTTTAATAATTTTTTTTTATGGTGGATACATTTTAATAAAGAATTATTTATCCATGGATTTTTAATTTTATTATTTATGATTTTGGGAGTATATAAAGGACAACATTTATTTAACATTAATTTAAACATATCTATAAAATAATTAAAAGCAGTATTTGTATCCATATCAGAAAAATCCCATTTATGATGAAGAATGCAATTTTTTAATTCCTTTATAGTTGAGTTATTAACTCTATTAATTTTAGAATTAGATTTAGTTTGTTTTTCATTGGAATTGTTAACATTTAAATCAAAAAAAGTAAAAATAGGGTAGTGATCACTTATATCATTAAGTAATATTTTCATTATATTTATGAGAATAATTATTATTTGTAAAAATATTATCAATTAAAGAATTATTATCATTAGTCACTCTTGTTGGTTTATCTATTAAAGGACGATACCCTAATGAATATATGGAGTCAATAAAATATTTTACATGTTTATTATACCCAGCATTAAACTTACATCAAAACTTAAGTTGAACTTAAGTTGAACTTAAGTTATGATGTAAGTTGAACTTAAGTTTATCGACTTAAGTTGAACTTAAGTTGAACTTAAGTTGTGATGTAAGTTTTTTATATTAATATAAATTTAAGCATTATTATTAATGTACTATAATCAAATTTAGTAGAACATAATATATAAAATAAAAAATTATATAATTAAATATTATTTATTATAACTTATGTTTCATAACTTAAGTTCAACTTAAGTTCTCAACTTAAGTTAATAACTTAAGTTCAACTTAAGTTATTGATGTAAGTTGAACGTAAGTTTAAATTTAAAATAAAATATTAATATAAATATTAGTATTTTATGATTAATTATTTATGTTTAATATAGTTATGATATAAAAATATACATTTAAACATATATTTATTCATATTATAAACTTATGTTATATAACTTAAGTTGAACTTAAGTTATCAACTTAAGTTGAACTTAAGTTATGAACTTAAGTTGAACTTAAGTTACGAACTTAAGTTGAACTTAAGTTGTTGATGTAAGTTGAACGTAAGTTTATATATAATATAATAATAATAATAAAATTATTATAATAATAATAATAATAATAATAATAATAATAATAATAATAATAATAATAATAATAATAATAATAATAATAATAATAATAATAATAATAATAATAATAATAATAATAATAATAATAATAATAATAATAATAATAATAATAATAATAATAATAATAATAATAATAATAATATAATAAATATTATATTATATACTTATGTTACATGACTTAAGTTGAACTTAAGTTACGAACTTAAGTTGAACTTAAGTTGTTGATGTAAGTTGAACGTAAGTTTATATATAATATAATATAATAATAATAATAATAATATTATAATAATAATAATAATAATAATAATAATAATAATAATAATAATAATAATAATAATAATAATAATAATAATAATAATAATAATAATAATAATAATAATAATAATAATAATAATAATAATAATAATAATAATAATAATAATAATAATAATAATAATAATCATAATAATAATAATAATAATAATAATAATAATAATAATAATAATAATAATAATAATAATAATGTAATAAATATTATATTATATACTTATGTTACATGACTTAAGTTGAACTTAAGTTACGAACTTAAGTTGAACTTAAGTTATGAACTTAAGTTGAACTTAAGTTATGAACTTAAGTTGAACTTAAGTTGTTGATGTAAGTTGAATGTAAGTTTATATATAATATAATATAATAATAATAATAATAATATTATAATAATAATAATAATAATAATAATAATAATAATAATAATAATAATAATAATAATAATAATAATAATAATAATAATAATAATAATAATAATAATAATAATAATAATAATAATAATAATAATAATAATAATAATAATAATAATAATATAATAAATATTATATTATATACTTATGTTACATGACTTAAGTTGAACTTAAGTTATGAACTTAAGTTCAACTTAAGTCGATGGTAACAAATAAACTTAAGTTGAACTTAAGTTATGAACTTAAGTTCAACTTAAGTTCATAACTTAAGTTCAACTTAAGTTCATAACTTAAGTTCAACTTAAGTTCATAACTTAAGTTCAACTTAAGTTCATAACTTAAGTTCAACTTAAGTTCTAAACTTAAGTTCAACTTAAGTTGTTGAAGTAAGTTGAACGTAAGTTTATATGTAAAATAAATAATAGTATATTAGCGTATAAGTATTACCATAGCAAAATATTAACTTATATATTATAATATATTATATAATTTCATTTAAGTTAGATTAAAAACTTAAATTCAATAATATAATCATTTTAATATTGAATACAATATTTAATCAATATGCAATTGCTATATATTAAATATTGGGCAATTATTTCACATGATTTCTATTTGTATTATCAATATAATTATGATTAAAATAGTAGTTCACAAGTCTCCTGAATTAGATTTTGATAATATATTAAAATACATAGGATTACTTAAATAATTATAGGTTTTAAAATAATATTTTATTTATTAAAAACAGTATATTTACTTAAATATTAATTTAAAATAATAATTTATAATTAATTTGCATAGATAAAAATGAAATCAATATTTCAAAATAATTAAAAAGTATAATATTTTATTCTTTCTATAATAAAATAATTATATAAACTTAATAATAATACTTACATCAATAACTTAAGTTGAACTTAAGTTATGAACTTAAGTTGAACTTAAGTCGTTTAATATAAGTGTATAATATATTATTTATTATTATTATTATTATTATTTATTATTATTATTATTATTATTATTATTATTATTATTATTATTATTATTATTATTATTATTATTATTATAATATTATTATTATTATTATTATTATTATTATTATTATATTATATTATATATAAACTTACGTTCAACTTACATCAACAACTTAAGTTCAACTTAAGTTCGTAACTTAAGTTCAACTTAAGTTCAACTTAAGTTCATAACTTAAGTTCAACTTAAGTTCATAACTTAAGTTCAACTTAAGTCATGTAACATAAGTATATAATATAATATTTATTATATTATTATTATTATTATTATTATTATTATTATTATTATTATTATTATTATTATTATTATTATTATTATTATTATTATTATTATTATTATTATTATTATTATTATTATTATTATTATTATTATTATTATTATTATTATTATTATTATTATTATTATTATTATTATTATTATTATTATTATTATTATTATTATTATTATTATTATTATTATTATAATATTATTATTATTATTATTATATTATATTATATATAAACTTACATTCAACTTACATCAACAACTTAAGTTCAACTTAAGTTCATAACTTAAGTTCAACTTAAGTTCATAACTTAAGTTCAACTTAAGTTCGTAACTTAAGTTCAACTTAAGTCATGTAACATAAGTATATAATATAATATTTATTACATTATTATTATTATTATTATTATTATTATTATTATTATTATTATTATTATTATTATTATTATGATTATTATTATTATTATTATTATTATTATTATTATTATTATTATTATTATTATTATTATTATTATTATTATTATTATTATTATTATTATTATTATTATTATTATTATTATTATTATTATTATTATTATTATTATTATTATTATTATTATTATTATTATTATTATTATTATTATTATTATTATTATTATTATTATAATAAATAATATTTAATTATATAATTTTTTATTTTATATATTATGTTCTACTAAATTTGATTATAGTACATTAATAATAATGCTTAAATTTATATTAATATAAAAAACTTACATCACAACTTAAGTTCAACTTAAGTTCAACTTAAGTCGATAAACTTAAGTTCAACTTACATCATAACTTAAGTTCAACTTAAGTTCAACTTAAGTTTTGATGTAAGTTTAATGCTGGGTATAATAAACATGTAAAATATTTTATTGACTCCATATATTCATTAGGGTATCGTCCTTTAATAGATAAACCAACAAGAGTGACTAATGATAATAATTCTTTAATTGATAATATTTTTACAAATAATAATTATTCTCATAAATATAATGAAAATATTACTTAATGATATAAGTGATCACTACCCTATTTTTACTTTTTTTGATTTAAATGTTAACAATTCCAATGAAAAACAAACTAAATCTAATTCTAAAATTAATAGAGTTAATAACTCAACTATAAAGGAATTAAAAAATTGCATTCTTCATCATAAATGGGATTTTTCTGATATGGATACAAATACTGCTTTTAATTATTTTATAGATATGTTTAAATTAATGTTAAATAAATGTTGTCCTTTATATACTCCCAAAATCATAAATAATAAAATTAAAAATCCATGGATAAATAATTCTTTATTAAAATGTATCCACCATAAAAAAAAATTATTAAAATTGTTTATAGCTAATAAAAATGATTTTATAAAAAAGCTGTCTCAAATTGTTGTAATAATTCAAAAAAAACATGGTCTATTTTAAATAATATAATTAAAGGAAGTACTTTTTCAAATTATTTAAATACAACTTTATCGGCTGATGATTTTAATCTATATTTTAGTAATGTTGGAAAAAATCTTGCTAAGGATTTTAATTCTAACTCTGGTTTTAATTCAAATTTACATGTACATTATTTATCTTCTCATAACACAAATACTTTTTATCTTGCACCAGTTACAAATTCCGAAATATTTAATATAATAATTCATACGAACAATAAAGATAGTACAGATATTTATAATATAAATATGAGCTTAATAAAACAACTTAATACAGAATTAAGTCCTATATTATGTTCTCTATTTAATAAATCATTCAATGAAGGATTGTTTCCTGATTGTTTTAAAATTGCTAAGGTTATACCTTTACATAAAAAGGGTAATACAAATATATTAGATAATTTCAGGCCAATATCTCTTCTCCCTCAATTCTCAAAAATTTATGAAAAATTATTTAAAAAAAGACTTCTTTGTTTCATTAATAAATATAAAATTTTGAATGACAATCAATTTGGGTTCAGACAAAATTATTCAACAGAAGATGCATTACATCACCTATCAGAAACAGTATGTGCTGAGTTAGAAAATACTAATAATTGTGCAGTTTTATCTATTGATCTAAAAAAGGCCTTTGACACTTTAGATCATAATATATTGATAAATAAATTAGATAATATTGGTATCAGAGGTTTACCTAAAGTTCTATTATCTAGTTATTTATCAAACAGATCACAATATGTAAAATTAAATGGGGCTATTTCAAATATGGAACGCATATCATTTGGTGTTCTGCAAGGTTCAGTTTTAGGGCCATTACTTTTTCTAATATATATTAATGATATGCCTAATATATTGAAATATTCTACACCTATAATTTTTGCAGATGATACCAATTTAATTTTCAGTAGTAAATCTTTTGATATTCTGCAAACTAATATACAAGATGACCTTTATAATTTAACTCACTGGCTATTTAGTAATAAATTAACATTAAATGTAAAAAAAACCAAAGTTATGCTCTATAATATTTGAAATTCTAAATCAAAAAAGAAACTAGAATTAAAAGTTTATAATGAAATTATAGAGCAGGTGAATCATTTATCGTTCCTTGGTATAATAATTGATGATAAATGTAACTGGAATTATCATATAAATTATATCAGATCAAAACTAAGTAGATCCATTGCTATTATAAATAAAATAAAACATAAACTACCTTTACAAAATCGTATACAAATATATCATAGTATTTTTGAAAGTCATCTAAATTATTGTTCATCTATTTGGGGTAGTACATTTTTGTCTAATATTCAACCAATTATTATATTGCAAAATAGGGTAATAAAAAATTTGTTTGTTTCTTTTAATGTAGATATAGATACAATTTATAAAAAATTCAATCTTTTAAAATTTCAAGATATTATAAAGATTAATATCTTAAAATATATAAATAGATATATGACTAAATCTTTGCCTATAATTTTACAATATCTTTTTACACAAAATTCAAATATTTATAAGCCTTTATCTAAAAAATTGGTTTTACCCAAAATTATAACTTAGAAAATCGTTTTGCCTTACTAACAAAGCTCCTGAGATATGGAATGCATTACCAGCTTCTTTTCACAAATTAATGAATAAAAAAACTTTTAAAACAAATATTAAATTATTTATTACCTCTTCGTATTAGTTAACTTTTTATATTTTTTATTGTGTTTAGTTTCTTTATCTTTTTCTCTTTCATTTTTATATTTTTTACATATTTAATGCATTTATTTCATTTGTGTTATATATTTTTCTTCTTTTAATATACATTTATTTTATTTATATATACTTTTATTATTTATTATATTTTATTTTGTATTTAACTGAAAATGATGACCTCTCCTTGATAACAATATTCAAGTATATTCTTACTTATTTATTCAGCACAATTTTCATTTACACGAATCACATTTACAAATCAAATAAGTTTAATAATATATACAATAGTATATATATATACAAAATTATAGTTCTAATGATATACAAAATTGAAATTTTAAAATAAGTTATTGTCATTTTATAATTTACTAATATTTTTTTAATTTTTTATTCTTGTAATGCTGTTATCAAGTTGAGTGGGAAAATACCTAGTCAAGCTTTGCTTTTGTATTTTCCTGAGTTTTTACACTCTATCTGATTCATATATATATATATATATATATATATATATATATATTAATTTATAGAATTACATGATAATTATAAGATGATGAGAATGAGACCTACAAAACACTACATTTAAAATACCAACATTTCTATTAATTTCTAGTAACTAAGTTTTACTTTTAGATCATACTTGATATATATATGAAGAGATATGAAGAGATATTATGATTAAGTTCGGAAGTTTCAAGTAAATATATCTAATTGATATAGTGGTATGGGTTTCATAAATCAAAATTAAGTTCAAAAATAAAGTTTGTATTTATCAGTCTAAAAAAAATATAAATAATTTACTATCATTTTAATGATTATTTTTATATAGTTGTGTACATAAATGCTTATTTATGATACTTATAGTTAATTCAATGCATCAAATAATATATAATTTTCAAGATAATATATAAAATTCATTAATTTTATAATATCATTTTTAATAAAAAATCATACGTTTCGCCATATTAAGATGATACCAAATCCCAAGATACACGGTCAATCAATATATGTCAAATTTTTTGTTCACGCTTCAATGATTTATTTAAGACACGCCCATCGGCAATTGGTCAGAAATATAATATTTGTATTAGTTTACATGTAATTTATTTAAATTTTTCATATAATATCAATTTTAACATATAATTACTAAACCTCGAGACAAAGTTAGTAAATTTAAGGTTGAATATGTATAATATTTATTAGATACAATAATTAATTTTAGATTTGTATAATGTTAAATACTTAAAATAGTGTATTATATTCAAAATATTTTAAATATTATTTGAAAATTATTTTCAAATTAAACATTAAAATACAACACGATTTATATATATTGTTAGTATATTTTTATGAATATATATATAATAATATATATATATAATTGTATATTTGGATCAAAAGAACATTACGATCAACGGACATTTTCAACGGACATCTATGTCCGTTTAATGTCCGCTAGTGTCCGCTAGTGTCCGAAAATGTCCGTACTATTATATACTATTCTACGTAAATTTATACGTGTCCGTTGATCGTAATGTTACTCTTATATACTATTCTATGTATATTTATACGTGTCCTTTGATCGTAATCTTACTCTTATATACTATTCTATGTATATTTATACGTGTCCGTTGATCGTAATGTTACTCTTATATACTATTCTATGTATATTTATACGTGTCCGTTGATCGTAATGTTACTCTTAAATTTAATTTCATTCGTAATAATTAAACTTTTAAATTTATATAGATTATTATAATATAGTTTGCTAATTTCATTAATATATATGTAATTTATTAAATATTATAAATTAATAACTATAGGATTTACGCACCTTAAAAGTGTTAAATTTAAATAATAATCCTTAATAATATTTAAGGGTTAATAGCAGCAATAAAATATTTTAACAATTTAAAAAAAATAAACACTAGAGACAATTCTAATTTCTATGGGAATAATTATATTAGAAATAGGTACCTTTTAATATAAAATAATAGTTATTTATATGTATATATTTTATTTAAAATAGATATATATATATATATATATATATATATATATATATATATATATAGATATAATATATAATTTATATAGTTAAATATATTATCTGATAATAGTTAATTTTTATATATATATATTTATAAAATTTATATTATATTACCATAGACTTGTATTAGATAGTACAAGTCAAATCAGATAAAATATACAAATAATATAATTCTATAATATATATGAAGTATACAGTAAATACGACTCTCTACTTCGTAGTATGTAATATTGCATATATATATATGAATCTATTATCATATACCAGCTAATATGTATATTAATATATATATATATTATAAGAGTATAATGATGCTAATTAATATAATGTATAACCAATACCTCCTATAGGATGTATTGATATAACATATATATATATATATATATATATATATATATATATATATATATATATATATATATAATTGTGAGTATAATTACTAATTATTAATTAGGCAGTGAGTATAAACACAAGTTAAACAAGTTGTTATTTAGCATTAGTGAAGGATTACTTCCTATAAAATATATTATGATATCTGGATCACTAGTTTTCTAGTAAGCCTACCAATGATTAACTATGTAACCTATAGGTTATTAGATTATCTAATAGATTTGCTAGTGGGCGTGTTTATATAGCGTATATATATATATATATATATATATATATATATAGGTATCATATAATTGTTATACTTCTATATATATAGGAGGAACTAACTTAACTTTCTTTTACTTTTAGTATTACCTACATAGATATATATATATAAAACATTATATAAAACATTACCTTAAACTTATCTAAGAATATAAATATATATATATATATATATATATATATATATATATATATTTATATTCTTCAGATAAGTTGATGGTAATGTTTCTTTAACGAACTTTTCATCTACAAGAAGAGTGTTCGCAAATTTGAGAAGAAATTTCTTAAAAATACTTCTACTGAAACAAAATTAGCTCTATCGCTAGCTATACAAAATTACAAATCTACATTATCTCGTTCAAAATACATCTATTATAACAAAAAGATAGCATTGATCTCCTCTGGTCCTCACAAATTATCTAAAATGGAAAATAAAATTATCTCTCCTCCAGATGAAAAATCCTCCCCGTTTTACAGAACGCGTTAATTTTTCAACTATAGTTGCATATATGCTATCCTTTTGAAAATGTCTTTGAAAATAAAAATGCAAGCATTCATTATATTATTTGCGCGTCTACTCCATCCATACTCAATCCTACCAAACTAAATCCTACCATCTATATTACCCATCATATTGACTCATTAAGTATATGCAATATCCCTTCACGGTATGAAGTAAATAACTTACTTATGAAATCTCACTGTACCTCGATCCCCCACTGATCCCCTACATATATCATTATATCACACACTTTCACCATTATTTTCTTCTATTTTCTTGGATATTATTGCGAACTCAATAAACTCTGGAGAGGTTTCACCCTGCCTCAAGACTGCCATAATCTCTCCTATTCTGAAAAAAATAAAACATCGACACAAACTCCCTTAGCAATTTTCACCCGATCTCCCACCTACCCTTATTAAGTAAAATATTAGAAAGAATTATTTCCAAACAAATTATCGCTAATATAAATAACAATAATCTTTTCGACCCGTTTCAAAGCGATTTTCGTAAGGATCATTCGACCTAAACAGCTCTCTTCCATATTAATGATACAATATAATCTACCTTAAATAGCAACACGTGTTGCCAGATAATCCTACTTGATCTCTAATCTGCTGTTGTCCGACTTAACTACTATTCATCCCTACTGCATTTCTTTCCTGCAAAAACTACTAATCCACTAAATCAGATTATCCGTTCCTCAATACGTACTACTTACTGCATAACACAGCTGTCTCAGGCTACCATTCACCCTGTAAATTACGTATACTATCTATAATCCATAAATTAATATATTCTTTCACCTCTAGCTATATCTCTGATCTAATTAAAAACGTACAATATTACCTTCTCTACGTT
Organism: Osedax fenrisi; assembly: GCA_964019155.1. Taxonomy (NCBI): domain Eukaryota; kingdom Metazoa; phylum Annelida; class Polychaeta; order Sabellida; family Siboglinidae; genus Osedax; species Osedax fenrisi. The sequence goes on along the minus strand of OZ025244.1, from coordinate 19,295,366 downwards.
ACCAAAATGCTCATCTACTTATCTCCAAGAATTCTAGAAAAGTTTCCCTAAATTCTAGAGATGTTTAGAATTCCTGTCCAAACCTATGGAATTCCTTCCCTCTTACCATTCGTTCTATTAGATCCCACAAAAGATGTATACATCTTATTTCTTCTTTTCTCTCTACCTCTAATCATTAAATCTAATCATTAAATCATCCAACTTATTATTTTTGTCTCGTGTTATATTCAACGTATTATTATTAAATTGTTATTGTATTATTATTATCTTATTATTATTTTCTCCCGCACGAGCGAAGGGGTCTACATGACCCTATTTTAGTGCCTAGTAAAACGTATATAATCATCATAATATGAAATGAGTTTACATCTAGCATTAATATAGTGAACGTACTTAACAAGCTTCCTATATGATACATGTATGTGAAAATTAATCATTGTTATTGAATATAAGTTTAATAACATATATATATTAAAGAAGAACTATATGTTTTGATGTGATATATCATATATATATACCCAATAAACCAAAGTAGGTGTAAAAAGTGATATGCAAGTAGCGTATTTACCAAGTTGTAAATATGGGTGATTTGTGAGGAATTAAAAACTAGTTTTTATTACTATAGTTTTTATTACTATAGTGCATATACACAAACCTCCATTATTAATTAGAACTTATTTAATATACACCTACAATAAAAACTAATGTATATACACAAACCTCCACTAATAATTACAACTTATTTAATGTACACCCAAAATAAAAACTAATACATATACACCAACCTCCACTAATAAGTACAACTTATATAATGTTAAAATAATTTGTTAAATGGTTCTTCTTGATCTCTCTCGTGTATTTGATTCTCTTCGCCATGATATTCTTATCTCGAGACTTGAGATGATTGGTATTAATGGTAGTACCCTCAAATGGTTTAACCCGTACATACTAAACAGGTCATCTGTTAAATTCTGTGACTTATCTTCTAACCACCGCCCTACTCTACGATGTCCCACAAGGTTGTATCCTATGTCCACTTCTATTATCCATATATAGCACCTATAAGGTCTATTATATCCCAAATTAATAGCATTTCTATCATATATATCTTATAATTATGGATATGGCTGTAGCAATTATTATTTCTATTTCGTTTTTTTCTATTAGCATTGTCCGTTAGTGTAACACCAATATATTTAAACGATTTGACTTGTTCTAGTTTTTTCCATACATGTTTATTGTCAGATTATGACTATTATATTTATTCGGATCAGGATCATTGACAAAATCTTACTCTTTTCATGACTTATTTTCATTCCATATCTAGATGCTATTTTTGCTAGCGAATCTGTGAGTTTCTGTAGTTTATTAGATTAACCTGCAATGAAGTATATATCATCTGCAAACCTTAGATTGCTGATCCGTCTACCACCCATAGATATAGTGGAGTAAGATTCTTTTAGTGTATCTTGCATAATCTTCTTCAAAATATGTTAATATATAAAATATGTTAAAAGTACAGGAGATAAAAACAATATTTACGAACACATTGTGTTGTTGAGAATGGATCTCCGATCTTTGATTATTGATTAATATTGAGATTCCTGAAGAGGCACAAAGAGCTGTTATCATATCGATTAATTCCTTACTTATACCATATGTTAGCATGGTATTCCATAACCCCTCATGGCATGCCTGCTCGGTTAGGCTATTTTGAAGTATATAAAGGTAACTATTAGTACCTATATGTTTTTCCATCAGTAATCTACAATTTATTATGTGTTCTACAGTGTTTAGGTGTTTCCTGAAGCTTCGGCTTCAACCGCGGTGTATTAATCAACAATGATTGATTCAGCCTGTGGTGGTTGTCTATTCAGTATAATTCTGAGTAATATATTACTAGGGTGGCTTATCAGACTGAGTGTTCTATAGGTGGAGCATATCTTTAGATTTCATTTCTTTGATATTGGTATTACTAGCGATGTAGTCCATTGTTTGGGCCATATTTTAGTTTTCCTTCCTCCATGTGTTGACATAATTCTCTGAAGATGTTGGTTATTGTAGGTAAACCCGATTTAATTAATTAACCAGGAATATTATCAATACCAGGTGTTTCCCACTCTACAGGATTGTTATCGCTAATTCAACCTAATAGTTTAAAATCGGTAGTCCTTCGTCGTTATCAATCTTTAATGAATCATCAAGTATTTCTAAGTCAGGTTCAGAACTTCAATTCCATGAAATATCCTGTGTCCCGTCACACATTATATTGTAGAAGCCATCTATTTATTTTATAATATATATGTTATATATTATATTTCAATAATATTATTTTGAATTTACCATGATAATAAATGTATTTTCTTAGTATTGTTAGTTATAATAGTTAACCATGCGTCTAAATGAGAATTTAATTTTTCTTAATTTAATAGTTTGAGAAATGTATGTTCTTTACCTAAAAAATCTATGTTTTATTGATCTATGTATCGTATAGAAGTAAATATAGCTAACAAAGCAATTTTATTAATATTTGTATACAATATTATTAAATTTGTTTATATCATTTTTATCATTTTTACCTATATATAATCATTACATCTTTAATACTCTATATATTCTCCTCTTCCATTGATATACAATGCATGTATATTATATTTGTCATGATTAGTAAATCATTATACTTTCTTTTAATTGTAATAACCATTACTTATAAAAGATATGCTATTATCACAATTAATTATAATATATGGTTAATATAATAGACATAATAACACTGAATCAATTACAATTTGTTGTACCACTTTTTCTGAAATAATATTTTGATCTTTTTCTATTACGACTATAATCATATTTAGTAATATATCTGGCTGGAAATGTTTATCAAAGTTTTTTTATATCACTATTTAAAGTATTAAACTATTAAAGTATTTATGATATTGTAACTACAAATCAAAGATTATAATATAATATAATATTTTACTCATAATCTATTTCTACTAACATTACATTTTCTCTATTATTAACAAATTATTAAATTATTGTTAAAATTGTCTCAAAAACAGGAGGGTCCAAAGATATCCGGACTACCTTTATTTGTAAAGGAGAATTCCGGACACCCATGCACCCCCCACTATTCCTGCACACATATTAAAATGCACTGTATCTAAATAATATACTATATATTACCTACTATTACCTGTGTTATTATTATTCATCGTATTCAAATATTCTTCAAAGCGAACTACTGTCATTTGAATTCATAGAGATTACCCTACCCTAGACTTATAACGATATACTTTAGATATTCAATAATAAAAGGGGATTGATAATTGCAATATTTGACCTTTACTCTTTCTGATTCATTCCATACCATGACTCATTGCATCGTTACGCATAGTTGTAGACATATCAGTAAGGATAGTACTTCATATCCTTAGGAGGGAAAGTATAAAATAAATATTAAATCAATAAATATAATGTATATATATATATATATATATATGATATAACTCGATTTCTTAAATATATATATATATATATAGGTATAGATATATCTACTGTATAAGTATAATCATATAGTTCATGTAATAAAATATAATAGTTTAACAATTGATAAATAAAATTCTACAAACAAAATTATTTTCTGAAATATATTTGATGATGTATAATTAATTTTATAAATTAAAGTTAAATATATAGGTACTACCTATAGGTATACTATATTATAATGTATTTATTTATATATTAGAGTATGTTCAACATACTATAGTATTAACATTATAAATTATTATCGATTATAATACAAATTATTGATAATATCCTATACAAGAGTTTATTACATTAACAAAAGTAATAATAATAGTATTATGTGTTATGCATTTAGTATACTATAGGTACTATAGTTTATCAACGATGGAACACAACTTATCGACACAATCACTAAATTTGCCAAATAATATGGGATACAAAGGAATGGCCAGATCTTTGGAAACAATCGCTAATAATACAAATTCCGAAGAAGGGAAACCTTGAGAAGTGCGAAAACTATCGAACTGTTAGTCTGATATCACACGCAAGCAATATCGTATTGAGAATAATTCTAAATCGATTAAATCCGATGGTGGAAAGTATTCTAGCAGAAGAACAAGCTGGATTTAGGATAAAAAGAAGCACGACGGAACAAATCTTAAACTATAGAATTATGGCGGGAAAATACATTGAACATGGAAAGAAACATTGTAACAATTTTATTGACTTCAAAAAGGCGTTTGACTGTGTATGGCATAAGTGACTAAGGAATATAAAGATACATTTTAATATTGACGAACACCTTATATCAATCATAGAAACCTTTATAAAAAGGCGATCAGCGCAGTGATAGTTAACGATACAAGAGGATACTTCTTTCTGACATCGGTAGGAGTACGACAAAGTTGCCTTCTGTCGCCAACTCTATTCCATATTTTCTTAGAAAAAATCATGCAATACACTCTAAACAACCACAATTCAACCATAGCTGAAGGAGTATATAATATTTGTAACCTAAGGTTTGCAGATGACATAGATTTAATGGCAGGATCAATTCCAGAATTACAACAGCTCACAGACAAATTATATAACTGCTGTGCAGCATACGGCATGAACGTGAGTCTTGAAAACGTAAGATCATGGTAAATGAATTCTCAAACAGCCATTCAAACGTTTTAGGAACGGTGATACACTAGAAACACTCGACAAATTCAAATATCTGGGAGCTACATTGATAAAGATGGAAAAAGTGAAAAAGAGATAAAAAATATGATTGGCAACGACAAATTCGGCTCTGGTAAATTAACTAAAATATGAAAAAGGCAGAAGCATCTCATTATAATGCGTACCAAGATACACGTATACAAATATTATATTATATGGTTGAAAAACATGTACATTAAATGAAACCATAGATAAAAGAATAAATGCATTCGAATCTAAATTATATAGAAGAATCATAGGAATCTCATACCGAAAAAGGAAAACGAAATATTATGTTTAAAGAAAATTATTAAAGAAATAGGCTCTATTGAACCACTCCTTTCAACTATAAAAAGAAGGAAATTGTCTCATTTTGGCCAAACAATACGACACGAATCTCTCCATAAAGTAATCATGCAAGTTTTTGTAAAAGGAAAGTGAAGACAGGGACATCCGAAAACGAACTGGATGTATAATATTATAGAATGGACAAAAAGTGATATCTGTGATCTTCACGAAAATACATTGGACCGTGAGAAATGGAAAAAAACATGTATAATTGCCGCGATTTAAATCCCCCTATAGGGGAGTATACGACCAACCGGTCACGGGATTAAGGTTAAAGGTTATACTATAGGAATGAAACATATCCGTACCTAACGTTCAAATGTTCAATAATAAAATAAATAATAATTAATAACCTTGATATCTATGTACCATAATACATATGTATGTGGTTAGCTAATAGGTTTATTATCAATATATATATATATATATGTTATGAATATTTCAGTTTGAAGGACATTATAATCATGCGATATTGTATGCAATATACGATTTAATACGACTTAATTTGATTATACAATAACATTTATATCGAATTATAATTATTATAATTATTAATAATTTTTGTTTTATCAAAATTAAATTACAATTAATTGTTTCACATGTAATCCATTTATTACCCGTATCATAGTTATTTTAATAAATGGAACATAATCCATTTATACATGTGAACCAATTCATTTTAATTTGATTTTGACTATACGACTTTTAACTAATTATCAATTTACATTATGAAGGTCATAATTCTCTTATTAATTTTTATATTTATATTAATAATACAAATTTAAAATTATATAATATGTAATACACACACATACACATACACATACATACACACATATACACACACATATATATCCATTATCATATAATATTATCTTATATATCCTATTTGTGGAATGGTAACAATATTATAGAGTTATACAATATACATATTATGTAACATGTAATCGGTCCGCGGAATTCTACAATACAGCCGAAGAGTGTATATCATGTATACCATTGCATCATCGGTATTAGTGAACATTACGTAATCATTGACCTATAGGTCATTGCGCAATAATTTCGGGCGTTACCTAATAAATTATAATATAATAATTATAATATAATATGCGAATTTAACTTAACATTATATAAGCTGTAAACTATGGTAGGTGATGATTTATAGACTGCTGCACTATCCTATAATAAACTGAACTATAGGCTTGCATGTAGGTATGTTTACCTATAGGTATAATATACTATAATGTACGACGTACATTGTACGTATCTATAATATATATATATATATATATATATATATATATATATATATATATATCTTATAGTATATTACGCGATGACTTAATATATTATATATAGTGTATATAAAGAAGACTCTTTGTAGCAACCGTAGAAAGCGTACTAACCTATGGATCTGAGTCATGTACATTGGATGACTGGATAGCACATACACGTGAATGCTTCGTAAATCCCTACATATATCTTGGCAAGAACACTCCACAAATAAAAATGTGTATGATAAACTACCTCTTGTTTCATCCAAAATAAAATCCAGAAGGATGAGAATGGCTGGTCACTGTATACGGCATCCGCAACTATCAACAAACCCGCTCATTTTATGGGAACCCACACAAGGCAAAGCTAACAGAGGTCGCCGACGATTGAACTATGTTGATGTGTTCAAAAAAGACACTTGTCTCCTAGAGAAGGAAGAGATAAGAACCAGCATGCTCGATAGAGATATCTGGCGGGAGTGAGTCATACTGATGCTCGAGTAGACGATGAAGATCATCCTCGTAATTAAGAAAAAGCAAGTATATATATATATATATATATATATATATATATATATATACATTAGTATAAATTATACTACACCTCATGCAATAGTATTATACATACAATAATAGGGTTTATTTAGACACTTATATTTATAATAATGAACAAAGTATCGCACATTGGTAGCGTATATAAGTTATAATGATAGACGGGCCTCCCGCGGTTACCTAATGGGTTAACCTAATGGGTTTACTTAATGGGTTAACCTAATGGGTTTACCTAATGTGTTACCCTAATGGTTTAACCCGATAGTTATATTAAAATATGCTTGATCAGCTTTTTCCGGAAGATTACAAATCCACCGAGAACCTCCTATCATCCGAGGAAGATTGTTGCACATCGATGCGGTAGACTTTCGATATCACCTCATTGTCATGCGCAGTCTGTAGCAGTCGTCTTAACGCCTCGAATAGCCATAGCTATAGCCGATATATATATATATATATATATATATATATATATATCTACAGTTCTTTTGTCCGAAATACCTGATAGTATATTAGCGTTGATAAATATGCAGGTTCTACAGAAATAATTACCTGTTTCTTTAAACATAAACATTTATATTTAATTCCTGGAGTTATTCGTATAGGTTATAACTATTCTAATGTTCGTATACAGTCATCGGTATACTATATATAGTATAGAGTAGACTCTATATATTAGTATACTCTATAGAGTATGTCTATTGCATTAGTAATTGTTATAAGTATATATAGTATAATATACAATAACAAGCTACGGGTTAACGAAGTGCATTTCGTTGTAAATATTTCATGTTAAAGATTATATGTATACAAGTAGGGGAACCTATAGGGAAATGCTGTCCGTAGCAAGTATGTCCTATAAGGACATATATATATATATATATATATATATATATATATATATATATATATATATTATACATTTATATCTCCGTACAAGTAAATAAGTGTATGTATTTCAATGTCTACTTAAAGATACCAGTTTCTATTTCAGGGATACCTATTTCTACTTCATGGATACCTATATCTACTTCATGGATACCTATATCTACTTCATGGATACCTATATCTACTTATGGGATACCTATATCTACGTCATGGATACCTAGTAGGTATGTTATATAACATAACGTAATACTTGGATAATGCGGGCAATATAATGAACTTTATACTTTATACTTTTGAACTTTTATATATAATGAACTTTATATTATTTGTACATGGATAGATGATACATATATAGTTATCTAATATATATATATATATATATATATATATATATATATATATATATATATATATATATGTTATAGAGCTGGTTTACATGGGGTATACCCCACTTACACGCGTAGATGTGGGTTACTGTTTGCTGGCGGTATTAAGTAGGCTTCGTATATGTTATTAAGTGATATGCGGCAGTGCGCATTGAATTCGTGCGACACACGATCATTATTAAAATAGTTCGTATTATCTTCAGACTGATGACAAGTTGTCATTGACAACGTAATAATACGATTCGCTTCAGAACTTGTTCGTGGAGGATACCACGATAGGCATTTATAAATACATGTTGTATATATTGTATATTTGTATATGTAATAGGTTTTGTCGAATAAACTATAATAACGGACGAAGTTATTGACCCTTCATCATTTGGCGCACTCGGCAGGATTGTTTATAAATATAAAAACTAATTAATTAATTTAAATGTAATGTGTGTGTTACGTAATACGCGTACCAGTCAGTGATTGCAATACAATATTTGTTGTTGTTTAGTGGACACGCCCACGTCCCCGCAACCCCGCGCGTACTAGTTTTAGTTTACAGCAATATCACGTTATATATTATATATATATTATATATATATATAACTATATATAAATAGTTAACATCGTTTTGATCGGGAGTAACCCTATTAATAAACCGCGAGCAAACATTTACTGATAGTTGGGTAGGCGTAGTGGAATTACTCAGATATGATGACAACAAAACCACCTGTTACGATGGTGGACACAAATCAGGCAAGTGAGGCAAGTAAAGTAGACGATGTTCAACCAGTTAAACTGGATGGTAGTATGCCATAATATGTAAGTAGGCGAAGGGAAATGCGATTTTTCACAAGGTAAGATGGTGTAGATATTGAGGAGTGGATAGAAGACATTAAGGAGCATATGAGTTGTACGGGTTATATACATTTAGAGTTCGTGATAGACCACGTACAAGGGATAAACAAGGGAGTTAAGGACTAGACAACTATGTCATACTGGGGCATCCGTACAGGAGCTTTATGATGCTCTAATATAAACTTTTGGAGAGAAATTGGACAGAGAGTGTGCGGGGGAACATTTGTATTCGAGGGTACAGAAGGAAGAAGAAGGGTTATTGGAGTTGTCTAGTTTTATGCAACTTATGGGGAAAGATAAGAGGAGACGCTAATAATAGGGAGAATGCATTAAAAGCTAGGTTAACGGGGTTGTGAGTAATAATTCGTTGAAGAGGGAATTACGTAGACTACAATAGGAACAATCCTCCCTCACATTTATCGGGTTAAGATCTAGGGCTATATAATCAGAAAAGTCGTATGATAATTCGTATGACATAAATGTGATAGTAATAGAAGAGACCGACCAATGGTCGCAATTCAGGCAGAAAGTAGAAGGGCAGATAGAAAACCTGATGCGATCCGTAAGTCAGTCAATGGAACGGTTAATTAATGATAGGGAATATGGTATAGGAGATAGTGGATCAGGCAATCGGATAAATTGTTGGAAATATGGGTTATTGGGCCATATAGAGGCACAGTGTAACGAGTATATAGGTTAAGGTCAGTATAGATATCAGGTTCAGTATAGAGGGCAAGGTCAGTATAGAGGTCAGGGTCAGTATAAAGATCAATGGTAGGGTTAGTATATATATCAAGGTCATAGTCAGCATAGAGGACAAGGTAAGGGAAATGATTAGTTATATTTATGGAAGAACCGCGATCGAGACGGAGCAAGGGTATAGCGGAAGTATTATGTAAGAGGAACCATTTATTTGGAGAAAATCCAACGGCGGAAGTAGTAATAAAAGGGTTAGAATGCAATATAATGATAGATACAGGTGGAGATATATCATGCATAGATATAGGATGGTTTCGTAAGACGTATAAGGGAATTCCGGTGAGAACAATATGGGTAAATGGAGCAGATATATTCAATATTGAATATATATATTCAGGTATATATTAATATATATATATATATATATATATATAACAATATATATAAAAATAAAAATAACAATAAAAATATATATATATATCTATTATATAAAAGAAAGTCTATTTAATTATATATATATACTAGCCGTACCCGACCCGGCGTTGCTCGGTTTTGATTATTTTCCTATATATTATATATTAATTATAGCTATTCCTGATTCTTAATTGATATATATATAATACAATAAATGTTAGCTGACATACAAAACAAAGTAGAAAACATTTTCAAATAATATGTTAAAAAATACAACAAATATTTCAAATATTACAAAATATGTTTTAAAAAAATGTCTAAAACCCAAACCTAAACCCAAACACAAACCGTACACTACCCTGCGTTGCTAGGTTTTTGATTATTTGCCTATTAATTGTAGCTATTCCTGATTATACTTAGCTAATATTTAATTGTTTTCTTCTAACTAATATTTACTAATTCTAATTGTATCCGATGTAGACTCAGCGTTGTTCGTTTTTAAGATTATTTGTAAAATATTTGGTAAGATTACAAATAATAATTTAAAATATTACAAAATATATTTTTAAAAAGTGTCTAAAAATATTTTAAGAAATATAAAAAATATTTCAACATATTAGTAGCCATACCTGATTTTTAATGCCTATTAATTTTTTTTATTAATTATAGCTATTCCTGATTATTCTAAAATATATAATTGCTAAAAATTGCAAAAAAATATATAAAATATTACAAAATATGTTTTAAAAACAAACCATACCCGACCCGGCATTTCTTGGTTTTTGTTTGTTTGCCTATCTATTATTTATTATTTATTAATTAGGGCAATTTCTGATTCTATATTTCTAGTATATACAATTAAATAAAGTTTATTTAAAATACAAACAAATATAGAAAAATATTGTTTATAATATTTAAAAAATTAGTGAACAAATATTTCAAAAAATATTTTAAAAAATACAACAAATATTTCAAATATTACAAAATATGTTGAAAACCCAAACCCAAACCGTCCCAAAACGGCGTTGATCGGTTTTTAATTATATGCCTATCTATACTTTATTAATTATAACTATTCCTGATTTAGAATTGTTTGCCGAACCCAACCCGACGTTGCTCGTTTTTTTATTATTTGCCTATCAATTATTAATTATAGTTATTCCTAATTATGCATAGCTATTCTTTAATTGTTGTCTTCTAACTAATATTTAATAAATCTAACTGTATCCGATGTAGATCTAGCGTTGTTCTTTTTAAGACTTATTTGTAAAATATTTTGTAAAAATACAAAAATACAAAAATACTTTAAAATATTATAAAATATATTTTTAAAAAGTGTCTAAAAATATTTTTTAAATATAAAAAATATTTCAACATATTTGCAGTCATACCCTACCCGGCGTTGCTAGGTTTTTGATTGTTTGACTATTTATTTTTATTAATTATAGCTATTCCTGATTATTCTAAAATATATAATTGCTAACAAATACAAAAAATATTTAAAATATTACAAAATATGTTTTAAAAAAATGTCGAAAACTCAAACCTAAACCCAAATCCAAACAGTACTCGACTCGACATTTATCGGTTTTTGATTGTTTGCCTATTTATTATTTATTAATTAGAGCTATTCCTGATCCTACATTTCTAGTATATACAATTAAATAAAATTAAACATATGTAGAAACATATTTTTTTTAATATTTAAAAAATTAGATAAAAAATATTTCAAAAAATACAACAGATATTTCAAATATTCCAAAATATGTTGAAAACCTAAACCCAAACAGTTCCAAATCGGCGTTGCTCGGTTTTTTATTATTTGCCTATCTATCATTTATTAATTATAACTATTCCTGATTTGGAATTTCTTGCCGTACCCAACTTTGCTTTACTCGTTGTTTGATAGCTTACCTATCTATTATTTATTATTTATGGCTATTCATGATTCTGCTTTTCATATACAATAACATAAATTGTTGCTAAAATTCAAACAAATTTATACAAATATTAATATCTCAAAAATTAGTGGAAAAATATTTCAAAAATATTTCAAATAATATTTAAAAAAATACAACACATATTTCCAATATTACAAAATAGTACTTAATAAATATCGAAAACCCAAACCGCACCCTGCGTTGATCGATTTTTGATTGTTTGCCTATCTATTATTTATTAAGTATAGCTATTCCTGATTCTGTATTCCTAGTATACAACAAATATTTCCAAATATTACAAAATATATTTTTTATAAATGTTCTACAAATATTTTAAAAAGTATATTATTATATCTTATAATATTTATATATTTATTATATAATTATAATATTTTAATTATATCTTAAAATAATAATATTTCAACGAATAGTTGAAAAATATAAAAAATTATTTCAAATAATATTTTTTAAAATACAAAAAATATAAATAATATTACAAAATATATTTTAAAAAAATTTCAAAAAAATGTTTAAAAATATTTAAAAAAAACTTCAAAAATATTTCAAAAAATGTCAAAAATATTTCAAAAATATTTCAAAAAATTTCCAAAATTTCCAAAAATTTCAAAAAAAAATCAAAAAAAATTCAAAAAAATAGTTCGAAAAAATGTAAAAAAAATATTTCAAAAATGCGACGCCGAAGATTTTGGACGACAAAAAATCATTTTAATGGCAAAAAGTCAATTTTTCAGGTTTTTCTGGGGTACGCGGTATAAAATTCAAAAAATTTTCCGGACCAAGACCATACTGTTGCAAATTTATTAAGATCGGGTATAACATATTTTCGCGACGTACCCCGGTTCTCGAGTTACCTCACCAGATACACACACACACACACACATATATATATATAATTAAATAGACTTTCTTTTATATAATAGATGTGTGTGTGTGTGTGTATCTGGTGAGGTAACTCGAGAACCGGGGTACGTCGCGAAAATATGTTATACCCGATCTTAATAAATTTGCAACAGTATGGTCTTGGTCCGGAAAATTTTTTGAATTTTATACCGCGTACCCCAGAAAAACCTGAAAAATTGACTTTTTGCCATTAAAATGATTTTTTGTCGTCCAAAATCTTCGGCGTCGCATTTTTGAAATATTTTTTTTACATTTTTTCGAACTATTTTTTTGAATTTTTTTTGATTTTTTTTTGAAATTTTTGGAAATTTTGGAAATTTTTTGAAATATTTTTGAAATATTTTTGACATTTTTTGAAATATTTTTGAAGTTTTTTTTAAATATTTTTAAACATTTTTTTGAAATTTTTTTAAAATATATTTTGTAATATTATTTATATTTTTTGTATTTTAAAAAATATTATTTGAAATAATTTTTTATATTTTTCAACTATTCGTTGAAATATTATTATTTTAAGATATAATTAAAATATTATAATTATATAATAAATATATAAATATTATAAGATATAATAATATACTTTTTAAAATATTTGTAGAACATTTATAAAAAATATATTTTGTAATATTTGGAAATATTTGTTGTATACTAGGAATACAGAATCAGGAATAGCTATACTTAATAAATAATAGATAGGCAAACAATCAAAAATCGATCAACGCAGGGTGCGGTTTGGGTTTTCGATATTTATTAAGTACTATTTTGTAATATTGGAAATATGTGTTGTATTTTTTTAAATATTATTTGAAATATTTTTGAAATATTTTTCCACTAATTTTTGAGATATTAATATTTGTATAAATTTGTTTGAATTTTAGCAACAATTTATGTTATTGTATATGAAAAGCAGAATCATGAATAGCCATAAATAATAAATAATAGATAGGTAAGCTATCAAACAACGAGTAAAGCAAAGTTGGGTACGGCAAGAAATTCCAAATCAGGAATAGTTATAATTAATAAATGATAGATAGGCAAATAATAAAAAACCGAGCAACGCCGATTTGGAACTGTTTGGGTTTAGGTTTTCAACATATTTTGGAATATTTGAAATATCTGTTGTATTTTTTGAAATATTTTTTATCTAATTTTTTAAATATTAAAAAAAATATGTTTCTACATATGTTTAATTTTATTTAATTGTATATACTAGAAATGTAGGATCAGGAATAGCTCTAATTAATAAATAATAAATAGGCAAACAATCAAAAACCGATAAATGTCGAGTCGAGTACTGTTTGGATTTGGGTTTAGGTTTGAGTTTTCGACATTTTTTTAAAACATATTTTGTAATATTTTAAATATTTTTTGTATTTGTTAGCAATTATATATTTTAGAATAATCAGGAATAGCTATAATTAATAAAAATAAATAGTCAAACAATCAAAAACCTAGCAACGCCGGGTAGGGTATGACTGCTAATATGTTGAAATATTTTTTATATTTAAAAAATATTTTTAGACACTTTTTAAAAATATATTTTATAATATTTTAAAGTATTTTTGTATTTTTGTATTTTTACAAAATATTTTACAAATAAGTCTTAAAAAGAACAACGCTAGATCTACATCGGATACAGTTAGATTTATTAAATATTAGTTAGAAGACAACAATTAAAGAATAGCTATGCATAATTAGGAATAACTATAATTAATAATTGATAGGCAAATAATAAAAAAACGAGCAACGTCGGGTTGGGTTCGGCAAACAATTCTAAATCAGGAATAGTTATAATTAATAAAGTATAGATAGGCATATAATTAAAAACCGATCAACGCCGTTTTGGGACGGTTTGGGTTTGGGTTTTCAACATATTTTGTAATATTTGAAATATTTGTTGTATTTTTTAAAATATTTTTTGAAATATTTGTTCACTAATTTTTTAAATATTATAAACAATATTTTTCTATATTTGTTTGTATTTTAAATAAACTTTATTTAATTGTATATACTAGAAATATAGAATCAGAAATTGCCCTAATTAATAAATAATAAATAATAGATAGGCAAACAAACAAAAACCAAGAAATGCCGGGTCGGGTATGGTTTGTTTTTAAAACATATTTTGTAATATTTTATATATTTTTTTGCAATTTTTAGCAATTATATATTTTAGAATAATCAGGAATAGCTATAATTAATAAAAAAAATTAATAGGCATTAAAAATCAGGTATGGCTACTAATATGTTGAAATATTTTTTATATTTCTTAAAATATTTTTAGACACTTTTTAAAAATATATTTTGTAATATTTTAAATTATTATTTGTAATCTTACCAAATATTTTACAAATAATCTTAAAAACGAACAACGCTGAGTCTACATCGGATACAGTTAGAATTAGTAAATATTAGTTAGAAGAAAACAATTAAATATTAGCTAAGTATAATCAGGAATAGCTACAATTAATAGGCAAATAATCAAAAACCTAGCAACGCAGGGTAGTGTACGGTTTGTGTTTGGGTTTAGGTTTGGGTTTTAGACATTTTTTTAAAACATATTTTGTAATATTTGAAATATTTGTTGTATTTTTTAACATATTATTTGAAAATGTTTTCTACTTTGTTTTGTATGTCAGCTAACATTTATTGTATTATATATATATCAATTAAGAATCAGGAATAGCTATAATTAATATATAATATATAGGAAAATAATCAAAACCGAGCAACGCCGGGTCGGGTACGGCTAGTATATATATATATATATATATACGAAGGATATGCAGCATAATAGCAGCATAATATACTTTTAAAATTAATAGCAGCATAATATTAGCATAATAGCAGCATAATAGCAGCATAACAGCAGCATAATATCATGACAACTTAAAAGCAGCATAATAGACATTTAATAGCAGCATAATAGCACAATGTAAACATGTGAGGCTCTAGCATATGCTGTTATGCTGCTATTATGCTGCTATTACTGTTTGCTGGGATTGTTGGGTAGTAACTTGTTTAAATACATGGCCGATAATTTAATAAGAGAGGTAACGAGTAGGGTAGCATGGTTAGGGGTATTAGAGGCATATCGAGATAAGGATATTAATCAAAATAGTATGACAGAACAAGTACTAACAGTTAGGATGTAACGGTATATTAAGATTATGCCAGGAGTAAGTCAGATGGTAGAGTGATATAGTGGAAATGGCAGTAGTGTAGGATTGGTAGAAGGGTTAACCAGAGGAAGAATAGTAGTAAGTCCAGGTCACAATAGGTCAGTAGATGGTATCCTCTGGGTAGATATAGCTAATTATTCGGAAAGGGAAATGTCACTTCAATCAGGTAGGCAAGTAGCGATATTAATAGTAGGTAGAGTAGTGGTGAAAGAGAAAGACGGATAGAAAGAGCGTTGTGTACGGGTAGCCATGGATGCGATGTCAACACATAATATGACTAAACGTCAATTATCGCAAGTAGATGAGCTAGTCAGTAAACATTATCGAGTATTCAGCAGTAATAAGAATTATGTTTATTATTCAGACAAGGTACCACATAAAATTGCATTGACATATGGGTTTCCTGTAAGACTTCCTCATCGTAGAATACCGGCCAAACAGTGGGAAGAAGTCAAAGAATATGTTGATGCTCATTTGGAGGCAGGCATAATAAGACCGAGTACTTCACCGTACACTGTACGGCGTAAAGTAGTCCGATGGCTTTAATAAAGAAGAAATATGGGAAATTAAGGGTGTGTGTAGAGTATAGACATTTACCACGAGTAGAAGAAGCATTATATTGTCTGAATGGGGCTAAGTTCTTTTCTATACTAGATTTATCTCAAAGTTTCTTACAATGCGCATTAGATGAGGGAGATATACAGTTTATAAATATACAGCTAAGAAATCTTTTAGTTGTGGGAATATGGTATCTACGAAATTCGTAGTACAAATATACTAGAATGCCTATGGGATTAATTAATGCTCCCGCTACATTTTCTCGATTGATGCAAGCTTGCGTGAAGGATGAGCATTTGCGTACATTAGTATTGTATCTAGATGACATACTGCTTTTTAGTACAACATGGGAAGGCATGCTCATTAGATTGGATAAGATTTACCATAAATTAACCGACTTCGGTCTCAAATTAAAATCTAGGAAATGCCTATTCTTTAAAGAAAAAACTATGTATTTAGGTGACCTGATCTCGAAGGAAGGAATCGCACCTGACCCATGAAAGATAAGCGCAGTGAAAGATTGGAAGTGCCAAGAAATAATAATGAAGTAAAGTCATTTTTGGGGTTAGCTTCGTATTATAGGAAATTCGTTGAAGGTTATGCAGCGATAGCCACAAAAGCCATTAAATGAATTATTAAACAAGGAGGGACATTTCATATGGAGTGAGGAGTGTGAAAGGGAATTCCATAAATTAAGGTCCTATTTGGTTAGATTTCCAGTATTAGGCTATCCTGATTTCTCTAAACCATTCATCTTAGAAACAGATGCCAGTTTACAAGGATTAGGGGCAACCCTGTCTCGAGGGGAGGGAGGAGATACGAGAGTAATCGTATATGCTTCTAGAGCCTTAAATGGCAAGAAAAGAATGCTGATAAGTATGGTAGTATGCGATTATAACTATTGGCGTTGACAGAGATGTTCAGGAAATATTGTATGGGTAGTAAGATAGTCGCATATACAGATAACAACTTTATATTCGATAACCCCTTAATAGGATTAAGGAATCCAAATTAACAGCTACCAACATGAGATGGGTTGCTCAAATAGAACAGTATGATATGGTATTAAAATATAAACCGGGTAAAGTAAATGGGAATGTTGATAGTTTAAGTAGAAAGATTCAAGGTGAGATAAGAACTCTGGATAAGGAAGAAGCATTCAATATGTGGCCAGCAATTTTGAATGATGAATTAAGTAAAGTACAAAGGGCGGATGTGGATTTAGGAAGAGTGATGGAGGCTTTACAGGAAAATAAATGACCGAATAAGAAAGAAGTAAAAAAAGTGGGAATGGAGAGCGAAGATACTTATCAGATATTAGAAGTTGCTTGTATTGAGTAAAGGTGTACTGTATAAGAACGAGACGAGTAACCATAAAGGGCGGACGTTGGTAATATCAGAATCAATGAGGGTATACCACTATATACTATAGTGATGTTGTCACGGTTACATGATGCTATGATGCATCAAGATCGGGATCGATCAGTAGGTCTAATATGAGAAAGAGGATATTGGCCGGGAATTTGGAAATATATAGAAAGGTATGTAGATAACTGTAAAACGTGTGCAATATCCAAAGCGTGTCCTCTAAAGGTAAACAATTAGTTCGAATATTCCGGGTGAGATTTTAGCTATCGACTTTACGACACTGGAAAAATGTAAAGGAGTTATTGAGAATGTAGCATCGAAATTTACTCAGGATGTATACCTATAGGTACTAAAGACCAAAAGGCAAAGTACAGTACAGTAGTGAAAGTATTGGAAAGAGAATGTTTGTTAGGTTTGGCATACCTTCAAGAATCCATTCCGACCAGGGAACGAACTTCATGGGTCAAGTAGTTAAGGGTTTGTGTGAAGCGTATAGTATTAATCGTTCATGGAAAACCGCTTACCATCCCCAAAGGAATTGCCAGGTGTAGAGATTCAATATAATTCTCCATAACCTACTGAGAACTCTAAGTATCGAAGAGAAGGAGGATTGGAAAAATAAACTTCCCAAAGTACTGCTAGCTTATAATAGTAGTATACATTCGGTAATGAAAAACTCACTTTTCGGTGTATTCTTTGGTCGCCAACCCATACTACCAATCGATCGTAGTATGGGTGTTATACGTAATAATGAACTGGGTAAAAAGGTAGAAAAATATTGGTATAAGGTGAATACGGACACTATATTAGGACGGGAACATACAGAGTTACCCACAGGAACACGGGTTCAGATACGACAGCATCCTTTGGGTCGTTGTCGCATTCAAAACAAGTATGGGGATGTGGAGTATGAAGTAGCGGAGAGGTTAAATGACCAACTATATTTATTTGAAAGACCAGGAAATGGGTCTAAATCGCAGCGAGTGACCCATGACGCCGGCTAGTACGTATTGGCAATCGGGTAGATAACAATGTGGAAGAGAGCGATTGGGTAGAAGAATTAGTGAGTTTACTTTGTTATATGTAGGTATGTTTGTATGGGTGAACCTATATGTATGTATATGTATTTGTGTGTGTGCATTTGTATATGCGTGTATTAATGTACGTATGTGTGTATATGTGTATATATATGTATATGTATATTCATATATATTTTATGGAAATAATATATTGATATGACAATATCGTTATTTTATTGAATAACTCATTATTTATTTATATAATTTTATCAAATAAGATTGCATCCTTTTAGTTATTTTTTTTTAGTTTTGTAAAAATTTATCAAATTGCCTATTATTTGTTATCATATATATTTGTATAATTATTTTCCATTCTCGAATAATTAACAGGGTAGAACTAGATAAGCCTTGCTTTTTTTCTACCCAGTAGTTCGCTACATCTTCTGAGTTATATATATATATATATATATATATATATATATATATATGTTGTACGGTAGCCGTATAGACGTAGTACTGTTATCCACAGAAGAAAGAACAACTGTGTTTCTATTTTAATCAACTTTATTCAGTATCAACCTATATAGGATAGTATGTAATAATAATAATAATAATAACAATAATATAATAATAATAGTTTACCGTGTATGCGGGTTCGTCGATTCTATATTAGTTAGTAAATAACTGACACTATACGTTTGGTGTCCAAAATCAGAATGAAATAAATAACATAAACGCGAATCAATATTTACTGAACGCGTTCCACTCCAGTGCATCGGATAGTGGCAGTGTATTTATGGAATACCGATTGCGATAGCTACAATATACGTTCGCAGTCGAGGCGCTCTTATACAATCTAAACCTATCATGACTCACTCTATAACATCCACCCCTACTACAAAAAAAAATGTTGCCCCAACATTTTCATACTACACTACTTAAATGTCACCTTTCTCAAATTCCTTCTATTCTCAACCCTTTTTAACCCCCCTCTCATTATCATATATGCAGACGTATCTCTTACTTTACCTTCTACCGTCCAACTTACATCGCCCCAAATATTCGCTAATTTCCGCCTGCCTAATACTCTATTTTTTACTAATACCTCACACCCAACTTCGAGATCATCCCTCGATTCCTCCTTACCTCTATTAGTTTCCCCTAGTAATTTGAGAACCCGCCGGTTAATTTCACCCATCTTTTTACTAGTCTCCCAAACCCAATCACTTTCTACATTTCTCCTACTTAAACCCATCTGTGTGTCTACAGGTAGATTTTCCTCCCGGCCAAACATCAGAAAGAATGGTGAAAACCCTGTGGTTTTATGCGGAGTGCAGTTATAAGCATGAATTAATTTCGGTAGATGTATTGGCCATTGACTTTTGTCCTCGCTACAAAGAGTCCTTAACATAGTAATTATTGACCTATTCATTCGCTCGCATTGACCATTACCCTCCGGATGATAGGGACTTGTCCTACTCTGTCTTATACCAAATAATTTGCAAATCTCTCGAACTACTTCTGATTGGAAATTCCTCCCCTGGTCCGTATGTATCCTTAATGGGATCCCATAGCAGAAAATCCACTCGTTCATCAATATCTTTGCTACTGTTACGGCCAATTGGTTCCTAGTGGGTACTGACTTTGCTAATTTTGTATATGCGTCGGTAATAACCAAGACGTTATCTCTTCCATCTGAAGCCTTATCTAATCCCACAAAATCTAGAAATACTAATTCTAGAGGTCTAGATGCCACTAGTGATCCCATCTCTACTCTAGGTATTCTACCTTGCTTCGATATCTGGCATACTTCACACTTTAGTATATATTCCTTTACATCTTTATATCTACCTTTCCATGTATATCTACTATTTATCAGAGATACAGTACGGTCTATCCCCTGATTCCCATTCTTATCATGTAATCCTACTAATATTTCTTTAATCATTACCCTTGGCACTACTAGAACATCATTACCATTCTCTCTACCCATGTATAATATACCATCTATTATTCTATAGTGTCCTTTCGGATGTCCCGACTCTAATTCCCCTATAATCTTACTTAAGTCTCTCTCTTCTAACTGATATTTCCTTAACTCTTCTTTACTAATATCCTGTACTACCTTAACCTCAGTAACCTCTAGGTCATCTTCATATAATATCATAATATCCTCCCCTTCTACTTCACTACTTCGTTTCCTAGACAATGCGTCGGCCACCTGATTTAAGCTTCCTGCTCTATACTTTATATCTAAGTCAAACGGTGCCAATCGAGCTACCCATCTTTGCTCTAATGCTGTCAACTCCCCTTTCCTTGATATATACGCCACAGCACTATTATCCGTATATACAGTGCACTTGGATCCCATTAAATAATGTCTGAATTTATCAGATACTGCCCAAACTATCGCTATAAACTCTAGTTTTTTTGAAGAGTAATTAGCTTTATTTTTCTCCCCTGTACTAAGAGTTCTACTCGCGAATGCTATTGTTCGTAATTTACCATCTATTCTCTGACTTAACACGGCCCCCAGACCAACGTCTGATGCATCGGTCTCTAAAATAAAGGGAAACCCATATTTAGGTAAACTTAGTACCGGTGCCTCTATAATCTTTGATTTTAAAGATTTCATGGCCACCTCACACTCCTCATACCATTCTAAATTAATTCTCCTACTTCTCCTATTTGAAATCCTACCCTTCCCTTCTCCGGACTTAGTTAATAACGTTAATGGTGACACTAATGTTGAATATCCCTTAATAAATTTCCTATAATAAGACCCTACTCCTAGAAAAGATCTTAATTCTTTTAAATTCCTTGGTCTAGGCCACTCACTAATAGCCCGTGTTTTCTCCTGATTAGTCCTAATCCCATTTTCCGAAATATTCATACCCAGGAATATAATCTCCTTCATAAACAGTTTACACTTACTACTATTAAGCCGTAGTCCCACCTTTTCTAATCGTTTCAATATTATCTCTACATGTTCTACATGCTCTTCGTGTGTTTTAGAATATACCACAACATCATCTAAGTAGCACACCATAAACTTAAATATCTCCTCCCTAAATAAATTAGACATGATTCTTTGGAAAGTCGCGGGTGCGTTAACCAAACCGAATGGCATCCTAGTGAATACATATAGGCCCCATGGCGAACTAAATGCCGTTTTATGTTGGTGTTTCACATCTAATCTTACTTGCGTATAAGCTGATTTAAGGTCAAAGCATGAAAATATTTTAGCACCTTCTAAAGATTCCAATGAATCATCTACCCTTGGGATGGGATATGCATCCCTGACAGTTTTAGCATTTAATTTACGATAGTCTACGCAAAGTCTCAGATCCCCATTACTTTTTTTTACGACTACTAAAGGACTGGCATATGCGCTCTTTGACTTAACTATAACTCCATCTCTACACCATTCCTCTATTTGCATTTTTACCGGTCCAACCTCCGTCGGTACTACCCTTCTATATGGTTGAGCTACTGGAACTTCGTCAACTGTCCATATTTTATGGGTCTCTACATTAGCACACCCTAACTGACTACCTTTCCTCACAAATAAGTCCCGATAGCGATCAATCAGGCCTTTGATCCCCTTCCTTCTACTTCTTATATCGCACCCAATATGTATATCTATACCCTTATCACATTCAACTACTACTTGATTACTACCTAATTCCCAGTTACTATACTTGATCATTGCAAGAATATTCATCCCTAATATACATACACCGTCTGTTTTCGTAACTACCAATCCTACTCCTTTTAATACCTTTCCCCATAGCTCTATATCTACCATGACATTGCCATAATTATGTACTCCCATGCCATTAGCTGCCTTTAACCTTAGCTGTGTGGATTCTATTACCTCTAGCCCTAACTCCTTAACTATTCTATATGGAATTATTGATACCTGACTTCCCGTGTCAACTAAAAACTGTACTACCCTTACTCTCGTCCCTTACACTAATCTTAACCCCTGCTCGCGGACAACCGCCTATTAACCAGGAATTCGACCTATTCTCCATCCCCGTAACCTGACCTACTGAGATGGGTTGCCATTTAAATGGGTTGCCGTTTTACACCATCTCGAAATATGTCCTATCTCACCACACCGATAACATCTAACCATCGGTCTACCTACTTGCCCATGTCTCTCTACCTGTCTACCTCCACTCTCCCTTAACCTATACTCTAGTTCTCTAACATGATTCCCCAGCCTTTTAATTTCATCTCTATCTGTACTATCTACTCTATCTACCTTTACCGCCCGAGTCTCATATCCACCACTTCCCTCCTTCCTAAGTGACTCGAACAGACGTGCCCTCTCCCGTACCTGGCTGAATGTCTTAAGCTCCCCAGTCACTAGTAACTCCCTCCTTAGACTCCTATCCCATACATTACTTTTGAATGTGTCTACCATCAACGATTCCCAACCATCCACATCCTCCTTTAACTCTACTCCCAATCTTAAAATATCATCCGCAAAAGAAGTAATGCTCTCCTCTTCTCCTTGTCTCCTTTCTACCATTACTCTTAACCTCTCCCCTCGTGCCCTCTTCTGCTTACACCTATTCCTCAAACCCTTAAATATCGCTTGCTTACTTAATAGAGCCTCGCCTAGCATTGACAATTCTAACTTAGCGCCCCCCCGTATGTGGTAAAGTATAAATCCAGCTGCCTCCTCCCCTTTAAATCCTAATAAGCTTACGCATTCATCCGCCATATTTATCCACTCATTCACATCTATGCCATCACTAAAATTTGACAATTTTACATAACTAGAATCCCTCTTAGGTGGCCTCCCTACAGGTTTGGTATCCTTATCCACCTCGGTCATGATAGTTTTATAAAACTATAGTTACAAAAGCAAAAAAAAAATGTTAAATAGGTCACTGAAACAGTCCACGTATATTGCACTTAGCTACCACAATCACGCACTCAATAAATACACTAACGTATGATACCGGGTACCGATTGGTACTTCCGGGTTTCTCGTGGCGTCTGCTTTACCGGGTATCAGTTGTCCTTCCGGGTTTCTCGTGGCGTCTTCTTTTACCGGGTACCAGTTGTCCTTCCGGGTTTCTCGTGGCGTCGATACACCGTTGTGTATGATACCGGGTACCGATTGGTACTTCCGGGTTTCTCGTGGCGTCTGCTTTACCGGGTATCAGTTGTCCTTCCGGGTTTCTCGTGGCGTCGATACACGGTTGTCTACAGTTGAGATAATAGTAGCCGCTGTCACCAATGTTGTACGGTCGCCGCATAGACGTAGTACTGTTATCCACAGAAGAAAGAACAACTGTGTTTCTATTTTAATCAACTTTATTCAGTATCAACCTATATAGGATAGTATGTAATAATAATAATAATAATAACAATAATATAATAATAATAGTTTACCGTGTATGCGGGTTCGTCGATTCTATATTAGTTAGTAAATAACTGACACTATACGTTTGGTGTCCAAAATCAGAATGAAATAAATAACATAAACGCGAATCAATATTTACTGAACGCGTTCCACTCCAGTGCATCGGATAGTGGCAGTGTATTTATGGAATACCGATTGCGATAGCTACAATATACGTTCGCAGTCGAGGCGCTCTTATACAATCTAAACCTATCATGACTCACTCTATAACATATATATATATATATATAACTATAGTTATTTTATTTATTGATTTTTCTAATTCAATTTAATTTGATTATATTTATTCAACTACATTTTATTATATTTAATATATATATATATATGCTTCCATATATATGTGCTAATTTATTTATAAAATTATATCTTGACCGCTATCTAATTATAAATATATTATATATAAATATATATATATATACATATTTTATATGGAATTAATGTATATGTAATTATTTTACATATGTAACCTATTTTTCTATAAATTAATAAATTGATTTATTTAGTAAATTAATTTCATTTTATTTAATTCTATTCATATATTTATATTTATTTTTTTATTTTTTATTTTTGAAATTAAATTATTGTATATTTCATTATTTTGTCATGCTTTTTATTTTAAATTATTACATAAAGTATATATGAATTTTATATTTATGCAAAAGATTTTCCAAAGGAAAGATCCTGGGGAAAGATATTGCACTTGTGTATATTTGTGTAACCTAATAATTCGATATGGCCATCTAGCGGTATTAGTATGATTATAAGAATTTTCTATATTTATTGTAATTGTAAATAATAAATTATATACAATATACATGTATATTGTATTATAATATGTATTGGCATGATTTTAAAATGATAATATAATTATATAACAATAGAATACACTGATTAGTTATATTTAATATAAACAAATAAAATAAATGATAAATATATCATTTATAAATTATAATATTAAAAAAAACTACATGTATTGTATTATAATTTGTATTAATTGTAATGATTTTAAATGTATGTATATAATTCATAGATTTATAGTTTAATTGTAAACTATAAATCTATGATATAATTAGAAAACAAGAAATTTAAATAAAAATATCACATAATTTAACATTTCATATAATATTTCGCCATCTAGTGTTAATGTTGTTTTTTCATTTTAAATTTAAATTTTGAGGTACTAGAGATATATAGGGAGTGCAATATCTTTCCTTTGGAAAATCTTTGTTTATGCATTGATATATATATATATATATATATAGTTGTGTTTATAATATAAACTGTATATATAGTTGTGTTTATATATAACATATACATCATTCCTGCATAAATATACACTAATATATATATATATATATATATATATATATATAGTAAAAATTGTATATATGGAAAAAATTAGAACACGTCAAATCATATAAATATATTGTTGTTACACTAACGGACAATGCTAATAGAAAAAACGAAATATCAATAATAATTGCTACAGCGATATCCATAATTGTAAATGATTGGAAATGACATTTAAATTAAATTCAAACTATATAATATCCTTATTCTATCCACTATTTTGTATGGTGTAGAAATATGGACACGAAAATCTAAGAAAAATATAATACTTTTAAATCTAAACCACATAGAAGAATATTAAACATCACCTACATACACCGAAGGACTAATGTATATATCCATGAGCAAATGATATCAAAAGTGGTTCATATTAACGTATTTTACAGAAATTGTAAAGGAGAAAAATAAGTTGGTTTGGACAAGTGTCTATAGACATGAGTCATGATACATTGGTAAACACTATTATACAATATCGTGTTGAAGGTACATAGAAAAGAGGTCACCCTAAAATGAAATGAATGGACGACTTCTATGAGTGGACCGGTATTTCTACTCGATCCTTACTTGATGTAACGAAATACCGTTATAGTTGGACAAAATTATCCGTGACGCCATATCATGTTCCCCTTAAATGACTCGTCGTGGGACTAATATTAGTTAACTAATTAGTTTATGATTATAAATTAATAATTAATTATATTACAAAACTTATCATGAAATGAACAATAATCAATATGTGTTCAGCATATCAAAGCAAACCTTGAAGTTACAAATATATTAATATATGAATTCATAGGTCTATATTAAATATCTAATACAACGTCAGAAACTATAGAACATATATGTATATATATATATATATATATATATATATTGATAATATTGTATTTGCTTCTAGAGAATTTACGAGGTCATTCATGTTATGGAGCAAAAATATATGACATATATGTCAGGCAGATAAATGGTGTATAGTCTTTAATAATTAATGTTGCATGAAGAACCGCTATTACACCGATTAAACAGTTAATTTAGTAGGTCATTGCACCCTAAATCTACCCAGCAAACAGTAAGAGCAGCATAATAGCAGCATAACAGCATATGCTAGAGCCTCAAATGTTTACATTGTGCTATTATGCTGCTATTAAATGTATATTATGCTGCTATTAATTTGTCATAATATTATGCTGCTGTTATGCTGCTAGTATGCTGCCATTATGCTGATATTATGCTGCTATTAATTTTAAAAGTATATTATGCTGCTATTATGCTGCTATTATTAGAAGAGCAGCATAACAGCAGCATAATATTATGACAAATTAATAGCAGCATAATAGCAGCATAATAGACATTTAATAGCAGAATAATAGCACAATGTAAACATTTGAGGCTCTAGCATATGCTGTTATGCTGCTATTATGCTGCTCTTACTGTTTGCTGGGTAGTTGATCAATATCGAGTCGGAGTCTTATATCAATATTAACTATAGTTAATGAAATTGGATAATGTCCTATAATTCTATACAATTTTGAAATACATAAACAACTTGTAAATTGAAGACATTATGTCTAACCCGCTGATTAATAAGAAATATCTCTATAAAATACATATTCTAATATTATAAAGAAATGTATTCGTCTTTAGATTAAATTATTCATATAAATAATATTTACTCTGATTTATCTGATAAATGCAGTTAAATTATGAATACACTTGAAAGCGGCAATTTATATATCTAGGAAAATATATAGAAAATATATTCCAGTGTGAAAATATCGTTGACATTAATCGTTGTAAGAACAACATGTTAAGTTGACATTGAACTACATTTTAGTAACATTTTCATTGTAAAGAATTGGATGAGAAATGTAATGGTACAAAAGAGACTGCATAGTTTAATGATATTTAGTATTCACAGTGACACCACATATTTTTCTAAGGTTTGCTTCGCAAACTCTTTGGTGACACTATAGATGAATTAAATATTTTTGACTTGATATCATAATTTGATAATATAATAAATCAGTACTGATATGGAACATATGTTATTATGTATTTCATCTCATTAAATCTACCATTTATTAATATTACCTAATAAAATAATATGTATATATGATATAGACTAATTTATTTATATAATAATTTGTAATAAGTTATATATAAACAAATATATTAATAATGATATAGTATACATTAGTGGACTCACTTTATGAAATATACCTTCACGTGCCCCTACATTCTAACATATATATACATCTATAGATACAACTTATATGTTTATACTGACAATATGTTTAAACGTAAAGGTTAGGCTTACCCTAAAAATGATCAAACTGTACCCTAAAGAATGTTAGCTGGTTGTACCCTAATTATATGATACCGTGTACCCTAATGTAATTGTATGATATGTACCATAATTGAATTGCATGCTATAGTATATATGTAAATATAATAATCACGTATCCCTGCCCTAATAGTTAACATAGCTGTACCATAATAAATATATAGAGTGTACCCTATAGGGTGTACACTATAGTGCATTTAACAGTCATGTACTCTACTATTTAACACATATGTACCCTACACATATATATATATATATATATATATATATATATTGTACCCTAGTGAGTTTAAAAGTCATTTAGAGTACATGCATGGTAAATTGTTGTGATATTTTAACGATATGTACCCTATAAATTGAATTCGCTGTACCCTAATGTTAACAGTGTAGGTAATAGAATATGTATCTAAGTAGGTGATGATAGAGGTAAGAGAGATGAGATTTTGAAATTGGGACGAATTATTAAAACATAACGGATATGTAGAGTATACTCTAATATACTATTGTACTTTAATATATTAAAAATAGAAAAAAGTTGTTATTGAAAATATTAATTAAAAAAGTAAGATGATACTTATAATATGCATTGGTTATATTTATTTATTTATTTATTTGTTTAAAGACTTCATAAATGAAAATCATTTTTCGACGTCATAACAATTATTTAAGAGTTTACATAAATAAAATAAATAGAAAATATAGAAAATAATAATATAATAATAATAATAATAATATAATAATATAACATAGGTATAACGATACTATAACGATACTATAAACGAAGATAAAAATAATCGCAAAATACATATTCATTTCACTAAATAATGTCTAAATAGTCTACTTTTGAATTGAGATCGATAAGTTGTCGTACGAATAATATTCGGAAGTAAATTCCATAGAGTTGGTACCGCAACAGAAACAGCAGAATTACCAAACATGAATTTGTATAAGGCATAACAAGTTTCATTGCATGGCAATATCGTCTTGGACTGTTACTGGTAACAATTGATAATAATTCATCCAGATAATTAGGTGCACCCGTGTAGATTGCTTTATGAGCTAAACATAACAATTTGAGTTTACAAAGATCACGATATCTGAGCCAACCAAGGGTTAACATAATATGTGATATAGATATATAGTTACTACCCGTATTAGTATTTCTATTATTCTTAATTTTATATAAAACTCGAAACTGTATAATCATTAATCAATACTTATACAAGATAATTAGCTGACATTGATATTATAATTGGTTGATAATGGGGAAGTAATATAATATATAGTGTATGCATCCGATGCTAGGACATTCTAGTGGAATTTAATGTCTAGATAGATTATACATTTAACATCCAACACATGATAGGCGAGTATACCATATATGGTATGATGAGTTATTACGGTTTGAATCGAAGCAATATAATAGCTTAGACTAGATTTTTAAATACACTGATGCTATCTTATAACTTATAAGTCGAAAGGGAAGATTAAGTTCAAAGTATAATAATATTAAATTGGATTAGTCGAATAAGAATTAATGTATATTTATTACTTGCTTATTCCGGGATTGGTGTTTCCCGGATAGTAAAAGTTCTCCAAATATCACGGTTCATCATAGCTACTCTCATCTCTCTCGCAAGTATACCGGTATCGAGCTCCAGAGTCATAATGTAGCTTTCCTCTGGCCTTCCCGGTCTTCTAGTTCAATAAGTAGGTTTCAAAATAACTATATATCCATATCTGTAAAAGTTATAGGTGGTACTCTTTTTCTTTTCCGTAGTTGGAAATCTAGCCATTCTTCCCTGCATATTAAAGCTGTTCTCATAACATAATCGATAACTATGACATAATGGTATAGGTCTAACGTATCTCCTTGTAAGACACCAGCTAGAATTTTGAAAGTTTCCGTTTCTCCATCCGTTGTAATGACCTTAACAGTAGTATCTTCATACATTATACTAATAGCCGTCACTAAATCCTCTCGTGTCCCGTAATTTTTCAGTGCGTAAGCATTTTCCCTCTATGTATATATCAAAGTATTTCTTGAAGTCGATGAATATCAGTATTTCTTCTAGAGTATTATCTTTAATTCCCTAAAACAGTCAAAAGATTCACGCTTTATGTTTATAGGTGGTATAACTTGTATTATCACTTAATTTTCGTCTTAAATCATTGGTAATTTTCCTAATAAATCGTGAAAGTGTTGGCCCAAGTTTGTAGATGTTCTTTTTGGTTCTTTACTCTGATGATTACTTTTTGAGTTGTTTTTCTACGAGTGATTTAATTTATTAATTCTCAGCTTATTAGGTACTTTCTGTTGAGATCAGCGTTCTAAATCTTTTCTTCTAGGATATCAACTGCAATATTTATATATGCTGTATATGGTTTATTTCGTGATTCAGTGTCTATTTATTTGTATATTGATTAGTCTCATTTGCATTGTCTTCGTGCTCTCTATTTGCTATATAAGTGTCTTCTCTAGCTCTAGAAACAGTTTTATCAGTGGATGGACACGATTTATTTTTCTTGATTATAATTAAAACTAGTTATCTTGTAACAGCAGCATTTATATTTATGAATCGTTTATATGTATCTGAAATGTCTTCGTCGCCTCTAAGGGGATTCACGGTCTTAAAATAAAAAAAATAAAAATAAATGATATTTAAAAAAATATTATATGTTAAAAACATATATAAAGCATAGAAAACATAATTTTATAGAACTACATATTTCTAATAAAATAATGATTAACAAAATAAAGCAAAAATGACGGTTAGTAAACAGTGTTTACATATATTATAACACTATTTTTCATAATTTATATTGATGCAATTTATATCAAAATCATGAAAAATTATACAAGTTATATAAATATAATATAAAAATTGTAAGAATTTGCTAAAATAACTTTTACTATAATAATAAGTGTCAAAAAGCAGATAAATAATAGGTCATAGTCATAGTCATAGTCCTATAGTCAATCTTTAACATAAATTATCTCAGAATATTTGTTTTTTTAATGAAAATTGCAATTTCTCAGTAAATAATTAACTAAATTTAGTCACATTTTCACGGTGTGTTTAGTATTATATGTATATTGTAGCTATAGAAAATATTTGTGACTAGATATAGAGTTGATAAATAATTGATAATTAAATTTAAAAAATAAATAATTAATTTGGAAATAAAAATATCCTATCTAAATTACATTGAAATCTAAAGACCGTGAACCCTGTTACAGATAAATCGATTATTTATGTTAACTACGTATTTGTCCTGAAGGGATGCGTCAGGTTTAAAAAAATGCCAGTTATAGTGGAGTTTTCTTGGTAATGTAATCCTATTCGCTCACAAACTTTGCCTTACTTTAGATGATCTAAACCAGTGATATAAAAAGTGATCTATGCTTACATATTTGTGATATTTTCTCCAGTTTTTTCTCATTAAGATATAGTCAAGCTGATATTTCCTGACGCATATATCCATAAATGTCCAAAGTTTAGTTTTTGAAAACAAGTAATTGTTATTACTGATTGTTTTTCATAGTTATTACTACTTGTTTAGCTCCATTGTGTTGACTATAGAGGACATGTGTCCTATACATTACGTAACGTAAATATAATATCAAATTCAGATAGTTCTAAATAAACACTTTGTTACTATTATAATGCGATCTAGAAACTTAAAAAGGGTAATATCTATTTTAACGAACACTATTGTCGTATTTTTCTATAGCTCGTAGTAAATAGTAATAAACAATTACTAATACAAATTAGTAATTACTAATTAGTAATTACCCTTTATCATATTAGTAATCGCACAGATATTAATATTTAACTATTTCAACATAGTTTACATTTCTATATATATACACATAAGTTTATCAATCGACTTGTATTTATCAAATCAACAACAAAATACCAATGAATGATTTCACAATATTATATAAACACTATTTCATTATTGATTACGTAATATTGCACTATTATCGCCATGTATATTATACACGCTGTTAATATGGTAACAAGCTAATATTAATACTTTAAAAAATTACACGTAAAAATAAGAAATTGAATATTAATTAAGAAATTATATCTTAATTATAATTTAATTATAACTACCAGGGTTCTATAGAACGATTAGATTATAATCGAATTATATTTGTATACATCATTATAATAATTATATAATTATATTAATTCATTATAATGAATTAATTTAACAATATTGCAAATAACATTGATCGAATATGACCATAATATATTATATACATATTATTAAATGTTTACATTTGAATTTATTTTGAAAAATAGAATTCAAATTTAACAATCAATAAAACATTTGATTGATATGTAATATACTATAATTTAAACGTACATATAATACAATTTATTTCAATATAATCTGAAGCCAGAACATGTTGTAATTGTATGGCGGATGTATCATGTTTGAAGACAATTGTCTGCACATGTATTTTTGTTTGTTTAAATGTCACTATATTTACGACTCGATGATGGTTATTAATAGTGTTTGTAAAAAATCATTTTCGGTAATGTCATATTAAATAAATTGTTATTACGGATCTGTGATTTTAATAATAAATAATGAAATATTAACGAGTAAATGTTACTTTCGTAAGTATATAAGGTGCCGCCGTGAATATTATTTTAGATAAACACACTTATTAATATTATATTTATAACGTATAACAATAACGCAAGATATGAATATATTAACGATTATAGCATTAATTTTAATTTTGCAACGGTGTATTATTAACTCTAGATCAATTGTTAGGAATTTATATATATACTAGCCGTACCCGACCCGGCGTTTCTCGGTTTTTGATTATTTGCCTATTATCTATTATTTATTAATTATAGATAGGTTATATACCTATTCCTGATTCTGCATTACTATATATACAATAAAATAAATGTTAGCTAAAATACAATAAAATATAGAAAAATATTTGTTTGATATCTAACAAATTAGTGGAAATATATTAAAAAATGCAACAAATATTACAAAATATATTTTAAAAAATGTCTAAAACCCAAACTTAAACCCAAACCGTACCCGACCTGGCGTTGCTCGGTTTTTGATTGTTTGCCAATTATTATTTATTAAATATAGCTATTACTAATTCTGCATTGTTAACTATTTATATTTAATTTTTTCCTAACTATTATTTATATACAATAAAATAAATATTAGATGACATACAAACAAATGTAGAAAATATTTTAATATTTAAAAAATTAGTGGAAAAATATTTTAAAAAATATATTCAAAAATACAACTAATATTTCAATTATTACAAAATATGTTTTAAACAAATTTCTAAAACCAAAACCCAAACCGTCCCGAAACGGCGTTGCTAGGTTTTTGATTGTTTTCATATCTATTATTTATTAATTATAACTATTCCTGATTTTAAATTGCTTGCCTTACCTAACCCAACGTTTCTCGGTTTTTAATTATTTGCCTATCAATTATTAATTATAGCTATTCCTAATTATGCATAGCTAATTTTTAATTTTTGTCTTCTAACTAATATTTAATAAAGCTAACTGTATCCGATGTAGATCTAGCGTTGTTCTTTTTAAGATTTATTCGTAAAATATTTTGTAAAAATACAAAAAATAATTTAAAATATTATAAAATATATTTTTAAAAAGTGTCTAAAAATATTTTTTAAATATAACAAATATTTCAACATATTAGTAGCCATACCCTACCCGGCGTTTCTAGGTTTTTGATTGTTTGAATATTTTTATTAATTATAGCTATTCCTGACTATTCTAAAATATATAATTGCTAAAAAATACAAAAAATATTTAAAATATTACAAAATATGTTTTAAAAAAATGTCGAAAACTCAAACCTAAACCCAAATCCAAACAGTACCCGACTCAATATTGATCGGTTTTTGATTTTTTGCCTATTTATTATTTATTAATTAGAGCTATTCCTGATCCTACATTTCTAGTATATACAATTAAATAAAGTTTTTTAAATGATATTTTTTTTAATATTTAAAAAATTAGTGAACAAATATTTCAAAAAATACAACAGATATTTCAAATATTCCAAAATTTGTTGAAAACCTAAACCCAAAAGTTCCAAATCGGCGTTGCTCGGTTTTTTATTATTTGCCTATCTATCATATATTAATTATAACTATTCCTGATTTGGAATTTCTTGCCGTACCCAACTTTGCTTTACTTGTTGTTTGATAGTTTACCTATCTATTATTTATTAATAATGGCTATTCATGATTCTGCTTTTCATATACAATAACATAAATTATTGCTAAAATTCAAACAAATTTAGACAACTCTTCGTTTTTAATATCTCAAAAATGAGTGGACAAATATTTCAAAAATATTTCAAAAAATATTAAAAAAAATACAACACATATATTTCCAATATTACAAAATATTATTTAACAAATTTCGAAAACCCAAACCGCACCCTGCGTTGTTCGATTTTTTATTTTTTATTGTTGTTGCCTATCTATTATTTATTAATTATAGCTATTCCTGATTCTGTATTGTTAGTATATAATAAATAATTCCAAATATTACAAACATATTTTTTATAAATGTTCTACAAATATTTTAAAAAGTATAATATTTATATCTTATAATATTAATATATTTATTATATAATTATAATATTTGAATTATATCTTTAAATAATAGTATAACAACGATTAGTTGAAAAATATAAAAAAATATTTCAAATAATATTTTTAAAAATAAAACAAAAAATATAGATAATATTACAAAATATATTTTAAAAAAATTTCAAAAAAATGTCCACAAAAATGTTTACAAATATTTCAACAAAATGTTTAAAAATATTTCAAAAAATTTCAAAAATATTTCAAAAAATTTATAATAATATTTCAACGATTAGTTGAAAAATATAAAAAATTATTTCAAATAATATCTTTTAAAAATACAAAAAATATAAATAATATTACAAAATATATTTCAGTATATTTTTCAAATATATGTTCATATATAACCTAAACCCAAACAGTTCCTAATCGGCGTTGCTCGGTTTTTTATTATGTGCCTATCTATCATTTATTAATTATAACTATTCCTGATTTGGAATTTCTTGCCGTACCCAACTTTGCTTTACTCGTTGTTTGATAGCTTACCTATCTATTATTTATTATTTATGGCTATTCATGATTCTGCTTTTCATATATAATAACATAAATTGTTGCTAAAATTCAAACAAATTTATACAAATATTAATATCTCAAAAATTAGTGGAAAAATATTTCAAAAATATTTCAAATAATATTTAAAAAAATACAACACATATTTCCAATATTACAAAATAGTACTTAATAAATATCGAAAACCCAAACCGCACCCTGCGTTGATCGATTTTTGATTGTTTGCCTATCTATTATTTATTAATTATAGCTATTCCTGATTCTGTATTCCTAGTATACAACAAATATTTCCAAATATTACAAAATATATTTTTTATAAATGTTCTACAAATATTTTAAAAAGTATATTATTATATCTTATAATATTTATATATTTATTATATAATTATAATATTTTAATTATATCTTAAAATAATAATATTTCAACGAATAGTTGAAAAATATTTCAATAATATTTTTTAAAATACAAAAAATATAAATAATATTACAAAATATATTTAAAAAAAATTTCAAAAAAATGTTTAAAAATATTTCAAAAAATTTCAAAAATATTTTAAAAAATGTCAAAAATATTTAAAAAATATTTCAAAAATATTTCCAAAATTTCCAAAAATTTCAAAAAAAAATCAAAAAAAATTCAAAAAAATAGTTCGATAAAATGTAAAAAAAATATTTCAAAAAAGCGACGCCGAAGATTTTGGATGACAAAAAATCATTTCAATGGCAAAAAGTCAATTTTTCAGGTTTTTCTGGGGTACGCGGTAAAAAATTCAAAAAAATTTTCCGGACCAAGACCATACTGTTGCAAATTTATTAAGATCGGGTATAAAATATTTTCGCGACGTACCCCGGTTCTCGAGTTACCTCACCAG
This sequence comes from Osedax fenrisi, assembly GCA_964019155.1. Lineage (NCBI taxonomy): Eukaryota > Metazoa > Annelida > Polychaeta > Sabellida > Siboglinidae > Osedax > Osedax fenrisi. The sequence goes on along the minus strand of OZ025244.1, from coordinate 19,259,033 downwards.
ATACACACATATAAATATATATATATATATATAATTAAATAGACTTTCTTTTATATAATAGATATATATAATAGTTACATTATGTTTACTTACTAATTATAATTTTAATATAACCTTATATAATATTATATTAATTATATAATTAATATAATATTCGTATATAAAATAATACTATATTTAATTATATAGGATTACAAGAAAATTCAAGAAAATAGTCCATCTTTCAATGGTTATTATGATTTTATATCATTTAATTAATTATCTTAAGTTATTAATAATAAATCACTATTTAATTAGTTAATCTTAAGTTATTAATAATAAATCATTATTTAATTATTAATTAAACTTAATTTAAGTATTGATATTACTTGCATTAATAGTGTATTTCTCGAAGCATTAACTTCTATAAATAGAATATAATAATTACATAGGGTAATTACATAATAATCACGTGTTCTCGACTCCGATAGATCGCGTAAAATACTGGGATCATTACCACATTACCTATCGAATTCTAAATTATACAAAAGATGTCACAAAAGAAGTTTTCAGGAAAGAGTTGAAAAGAGCATTTGATGTAAATATGATAATATATCTTATTATTTTTTAACGTAATCATTAATGACGTAATACATGATTTCATCATAATTACCTATAAAATGTTACTAATATGTTCCTGTAATAAGTGAATAATAATTGAATAAGTTTGAACAACAATTAATAATAGTAATAAAAAACACCATTTGAATCTAGGTCTCCAAGTAACTAATACGAATACGTTATTCATTCACATGTGTGATACATATGTACATATGTATGTGTTATAATACATACTTAATATTGATGATATCATTATATTCCTAATGCGTATTATTAATAGTCCCTATACTATGTCCTCTATTTACTTGTAGGAGTGGTCAAGAAATTCAATGTTCACATTTACGTATTTAAACAATGAGACTGTGGGAAGAGAAGATATTAGTATTAATTTGCATACATATAATACAGTGTTGTTAGTATAACTGTTATACTCACACTAATACATATATATATATATATATATATATATATATATATATATATATATATATATTTGTGTTTGTATTCAAATAGTATACTATAGTATAGTATGGTAACTACGTATATAACTGTATGTAGGTATGTATACATGTGTTATGCACTAAGTATACATATTGATTTAATATATTTAGTTATTTGTGTTTTTATATATTTAATTTCGGTTTTGTAAATTGCAATTAGTAGACTTGAGCGAATTTAAATGTTATGTAATTTGTATAAATGTTGATTTGATATTTTAGGTATTTGTTTTTTATTTATTTCTGTTTTGTAAATTCTAAAAGAGAGCGTAGTTTATAATTAGATTAACTAGTTTTATCTAGTTATCTAATTAGAGATACACCCACTACGCCCATCTCGTTATTCTCAATAAGTTCGGTATGATATGGTTTATTAATGCAAACAGTTTACACTGAAAGTTTGAGGTCCCTCGATTCGACCAACACGTGCAAGGACGTCGTCCATCCTCCATTCACCCTCAATCTACATCCACGAACACACCAATTCCCGATATACTCCCATCCACGAACCACCCCACATTCCCCATCTACGTACATTGTACGTGGATGTCTACAATCTACAATCTACAATCTACGTCGTACATCCACGACCACACCACATTCTCCACAATTCCAGTCCTTTCCATTCAATAAAATATATAACCCGTCGCGAACTATCATTCTACATTTTCCGGAGTCAACATATATATATATATAGATATATAATCTAATATACAATATGACGTAACTATTAAATCCAGTGATGACTTAACCACCACGATGATGCAATACACAGGATCACGTGCAATAAAACATTTGGATATCAGGTAGCCCACGCAGGATTTCCTCAGACTAGATATATTCATCTGAATGCAAACAACACATGGGGAGCCACGACTATATGTTTGTACGCATGCGTGCGCAGCTATGTAGGTCATCGTCGTATAGTGATTACCGCTGTTGTTGATGTGATACTAGTAGTTCAGTAGGAAATCGTATATTCCACGTCTATCGATATATAACCCATTTTAAATATTATCCTTGCTTACATTTACTCAATAATCAATATTATATATATATATGTATATATATATATATATATATATATATATATACTAATTTATATGCTAAATAAATCACTGAGTATTACACTCCTGGGTGTGGGCTACCCATATGGGATTTGGGCAACCCCGAAGCTTCCTTCACTTATATATTCCCTTTGATTATCCTTCTATACATATACATGTTTGAATGTATAATATGTAATTGCATTATTATTTACTCTGGCCAAACACCTCGAAAGTCAATTTGACTATTTTGTTTAGCCATTTATTGTTAAAATTTTTTTTTTGCAATAATAAATTATCCTTATCCTTATATATATATATATATATATATATATATAGGGGAGGGATGGGGATAGTGGCCGAGGGTGGAGTAGTGGCCGTTTTAATTAACACTTAAATGGTGCTTGATAGGATAAAAAGTTCTATATACAATATATATATAATCAAAATATCTATAATATATAGTACATTTTTTTTTTAATAATTAATTAATTACTCTAATTTATTACATAATTATTTTTTTGTCAAATTTTGAGATAAACATGATTATATATATGTATGCTTATTTATGTGTAAGAGTATGTTCATATATAATTAAATCATTGAATAAAATAAGGTGTATATGCATCATAAATATAATTATTTAATATTACATAATTAACAAAATATAAATCGAATACATTACGAGACACCTATAGTATTTTCTGGTACTAGCGGCCACTACTACGGCCTTGCCTTATTCTAGTGCTTTTTGTAATGCCTAATCAAACGTTTATATTATTAGGTTAAACACTTTATATATAAAAGTGAAATCACAGTATTCTAGAACTATATGATTTCTAGTTCATTCAAAAAAATAATAGCCTAAAATTCAGTATTTATCGATATATTAGAAATCTTGTGAGGCATATTAATTATCGGCCACTACTCCCTTCCCTCCCCTATTATAAAGTTAAGTATGTAGTTAGGAATATATCGAGTAATGTATTATGAAGTGTTATGCGTATGGTAGGTAGGTAGGTAGGTAGGTAGGTAGGTAGGTAGGTAGGTAGGTAGGTAAATATGCTTACTCGATGTATCTAAGGCATTTGACTCCGTTTCTCACGATGCTATTATTTCTATTGCTAATAGAGTTGAATTACCGAAAACAATCATAGAGTACATTAAATATGCTTACACTAATTGTCATACTCAGCTTAAATAAAAGAAAGGTATATCGTCTAGTATTTTAGTTAATCGCGGCGTAAAACAAGGTGACCCCATGTCACCCATATTATTTAATGCAGTAATTGATTACGTAACTTCTATTTACCCTGTTCTATTAGCATATATAATGATAGCATCGTTAAATATATGGCATTCGCTGACGATCTCGTACTCTTTGCAAAGGATGAAATTAGTCTTCAAGCCCAGGTAGATCATGTTATACATAGACTTAAAGAATGTGGGCTTGATATTAATCCAGCAAAGAGTGCAACTTTTAACATTATTATTAACCCTAAGAAAAAGCAGTGGATCTGTAATCCATATAGCTTTATAATAATTGATAATATTCCCCTTAAACCCTTGACTATTTATGATACATATAAATACTTAGGTATCGAAATAGGACCTATAGATAATAAAAAGAATACAATAGTAATAGAGTTAACATCTAAATTAATATCAATATCTAAAGCATTATTAAAACCTCAACAAAAACTTGATATACTAAAATCTTATCTTTTACCAAGTTTATTACATAGGCTAACTTTCTCTAATATATATCTTAATTCATTGAAAACTATGGATAGATCAATTAGGTCTTTTGTTAGACGATGGTTGCGACTACCTAAATATACTTCCCTTGGTGTCTTTTATGCACCATGTAGTATTGGAGGATTGGCGATCACCCGTCTATTTTTAACAATGCCAGTTATGCGCCTCAAACGGGTAAACTCTATACGTGGAAATGATGATCCCATAATACAAACCCTCCCAAATAATATTATATTAAAATGGTCATCTCCAAGATACTATGATAATACATCATTTACTACTAATATCGACATTAAAGCATATCATACTAAATATCTTATTAATTCGGCGGATGGACGAGGTCTCGATTATGGTAACCACGAACCTTTTATTAATAACTGGATTAAATTCCCTACTAGATTACTAAATGGTAGAGACTTCGTCGATTCGATCAAACTAAAACATGCATTATTATATACAAAATGTAGATCTAAACGAATGTTCCCTAATACGAATACCAAATGTTTAATGAGGGGATGTAATTATAACTACGATTGCTTAAACCATATAATGCAAACATGTAGTTATAATTACAATAATAGAATACATAGACACAATTATGTAAATAGTTTACTTATGTCAATACTAAACAAACATAAGTATATCACTATTCTAGAACCACACATCCAAACTCGAAATGGCCTACGTAAACCAGATTTAATAATTTATAAAAATGATACTGCATATATAATAGATACAAAAATATCAATAGATACAAAAAATACTGATATAAACTACAAAAAAAAGACTAACTACTACAATACTACAGATATCATCGCTTATGCCAAGCAAATAACAGGCGCGAGCAGAATATTATTCAGCGCATCGTGCTGGAATTGGCGCGGTATTCCTTCGGCGCTAACCACACAAGACCTACTAAACCTAGGTCTTAATAAACGTGATATTGAGTTACTTAGTATACGTGTGATTGCCGGTGGTCTCGATATTTATCGAAATTACTGCCGTAGTGGATTATTGTAATATCCACATGTTATCTTGGCCTCTTCCTTGCCAACATTCGTTTATAACATTATTATTTTATTATTTTGTTTATAACGTCAATAAATGGGATAATTGTAATTGGTTGTCAAGCCAACCAATTTCCGAAAATAGGTAGGTAGGTAGGTAGGTAGGTACCTATATAATATAATAAATATATGTAATATTACAAGTCAACTTTATTACAAATAGCGTATACGCGTATAACGTATACCTAGGTATAAAGCTATGACGGCGACACTACAAATATGTACCATCACGATTGCATAACTTTCTCGAGAACACGTCAATCATAACCTCATCACCACGCCCATCTATTTCAGATGGAACTCTTTCACTCTACTACGTATTCCTACACGAGATCGGGTACTTGCTAGGCCTTCCTTACTCTTCGGATCCTTTTTCCATCATGACCGATAGCGTTTATCTATATCGTAAGAATCCCCACCTCATACCTGCAACTGTTAACGCTATCGTCGATATATACGGTTAGATTTAAATTTAAACTATATATATATATAATTTAGATACTACTATATTTTATTTATTATTTCGTTAGAATCATTGATTTCTGACATTTCTGTCGAGATTGATTACATGTTAAAATTGTTTCTTAAAAATATTCTGATATTGTAATACAATAATTGTATATGTACTGCTACTACTATAATACTACTATAGTAGTAGACGTACTACTGTAGTAGTAGCCGTACTACTATAGTAGTAGCCGTACTACTATAGTAGTATACTACTTTAATTGATTATCTATTGAACATCTATATCAAACTTTATTGATATTTAGGAGACAAGAAACATCCTAGATATTATCCGATTCCCAAGTGTACTAATACATTCTGTAAAGGATTCGATGCAGTCGTGGAAATACAAGGAAGAGTAGTAGCTTTCAAAGGTATACTATATAATTCTATTATTAGTGTATATCCAACTATGTTATTTTTAATATAATAATCATTTTAACAATTATATGCATATATCGATCCATATATTGATAGAATAAATATTATATTAAGGTATTAATATTATATATTATCGAATTTTTGAAATATGTTGATAAATAATGTATAACTATATACTTCTCAATTACTCACATCAGAAATATTTATTATTATATTAAATATATATATATATATATATATATATATATATATATAATAATTGTGCAACTAGGAAATAAATTTACAATTATACAGATAACCTATAAGAATATGAATGCAGAATCAGAAATAGACGAGTTCTTAATAAGTGATGTATTTGCTAAATTTCCAGGAGAAATTAGTTCTGCATTAATATTGAATATAACTGAAAATTATGAATGTCTTTATTTATTTGGTAAAGTAAGTTTAAAATGATTTACTTCTCCATACTTATTTATAATAAATTATGGTATATATATATATATATATATACATATTAGTTAATTACTAATTTATATTTCTCCAAACAGAATGGTAAAGTTTTTAAATACGATCAAATTATTTTAAATAATGGAATCATATGGTCTGCTAATTTAATATTTGGATATCCAAAGAATATAAGTTTTGAATTTGATGGAATACCAGATGTAAATATAGTTACATCTTATAAAAGTCCATACAAAATAAGAGATGCTGGAGATGATGATATTATGCATGAATATGTATACTTTTCATCAAAAGGTACATATATGTATACAATTATATATTACAAAATATATTAAATATAACAACTATATAGTAGATACTCTATATATATGTAGTTAGATTAATTTATATTTAAGTTATTTTAAGCAGACGATTATAATATATATTATAATAATACTTTATATATAGTTACTCACAAAATGTAATAGTATTTATATATCATATTTAAGTGTATATGTTTAATCTAGAATAGAAAATTAAATAAATTATATTATATAAATTAAGTATATAATAGTTAAGTATATACTTATATACGTATACCTATAAGTGATTATATTAAAATACTCCAATGACTTGACAGAAGGGAATCGGTTCGTATTCGATATGTATTCCATGCATTCGAGGAACTGTCGTAAAGAAAGTATAGGCCTAGCTCCGACCTGCGTAGACAAACAACTGAAGTACTTAGCGGACAGAATGGTCATTGATGCCGTGCTGCCATCTAGCGAGAAAAATGAGCTAATAGTGTTCTCCGGAGACGAGTATTACGTAATGGGAAAAAATGATCGCGTAGACGATTCTTATAAAGGAATGGAATTTACGGTTTGGGAAAATACTGAATTGATTTATTGATTTATGACATACATTAATATATTCCGAATTATATAATTAAATATAAAGAAAGGTAATATTTCTTATGACTAAATTACTATCATTATATTCCGCATTAAAAGTATAACATTTTTAAAATTGTATTATTAAATTAATAGATTTATTGATTTAATAATATTATGATTTATAATGATAGTATTTTAATCATAAGAAATAATTAGGAAAATATTCACACAAAAATAGAATATTTACAGATTATTATAATAATTTATATAAATGCCAACGATTAAGATATATGTAAAGAAAATATTATAATATATCTTATTAAAATAATTTACTTATATAAATAATGATAATGAGTCAATTAATATCATTCGTGTTACGATATCTATGACGCGATTGATTAAATCACGTGATCTCCATTTTATGTTACGTATTATAATGCACGCGAATTATAAGTCAACGCACGCAAACAGATACAACACGGATACCCGAGGAAACTAATCGAGATGTGGACTTATTACAGTGCTGAGTGAATAACTCGGTGCGCACACACGTTAACGCACAGGTGAACAACTCTACACCGCACACCTGAATGCGACACGTATGTGATGTTATGTAATCGTTAATAAATTAAACTCCTACAGAATTATGATTTTATGAAATTATCTGACACAATAAACACTTTCAAATCTATAGATTTGTATAGAAACATTATCTTTAGAATCAAAGCTACTTGATAACATATATAATGATTACATAATTAATTATCTTGTAGATAGGAAATCGAGTAAAATGAATATTTAATTATACTTATATAATTTTAATTTTTAATTAATTATTTATAACTTATCAAATATTATATTGCAATGATTTAAAGCGGGAACATTACTATATATTTATATCCATAGCGTGAGTAAGATCCCTCTCTATATATTATATGTATCTTAAATGGGACCTCCTTCATACGATGCATGTAAAGAAATATGAAAACCAAAATTTTTAAAAACTCCAACTTTAAAGTTTTAAATAGTTTACATTATTTAAATGATGCACCATAGTGACATGTCATCAATTTGTAACGGTGACTAATAAACCTTATTTCATCATCAAATTACATTATTTGTGATCAAATTATATACAAATATTTAACATTTTAAAGTTGAAGTTTTTAAAAATTTTATTTACATTCTTCGTAAGTGCACGTAAAATAAATAATAAAAATCAACACAAAAACTACAAAAAATGAAAAAACTAACGGAAAAAAGTGGTAGTAATTAGAATGAATTATAAAATATAATAATAATATAATACAATTATATAGGTGATAGATATTACTTGAAATGGGTATTAAAAGAGGTGGGAGATGTAATGTAACTTATAGATGAAGTTAGTGAATTCCAGTGATATGGGATAATGTTGGAGAATTAGCGTTTCTGGAATTTAAGGGAGGATGGCATTGTGAAAACGAGATGTATATTGGAAGTTGATCGTGTATCGTGGGTGTAGGAGCGAATTAAGAGTAAGTCAAATATATATGAAGAAGTGGAGGAATATATAGATTTATTGGTAATAGAAATTAATCGAATTAGTGATCTTTTATTTTTATTAATATGGAACTATTTCGGTAGAAGTTGTAAGGAGTCAGTAGAGGAATGTCCAGGTAGTTTAATATTTAAAATGGATCGTATGGATGATATGTAATATAATTAATATGTTCACGGATACATCTTATTCTAAATACATGATAATTAGAGGATTTATAAATGATAATTAGAGGATGTATAAATGTTAGAAATATGGCTAGAAAAAATTAGATCATAGTCGAAAATGACTCCAAGATTGAGAACTGAATTAGAAGGTAAAATAAGAATCTTATCAAGGTAACAGGAATGGAATGATGGGGAGTTCGTAGATATTGATTAGGGTAGTTTTTGAGGTATTTAGTAGAAGATTATTGGATATAAGCCAGTATTTAATATATTATCTATTCCTCTATAGAGGAAGCAAACGTAATTAGTTGAGAATTATCTGGAGTGGGTATAGGGAGGAAGGAGTAGAGTTGTACATCATCAGCATATATATGATAGAAATTGCAGGTAAATTAGGATACAATACACCTTATAGGTGCTATATATGGAGAATAGAAGTGGACCTATAGGATACAACCGTGTGGGACATCGTAGAGTAGATGGCGGTGGTTAGAAGAGATGTCACATCATTTAACAGAGATGATCTGTTTAGGATGTAGGAGTTAATTCATTTGAGGTTACTACTATTAATACCAATCATCTCAAGTCTCGAGATAATAATATCATGGCGAAGAGAATAACATACACGAGAGAGATAAAGAAGAACCATTTAACAACATATACGTGAGAGAGAAACTTTGAGATGAATATTGTTCAAGATTTGTGGGAGGTCTGTCTTAGTTGAGTGACCATTACGAAATGAACATATATGAATTAATGAATGAATTGGTTTATTTAAAAAAAAAACACCAACTTTAGCGGGACCCTCTCTGGTGTATAACATAACGAACAAACAAATAAACAAAATAAAATGAAATGATTCTATTAATATATTTACACATATATATATATATATATATATATATATATAATATAATAATAAACATAATACATGTATTAATATATGCATATATTAATATAATGACATAAAATACATATGGTGATCTAGGCCTTATTTGATACTATAAAACAAAAACAAAAATGAATAGAAAACGAATAAGAAAATAAAACGAATTAAACTGATTAAAAATATACTGTATACAGTTTACGTTTATACGATGAAAGTGATGTTGTAACATGAATAGCAATAATGGCTGTGAATTCCAGATTTTCAGAGTAATAACTGAGAATTCTGATTAATATATGAATATGAATATCTATTATCTATATTCAATAAATTATATTATTATTATTCTAATAATAATAATAATTATAATATAATTTATTGAATATATATAATAGATATTCAAAATGACATAAAACAGGAGACAAAACTAATAATAAAAAATAAATTAAAAAAATTTCATGACGAAGCACTACCGGCTATAGTCTTTACCTTTGTGTTGTGTTTTAATAAATTACGCTACAATTACGATTACGATATAGGATATAAATAAATAACGCAATATTAATCATAATTCGATGAATGGCGAAATGCAGCTCGGCCCAAAAATCCTTTAAGGGCTGGTGGGAGTGGGGGAGGGCGGGCGGGGTAGTCGTGTTTTTATCGTTATATTAACGGAGTTGGTTGGTTGTTGGGTTGGGTTCGGGTTTAGCTATACCTATCTATAGATATATTATAACTCAGAATAATAATTATTAATCTATTATAATAAATTTAACTAGATATTCAGGAAATCAAAGGTGTACAGCCTTATGCGTAATAAACAATAGCCTCTGTTAACAAATATATCTGAATATAAGCCAGCCTATAGACTATAGTGATCGAATTAAGGGGATACGCTTGACCTGAAAAAATCAGTCAAAATACAAAATAACTTTTGTTTGTTGTTGATAAATGTAATATATATTTATAATTAATATATAATTATATATTTATCTATAACATATCCAAATATTACATCATAAAATGATCAATAAAGCATACAAATCAAACTTTTACAATTGCCATTTAATACAGTTATATTCTGATACTAATTTCTACATTTGTATATTTGTATATATAGTCCACCGTATATATAGTGTATATATATATATATATATATAATAATATTCGGATATTTCATTCCTTTGAGGTGTATATCAATACAGTATAATATATATTTAATAATGAATTCTCTTATTTACTAATCATTAATTTCTGATGTCAGATGATATATATATATATATATATATATATATTATTTATATAATATAATTAGTAATAACTACATGATTATATTTTTTATATACTAATCAATTAAACTGTCAAATATTGTTAGAAAATAGTTATGTTGAACTTCTTATATGATGTAAATTCCACATTTGATCATGTGTTAACATTATACTAATTATTTTGCAATTTGTTTTGATTTTATACTCCAATCAACTCCTCATAATAATTTATTTTCTTACCTATATTGTTATGGAGTATAATATATATATATATATATATATATATATATATATATATATATATATATATATGTATATATATATATATATTATGTATTATGTATACACTATAGTGTACTCAGTATATACATATTTTTTATTACCTATATTTTCTCAATTGAAACTAATTTCAACTCCTTTCTGATCGACTTTATTCTACAAAGTAATTAGTTTCACGTTTTTCATAATATTGAATTCTCAAATTCTTTGCATACATACGTTGACTCTATTAATGTTATGTACGTAAAGTACATATATAATATCATATATAACTTATGTAATAATAGGAAATCCACAATATAGAGCATCAGCTTGTCATGACCATCTTATATTCGATAATTCTCTAAATAAAAATTAGTATGTGCTTTCTTTAATATATTTTTAAATATCTACGTCTACAACTCTGATAACAAAAGTTATACATGTATAACGTAATTAAGTGTACTATAAATAATCACATATACATAAATACAAACATTGACTATACTATAGTACCTACTACTTGACTATTATAATTTAACATTATCGATATTGTTAAAAGATCGAACATGAAACCGAACGTTTAATAATCTCCTATATAAAAGAAAGTATTTGTTATCACTAAACTGTTTACTTAGTATACAGGCTAAATTATAGGGGATCTAAGAGAATGTAACTCTGATTCTAACCTTTATGATGCCTTGTAGTAAGACCTCTATAGGTAAAGGCTTAGAGAATGCAACTCTGAAATCAAACGAACTTCTACAGTAGTTGCGCCCATAGCAGTATTAGCAAATGAAAGAGATTACAAATACAATGAACAATACTGGTAATGTCTCTACTACAGCATTACCTTCAACCGAAACGATCTCTAATGACAAGTATGACAGATAATACAAACTGGCAAGGAAGGGTATACCAATTATATGATATAATATATTATATAAATATATATAAGAGTATCTATAAATCTTGAGAAACGCGTAGGTAATAAGGCCAACTTATTAAGATTTTAAGATACAAACGAGAAATCATGTATCTACAATGAATGTTAGAACATTTGAGAATGACATAAACAACTAGAACTCAAGTATAATTTCGAAAGCCATGATCTAGATATTCTTGGAATACATGAACATCAAATTACGCAGCATGATGTAACTGTTAAGTATAATATGATTGGAAATAGCACACTTATAACAATATCAGCATGGACAAATGACCAACATGCATCAAGAGAAGGAATTGGTAATACGTTAAACAACATATCAATAAACTCACTATGCGAGGTTATATCATACTCTGAGAGAATATTGATAAGAATATTCCATGGAAATCCTGCAAAATCTATTATTATCATATGTACCTATGTATCTATGTACCAACAAATTCTAGCGAAGATGAAGTTTTAAACAAATTCTCCGATGAACTTAGAAGAGCCATAGAAACTATACCACATCACAATGTCCTAATCATTATTGGAGATTATATATAATCATTATATTGCTAGGATATATTTTCCTATAGAGCAGGATGACGGAAATTTTACATATATATCATTAAGGAACAAATACAAATTGTGTATTATTAATAGATATTATGAATGAAAAACAATTAGTAATAACAAATACCTGTTTTCAAAAACTAAACTTAAGTTAAAAGTCCTAATTAGGACATATAGGATCCGTGCGGTAAAAATATCAGCTTTACTATATCTTAATAAGAAAAAACTGGAGAAAACATCATAAATGTGTAAGCATATAGCACTTATTATATCACTGGTTCAGATCATCTAAAGTAAGGCAAAGTTTGTGAGCGAATAGGATTACATTACCAAGAAACTCCATTATAACTGGCATTTGTTTAAATCTGACGCATAAGTTCAGGACAAATACGCAGTTGACATAAATAATCGATTTATCTGTAATAGGGTTCATGGTTTTTAGATTTCAATTTAATTTAGATAGGATATTTTTATATTGAAAATTCCAAATTTCACGAAATAATTAAGATTTTCTCATAATTCACAGCATCTTCATGGCATATTAAATACTATACACCATTTATCTGCCTGATATATATGTACTATATTACTTGCTACATCATATGAATGACCTCGTAAATTCTCTAGAAGCAACCACAATATTATCAATATATATATATATATATATATATGTTTTATATTTTCTGACTTTGTATTAGATATTTCATATAGACCTACGAATATATTTGTAACTTCAAGATTTGCTTTGATATGACGAATACATATCGATTCTTGTTTATTTCATGAACAGTTTTGTAATATAATTAATTATTAATTTATAATAATAAACTAACTAGTTAACTAATATTAGTCCCACGACGAGTTATTTTAGGAAGAACATGATATGGCGTCACGGATAATTTTGTCCAACTATAACGGTATTTCGTTACATCAAGTAAGGATCGAGTAGAAATACCGGTCCACTCATAGAAGTCGTCCATTCATTTCATTTTAGGGTAACCTCTTTTCTATGTACCTTCAACACGATATTGTATAATAGTGTTTACCAATGTATCATGACTATTGTCTATATACACTTGTCCAAACCAAAGTATTTTTCTCCTTTACAATTTCTGTAAAATACGTTAATATGAACCACTTTTGATATCATTTGCTCATGGATATATACATTAGTCCTTCTGTGTATGTAGGTGATGTTTAATATTCTTCTATGTGGTTTAGATTCAAAAGTATTACATTTTTCTTAGATTCTTCGAGTCCATGTTTCTACGCCATACAAAATAGTGGATATAATGAGGGTATTATATAGGTTGAATTTAATTTAAATATCATTTCCAATCTTATAATTATGGATATGGCTGTAGCAATTATTATTTCTATTTCATTTTTTCTATTAGCATTGTCCGTTAGTGTAACACCAATATATTTAAACGATTTGACTTGTTCTAGTTTTTTCCATACATGTTTATTGTCAGATTATTACTATTATATTTATTCGGATCAGGATTATTGACTAAAATCTTACTCTTTTCATGACTTATTTCCATTCCATATCTATATGCTATTTTTGCTAGCGAGTCTGTGAGTTTCTGTAGTTTATTAGATTAACCTGCAATGAAGTATATATCATCTGCAAACCTTAGATTGCTGATCCGTCTACCACCCATAGATATAATGGAGTAAGATTATTTTAGTGTATCTTGCATTATCTTTTTCAAGAATATGTTAAACAATACAGGAGATAACAAACAATCTTTACGAACACATTGTGTTGTTGAGAATGGATCTCCGATTTGATTATTGATTAATACTGAGATTTTTGAAGAGGCATAAAGAGCTGTTATCATATCGATTAATTCCTTACTTATACCATGTGTTATCATGGTATGCCATAACCCCTCCTGGCATGCTCGGTTAGGCTATTTTTACGTATATAAAGGTATCTATTGGTACCTATATGTTTTTCCATCAATAATCTACAATTTATTATATGTTCTACAGGGTTTAGGTATTTCCTGAAGCTTCGGCTTCAACGCCTGTTTATTCATCAGCAAGGATTGATTCCGCCTGTGACGGTAGTCTGTTCAGTATGATTCTGAGTAGTATATTGCTAAGGTGGCTTATAAGACTGAATGTTCTATAGATGGAGCATATCTTTAGATTTCCTTTCTTTGATATTGGTATTACTAGCCATGTAGTCCATTGTTTGGGAAATACTTTAGTTTCCCTTCCTCCATTTATTGACAGAATTCTCTTAATATGCTGGTTATTATAGGTAAATGATTTAATTAATTAACCAGGAATATTAATATTGATAATTATCAATACCATGTGTTTTATCACTCTTTAGGATTTTATCGCTAATTCAACCTCCGAGTTTAAAATCGGTAGTCCTTGATCTTTATCAATCTTTAATGAATAATTTAGTATTTCTAAGTCAGGTCCAGAACTTTAATTCCATGAAATATCCTGTGTTCCAAGTCACACATTATATTGTAGAATCCATCTATTTATTTTATAATATATCTTATATATTATATTTCAAGAATATTGTTTTGAATTTACCATGATAATAAATGTATTTTCTTAATATTGTTAGTTACAATAGTTAACCATGCGTCTAAGTGAGAATTTAATTTTTCCTAATTTAATAGTTTGAGAAATTGATCCTCACAATGTTCTTTACCTCTAAAATCTATGTTTTATTGATCTATGTATCGTATAGAAGTATATATATTTAGCTATATATAGCTATATATATAGCTATATTTAGCTATATATATAGCTATATATGATGATGATAAGGTTTATTAGCACTTATCATAGGTGTGGCCACCCTCGTAGGTGCATATAACAATATAGAACGAAAACAATAAATAGATAAATAAATAAACAAAACGATAACATAATATAATTTATAAAAATAGTAATATTGTATGATTAAATAAGTGAATATATTACATCGATGATATGTAAGCTTTGAGGTGTGTAATAAAGGACGGGTGTGAATGGATTGATCTAATAGAGGCAGGGAGGGAATTCCATAAGGATGGAACTATATAACTGAAGGCGCGTTTATGGTATTTCAGGTATGAGACACGAGGGCTAATTAGGGAAATGTCAGAATTTGATCGTAAGGAAGTCAGTGGGCGTCCTAGAGTTAGTAGGGAAGTCAAATAAGGAGGAGAAGTATAATATATTGCTTTATGAGCGAGTGATAGAAGGTGTAGGAGGGAACGGTTTTTTTGAGGGAACCAGTTGGATATAACTTGGTGGGAGTCGGTAATGGAATGGTCAAATCGATTTATTGAGAAAATGGTTCGTATAGATGCACGAATTATACGATTTAAAGGGGATAATGAAGTATTAGGGAGATGATATAGTAGTGAGGAGTAGTAGTCGATACGAGAGAGGACGAGTGCATTTATGAGGATAGTTGTAAGAGGGCGGGTTAAGTCTTTTCTTATACGAAGAATTTTGAAGAGATGGCAGTTAGCTGATTTAGATATATTAGCTATATGGGAATTTAGGGATAGCATCCAAAGTAATTCCAAGATTTATAACAGATGATGAAGGGATGATGGGGAGACCGTCGATGATAACAGGTGGAACATAATGATAGTTAGATGGGATATTTAGGAGTGCAGATTTTGAAGAGTTGAGTAGAAGATTGTTAGATAGAAGCCATGATCTGATAGTTGATGCACATTTACATAATTGTTAGTTATCTGGTAGTACAGATAGCTATATATATAGATATATACTATATATTATATAGCTATCTATATATAAGCTATATATAGCCATCTATATTATATAGCTATCTATATATAAGCTATATATAGCCATCTATATATATAAGCTATATATAGCTAACAAAGCAATATTATTATTATTTTTATACAATATTATTATTTTTTATATAATTTTTATTATATATAATCATTACATCTTTAATACTCTTTCTATTATCCTCTTCCATTAATATATAATGCATGAATATTAGATTTGTCATGATTAGTAAATCATTATACTTTCTTTAATTGTAATGACCATTAATTATAAAAGATGTGCTATTATCACAATTAGTTATAATAGAAGGTTAATATAATAGACATAATAACACTGAATCCATTACAATTTGTTGTACAACTTTTTCTGGAATAATATTTTGTTCTTTTTTTTTTACTATTACGACTATAATCATATTTAGTAATATATCTGGCTGGAAATGTTTATCAACGTTTTTTATATCACTATATAACGTATTGACAATATTGTGACTAAAATCAAAGATTATAATATATATATATATATGACTAATAATCTCTATCTACTAACATTAAATTTTCTCAATATTATTAACAAATTATTAAATTATTTTTAAAATTGTCGCAAAAACAGGGGAGTCCAAAGATATCCGGACTGCACTTATTTGTAAAGGAGGAGTCCGTTACCCACGAATCCCCCATATTCCTGCGCCCATATTAAAATGCACTGTATCTAAATAATATACTATGTATTACCTACTATTACCTACTATATATAGTAGGTATATATTACCTGTGTTATTATATCAATTCCAGAATTACAACAGCTCACAGACAAATTATATAACTGCTGTGCAGCATACGTTATGAAAGTGAGTCTCGCAAACGTAAGAGTTCAAGCATTTTAGGAACGGTGAA